>OZ020499.1:28406265-29006265 GCA_963971365.1 Lasioglossum villosulum
GGACAGGACGTAGGATTTATTTCGGCTTAGCGGTTAAACGCTGACGCATCCTGTCCACGTGTCACCACCCCCTCTCTTATCTCTCTCTCTCTCTCTCTCTCTCTCTTTCGACAATTTTGATAATAACTTCATTTCTCGAATTGATCGAGACGAAAAGAGAGGGAACACGCTCTCCCTCTCTATCTCTCTCCTCTCGCAGCGGGCGGCAGTCGCGGGACCACGATAGTGCCATTTAAGGACCACCCACCAGCCACCATAAATTTCGCGGTAATTCACGACAATTGCTTCTGCTCTGTAATTCTATTATTTATGCCCGCGATGGCTGAGCCTGACACACTTCGTTCGAACGAGGATGCGCGAGATATCGATCTCAGTTTTCGCTCTGGGGCCATTAATTCGAGATACAACGAGAAATATCCAACCCTCGAAGAAGAACGCACAGTGTTCGTCCCCTTGAGATACCACTTTCCTAACGTCTTCGATGATTTTAGAAACCTTCTCTCCCCTCAAGAATTTTCTGCAAGACGAAAGGTATTTACGTTTATTGTGTTCCTAAATTTCTTTAATGGTTCATGCTGGATTTATGGACCATTGTGGTACATCTCTGATGATTTTGCACCTTTTTGTGTTCGACAATCATTTTGTACAGGGCAAGAGACATGCATGTTTATTGTGCTCTTGTATTTTTTGGAAATGGTAATGATTAAACAAAATGGTCGTGGTCCAAAAAAATTTTGCTAGTAACTCAAATAGTAATTAATTTTTTGTTTAACTTTAACGATAAACAATACAATGCATCTCAATGCTCAATAATCTGAAGAGTCATCTCGTAATACTGAGAAATGTCAGCATCCTAAGCTATGCGCGTTCCACGTGAGTGATTGGTAGGCGCACCCCAGTCGATGGGGCACCCTAGTCCGTGGCCCCCATGGCTTATCGATCGAGTCTCGAGAACTAAGATCGACTATTCCAGCAAGCCGTGTGGGAGGATGAGTCACGCTTGGCCTATCGTGACACAACCATATTATTTTTATGGTGTTTTCGCGTGGCCACCATGATTCACGAGAACCGAGGCTTTTCCGGCACCCTTCGAGCATTCGAGGTCTCTCTGGGTTAGACGGCGCCCCCTCTTTCTCTATATATCTGTATGATTCGTCAGAAATCCCAGAACGATGCCCCATATGGAATCATACAGTCCGCCGCTGCTAATTATTGCAAGCGGCCCGTGTGGTATCGTTTAATAGGAAACATTTGTTAACACCCCGGAGACCTCGCGGCCCCGAAACTGAACAGAGGTCGCAGCTTTCGCAGCCGTGACCGACGATTAGTTAGCCGCTTCGTCTGCGAACAAATTGTCGCGTTCACGAAAAGAAAATCTCGAACATCCTGAAGGGTCACGTAGCGTTCCAGCTTCATGTTTCCTCCTAAAATCTGATTCGTAATTAATTTGAATTTTTGCTCGAAACGCAGACAAGTAAAAGGAAGTAAAAGAAAAATAATTATCAACATCAAAGAAATATTAAAATATTATAATGAAACAATAAAACATCCTTCATTAAATGTAATTAATATACAAATTTAACATGTTTTATTAAAATTTACTAATGATACAGAAGAATTAACTAAAATTTTAGGCAATGAAATTTAACACAATTATTTAAAATTTATTTATAATTCGAAAAGTTACCAACCTTATTAGTTTGACATCGTCTTTTGATTTCTCACCTTTTTGAAATTCATGAAGCGTACGCAACAAATTTTCTAGGAGCTTAGTCTGTGATTTTTCTTAAATGCGAAACGTCGTTTGAAATATTTCGAATGTACATTTTAGACTGATGAGAGGATTCCGTGAGACGATTCCCTAAACAAAACACGGTCCATGCGCGGGACGTGCGATAAGAAAACAGACTTATGCGATATCCTAATATTTGCATTTTATCTCTTCGCCAGAATTGCATTTTCCCAGTCTCGTGTTCATCGCAGAGAGACCAATCCCACCGAGAATCCTCGTCGATTACCCAGGCAATATTTCTTGATTTTCTTGCGGAGCGTGCCGGACGACGAAAACTTTTGCTTCCCAGACGAGTCACTCTCGTGTCTAGATTGACAGATTCGTGTCACGCGATACCATTTCGGACCGATACCGTCCGTTGACAGAGAGCTGCCCGAAGAAAAACAGCTAGATTGCTCGGCAGTCGTCCCACGGTGGTTCGTTTTGCCTTGAAAGTTGAGTAGACATCCTGAACGAAGTTGCCCAACAGAATCTCTTCATCAAATCGTTGACGTTTCCGTTTTAACCCCACCCGTAAATTTAGTCAGCAACTTGGTCTTCTGGAAAGGAAAAAATATTTGTCCCATTGAAATTTGTATCGATACAATTTAACCATTTAAATACTTTAATTTAGGTAATCTCCTGCCTTCAAATTACTCGAATAAGTCAAGTAATTTCTATAAGGGTTAAGTACTACGGTCCAATGAAAATTTTAAAATGTTGCTGTAACAAACAAAAATCAAAATAAATGATCAACAGCATGCTTAAATTGGATTAAAATGAATTCTGTGAGAAGATATCTATGAAAACACAATTATAATTTCAATGAAAACTAGGCCGTCTGGATTAATTGCTACGATGTATTGGTTCAAAGAAAATTTTTAAATGTTGCTGTAACAAACAAAAATCAAAAGAAATTATCAACAGCGTGCTTAAATTGCATGAAAATGAATTCTGTGAGAAAATATCTATGAAAAGACAATTTTAATTTCAATGAAAACTAGGCCGTCTGGATTAATTGCTACGGTGCATTGGTTCAAAAAAAATTTTAAAGTGTTGCTGTAACAAACAAAAATCAAAAGAAATTATCAACAGCATGCTTAAATTGCATTAAAATGAATTCTGTGAGAAGATATCTATGAAAAGACAATTTTAATTTCAATGAAAACTAGGCCGTCTGGATTAATTGCTACGGTGCATTGGTTCAAAGAAAATTTTTAAATGTTGCTGTAACAAACAAAAATCAAAAGAAATTATCAACAGCATGCTTAAATTGCATTAAAATGAATTCTGTGAGAAAATATCTATGAAAAGACAATTATAATTTCAATGAAAACTAGGCTGCCTGGATTAATTGCTACGGTGCATTGGTTCAAAGAAAATGTAAAAACGTTGTTGTATCGAAAATAAAATCAAAATAACTTATCGAGCAGATGCTTAAATTGCACGAGAAAGATTTCTGTGGATTGAAATGGATGGAAAGACAATTTTAATTTCCATGAAGAATAGGCCGTAAGGATTAGTTATTATTTTGTTTTATGTCGCTTCAACACTACGGTGTATTGGTGCGAAGAAACATTAAAAGTATTAGCGTATCGAAAAAGAAATCGGGAAAATTATCCAGCATATGCCTAAGTTGCATGAAGGAGATTTCTGTGGAATGAAATCGATGAAAAGACGATTCTAATTTCGGCGACGAGTAGTATGTGTGTTCACAGTGGCGCGGTGCTTAGGCATCTGCAGCCTAAGCGAGCGAGATACGTGTTACGGGATCGAGCGACTTGTGCACACGTGTTCACCTCGGAGAGACCAACAAACGAATGAACAAACGAACCGGCGGCATTCGAGATTTATCGATGCATTAAGAAACGCGAAGCCGCTGCGACAACCTCTCAAACAAAGTGTTCGTCGGGGAACGGTTCTGTTTTATTCATCGCCACCTCCGTTTATCGTCGCGAACGGTGCCTTCTTTATTTAAGCGCTTTCGAAATTCATACGCAGCCAGCCCGAAGCTGCGCAAGGCCAAAATTGATTTTGCCCCGCTCCGATGAAGCCTGGACCGTTCGAAACTCTGCACAGAAAAGCGTTATAGTCTTCGGCAGAGCAGCCACTGTATTAGTTAGCGGGCCCTCGACCCACTGTGATAATCGCTTTCAGAACAACTTTTTCAGAATTATCTAGGGCAACTTGAAATTTGTTTAGAAGCTTGAATGATTGATAAATCAAATTTTGGGAAAATTGCAATTCGTCGGATCCGTGGAAGCAATTACAATAAAAATTGGTTAATCGCTTCGGTGAACTAGAAATAGTTGACGATGATTTTTTGAAAATTAATATAAATATAACCTAACAATAATGTGTCTCCAGTTCCAATCACTGAAAGTTTTCTTTTGCCCTTTATCTAGTAATCAAATCCATCTGAGTCAATTTTTTAAAAAATTGTTCTTCATTGTGACAATTCCAGCCTACGTTAAAATGAACGATCGTTTCAAACAATTATATTCGCAGACTGAGTGTAGTAAACAGAACAGACAGCAGAAGCGAAAGCTGTACCACAACAAAATAAGCTTGTTCAAACTTTCTTTTGTAAAAGAACGTTTCTAGCGGTAAAATGAATAATTAACACAATTAGTCTCGCTTTTAGCTGGATGATCTTGTTTACGCAACCGCACGTTCGTTCACAGGATTATCTAAATAGAGCAATGTATGTGGGCTTTAAAAAACATCGCTGTACGATAAGCTTTCGTTTGACAGAGAGACGACTCCGAACACTTTAAAAACCTCACATGACCGAGTCTCATGGGAATGCTTCGTCTCCGCTTGTGCTTTGTCCCCGTTCAAGAGCCAAAAACGAAGAACGTCGAGCCGGGAACCTCGAGGCCCATTATCATAATAATATTACCCTCTTCGTCAGTATACTTACCTTTTATATTTCATTGGTCTTCATTCGATTCTGTTTTTCCGTGAACGGATGTTCAGCAATTATTAGGAAAAATATCAATTTTCTTGTTAGAGCCAGCATCAAAGAACGACTGTGCTTATGAGCAAACTAATCGTTTCCACGGCAATTCCTGCTTTTTGGTGAGCGGATTCGCAAATTTTGAGACGGTTTTCGTGAATACTCAGTATCTGGGTCGACAGTTCTCGGCCCGTTCCTGGAGGCAGTTAGACGTACATCACAGTGATCGTGCGAAGGTCGTAGCTCAGAATTTCGCGTAACAGCGGCCTTGTCGAGCGCCGTTACACCTCGGCTAAATTTCGTTAGTGTGCCACTAGCCAGAACTCGGAAAAACGTCCTCGCGAACTTCCGCTTGTGGCACGCGCGATAAAGGTTCGCGAACGGATGACGCATCTTCTTGCAGACACTCGCACTTTCTCTCTCCATTTCTCGGTCTCTGTCTCGCAAAACCCGCGGGAATATCGCAGAATGCATCGGTAGCCAAATATAAACGTGAGAACTGTTCGGTCTACGGGCCGTCTGGTTATTTATCCCGCTTTTCCGAGATTATCCCGAGAACCCTTGGCTGCTGACTGTTCCATTTGTTTCGCTAGGGACGCTCGCAGCGTTCGAATAGATTACATTCGAACGGCGTTACGCGCTCCTGTTGTGCTTACAGTGCGTCAGGAAGCGGATTTTTCCGAGCTCCGTGTATTTTTCTTTGCGGAACTCGCGATGTTTGAGCGGTAAATCTTTTTGCGTGCGGGAGGCTGTGTTTTCATGCTCCCTTGCTAATTTTTTTATTGCAAGATGCTGGAGATTGCTGAAGATATAGTAGACATCCCGCAGCCTCTGCAGAACCAATATTTCTCTGTTGTTCGAGAAACTTACAATGTTGTACTTAGTGAATTTTTCATTACGAAGCGTGTGAATCTTTTACAATGAAACTTGTCGTACCTGAAACAGTATGTTTTAAAACATATTTGGCCATTTTTTATGTAAAAATATTGGTAATTGCTAAAATTACAGTGACTTTCTTGGATCTTACACCTGGACATTCAATACTTTGTCTTGCAACATTTTCGAACAAATCAAACATCACAGAATTTCGAATCAATTCGATATTTATTAAAAATCAGAAATTCTTGAAACTCGTGAAAGACTTGAAGTCTTGATAATCTTAATCAATGTTATAATTTTTATAATATTCGTACGTTCATACTATTATTCATCCCAATGCTAATATTCAGCCCAATGATGTACATAATAATTGATTCGTTATAGATGTAATATTTCAAGACTTTCAATTCTTACAAACCTTCCAAAGTTTTAGGCTTTCAAGATTTTCAAGACTATGAAGACTTTCAAGACGTCCGAGAGTATTAAGAGTTCTAAGCTTTGAATTATCTTGCAAGTGATTCGAATTTTTTGTCATAAACAATTAATCGAAGCTGTTCGAAGTGATTCAGATCCAATCACTACTTATACCCCACTAACTTAAACTAGAAGTGACTGAATGTAGAGTCAGGAAGGTTCAATATGGATTTAATTGAGAACTGTTGATTAAATATTTAAATTATACAGTTAACTCGTCAACTCGCACTGTTCAGTCTTACTTCGCGTCACGTGTACTCGTGTTCTCTTATAAAATTCTCTAATTATTGATCGGTTGTCTTAACGTCTCGTGTGCTCGTGTTTCTTGTTAAAAACTGTCTCTACTCTTCTTCGAAGACTGCTTCGACTGACCTACCGCGCAAAATATACACGTTATCGCGCTCTCTTTCTTATTTATTAATCTTACTCGCTAGCTTGCTTGATCGTTTATCCATCGCGTATTTACCTTTTCGATCTAACTGGTCAGCGGTTGACCGCCGACAGTTAGACCGAGAAAGCGTGTTTTTATTCGGTTCAACCGTCGTCGTTCGAATTTCTAGGCTCGACTTCCTATATAAATATTTGCGAATCTTTCTCCACGATTTTTCGAAGTGGATTCAACATTCTTTCTAGAAATATACAACTGCTTTTGCGCTGTCAGATGTCAGCAGGGTAATTTGTCCATTCTTTTTGAGCTTATGATATTCGTAATTACGGTCGCGTTTCCGTGCGACTAGAAACGATTGCGCGGGAACTAGAAACGAAGGTGAAACGACAAACGAAAGACAAGAAAATGAAAGAGAGCAGAAGATAAAAGAGGAAAAAAGAGAAGAGAGAGCGTAGCACGAATGCCGGGACGAGGTGTTCTCCGTCAAACGTGCAGGCGCCAAGAATTCAGCGTCCCCAAATTCTTCGAGTTTTTTCGAGAAGATATTGGCATTCTTTTCGCGTTCTAGCTACGTGTCTCGTCACCGTCGCTAAATTGAACGCATCGGCGAGGAATTCATTACCGTCCGCGACGAACCGAGTCCTCGTCAGGCGAAGCAGAATTAATAAGCAGCCTCGAGCCTAACAGGAACCATCTTTTTACTATCCGGAAACCTGGTGCTATGGAATATTTAATAATGGCGTGTAAAAATTGCGAACAGGTAAAGGAGAATCGCGAAAATTGCCTTCAACTGCGTCTACCTCGTTAAGTTCTGACAAATATAAATTTTTCCAGTGTCTAACGAAAATATATGAGAGATGATGAAAGGCCAATTGTGCCGTAGAATTAACACCGGCGAATTAATAATTAGCTTGACTTTAACGGGAACATTTAACAACAATATAAAAACAGTGAAGTCATGAAAATAATTTAAAAATGTTGTATTACTTATAGCCTGTTAGAAATAGTAAATGTGAGAAATTCTTTGTGCTGCAGTTTGTAGGAATTCAAGTAAAAAATATTAATTTTGCACGAAGCATACCTTATAAGTTAATTTTAATTTAAGAAGTCCGAAAAAAATCTCGATTGTACGCATTTATAATAAAAATAAGTAAAAGTAAAAACAGATGTAAAATAAAGATGACAATTTTGTAAATGAAGAGCGTAAATGGCCACAAAATTCAATGTTTACTGCAATCATGAATCTTGAAATTCGTTGATCACAATGGTGTTCACTGTGTTCGGTGAGTTCGTTTAGGAAAAGAGCTGTTGGATGCCGCTGTCAATTATCATTTCATATGCAACAATCAAATGCAATAGAACCACGCTTTTTCTTAGAATGCAAGCGTTTGTATCGCGCGTCGCTAATGGCCCGAGTGATTGAAACAACGCGAGGAATGTAAAAGAATCGCGAGCGGCATAGTTGCGGAATCGTTATCGTCAGGTAGACGCGGAACTGGGAGCATTCAGAGAAAGAAGACGGTGAGGATATCAAAAGGAAATATTACGCAATTGCATCGTTGTTCGAGGAAGAAGGGAAGCGTGCTTTGCTCCTTGGCTGCAAGCAGGCTGATGTTCGCGAGCCGCAGTTCCCGCTTGCTGCCGAGCTAAACAGGGATCCGAACAGACTAAAAGGAGCAGGCTGAGGGCTGAACAGAAGCGGACCGGAGCGGAGGAATTCCGCGATTTTATTCCAGGTCGGACAAAACATTTCCCATCGGGTTCGCCGAAATAGAGGCATGCACCTGTCCCGTTAGAAAAGGAGCAACCCTCCCCGATGCTTTCGGAGTCTCGCGATCCACCCGGTTCGCCACTTTCCTGCCGCACCTCTCACCGATCCGTTCGTTCCGACTGCGAGCTTTATACTACAGTTTTGCAGACTGCAGTTTCCGATCGCGTAAGACTCACGCTGCTCGCCATTGCTTGTTCCAATGCGTTTTAACTGCATCGGAATTACTTTCATCGCAACATATTGGTTTGCAAGCACAGTGGTGTGTTTTCTCCAGAAGCACTCAAAAATATAATTTTAACAATGATTGCTATTCAAGCAGATTTGTTGAGTATACATTAGTGCATTTAATGCAGCTTGAATTTTCCTCGTTACTCTTGCCCCTATGCGTTTTTAATGCATTGTTGTTGCGACTCATTGGTTCAGAAACACTGTAGTTAGTTTTTTGAGAAGCATCGCAAAATTCATTTTTCTCCATTTTTGCTATGTAAGCAGATTTGTTGTGCACGTATCAGTACATTTAATACAGCTTGGATAGTTTGAATATGTCTGTCGGTTACTAAGGTACAAGTCATCAAAGCTGATGGAATATCATGCTCTCGAATATCTTAACATTTGTTGAAATTGTGTTCCGAGGTGAACATAAGGAATTGTAACGTCTGTGTAATTTCTATGGAAAATCGAATTTAGTGGGATCGCACCCATAGTTGGTTTCCTCGGTTTTCTCGGCGATTCTCGTTCGTCTCGCCCGTTTTTCCTCGCGTTACTTTCCTCTCTGGCAAGGAATTCTTTTTTCTCGACCGATTCCTCTTCTTCGCGAGGATACCATACCCCCCTCTTCTCACGGCCGTGGGTTCTTCTCTGTACTCTGTATCCACTGGCTTTGCTCCTCCAAAGAGCCCCTCCCTATCATCCCCCATCCCGCAACGTTTCTTCTTGCGTAGGCCATAACGCTATTTCCGTCAGACCACGCTGAAAACGCCGTATATGATTTAATACTGGCTGGACACAGGTCAAAGAAGTCCTTTCCGACCCACACACGACGAGCCATTTGAAAAATCACTGGTATCCTTCTTCTACATTGTTTTGGGAGTCTATTTTCATATAAAAATTGAACTTTCTTCGGCATAGTTTTCGAGACGTATACGTTATACAACTCCACCACGTTGTAATTTTATGTAATATAAAAATACGAAAATGAAGCTAAAATGTTGCTTAATGTCTTCTAAAAAAATCTTTGCTTTACAAGGTTGCAGAGCTCGGAAAATAAAATTTTAAATACAGTGGGTAAAAAAAGTATTGGCACACTCTTAGAAAGGCGATAACTTTTTAAATATCGTATTATATGATTAGAATTTTTTTGGGAAACTAGAGCAATTAGTTTGCAACAGGATGCGAAAAAAAATTTTGTCAAAAATTGTAATTCATCGGTATTGTAGCAAAAATACTAAAAGTTGCATTTTACAACTTTTTTATGTGGGCCAATATTGAAAATTTTTAAAATGCGTTTTGTAGATCTGTGTCAGTTATATATACTGGTAAAGTTTCATCGAAATTTGTTGAATTTGTTGATGCGAAAAAAACGACAGGCATTGAAAGATGTAAGAATCTGCAGTTATAGGTCGAAAATCATGAAAATCTGCAATTTTTAACATATTTAACCCTTAGCACTCGAGTGGTGCCTCTGAGGCACCACTAAAAGTTGCTGTACCATTATCAAAATATTGTTTACATTATTAAATATGTTGGTATCTAATCAGTTACTAAATATTTAAGTACTGTATGAGTTATTACATCAATTTCATACCCATGAAATTTAAAAAATCATGGAGAATAGAAATATTCTAAGTCGAAGGAATGTTTAGTTTTCGAGTTAAAATAGCTCTGACTGCGAAGGGTTAAACGTTTATAGTTCATTGCAACGTCGACCGATTTTGACAAAATTTTCAGAATATGTTTAATTGACACAGGTCTACAAAACGCATTTTTAAAATTTTCAATATTGACCCACATAAATGTAAAATGCAACTTTTAGTATTTTTGCTACAATTCCGATGAATTGCAATTTTTGACAAAATTTTTTTCGCATCCTGTGTCAAACTAATTGCTCTAGCTTCCAAAAAAATTCAAATCGTATAATACGATATTTAAAAGTTATCACCTTTTTAAGAGTGTGCCAATACTTGTTTTACCCACTGTATATTCATAGTTGGTCACCAATTTAAAGGTTTAAAATGGGAGATAAATAATTCGTGTTCTGACGCAAGCTAGGAAGAATACCGTCAGATCTCGACCGTTTCATTTTCTGACTCGAAAATCATACCGGGTCGATTCAATGTAATCCGTGTGGCAGTTTTCCAATTTTCCCACGGGGTTCCTTTCGGATAAACCACGAGACAGAAGACGTGTCCTCCGCACGCTTGCTCATTAGCGTCCCGTTTAATTCCCTTGTGTCGCGCCTATTGAAATTCAATTTTCTCATGGTGCCAGTTTTTTGCGGGACAGGAATTCCAACCTGGTTGCGGCGATTTAGCTTCCCCACCCTTGGATTTCCTCGTCGATATCGCGTCTCGTCGAGGAGCGAAGTTGAAGCGCGTTTATTTACGAGCTTCTTGCATCTACGCCGAGAAAAAGAAACGGCTGACGCCTTGCGACACCATTGCTTGTGAGCTCTCTTGAAAGCATTGCGTTGCCAAAAGTCCCATTTTTCAACTTTCGAATTGAACTGGTTTTTCTACAGTAAGAAGCAGGAATGTTATATGGATCTGTCGAGACGAGCATTTTGATAGCGACCGCTGGTTTTATGCCGACGTGGTTAAACAGAAAACAAAAGAGTAAAAGCTTTAGAAAGATTTAATAATATTATCAGATTATCTTCAAGTTAAGAGGAGAAGTACATTTCTATTTAATCCTTTATCTTACAATATCGTGTCTGACTCGTGATGAAGATTCTAAACAGATTCTAATAAAAATGTACGTCAATAATTTCCTATAAACGAAATCAAATTCTATTTTGGTTTTGTTAATGCACAGCTATGGGACAACATACAAGTATGCAATAGATATAAGTTTTCTCCTTTTTTAAGAAATTAAAATCTACAAAAATGTTCTAATCACTGAAACCGTTAAATAAATCGTAGATCAAGGGGTTAACTATGATTTACTCACTTGGGTAACCGACAAAGACAATTGGGCAAGATGCAAAATTTTTTTTAACAATAAACGACGATAAATCATTGTTCTCCACTGAAAGGGTTGACACTTATTTTCTGGAAAGGTTCTTGTAAGGTACCATATAGTTTGGTGGTACAAAGGTGTGCAATAAAGACCGGCTAGAGGTGAGCTTTCACATATCGCTCGATAATAAGCGTGATCAACGAGAGCACAGGCTCGTAAAGCGGTCCAGCGAAGTCGACCGCGTAAATATTAACCGCGAGTTAAAGCGTCCAGAGTGGATTCGGGGAATTTATGTCGTCGAACTGCGAATCGCGGGTCGCGGCTATTAGAATGAGCTATGTCGCGGCCCCGGTCCGAGATAAAACTAAATCACGCGTATTGCTATTTACGACGCGAGTTTTCCGCGGTTTCTAGTGCACTTGTCCGCGTGAAAAAGCCCGAAGTGCCGTCGGTGCAATCGTTGATAATACAGAAACTGTTCAGAAATTCATTTATTCCCCCGCTTCGGGAAAAAGTCTCGCGACACGAGCGAAGGGATTTAAACAGGATCGCAATCTCCATTACTCGCGTTCTTAATAAGTTCGCAGAAATTATTGTGCCTTTGTTTTCAGGTCCCTTTATCACCGATTTTCAACGTTCTGGATTATTGCAGTTCGTTTAAACGGAGCTAAAGAATGTCGACGAATTATTAGTGGACTGTGGATCAAAATCAAAATGTAAGTGGGAAGTCGAAATGGCCCAAAAATGAATGAGTCAAAAATAGCGTATGGATGTTCTTCAATTGCACTAATGACTTCATAGTATTGTACAATATTTTAACTATTCTTTTCGATGAAAGTAAAATAGTGTACCTATATTTTAAAATTTTTCTAAATTTTGCAGAAATTAAACTGACAGTATAATTTAGAGTTAAAGCGTCACCCGCGTTGGTTTCTTCATTATTTTTCGGAAACGTGCGCTTTGTAGTTCCGAAATAAATAAACGACGCAGTAAATTCTGTGGTACTTTATATTTCAGCATTTATTCAAAACGATTTTACAGCATAAATGCATCTGTACAGTACACACATGTACGTATAGCAAATGTGTAAAAGGAGAATATCTTTCAGAACTTCGAGTAACGTACTTCGAGACCATACCTCTGTTCCAGTGACAAGCAGTGATTCTTTTCTCGAAAACAATGTTTAAAATCTTCTGAAATCCATCTGTACGTGCAAGTCCTTAAGTTCGAAAGTTTCTCGTGGCCAATACAGATAAAGGATAACGGCGATCGATTTCCCAAGATACGGACATCAAGACGCATTCCTCGATGAACCGAGAAGAAATCGGCGCTTTGTCGACTTCGAGGCGATTCCGTGAAATTTATGTCCGGTCCGTTGGATTTAGTGGATGCACATTATTCGTCTTGGATCCCCGGTTATCGGTTCGAAAGGAGGTTGAGTCGAGACGACGACGGTCTCGCAATTCCATTTACGCGAGTGCCGGCACGTGGTTCGACCCTCGAAAGGTAAGGTTCGTTATAAATACATCCTGTTCGAAAATAGATCTCGGCCCGCTGCTACAACTGCAAACCGCGAATCGTTCGACGCTTGCCGAATACTTGGACAGTTTGGTCGCTTCAGATCGCCCCGCATCGCTTCGCGCTTCGACGATGTAATGGATCATCTCGCCCGATGAAAGCGACGCGGTGGCAGTCGATGCACTTTTCATCGATCCGGAATTGCTTTTTCTTTTGATTGAAACGATCCGTTCGGGAAGCGAACGTTCTTCGATCTTCGGGATCCCTGACCGCAAGATTACGATCCGAAGGATTGAAGTTTGATATCCTATTGAGCTCACGGTCCAGAAATCTGTAGTCTGAGATCTCATCGTCAGCTGAACATAGTAATCTAAGAACCTGATATTCTAACAGTTCTCTGTATCTCGAGCGTCAATTGTTCATAACTAAATTTAATGTTATCGGCGCACTGGTTCGATCAATTAGAACAATAAGAAAGTTTGCAAAAATATTAAATTAAATTCGACGTTTCGGCCTCAGTTCAGACCATCTTCAAGAATAGGACATTTCAGTATTGCGTCTGTAAGATTTAATCAAAGACAATTTGTAAAACGTGATTTATATAAGCAGGAACTTGAATTCAGAAAACAAGTGTACAAAAACTTACATGCTTATAAAAGAACTATAAAGTATTAATTAAAAGAACAACATGTTGGTTCCATGCCGGTGACATGTGGACTGAGCAAATCTTATAGATTTGAAACGAGAACGAATCAACGAACATAGATCTATGTATTGGCCAATCAATAGATGGCGGTAAATATGAATCCTTTTATAACCTCGCTACAACTGAACTGCATTTGTTTAAATACCAATATGAAAATGGTAACATAATAATAATCGACATTCAAATTGCTTTATGTTGAGAAAAAACAAAAATACTTTAATTTGGAAAGTGATTCATCATAAAACATTACTGGTTCAGTAATGTTGCGTAGTATTCGTGTATCAAAGGTGTTTCACACCTAAGATTTACGCATTGGTGTTTAATCGTGTGAATCGTTTCCAATAGTATTCTACGTTGTAAATTAGATTCTTTATCAATTATTTTTATATTCTCAAAATCAAAAGCATGATCAAACTCTAGTGAATGTCTCGTCGAAGCAGTATGTTGTGTTGGAGATAAAAAACTGTTTCGTTTGTGTTCTCTGATTCTGTTTTCTAAATGTCTACTTGTTTGTCCAATGTAAGATTGATCACACCTTTTGCATGGTATTGAATATACAACATCATAACGTTTTAGTAAAGGAACTTTATCTTTGATTATAGGAAAAAGGTCTTTTAAATAATGTGGTATTTTATAGATTGTGTGCATACCTGCTTTTCTAAAGATTCTTTTAATGTCATTTGAAATGCCCTCAATATAAGGGATGACAACTGTATTGCTCCAATTTATCGGACCAGTTTCGATCATTCTTTTTTCTCTTTCTTTTTCTTTTAATCAAGGATGGTAAATATCAGAGATTCGTTTTTCAATTATGTTAGAAACCAAAGGAACTGGATAGCCATTCCTTTTTAATACATTCTTAATTAAGGACAAATTGTCGAATCGAAACTCAGGATCTGCCAATAGGACAGCACGATCAATTAAACCTTTTATTTAACCTGATGTTAATTTAGTTAACCTGATATTCTGTCGTGAACACAGAATCGTGAGCTTGGTTTTTGGATTCTGAGATGCCACCTTAATCGTAAGGTTGCGATCCAATGATCTGCAGATTCAGGAAATACCATTCACATTCAAGAAATCTCCGTTGAAGACTCAACGTGAAGATCGCGATCCAGAAATCTGAAGTACTTCTGTGACCACAAGATCGCAATGTAGAGAATTGCTATTCCGAATTCCTATTATGACCGCAATATCGTAATCCAGTGATCTGCAATCTCAAGCCTAACCCAATTCTAAACCCACCGTGACCGCAAGATTGCGACCAAAAATTGAGAATGTGGAATCCTACTGTGATCTCAAGATCGTGGCTCGGAGATCAAGATATAGTTCGAGGACTCATTGCGGTCGCCTGATCACGAGAGATCTGTACAGGCTGTTTCCCCGCCAAGATCCGCGTTTCTTACGTTTACGTGTTCCACCGACGTGCGTCAGAGAGTTCTTAAAAAGCTTTTAGAGCGAAGGATTTTTTCTTTGCTACGGATCCGCTGATACTGGCGCGGCCTAGATACCTTTTTGGTGTCGGATGCACGTTTCCGGCTGTCGACGAGGATGGACCACTCTGCTACGGAGAAATTGTGTCGCGAGGCATTAAGCCTCGCGGGATTTACGCCGATTTTGTGAACAATGTACACGGGCTCGTTCGAAAAGCTCCAGGACTGACGCGGAAATAAAATAGAAACTTGTATGCGAGCTTTGTTTTATTATTCACTGGCAAAAATACGTCTTTTCTAGAGATTGATCTTGGAACGTGCGCCCGAGCTTTGGGAGACGTGGGTTTGCTTCTTATTTCGAATTTTATTTCGGACTGCTGTTTTATGGACCCCTGTCGATTTTATTTTCCTGGAACCGGATGCTTTTTGGGGCACTCAATACAAACTCGTAACAATCGAATGTCAGACTTGATAATTAGAATGACGATCTTCCATGTTCGAAAATAAATATAATTATTTTATGTTCTATTGAAAAAATCGCGGAATTTGTGGGCTCGAGTTTTGAAAATGATTTATACACGCAACTTGATGGAATTTGATATAAAACTAATGAAGAGAGTAGCGAAATATTTACACTACTTAAAATTGAGGACCTTGTGGAATCAATAATTGAAATTGATAATAATACATTGTAATCTAAGCTATGAAAATTTGAGTAAATGCTACGTCATTCGTTCTAGTAGAAATCTGTTTAGATGAAGGGCTCATAATAGCAGGACATGTAGCACCATCTCGTGAAATTCAATAGTTATTTCTTAAGGAAGAGCACTTCAGCAAATCGATAGTTCCAGAACATAAAAATAAATCGGATACAAAAGAATTGATACTTAACTACATTCGAAATTGAGACAGCATTTTGGAAAAATAGAGGACAACACATTTTCATGAATTCATATCGAGAAAGTAGGATAGAAATTTGGTACGAATGATTCGTTCGTCTTCTTGTCCTACCGTATTATGTTAATTTTGGCAATACTTATTTGCTTTATGATATCAGAAATTAGCGCCAGTCTTCCGAGTGGTGAAACGCTCAAACTGGTACAGAAACGATACCTTCGGAGAGTAAGTCTATGCTGGTAAATATCCGCAAGTCGGTCGAATCAAATTGCGTTGAAAACATGTTTCTTTAGATTAAGGGATCCTTAAGGGATCTTTAGCGGCTCGAAATAAAATCTCTTTTCATTTCAGTGTAATTTTCTACCTTACAGACATTTTCTACCTTGGCCACCGACGGTATTATCACGCACTTCAGCACAGACCTCGTCTGTGATAATGCGTTGTGAAATTCAGCGTCCTCAGACGCACACATGGTGTGTTACAACGTCATGCAGTTCCCTAGCTGACCATTCCATTTCGATAGAGTCCATGATAATGGATCTAGCACGATAGTGCTAGCACACAGAGTCGATATTTCAGAACCGTAGACAGAAGAAAGCATTGCATGCAACATCTGTACCAGAGAGTAAATGAGAGTGCTCACGCCCGGGTTTTGGCCGTGCCACTTTTGGCTGCACATCGAGTTTAGTTCGGATCAGCTCCTACATCGACTTTTCTAGTCCGGATAAGAACCTACATCGACTTTTTGTTTCTGGCAAGAGCCTACAGCGAGTCGCTGTGAGCGACTCTCACATCGGACAAGATCCTACATCATCTTTGACCATCATCAGAACGTTTAGTTTATATCGTTTGCTTCGCAGCACCCGTATTATATTCCCTTTCTATAAAACAATTTTTACCTAAATGTTTTTTTCCAATTTTCGTCTCTCTCTCTCTCTCTCTCTCTCTCTCTTTCATAAAATAAAGGAAATATTCTGTATTAAATTATTTATGCAGTTATCTGCAAAAAATAATTATTTAATAGGGTCAAATAAAGGAACAATTACAGAAGTAGACACGTTATACGGAATAAATAATTTTATTTAAACAAGAAAGATCAGACAACATTTTAGATCGACTTCCAACAAATTAGGAAATATACAAGGTACTATTTACAATTCCTTATTAGTACCATCAAAAATGATGTTCAGTTTGGAAGTCGGAATAACTCTGATTTTACACATCAATTATTCTGAAGAGTGTAGTGAGGGCAACAAATGAGACACGAAGGGGACCGGTATAAATGTTTCGGTTTTTCCCTGCAGATTAGTGCGCAGAATCGATGAGTAGAGTTCGAAAACAAGGTCTGTCCTTTACGGATCAACAAGTACAATGACAGGTATGCGTGGCGTTTATGACTCTCTATTGTCCTATACCTCCCTTAAGAAACTTTCTTGTATAACAGACGTGGGCGCGGTTGGCCCGCGGAACACATGTTGCTGCTTCTCCTCTTCGCTTGGTCGGCCAGTCAGTCCCCACCACGGCCACTCTGACTCTTAAGCCATAGTCCCAGCGGCTAAGGGAAGAGTCGGAGTGGCTGTGGTGGGGACTGACTGGCCGACCAAGCGAAGAGGAGAAGCAGCAACATGTGTTCCGCGGGCTAACCACGCCCATGTCTGTTGTATAAGAAGGACAGACAATGTTCAGTCTTACAGTGGTCCCTCTCGTGCCCTGTTATTGTTTGATAACCTCTCCATTCGACATTCATAATGCCCTCCCTAAACTCTTGAGAACAGTTTCGTATAAAGTCAGTGTCGTTCGAACTGCGGTAGAGGGAACATCTCTAAAAATATATCAATTCGAAGCTCGCGGTTGTTATCCATCACCCGCTGTGATGCACGTTGACTTAACCGTCGGAGATGCCAAATGGAGGAACCTGAAGGAACGTTCCCCTCCGGCTGGGCTCCCCACTCTTACTTCTACTAGTTCTACTGTGCACGCGCCACATACGAACGTACCTCTGCTTTGCCCAAGTGAGTCACGTTTAGAGATACGTTCGTATGTGGCGCGTGCGCAGTAGAACTAGTAGAAGTAAGAGTGGGGGGCCCAGCCGGAGAGGAACGTTCCTCCAGGTTCATCCATTTGGCATCTCTGTTGACCGTACGTCCTTCAGCTTTGGGCACTGCTGTATACACGAAGTGAACTGCGCAGTTCCTCTCCGAATTGCCCAGTGACACACACTGCGGAGGAGAAACAGCATCTATGGTTGACTAAGTGAGTTCTAATTATATCTATTTCTTCTTTTAAGTTTTCCTCGCTGAGATATTAAACCTGTAGAAAAATGAGTTATGAGTTGTAGCTCGAGGCACCTTTCTTTGTGCGACTTGTGTATTAGTATTTATATGACAAAGTGATTTTTCTAGAAATATTTTCAATCGAAAATTATGGTACAATATTTTTAGATTTTTCTAATCCACCTATTTAAATTTCTATTTCATTTATTCAATTTGGTCGTAAAAGAGTAAAAACATAATGAACTAGCTGGTTATTGTTGCTCGCTCGCTTCGCGAGCTCGCGGATGGTGTTATTGTTGCTCGCTCGCTTCGCGAGCTCGCGGGTAGGACTGCTCTTGCGAGAGGGTTAGTGGTACGCATTGCTAGTGAGGCATACAGCTATTAATGGTTTTTTTTTATTTTGTGTGTGACTCTCCACGAGCCACACAAAGAACTTCCCGATTCGTTAGTTGTAAGCGGTAACATTAGCATTAACTACATAATTAAAAAAAAAATGAAATATATATAATTACGTTTGTTTATTTGGTGGAAAATTTCCATCCTCTCTTATAAATTGCATTGTTGAATGAACTTCTTTCGAAAAAAACTAAAAAATCTAAAAAACTGCTTGACCAATATGGACCAAAATCTAATCAGCTCTAAGTTACGACGAGGCACATCCATTGCATCATTCATCATTCTGATCGCATTGTTACTTTTTCAGAAAATGTTAACGAAAAATTTGACACACACACACACACACACACACACACACGCACGCACGCACGAACGCACACACACACGCACACGCACACGCGCACGCATACGCACACGCAAACACACACACACAAACACACACATACCGACATTTTGATAAAAATAGTCTAAAATGAATCCAATGACCATGAAACGTGAAGATCTGTTAAAAATTCGATTTTCGATTTTCGGGGTAAAAAAACATTAATAGCTGTATGCCCCACTAGCAATGCGTACCACTAACCCTCTCGAAAGAGCAGTCCTACCCGCGAGCTCGCGAAGCGGGCGAGCAACAATAACCAGCTAGTTTGATTATTGTAAGCGGTAACATTAGCATTAGTTGCATAATTGAAAAAAAAAATTTTATTTTAATTAAAAAAAATTTTTTTTAACCCTTTGAACTCGAGGCCGTTTTCGCTTGCGCGAACCAGCAACTCGAGACGATTTCGGCCAAATTAGGTGAACATTTTACAGGTACTTCAAAAATATTTAATTTTAAAAAAATTAAAAAAAAAAATTTCACCAGTTTATTCATTTATATGTCGAAAACAACAAATTTTGATAAATATTACACTCTGTAATTAGTTTTGGTGTGATACTTAGTAAAACAATAGCCAAGATGCATCCTTGCCACTTCACATCGGCCGGGCGCCGCGCCGTATCGGCACCGCTCGAGTTGCTACTTAACATCGGCCGGACGCCGTATCGGCGCCGCTCGTGTTCAAAGGGTTAAATTTAAAAAAATTTTTTTTACATAAAAATGAAATATATATAATTACGTTTGTTTATTCGGTGGAAAATTTCAATCCTCTCGTATAAATTGCATTCTTGAATGAACTTCTTTCGAAAAAAACTAAAAAAACTAAAAAATCTAAAAAACTACTTGACCGATATGGACCAAAATCTAATCAGCTCTAAGCTACGACGGGGCACATCGATTGCATCATTCATCATTCTGATCGCATTGTTACTTTTTCAGAAAACGTTAACGAAAAATTTGATAACATAAAAACGGCCATACGCACACACACACACACACACACACACACACACACACACACATACTAACAATTTGATAAAAATAGTCTAAAATGACTTCAATAACCATGAAACGTGAAGATCTGCTAAAAAATCGATTTTCGATTTTCGGGGTAATTACAGTAACTTCCCTATGAATCGGGAAGTTAATAAAATGTTCAGTATTTTAATATTGCATTGTTTCAATATTTTAAGTTATATATTTCAATATTTCAATATTTCAATATTTCAATATTTCAATATTACAATATTACAATAATTCAGTAATACAGTAATTCAGTAATTCAGTAATTCAGTAATTCAGTAACTCAGCTAATCAGTAATACAGTTATTCTGATATTCAGATAGTCTGTAGTTCAGTAATTCAGTAATTCAGTAATTCTGTAATTCTGTAATTCTGTAATTCAATAATTCTGTAATTCAGTAATTCAGTAATTCAGTAATTCAGTAATTCAGTAATTCAGTACTTGGTGCATCCGTAATTCTGTAACTCAGCTAATCAGTAATACAGTAATTCAGATATTCTGATATTCTGATAGTCTGATAGACTGTAGTTCAGTAATTCAGTAATCCACTAACTCAGCGATTCAGCAATTCAGTAATTCTCTGATTCTGTAATTCAGTAATTCAGTAATTTAGTAATACTGTAATTCAGTAATTCAATATTTCGATGTTCAATATTATTAGATTCTTTTAATGGCGTTACAAATTTCAATATCATTTAACAATTTGGTCGTAAAGGAATAAAAATATTATAATGAATAAAATATTTCAGTAATTCAATATGTTTAGACTCTTCTAAAATTCCTCTACAAATTTCTGTTTTAGTTATTCATTTTTTTTATTCTTGGACATAGAAAAATCCAAGAACCAGGGATCTTGGATGACAATAAGTATCCCTTTTTCTAATTTTATCTCTTTTATATATTTTAGCGAACCGAGGACCTGTTCTTCGCATTCACAGGGTCGCCCATATATACCGCTACCACACCTGTTCTTTCCCATTAGTTATTCATTTCTCCATAATTCTAATCCACCTATTTAAATTTCTATTTCATTTATTGAATTTAGTCGTAAAAGAGTAAAAACATAATGAATAAAATGTTCAGTATTTTAATATTGCATTGTTTCAATATTTTAAGTTATATATTTCAATATTTCAATATTTCAATATTTCAATATTTCAATATTACTATATTACAATAATTCAGTAATACAGTAATTCAGTAATTCAGTAATTCAGTAATTCAGTAACTCAGCTAATCAGTAATACAGTTATTCTGATATTCAGATAGTCTGTAGTTCAGTAATTCAGTAATTCAGTAATTCTGTAATTCTGTAATTCTGTAATTCAATAATTCTGTAATTCAGTAATTCAGTAATTCAGTAATTCAGTAATTCAGTAATTCAGTAATTCAGTACTTGGTGCATCCGTAATTCTGTAACTCAGCTAATCAGTAATACAGTAATTCAGATATTCTGATATTCTGATAGACTGTAGTTCAGTAATTCAGTAATCCACTAACTCAGCGATTCAGCAATTCAGTAATTCTCTGATTCTGTAATTCAGTAATTCAGTAATTTAGTAATACTGTAATTCAGTAATTCAATATTTCGATGTTCAATATTATTAGATTCTTTTAATGGCGTTACAAATTTCAATTTCATTTAACAATTTGGTCGTAAAGGAATAAAAATATTATAATGAATAAAATATTTCAGTAATTCAATATGTTTAGACTCTTCTAAAATTCCTCTACAAATTTCTGTTTTAGTTATTCATTTTTTTTATTCTTGGACATAGAAAAATCCAAGAACCAGGGATCTTGGATGACAGTAAGTATCCCTTTTTCTAATTTTATCTCTTTCATATATTTTAGCGAACCGAGGACCTGTTCTTCACATTCACAGGGTCGCCCATATATACCGCTACCACACCGGTTCTTTCCCATTAGTTATACATTTGTCCATAATTGTAATCCATCTGTACAAATTATTCAATAAAGTATTTCGCCGCGCTGCTAGGAGAGGAGGATCCTTTCCGCAATCTTCAGCCAAGTTAAATCTTTTCCCTTTGTATCGTTGTACTTCGGATGCCTCAAATCCCACAGCATTTTAAATTCTCAATCCTCGGTACCCCTTCGGATGGCAATCCGTTCCTCAATCTTCCCTACCCCTTCGGAAAGCAACCCGTTCCTCAATCTTTCCTACCCCTTCGGAAGGCAACCCGTTCCACAATCTTCTCTACCCCCTTTCGGAAAGCAACCCGTTCCTCAATGTTCCCCACCCCTTCGGAAGGCAACCCGTTCCACAATCTTCCCTACCCCTTCGGATGGCAACCCGTTCCTCAATCTTTCCTACCCCTTCGGATGGCAACCCGTTCCTCAATCTTTCTTGTGGAACGGGTTGCCTTCCGAAGGGGTAGGGAAGATTGTGGAACGGGTTGCCTTCCGAAGGGGTAGGAAAGATTGAGGAACGGGTTGCCATCCGAAGGGGTAGGAAAGATTGAGGAACGGGTTGCTTTCCGAAAGGGGGTAGAGAAGATTGTGGAACGGGTTGCCTTCCGAAGGGGCGGGGAACATTGAGGAACGGGTTGCCATCCGAAGGGGTAGGGAAGATTGAGGAACGGGTTGCCTTCCGAAGGGGCGGGGAACATTGAGGAACGGGTTGCCATCCGAAGGGGTAGGAAAGATTGAGGAACGGGTTGCCATCCGAAGGGGTAGGGAAGATTGAGGAACGGGTTGCCATCCGAAGGGGTAGGGAAGATTGTGGAACGGGTTGCCTTCCGAAGGGGTGGGGAACATTGAGGAACGGGTTGCTTTCCGAAAGGGGGTAGAGAAGATTGTGGAACGGGTTGCCTTCCGAAGGGGTAGGAAAGATTGAGGAACGGGTTGCTTTCCGAAGGGGTAGGGAAGATTGAGGAACGGATTGCCATCCGAAGGGGTACCGAGGATTGAGAATTTAAAATGCTGTGGGATTTGAGGCATCCGAAGTACAACGATACAAAGGGAAAAGATTTAACTTGGCTGAAGATTGCGGAAAGGATCCTCCTCTCCTAGCAGCGCGGCGAAATACTTTATTGAATAATTTGTACAGATGGATTACAATTATGGACAAATGTATAACTAATGGGAAAGAACCGGTGTGGTAGCGGTATATATGGGCGACCCTGTGAATGTGAAGAACAGGTCCTCGGTTCGCTAAAATATATAAAAGAGATAAAATTAGAAAAAGGGATACTTATTGTCATCCAAGATCCCTGGTTCTTGGATTTTTCTATGTCCAAGAATAAAAAAAATGAATAACTAAAACAGAAATTTGTAGAGGAATTTTAGAAGAGTCTAAACATATTGAATTACTGAAATATTTTATTCATTATAATATTTTTATTCCTTTACGACCAAATTGTTAAATGAAATTGAAATTTGTAACGCCATTAAAAGAATCTAATAATATTGAACATCGAAATATTGAATTACTGAATTACAGTATTACTAAATTACTGAATTACTGAATTACAGAATCAGAGAATTACTGAATTGCTGAATCGCTGAGTTAGTGGATTACTGAATTACTGAACTACAGTCTATCAGAATATCAGAATATCTGAATTACTGTATTACTGATTAGCTGAGTTACAGAATTACGGATGCACCAAGTACTGAATTACTGAATTACTGAATTACTGAATTACTGAATTACTGAATTACAGAATTATTGAATTACAGAATTACAGAATTACAGAATTACTGAATTACTGAATTACTGAACTACAGACTATCTGAATATCAGAATAACTGTATTACTGATTAGCTGAGTTACTGAATTACTGAATTACTGAATTACTGAATTACTGTATTACTGAATTATTGTAATATTGTAATATTGAAATATTGAAATATTGAAATATTGAAATATTGAAATATTGAAATATTGAAATATTGAAATATTGAAATATATAACTTAAAATATTGAAACAATGCAATATTAAAATACTGAACATTTTATTCATTATGTTTTTACTCTTTTACGACTAAATTCAATAAATGAAATAGAAATTTAAATAGGTGGATTAGAATTATGGAGAAATGAATAACTAATGGGAAAGAACAGGTGTGGTAGCGGTATATATGGGCGACCCTGTGAATGCGAAGAACAGGTCCTCGGTTCGCTAAAATATATAAAAGAGATAAAATTAGAAAAAGGGATACTTATTGTCATCCAAGATCCCTGGTTCTTGGATTTTTCTATGTCCAAGAATAAAAAAAATGAATAACTAAAACAGAAATTTGTAGAGGAATTTTAGAAGAGTCTAAACATATTGAATTACTGAAATATTTTATTCATTATAATATTTTTATTCCTTTACGACCAAATTGTTAAATGATATTGAAATTTGTAACGCCATTAAAAGAATCTAATAATATTGAACATCGAAATATTGAATTACTGAATTACAGTATTACTAAATTACTGAATTACTGAATTACAGAATCAGAGAATTACTGAATTGCTGAATCGCTGAGTTAGTGGATTACTGAATTACTGAACTACAGTCTATCAGACTATCAGAATATCAGAATATCTGAATTACTGTATTACTGATTAGCTGAGTTACAGAATTACGGATGCACCAAGTACTGAATTACTGAATTACTGAATTACTGAATTACTGAATTACTGAATTACAGAATTATTGAATTACAGAATTACAGAATTACAGAATTACTGAATTACTGAATTACTGAACTACAGACTATCTGAATATCAGAATAACTGTATTACTGATTAGCTGAGTTACTGAATTACTGAATTACTGAATTACTGAATTACTGTATTACTGAATTATTGTGATATTGTAATATTGAAATATTGAAATATTGAAATATTGAAATATTGAAATATATAACTTAAAATATTGAAACAATGCAATATTAAAATACTGAACATTTTATTCATTATGTTTTTACTCTTTTACGACCAAATTGAATAAATGAAATAGAAATTTAAATAGGTGGATTAGAAAAATCTAAAAATATTGTACCATAATTTTCGATTGAAAATATTTCTAGAAAAATCACTTTGTCATATAAATACTAATACACAAGTCGCACAAAGAAAGGTGCCTCGAGCTACAACTCATAACTCATTTTTCTACAGGTTTAATATCTCAGCGAGGAAAACTTAAAAGAAGAAATAGATATAATTAGAACTCACTTAGTCAACCATAGATGCTGTTTCTCCTCCGCAGTGTGTGTCACTGGGCAATTCGGAGAGGAACTGCGCAGTTCACTTCGTGTATACAGCAGTGCCCAAAGCTGAAGGACGTACGGTCAACAGAGATGCCAAATGGATGAACCTGGAGGAACGTTCCCCTCCGGCTGGGCCCCCCACTCTTACTTCTACTAGTTCTACTGCGCACGCGCCACATACGAACGTATCTCTAAACGTGACTCACTTGGGCAAAGCAGAGGTACGTTCGTATGTGGCGCGTGCACAGTAGAACTAGTAGAAGTAAGAGTGGGGAGCCCAGCCGGAGGGGAACGTTCCTTCAGGTTCCTCCATTTGGCATCTCCGACGGTTAAGTCAACGTGCATCACAGCGGGTGATGGATAACAACCGCGAGCTTCGAATTGATATATTTTTAGAGATGTTCCCTCTACCGCAGTTCGAACGACACTGACTTTATGCGAAACTGTTCTCAAGAGTTTAGGGAGGGCATTATGAATGTCGAATGGAGAGGTTATCAAACAATAACAGGGCACGAGAGGGACCACTGTAAGACTGAACATTGTCTGTCCTTCTTATACAACAGACATGGGCGTGGTTAGCCCGCGGAACACATGTTGCTGCTTCTCCTCTTCGCTTGGTCGGCCAGTCAGTCCCCACCACAGCCACTCCGACTCTTCCCTTAGCCGCTGGGACTATGGCTCAAGAGTCAGAGTGGCCGTGGTGGGGACTGACTGGCCGACCAAGCGAAGAGGAGAAGCAGCAACATGTGTTCCGCAGGCCAACCGCGCCCACGTCTGTTATACAAGAAAGTTTCTTAAGGGAGGTATAGGACAATAGAGAGTCATAAACGCCACGCATACCTGTCATTGTACTTGTTGATCCGTAAAGGACAGACCTTGTTTTCGAACTCTACTCATCGATTCTGCGCACTAATCTGCAGGGAAAAACCGAAACATTTATACCGGTCCCCTTCGTGTCTCATTTGTTGCCCTCACTACACTCTTCAGAATAATTGATGTGTAAAATCAGAGTTATTCCGACTTCCAAACTGAACATCATTTTTGATGGTACTAATAAGGAATTGTAAATAGTACCTTGTATATTTCCTAATTTGTTGGAAGTCGATCTAAAATGTTGTCTGATCTTTCTTGTTTAAATAAAATTATTTATTCCGTATAACGTGTCTACTTCTGTAATTGTTCCTTTATTTGACCCTATTAAATAATTATTTTTTGCAGATAACTGCATAAATAATTTAATACAGAATATTTCCTTTATTTTATGAAAGAGAGAGAGAGAGAGAGAGAGAGAGACGAAAATTGGAAAAAAACATTTAGGTAAAAATTGTTTTATAGAAAGGGAATATAATACGGGTGCTGCGAAGCAAACGATATAAACTAAACGTTCTGATGATGGTCAAAGATGATGTAGGATCTTGTCCGATGTGAGAGTCGCTCACAGCGACTCGCTGTAGGCTCTTGCCAGAAACAAAAAGTCGATGTAGGTTCTTATCCGGACTAGAAAAGTCGATGTAGGAGCTGATCCAAGCTAAGCACTAGACGTGGGGGCAGTACTATAATGGGCACGGCCAAATCCCGGGCGTGAGCACTCTCATTTACTCTCGGTCTGTACGTATCTTAAGCCTTTGATTGCTTGCAAAGTCTATACGGATCTTAAATCTGTGAACGTAAACTCAAAAGCAATTTCCAATAAAAGAAATGATTAAAAAGTGAATTCTTCTCGATCGAAAATTTTGATAATTAAAATTTTAATTGAAATTAAACGACAAATTTGTAGACGACCACTTCTTGATTTTAATTATAAAGAAATGATTATTCGGAAATCAATAAATGATTACCGGCGCAGCACAAGCTCCGACAACTGTGATTACAGTCTCAACACAGATATATCTCGTCTGTAGTCTCACTACATTGGATGATCGTCTATTTCACCTAAAAAGATTTTCCCGTTGTCTGTAGGTGGTCCGCTAATTATTACAACGAAACCGATATCGTATGAGCAAGCATAATGGGAAAATAACACGGTTGCCGTGTTCAAACACGCCTCTCATTTGTATGATAATTCGATCCGAGTCCGCGAAAAACTTCGTCGGCTAATCGAGTTTGCCGGCTCGAAACTCGCTTTCCATTCGTCGTTTTCTCACCTACCGAAAGAAAGACGCGTCTTCGAGGAGAGATCGAAGTTCCGCGGAAAATTAAGACGCAGTTGCCTTGCCGTTCGAATCGAGTTATACTCGTAGACAGTGTTCTAATTAGTCGGGATGAGATAATTGCCTTCAGCGATGCTGCACGGTGAAAGAGAGACCTTGCAGGATCCGGTTGTGCATTCTTCGTGCGATCAACGACGAAGCGTTCGATTCTCAACCGAGATCCAGGAAACCTGCTTGATCATCCCAGGGAATCCAGTTTTTTGTGGAGGCGTTCTCTTATTCACCAACGTTTAACATTTTCCCACTGTGACAATACCAGATTTATTGAGCACGAAAACGTTCCACAGACGTAATCGCTTCAGAGTGACGAGGCATACTATGTATTTATTTAATTATGTTTTTCCTTATTTAACGTCGCTCTCAAATCTTAGATAAGGTTATTTCGCGACGGTACTATGTATTTAGAATTCACTCATTGAATCTATCTGGGAGTGATTTCTGTAAAATTATTGTATAGTAAATAAAATAATATATCGTTTTTTTTTGTTTATTTCAACAGAAAATTTTCTTTTGTATTATTTCGTTATTCCCAATATATTGGAAATACTTCTACATTTTATATTTTATTCAAAGTTTTTAGTTGAAAGATTCTCGTTTTTCCTCGAACCGTTCGAAGCCGATGAAATAAAACAAACTGCGCTGGAT
Organism: Lasioglossum villosulum; assembly: GCA_963971365.1. Classification (NCBI taxonomy): domain Eukaryota; kingdom Metazoa; phylum Arthropoda; class Insecta; order Hymenoptera; family Halictidae; genus Lasioglossum; species Lasioglossum villosulum. Next base: position 28,434,389 of record OZ020499.1, read on the forward strand.
AAATACGTGAATCACCGCAATCTTGGCTATTTCAAACAACAATTGACGACAGTGTGACATTACGATCGGGTCGATTATGGATCTCGATAATTACCAGTGAGCGAATAATAGCCGTGAGGCATGTCACGCGTTCGAGAGGTGTGTCTGACCTTTTTTTCATTTGCTCGTCGCGTTCGATGTACCAGGACAAGATGTCGCGTGTGTAATTACGTTGAACGGATAAGAAGAAGAAGGAGAGATCGCGTACGGAAGTGTAGCGTCAAGGAAATCGACTGCGGAATTACTTCTCGCCGACAGATACGGTACGCGCTGAGACTAGCAAAACTTCGTCTCGTTTCGTGAGCTGGATGAATAATTATATTCATGATAAGCCGCGTTTTTTCTTTTCTGGTGCCGGCGAGTTTCCAAGAAAGGTTCGTCAGACCCTGATTCTTATATACACACAGAAGTCGGACTCTCGCGGATGCAATTGCAGCTGAAGTCCCAGTCGCTGCATTCACCACCGCGCCGTCTGAATTTTGTTTAAACTGCGTTTAAATTGGCTTCGTCTGAGAGGCTGACACATTTTTAATTCGATCCAGGACCGGCGCAATCATTCGATTAACATGTTGATCGCCAATCGAATAAACGGCGACCTGCAATTAAATTTCAGCATCATCATCCGGTGTTCGGTTAACCAAAAATGCGGCGTTGGACTTGTCAACAGGCCTCCCTTCAATTAGTATTTAGTCAGAAAATTTTTGAGATAGCTATAGGCCACTTGTTTAACGAAACGAGACAGTGAATTATCTGCGTGCGTCCTTTGCTGCTTATCAGAGAAGGGTAACATCAATTTTTGGATGATCGGTGGAATCCTTTTTCTGAGCCGCGTTATATTAACGAGTACTCGCTGTTGGAATGCAAATGACTTGCTAAACGCTAACATATCATTCAAACTTATTTAAAAATTGCTTAGGATAGTCATTTTTTACATTCTGTTAAAGCGATTCACGTCGGAACCTGAATTTATGCTAAATCGTATAGTTATGGAAGTTGCAAGCGTAAATCATCCATCATTTTTGGAAACTGGTATGTTAACTTATAAGTCGTAAAATTGTAAATCTTTCGATATTTTTGGACAATTATTAAAAACGTGATAGAGGTGCCTATTCTTTGAAATTTGCCATATATCAACGACATATAAAAGTCGCGAAATTGTACCTCTTTCAATGTCCTTGTACAATTGTTAAAAAATCGCTCAAGATGCTTCTTCTTATCTTCTTCCATTGTTCTCACAACGTCGTAAAAATGAATTCGGTTTTTTTTCGCCCTTTGGATCTCGAACCTCGAGTACACGATTTGATGATGGAGAAACAAGAGCGAGAAAGACACCGAGCATCGTCATTGACTCGCAAGGAATTCCTCCTCTCCGCCACAAGGTTACTGTCACTGACAATCACTCGTTTGTATTCTAGACGACTTCTTATTTCATGCGACGCGTTTCGAGTTCCTCGACCACGTGTGTTTTGCCGTTATCGCGCGCGGAACGTGCAGCTTCGGGACGTCCATCAGCGATCACGTTCCGTCTTTGATATCGTATCACCTGTCCCGCGAATCTTTATGCGAATTTATATTTTCATCGTGAAACTCACAGAAATTTCTTTCGTTCGAGGTGGCTCTCGATTCCAAGTGAAATGAATCCGTATCGAACTTCCGCGAATTTTTGAGCACTCTTTTATGCAATTAAAATATTCCGCGCATGATTAACAATACATAGTCGTAGTCACTTTGGACTTGTCTCCATGTGGAATTATATAGCTATCGACATAAGGTCACCGATATATTAGAAATAACGTGCTATGAATTTGTTGGCAAAGTGAGAATATTTGCTGGCAGCTTATCGACATTATTTAAGAAAGAAAAGAATTTTTATTCGGTTCTCGATATTGAGATTGACACAGAAAATGTTTATTTTGTATAAAGATCTACAATTCAGTAATAGTATCTATCACAGTGTTGAATCTTTAGTTATCATTCTCATTAATTAGTTTACTATTAAACGTTCTAATTTTGTACCGCGCATTATAGTCAGGAGCATTTAACATAACGGTTGTTATGATACTAATATTTGCTCCGGATAGATAAGAACATCACCTTTGGAGCGTTACAGTAGCCTAAACAATAACGTTGGTGTAAGCTTGTCGTAGAATCACGCGTTGCTCATACCTTTGCTCTGTGTTTATATCCGTAGTCACGGTTATGTGATTTCAGAGAAATTTCGTAACTCCGTTAGCATGGGTCTAGCGGAACGAAGGTCGTGCATGTATTTACCGTTCCTGTGGAAACGATAGCGCGAGCATAATTACTTTTGGGATGACTAGTTTTTGGTTTAGTTTACCCGCGTGCTCAGGGTAAACACATTTTGCAAATAATTTCTCTTTGATAAAAAAAAACAAACCATTCTCATTTCCCATTTTGCCTTATTAACTGTTCCACGACAAGCAATCGACAAATCTGTTCTCATTTCAATAATCTTTTAGCAATACTTTTCATCATGTGCTGAAAAATTGCAAGAGGCTTTTGCAAAACTGGGCCAAAATAGACCGACGCTCATCTGCCTATCTTCTAATTATAGGAAAGCAAGTTTTCGTTTTAGAAACGCATTAAGCATGTTCACACACGAACACACAGCAAATCCGGATTTGCGACTGCAGGTACACTGAACGCAAAATGTGAAAGAAATACCAGCGATAATACCGCATAAATTTGCACTCATTTGCACTCAAATTCTGACTAATATTCAGTGCAAACCGGGATAAGATAAAAGCCGATCGCTGAAGCTGAGAATCGTGCCTGCTATGTATATTAGTTTCCCAAACGGAAATAAAATCTGTTCCGCGAACTTTCTAATAAATTTCTGCATGAAAAAGGGTCACTCTTTTAGCGAAATAAATAAACGATCATAAAATTGTCCGTAATACCTCACTCGCTTAATGGATTACTCAAACAAGTAGAATATAGCGGAAAAACTTTCAAATAAAGATTTTTGCGTTTTTCTCAAAATCGCGTACAGATTATTACATTGTACACAATGTGACAACAACAAAAGATACTATTGTATTCTTCATAGTCTACATAATTTTTCTACGTAAGAAAAATTCGTCTGGTTCTCGTGGTTTCAGCACAACAAATTTGCAAAGCTAAGAACTTGGATTCCTAGATCGTAGCGAAGGTGACGTCGAAAACAGATTTTGAATCGTGTGCAGGTTATCGTGTAGCTGTTCGACAGAATATCCAAGGGTCACAGCGGCAAGACAAAAAAGAGAAAGTTCATTTGCGGGAAGGCTTGAGATGATAGCGTTGTTAATTTCCTGGTCTTTGTTCCTCGCGGTCCGTTTCATTTCCGTTCGGACATGCGAGCTGCCGCAACGGCCATCGCTGTGCAAACAGACAACCATCGAAATTAAAACAATCGTTATTGGAATCGAGAAGAAATGGCCTCGTGAGCTTCGAATAACAAAGTTGGATCGGTTCACTCTTCCTGGCGCGTGTGATCCATTAGGAATGACCGATAGAACCTTATCTTTTTGCACTCGACGATTCTGCGGTTCCAGTGCACTCAGTGCGATCGTACTTTCGTGAAAATTGATATCGGTACGCTTGCCCTGGCCACAATAATTATAATGTATGTCAACAGATGCGCCGAAGAAATATCTGTCGCGAGGGGGTGGCGAACAGATTAGATAGAATTTCGAACGTACTCGCCAATCAATGCAATAAATTTGCGATGACACTAACGTGTCTGATACAATGTATCCTTATAGGATTACACCTGTGATTAGCTTTTGGAGATAAATGTTTATTTTCAGTTTCCTGTCGATCGAAGGAGGGGCTTCTCATGTACCAACAGTGATAACAACTGATCTTTAATCAATTTTTTCAAAATAACTGGTCTTGAAGTACAAGTTTCTTCTTTAGTTAAATTCTTCTTATCATTTATTGTATAATGTACACGAGACTTCTTAACAGCTTCGAAAATTAATTAAACACTTAAAATTGGAAAATTTCAAGAATACGGAAGAAATGGCAAATTAGTTTTTATATTGGTACAAAAAAGTTTCAAATAAAAAATGAAATATATATCTGATTTGCTACAGATATAAAGTTGATAAATAACAGATAAAAACCAAACTAATCATCTCTGCAATATTGAAGAAAATAAACCTGTCCATCTTGACCCAGTATGTCGAATAAAATCATTGCATAGTTAATACCCAAACGCGATTAAAAAATTAATAATTCAAGCAACGTGATCTATATATAGCAGTTCATATATGTATAGCGGTTCAAGAAATAACATATTTCTTCGTGGATAAATAAGATCAGCAACCAAAAACCGCCCACTTAAAAATTTTATTATTAATATTTTTCTTCAAAAAATGGAGCATCCTCTACATTATTTGAGAACATCGCAACACATTCTTGCTTTCTGCAACATTTCAGGTCATAACATTCGCGCCGTTTACGTTCGACCAATTAACATTGCTAATACCTTAGAAAAATAGTCGAGCGTGTGTCGTACTGTATGTTTTATGAATTTACAGATTCCCTTTCCATGAAGGCAGACAGTTTGCCCCTCATCCCCACCTCGTTGCCACTCTCGCCTTGGCAGGGGCTCCATTTAAAGCGAACTTTGACGAATGGCCAGCCATAACGTTGCATCCCGCGGTGGCTCGCAGTCGAAAGTCCGACTTGGAGCTGATTGGAGCGAGCGAGGACACGAACAGGAGAGCTCATCGCCCACAGAATCTTCTCCGAGGACAACACCGCAGTCGACAGACTTTCACTGATAGATATCGCCATGCTGAGGGAAACGATTCTTGTTTTCGCGGTTCTGGTCGCGGTCGCCTGCGCCACGCAAGTCTATCAGTGCGGGAGTGGTGCGTAAACCATCGTCAAATTCATTAACCAGTGATCGCTCGAAAATCTGATTACACGCGGCTTCGTTAAAAAATCTCGAATTTTTCCATATTTTTATTTCGCATGTGCAGAATCAATTGGGTCATTGATACTTGCAAATTTTCTACTATTTTATTTTTGTAGGTTGATAAAATCAATCGAGGGGGCCATTGAACATTGTAAATTTTCTTCTACTTTTGCGAAGAATGTTGAAAATTAATAGAGAGAGGACTTTCTTTCCGGAGAACGTTTCACTCGGTTACAAAAAGAGAACGCTTTTTTCTACCTTGTTTTGTGAATGTCGATTACAGAACGTAGAGGTGACTGTTTTATATTTATGAAAATAACAAGACTGTATCTATTTACAATTTTTTGTGACACTTACACGACAGCAGTACGTGTGCTTAGACTGCACGGTTTTTATTTGGAATGTGACTCATTCGTACTGTATTTTACATAAATGATGGAGCTGTAGTTGTTTCGACTTACACGAATTTTATCGCAAACGTGTGCTCTTTATGTAATTTTGTAAAAGTCGGACTGAGTTTGTTAATACCTCGCTCGATTTTAATCAGAATATACAGATATCCGCAGGAAACGATTTCACTTATCTGCGTGCGAGATCTTCCACGCGGTTCCGATTAAGCTGTAGATAGTCTGCAACGAAAGTGTTCGTAACAATTAAGTATAATTATAGTAATTGCAAATGCATGAACCTGTTAGCTGTGCTATTCGAGGCAAATCACTTTTACATTTTCAGGTTATTGAAATTATTAAAACTCAAAGTATATTTTTATTTAATTTCTCTTTCTTACAAATGATGCAGATAATTTTGCATGAAATGTTAATTATGCAAAGTCTTGTTTACACGCGCTCTATGATTTAGGTATCCTGGGTATATATAACAAATTTTATTAATTTTATTCCATGACCGACGGATTCCTTTAAACGTTCGTGGAAATTGCTGGCTAGAAACTCTGATTTGTGTTTTGATTATGTAAACTCGTGCACGTCGATTCGTTGAACATATTTGTAAAACGGTAGCTGTTGCAAGGAATTTCGTAAAATTGTTTTTAATGGACGGTGTGGGTGTTTGGGTTTGGTGTAGGTTCGGTGTTGATGTTGAGCTCTTAATCAGCGAGTTTTGTTGGCTGGAAAGTGTAACTGAGCGGAACATTGTTATTAAATGAACGATGGAAGTTAAATTGATTCAATTTCGAACACTGTGAACGAACACTCTTGTGGACGAATAATTTTCCGTTGCATGAAATTTGTAGAGTGAATGCAGTTCACTCGATTTGTATGATGAAATTTTAGTGAACATTTACATTTAAGTTTGAAAACGTATTACGTGGAGAAATTAATTCGTGGCTCTTCCAGTTGATTGCAACTTTATTTTTCATAAAAGCAATATTAAAGTTTTATAAAACATTTTCAAGATGTTGCAGATAAAGGCAGACTTTTCATTTTGACAACGCAGTACAAATCAGTTGCAATGCACACACACAGTAGTTCTGCTATTAATAACAAAAGAGAACAAATATGTGATTCAACTTTTCAGACAAATTGAATCAATTCCCGTGCAAGGGTTAACTGAACGATTTATCAAAGATAAATTGGGGTTGATCTCAAGGTGATCCATTGAAAGTGATCCCAATTATGCAACGTGTTACGTATATACAAGACGTTCTGCAACAGGTGGGAACAGATTAAAGAGCGCGTGTATTTAAAACAATGTACACAACGATTCGAGAGTAAAAACGCTGCAGTTTCGGCTTCGGTTTAGAGTCATCAATAGCGAAAGTCCGGCAATAGCTCGGTCATTGTCCTCTCTCTTTCTGACCTAACATGGTGCGTCACTTGTTCGCAGATCAAACACTTTCAGTTGTTAGCAATCGAGAAAAACTGCTACCACACTTTTTACAAATTTACAATTTTGATTTTGATTTACAATCTCCGGTGCTCTCTTCGTGAACTTATTAATTATTTACAAGCAACCATAGTGCGATTTATTCTGCATCTTCGGTACTGATAAAAATTAACTGTCCCGATTATGTCATACTAAAAATTCATTTCTGAACCTGTTGGAAAAGTAGACATTAAACTTCATTGCATCTATTTTCCGTAAATGTTACACTAAAAATTAATTTCTAGATCTGATTGAAAAGTAAACGTTAGTGTCGAACCTCGTTGCATCTTTTGACAAATTTTACGAAAATGCAATCTTTTGAAGATTTTATTTGTTATTGCGAAGAATGGTTGTTGTTCGATGTCAGAAATAAGAATGATCACTGTTTTTGCAGGAGAGCCGATAGCAGATACCAATCTGATTAAGATATCCGGCTGCGAGCAGCCGCCGTGCAAGCTGAAACGCGGGACCAAAGCAACGGTGGAAGAGAAGTTTGTAGTCGACCACGATGCCACTGATGTGAAGAACTCCGTGTACGCGAAGATACTCAACGTGCCATTGCCGTTCGTCGGCGTTGACGGTACCAGCGCGTGCGACAACATTTTCAACGCAGATGGCACACACCCTGAATCATGCTCGCTCAAGGCCGGCACCCAGTACGTCTACAAACGCGAATTCGCCATCCTGCCCATCTACCCTACGGTGAGAACTTTTAGTCACTCATAGTCGTCGTCAGAGAAACCCATAAACTTCTAGGTGGTTGCTCATTAACCCCTTTTTCGGCACCTGAAACTCTGGAATGACTCCACATTGTCTCTTTCACTGTGAAATTTTAACATTCAGCCAAATTTCTGGGGAAATGGAAACCTGTATAAAGATCCACGCAAAGACTGTGCTATATTCGAATGAGTAGTTGGAGTTTTTAGATTGTTTACTGACAATTTTTGGGAGAAAGTCTCCATACAGTCTTCTCGAGAAAAGATTTTCCTACGAAGTTAAGAAAACGTCATATTTCACCATGATTGCACAAGTAGTAGCTAGAACCAGTATACAGCAACCGTTGCTGAAATTATCTGAAAGAGTGTACCATTGCTTGATCTGTAATATTTCAAGACTGACATTATCTGCAAAGTATTCTAGTCCAAAATTATTTTCTCTTATGCTCGTATCTGTCTGTCCAATCGACGCTTGTTTTTTGAACGAAAACATATTCGTTTAAAAAATTCGTGAAATACGTTCAAATAGTCTAATTCTGCATGGTTCAATGATTCAATCATTGTATTTGCAATTATTGGAAACTTCTATAAAGATCCATGCAAAGACTGTGATATATTCGAATGAATAATTTGAGTTCTTACATTATTGTTTTCTGACAATTTTTGGGAGAACGTCTCCATACAGTCTTCTCGAGAAAAGATTTTCCTACGAAGTTAAGTCATCCAAACGAAGTTGAGAGAACGTCATATTTCATCATGATTTCACAAGTAGTAGCTAGAACCAGTATATAGCAACCGTTGCTGAAATTATCTGAAAGAGTGTACTATTGCTTGATCTGTAATATTTCAAGACTGACATTATCTGCAAAGTATTCTAGTCCAAAATTATTTTCGCTTATGCTCGTATCTGTCTGTCCAATCGACGCGTGTATTTCGAACGAAAACATATTCGTTTAAAAAATTCGTAGAATACGTTCAAATAGATAGTCTAATTCTGCATGGTTCAATGATTCAATCATTGTAAAGGAAAAATTCTTATCGATCGAAAAATTGAAATATAAATTATAATTATGATATCGGCGCCAGGTTCGATCCTTTTTAGATACAACAAATGTGCAAGTTAAATATTTAAATTTCTCAACGTTTCGATCCCAATGCGGATCATTATCAAGAGGCCAATATTTTTGCGTCTGAAAAAGAAATTAATATTAAAGATTTTGAAATTAAATATACTGTTTTAAATGTAAATTTCTTTTGCAGACGCAAAAATTTGGTCTCTTGATAATTATCCGCATTGGGATCGAAACGTTGAGAAAAATTAAATATTCATCTTGCACATTTGTTGTATCTAAAAAGGATCGAACCTGGCGCCGATATAATAATTATAATTTATAATTCAATCATTGTATTCGCAATTATTTTACAAAAGATTGCAGAAATGAAAAGCTGAAAAATGTAGCAACTGGGTCTGTCCTAATCGAATTCGTCCTATCCGGTACACGTGTGTCTTTGACAGAAGCACGCGCCGGTTTATCAGCTCGATAACCGAAAGTTTATCGAAAGTAATAGACCGAGCAAGTGTCGCAATTCTTGGGTCAGCAGAAAGTGGCTGTCACGCGCACTATCGCGCACGATGGTTACACGTGTACATTCTTTACACGCATATAATTAATGTGTTCGGGGAAAAACTACCGATCTACCGAAATCACGAATTAATACGCGGTGCAATTTATTTTTGTTTTCAGCTCTCCTTGACGATACATTACGCGATGAGGGACGCCAACAGCACAATCGCTTGCTTCGAGGTCCCGGCGAAGATCACGAACTGAGAGGGAGACAAGGAGAGGAGAGAGCTGGTCGTTCTTCTTGGAGAAGGTTACAAGCCTACATGGGTCCAGGAATTCACGAAGCTGCGTCTCTCCTGCGCGACCCCTTTGTACAAACTATGTATGTCCTCGTTGCCGTGGAAGAGAGCCTTTGCGAGACTCTACTATCGCGAACAGAGCTGCTTCCAGGTAGCCTGCTTTACCGTCGAGCTTAATCAGTATGTAGCATAGTCGCCCGTTATGTTAATTGTTAATAAAACTTTTCTACACCCACGCCAGCCTCGTTTTATCGACCTGTTCCGTCCCAGCGTTCTCAATGTCCTTTCACAATTTTCCTAATTAATTTCTAGCAATTTTATAATTTTATGTTAGTTCTGTTCCTTCTAAATGTTTCAATAGCAACCATAATCGAACTGGAAAAGTAGCTGTGTTTTTATTCAAACGATTCCATACTTTTTCATCTTCTACACTCGCCTATGCTATGTAAGATATATTCTGGAACCTTGAGGTATAGAAATCTATCAAAGCCTTCACTTTTGACCTTTATGTTTTTACGGAAATAATGAAAGTTTTTTGCTGGTTTTGGTGGCGATTAACACAACGGACAAGGTCAATAACCCCTTCACCAAAAATAGAGTCGATAGTGATAGAAATAGTGATACGGTAACTTGTATTTTGAATGACTAAGTTTACAAGATTACATAGAACATTAATTGTTTTTAATGTTTTTTTATCAAATTATGACTCAAACTTCGCCAGAAGATTTCGAAAGAAAAAGATAGAAGAACAAGGTAACAATAGTTGTATTTAATTTTTTATGGATGAAGATCCCTCGATAACATGGGAAACCAGTCGTGACTGGTATCTACTGCCGCGCGTGGTCGATCGAGGAAACTTGTTGAACACGTGGACGTCTCTGACGGTACACAGAGCGAAAAGTAAATTAAAAGAAAAATAAAAAATTGGTATTCTCAATGTTTCATCGTATTAACCAAAGTTACTCGACCAGACATGGTAGAAACATTTAAAGAAATTTTCACAACATTAATAATGCCTATTTTACGTATGTTTCTGTTGCATCAGAATTTCGGTACATCTTTTATTGATGTTGATTTCGAAACTTTTTAATTTTTAATGTTTAAGGATTTATTTATTACGCTTTCCACAAGAAAATATGCTTAAAGAATCTAACAACAAAAATGAATTTTTTAATACTCTTCTAAACATCCATTTTACATTATTAATTCTCCATCTACCCTGACTTTAGGAGGCACAAAGCAGTCTTCAAATGGCAGACCCTGCTATCAAGTCATCCTACATCCACATTACGGCAGTTTTCATTCTACTCGAACCAGAAAATCCCTTTCCTCCATTTCAAGCATTGTTCGGTAAAAGGCATAGTAAGCTCCGAACAGTAATACTCACGAACGCCTCGGCGAATCTCGATAAAATTAATATGTACGATAGAAAAAGGTTCACGCTAGCCACTTCAGCCAGTAAAATAAAGATCACGCGACTTCTACGTCCGAGAAAAAATTCAATCTTGGAACTTTCTAACACGGCGGATCGATGAAATAACATTGAATTAGTAAATGTTCGGCGTCGATGCTCATGGCGGACATTCTGGACAATGATTTTCGGTCGTAACGCGACGACGGCGGCTGCAAGTCCTCGGAAAGTGGTCGGTCATTTTCGGAAATTGCCGCGTTCGTGCGAGCTTTTTACGAAGATCGGGTAAACGGCGTCGCGTGAAGGAAACTGCGCTTTAATCGCGTGCCCCGATCGCAACGAATCGGAACGTTCAACCCTTCGCGGTCCCAGCAACTTTTGCCGTTTTGTTCCAGCTAGTTCGCGTTTGTTTGGCCACTTTCCGACAGAGTACTTCGCTGTATTTGCATAATTCCGCGTCGAACAAACTAAATAACAAGCTTCCAACCGTATAAAAAAAATTCTTTTGCTGACACAATATTTTTATGCGTGTAGTAAAGAATGCCTGTACAGTAAAGTAGTAATTGTTGCAGTATGTTGCAATTTGACGCAGGTAGCGTTGTACAAACATATGCAAACGACCACAAACTCGGATTAATTTTTATGAGAATATATTAATAATTGATGATTTATTTTTGTGATTTATATTTACTATGTACGCATATTTTCTGAAAATTGAAACGCAATTTGGTCCCTTCTTTGGCGGGGGAAAAAAATATTCATACTTACCAAAATAAAGTATATCCCACTTTGGGGACATTGGTTTGAAATGAGAAATTTCGAAAAAATTGAACATGTAATAAAAATGAAGCTTTATTCGCGAAAATAACTCATTATTTCACAATAACTATTTACAATTTTAAATAAACTCATTTTATGTAGATCGGTGCGAAACAAATATCGTGCCGTGGTCTTCGCATTTGTTACAAATCCTCGTGAAAACGTGAACATTTGAATCACGTTCTAGCCTAACTTTTAGCAAGCCAGCATCCACCGTTTATTTTAATTTAGAACCGCATTCCAAAAATGGGACAATGGCTAGTAATGGATTAAGAACTACGACGCGATCACTGGCCTGCTTCAGTGTCGCTCAAACTATTGGAAAAAAATGGAAATAGTATCTTACAAAAGGGCAATGATCCAAAGCATTGCAGTAAATTCTGCACTGCTTGGAAAAAGGAATATGACATCGATTCGATGGACTGGCCTGCACATTCCCAGGATGCGATTCTGATTGAAAATGTTTGGCGTTACATGAAGAGAAAACTTGCAGGAAAGCGTGTTTTCACTTTAAAGCAGCTTTCTCAACATATTAGATCGACATGGCGATCCTTACCTATTAATTACGCGGAAAGCTTGGTCGAGACCATGTCAAGAAGATGTTCGCTCATTCTGAACAATGGAGACTGCACAACTTATTAGATAAACGCATTAATAAACGCTTACCCCGTTTTGTGCAGCAGACTGTATGTGTGAGATCACTTACAATTTCTATCTGTATTTCAATTTTGATTAAATTCGTTATTACCGAATTCCAATATATTTGCTGTTCTTTAATCCCATTTATAACTTTTTATTACTTCATTGATATGGTATACGGAGACTGCTGATCTCAATTTCTCGTTTTCCTTTTATAAAAATTTAATTCAGGAGTATATATCCTCCGCTGATTGGAAGTTTGCATCATCAATAAAGATCCATCGTAAATACATGAAGTATAAAGATCAATTAAATTTCCATTTGTCGCGAGCACGTAATAACGTAATAAACATTGTTAAGCGTATTGTGCAAGAATTAAGACTTGACAAATAATGCGCGAAAAATTTAGATGATAAATTAATCAACGTGATTATAATTATCCGCTTAAAAAAGTACCAAAAATGACCGGAGCAAACAGAATGTGTTGAAAATGAAAGGGAAAGGTACCTGCTGTCAAAAGCCGTCTACAGCCAGCAAATACTAGCGAACAGATAACAGTAAAGGTCCGGCTAGTTTGAAATCGGCAGAACAGTCTCTGTGGGATAATAGGAAAGATCCGCATCGATAAAGTAACGAGCCGGTCGCGGTCGTTTATCGCATTTGGTAGCCGAAGGTATTGCAACGTCAAGCTGCAGATTTAATTCTGACGATACAGGAACTGTCCTGAACGAAACGAATGTATCGAACGAGAGATCGACGCCAATTCTGGTACTACAGGGTTGGAATTCGGTTATTAATTTGTCGTGGCCAGCGTTATCGAGCAAACGCGTCGCCGATAACGAGTAACGCGAATACCTCCGGATTTTTGTAATTACAATTTTCGTGTAATTGAGGACACCCGTGATTCAAGCTTTGGCTGTAACCACCCCCTCGTCGAACAAATAGCTTTGTAAATAATTAATAAGTTCGTCAAGAAAGGGCTACGAATTTTGTAGGGAAAATAAATTTTGTTTGTGAATTGTTGGAATTATTAACATTCGATTAAACACCAATCATAAATACATAAATGCAGACGTGTCAGACATACTGATGATATTTATTTGTATAATATTAACTGTCCGTAGGTAATATTTATTTCTTCATATTTGTTTTTTCAATCATTTGACGTTATAAAAATTATGCATTAACCCTTTGCACCCCGAATTATTTTTCAATTTTGAACTTGACATCAAAGGACACTTCCGTGAGTGCTGCGTATTTTAAACAATTTTGTTTACTAATTATATTAAACTAATAGCTCTTTCAAACTTTGTTGTAATTTATATTTATGAAACATATATTTGTATTTAGCTAACAAACTAAAACAAATAAATGAAAGAAGAACCAATTACAGTATACGCCACTTTACTGTCCAACAGCCGTGTTTTTCACGGACAGTCATCGTACCCGGACACTATTTTTTATTTGTGACTGCGTCTACCGCGCCGAGCGAGACTTCAAAATTTATTTTATCTACATTTTCTTTCTCTGATGTTGAGTAACACTCGACAAAGTGCAGTATCTTAAAAAGAATAGACTTCAGCATAAACGACCCAGTATGTAGACAGAGTAATATTTCTGTTGACTTATCAGAATGATTAAAAGACCTTCTGTTTCTCACAGTTTTGACTCAAGGCTGGGAATTTTGTATGGACAATAAATTTTGTTTGAGAAGTGTTGGAATTATTAACATTCGATTAAACACCAATCATAAATAATTGCAGACTTGTCGTACATAATATTAATACTTATTAAATTTATTTATTTGTATTAATTTGTATTAATTAATAAAATTTTATTTATGTTGTATTCGTATTAACTGTCCGTGGGTAATATTTTGTTCTTATTAATACTTGAAACAGTTGACGTTGCGAAAATTATACATTAATATATGATCTTCAAAACGAAATTGGTCGCCAGTATAAACTATCCAGTATGCAAATGGAGTCATATTACTGCAGACTTATTAGATTTATTAAAGCAGCATCTATTTCTCTCAGTTTTTATTTGGACAATTGTTATTTTGAATAATGATCAGCAGGCTAGTAATGAGTACACTGCAAATCTTATGCATATATGACGTCGACGTCATAAAGAATTCATGAATGCCCATGTACCACCTTCATCTTTCTGAGAGTATTAAAACCGGAATGATACGTCTAAAATCTATCTTACAGTCGATGTAAAAAATTTTTATTTTATATACAAATCTACAATAATGAGTAGACTGTGAATTTTTATGCAAAATTGAAATTGCCTGCATTCGTTGTAAAATATTGGAGCCACATTTATATATTACTTGTTTTTAATCATCTCAATAAGTTAAAAATGATATAATAATGTCTTGAAATTGAATATTCTGTCTGCTTCGAATTTCTGCTAATTTTTCTCATATATAACATCCGGTCTACTATTGAGAAACGCAATTAATCAGCAAGAGGAGAGGAATTCTTTCGTATTTTTGCATAAGCGTAATCGAGAAAACGGGCGATTCAAGCATCGAGTGAAACCACCCCATCAGGATAGAAGAGATAGCTTTGAGAAGTCACTGTTGCCTTTCAGGGGCTTTTAAGATGACCATGATCCGTGACACTCCGGAATCAGGGAGCATCTGGTTCCCCGTACGGCTGTTTCGTTCTCGTGCTCCCTCTCTCACCCTATTTCGATCTCCTCTGCGTTGCCTTGCAGCCCTTCGAATTCCCATCCCCCTTTACCCAAACACTATAAACCGTCTTCGACGCCCGACAGAGAGGAAGCACTTGTCCGCGGACCACGCAAACGCGAATGTCGAGAGCTATGTTCGATTTGGACCAACGTTCTTCGTCCTTCCTTTTTTTTCTGCTACTCGATTTTCTATTTTGCTCCCTACCCTCAGGCTCTTGAGGAAAATTCACCATATCAATCCCTTGTACTATTATTTATTTTGTGATTACAGTGAATAGAACTTCTTTGTCATTCATAATTTCTTAGGAGAGAAAAAAATGTGCTATACTAATTGTATGTCTCTACTTTCTCCATTATCCCCCTGGACTATGATTTATTTTATTGTTTGAGTGAGTAAAATTTCCTTTTCGTGTTCATAATTTCGAGAAAAAGTAATAAAATTGTGCTATATGCACAACGATAAAATTTAAACAATAAAATAAATTTTACATGAAATTTTTATATCAATAAAAGGATTCCTGAGATTATTCGAAGTAATCTTTCCCTTTCATAAAATGTTCACCGCGGCTTTATGCAGCAGTTATTAGCGAAAATATGGCCAATCATTCAGGACCGTGGTAGTCACACTGATTGGTCCGTGTTTTTCGTTAATAACTCCTTGACGAAGGCGCAGAGAGCATTTTCACAAAGGAAATAGTTATTACAAATTACGTGTAGTATCACCCCTTTGAAGGACTGTATTCTAATAGCGAAATGTGAATTCACTACGAATGGAATGTAGATTTTTGCAAACTTCGTTACACAATATTACATGGGGTTTATTATTGCCGAGGTCCACGGTTTGTGTTAGAAGCCACGGATCAGGTTTTCGAATTTTCTACGTGGTACACCGAATTCAATCGCATCCCCCGCGAAATGTCTTCCGGAATATTTGCACAGAGGTGCGCGCCAGTGTAACGCGAATCGAGAAAATATTCCGCCCGGAAAGGAAACCGGCGACAGAGCTGTACAAACCAACAGTACAAACTAGCTGGAACGCTATCGGAGATATGCTTGTGTAGTGTGTACCATCCGCTCCGCATTATTTTCGTCGTCGCTTCGATTCGTCCAGGGGAATCGAATCTCGTCTGAGTCACTCGAATGTTTGTGAGTCTAAATTATATTTCAAGTTTTATATAATTCGTGATGCTTTAAGACCATTCACTGCTTTATCGTTCTTTTAAAACATATTTCCGAAGTGTGTTTCTACAGTGTGTCGAATGACAATTTTCCTGGTGAAGAATAATGGAATAATATCTTTCTATTATAGAGATCAAGATTGTATAAATTGTTCTATAATTAACACTTTGGATTTATGTATTCGTTTCTTCAACTTTTACTCCGCTCTATTATGTTTCTTAGCTAGTCTACTACCGTTTCAGTTATCCTACTTTGTACTACTTCGTCCAGTTCGATCTACTAGCGTTTATTTTACTACCGTTAGATTATGAACTTTTATGTGTTAAATGAAAAATGGTATATCAAGGAAACGTCTTTGGAGGTTCATTAGGGGTTGAATTAAAAAATTTATTAGCGACAAACATAAATAACTATGTTACCCAAGTAAATACGAGTGATATGAAAGTCAACGTGTTAATTTACAAGTTCGATTAATAAACAAATATGTATGGACGTATATATGGAAAGGCTGATATTAAACAAAATTTTTAATGCACCACAAGTAAACCATTGTCAGTACTAGTTGAGCGAAGATTAAACTTTCCGTTTCCGAAATGCATTACGTGTTCCACTGTAGTACACGGTACAGTAGTTTCTACTGTCATATCAGTGGAATAGAATTGAATTCTATTGGAAAAGCTCGATAACAGATACGTTCGAGTGTAAATTGTTTACCAACAATGGTAAAAAGGATAATACTTTGCTTGCAAAAAACAATACAAAAGGAGTTCTCTCTGTTATTTGTCCACTCCTATTTGTTTGATTTTTATTATGTTATAGATACACAAAATGTTATTCCAAG
This sequence comes from Lasioglossum villosulum, assembly GCA_963971365.1. Classification (NCBI taxonomy): domain Eukaryota; kingdom Metazoa; phylum Arthropoda; class Insecta; order Hymenoptera; family Halictidae; genus Lasioglossum; species Lasioglossum villosulum. The sequence continues at coordinate 28,451,408 of OZ020499.1, forward strand.
CGGCAAATACCTTTTAATTTCACTTTTCGGAACTAATTGAGCCAGAATTTCATAAAATTCAATTGAAATTGGACTTGTCAACGAAACACAAATTGTTTGCGAAGTACGCAACGAAAATGTGGAATGATATATTTCGTACAATAACCTACGAATCAAGGCCATTCAAAATCGTTGAACGGTCAACTGCAACGACGATTTTGAACGACTTCAAATCACAGATCACTGTACGCGTCCTTAAACACCCCATTATATAGTACATAGTAATGATATTTGGACCCCTCAAGGTTTCAATCCATTTACCATTCTCCCCTCTACCACCACTCTTACTACCGTCTAATTTCAGCGGGACCTACATTTATTTTATTACGGTGGGGTCCGAACCACCATTGCTAACGATATCTACCCAGGGTGTCACCCCCGGTATACTCGAGCGATCACCCATCCAAGCAGTGGTTGCACCAACGCTGTTTAACTTCAGTGATCGAACGAGAACTGGTTTTTGCAGCGAGGCAATGGTCGTTTACGATATAGTGCATACAGAAACACATCATTTCAACAAAAAAGCTGAATTGATCTTCACGCGTCCTCTATGCGTCTACTTATCAAAAAACATAAACATGAGATTATACTGCTGTCGTAACCAAGCAAGTTTAACTATCACCAATAAAAACGGACTTATTCAGGTGCCATGTTTTAGATGCCTGAACCATGCATTGTTAGTACCTCCGCATGTAACGTGGCAGCACACGATAGTAATGCGTCTGCACCTTTGTTGTACACGTTGAATGTTTCGCTCCCGACGGACCTAATTAGATTTGCTGTGCGCTCTCCACCAGCGAGTCAGTGTCATCGAAAGCCTTAACGAGAGGGGTGGTTGTGCGAGCCTCGTGGGTGGTTCCCGTGAACGCATGTGCGTGTTCGATTACGCATCGGTTTCGGCGTTGTTTACTCGACGACGAGTGTTATTTGAACGCGTTTCCCGTAGGGGGCAAACATCTCCCGACTTGGGCCGGTGTATCGTAGCGCATTCTCTGCTCACGGGGGTGTGCAGGAGCGCAAGAGTGCAGGGGTGCACAGAGTGCACGGCGTTCACTCCGTTCGGCCAGCTAGCAGTCCCTCTCACCCCCTGGCACCCTCTAACCCCCTCTAACACCCTGCAGCACCCACTGGTCCTCTCCACGTTCCCCACCCGGTGCTTTTCCTCCGATACCACCGCCTCCTCGGGAGGTTTTGCAGGCTGCGCGTCCGTCGCCGCGCCGTTGGATCGTCTTCTCCGTCAGTGTGCCGTCCGCCGTCGGTCGAGGACCACGTGTGCTTGCGTGGTGTCGACGTGCGCCGTCAGGGTCCGTCGTCACGCGCATATCCGCGTATCAGGCCTCGTGTTGCCCATTCGCGAGAAACCCCGTTCATTCGCGAGAACAGACACTGCATCACGCACAGTGTTTCACTTCTGGCAGCCCTCTATGGTGTTGTCTCTTTTCAAATCCTGAAAGAAAAAGTGAAAGAAAGTTGCAGCTCTCGTCGCGCGCACGTGACGATCTTCTTCGACGTTGGGATCCTCGGCGGTGAAAGTTCTTCGGGTGCGATATTCGCTCAGTGCGTCTCCGCGATCGTTCTGATCGAGAGCTTGCACGTTCGAACGCGCGCGTCCGTTCGGGAAAGCGCGGCAAAATATTCGCACCGTCGACGACGCTTTCTCGTCGTTAGTGTCACGCACAGGATTTGGGATTTTCAAGATCTGTGTGTGATGATCTAGTGGCGGTGTTTCCTCGATTTTCCCGCGGATCGATTTCGCCAGTGTTCGGCAAACGATAGTATAGAGGATAGAGAGGGAGAGAAAGTATAGTGTGATTGCACACGTTTCCTCCCTTGGACCCGATCCAGACGTGCCGGAAATCTGCGGTGACCCGGCGTGATCGAAGATCTCCGCAGCGAAACTCGTTTTTCAAGCGAGCCGATAGGCCGAGAGCTACCTACGCTGATTAATTGCGTGAACCTTTTGCTCTCTCTGTCTGTCTTGCTATTGAAACGCGGGCCCCTCGGCATAGTAGAGTGTCGCGAGCCTCTGCGTACCAGTATGTTATAGATGCACAGTCGTTGATCTGTTCCTTAACTACCCGTTGGATTATTCGAACAGAGAGGGTTGCAAAGTGGATAGATTTGTGTTACAGTTGGTTCTGAACATATGGCTAATGTAATTAGACGATAAACAGCGAACAGTACACGTCGAGACCATTATTATTGCTTTAGTGTCGTCAGTATATTCGTCAAACACCACTCACCAAATTTACAGAGGGAATTGCAAGGTGAACCTATTCCGCTGAAACCGTACTGATTGAACGGGACTACAGAAAGGTATGCGTTAAGGCGGAGAAGACAAGTACTCGAGGATGAATCGATCTTGAACACAATTGACCCATCTCTGTTGCGTCGACAGTCCACTCACCCACCGGCTAATCTGATAGAGAACTCCGCACTGAGTGCTAGACTGCATTTCGCTAAACACAACAGGAATATGTGAGGATCGTACAGGATATACAAGTTGTGCTATCGCAGACTTGTAAAAGTAGACATCAGGTACTAGAGGATAAATCGATCCTGAAGACCAATCAATCATTGCTGCATATCTCTACCCTTAGGCTAACCTGAAAAGCTGCTCTATTTCACTGAATGCTGTGACTACAACGGGAATATGTGACATGCTGATTAAACGTTCATCAGAAAGAAGACAACAAGTACTCGATGATACAATCGATCACAGGACTGCGTCCATTGACTTCGTCCCTTCATTCCTCTGCCCACTCTTCGCCCACCCTTGCGACAGAATCGCAGTGATTATTTTAATTAATTACAATCAGAACGCATGATACGGTAATTACTCGATGAACCATTACAGCAGTAAGGATATATACACTTTTGGAAGTCAGCAGCAAGCTCTCGACGACAAATCGACGATAAAAGACTCTCGCAACGGTGCAATATTCATTATCTCGCCATAGGTAGCATACTCGGTTTGATCTATCGAGAGGGATATTTGATCGTGTATCTTGGGATAAGAAGTTCGTTCATCGATCGTAAGAGACTTTGATTCCTTCGAGACGGTTGTGTCAACTTTGCTTGAGCGACAAGATAAGAAAAATTGTGAAGATTTGAGAAATCGGTTCAACGTTTTTACAATCACTTGATATTTATTGCTCCTGTGTCGAAGAGAATCGTGAAGAATAGATCCAGGAGGATATCCTCTATATTTGACCAACTACTTCTAATTGAATCCTCGCCGATCGCTAGTCAACATTAAGGAACAATTGTGTAAAGAGTCCCGTCAATCTGCTGGACATTTTTCTACGACCATTAACTTTCAACTCGCTGACCAATATTAACGCTATTGAAATTAACATGACACACTCTAACCCGACACCAAACCAACCTATTCGCATGGGGCCTTTCATCCACTAATCTGTCGACATCTCCAAAGCAGTAAGAGTCAAAGGAGGAGTATCAATCGCCACATCTGATTTGAATAAACAGGTCCCAGTTCCAGAACCGACGAACGTATAACGATCCAGCAACGGTGTCCCAGTGTATCGTGACGGGGTTCGGACCGGGGGTTATTTTCTGAACGAGACGGTGGCCGTTGGTGCGGTAAATTCTGCGGCCTCGGTGGACATACCATGGTCACCGGTGATTGCGGGTATCATGTTTGTCGTTGCAGGTTATTGGCTGCAGCAGCGGCGCGCGGTTAGATCGAAAGTGCGCCAGGTTTTCTAGCGGACCGGAGGCTACTACGCGTGTCCGACGCTTTAATAACGGGCGTAGAGTGGATGAAAGGCAGGCGGAAAAAAGAAGAAGCGGACCGCGCCCGCAACGGGGATACATCCTATCGTGTCCACTTCGCGGCGTACCGTGGCGTCGCATTAAGTGTCCTGTAGTAATTGGCACTTAACCACGGGAAACACTAATAAATGAACGTGGGACCCGGGTGTGTGACCTTAGCGAATGAGTTGGGATCTGGCTGAGTTGAGAGCTGAGACTCAACACAGGACGAGACCTAGGTGAATGAGACCTAGGCGAGTTGAGACATAGGTGAGTTGATACCTAGGTAAGTTGAGACATAGAAGTGTTGAAAGAGTTAAAGGACTTGAGAACTGGGTGAGTGATACCCAGCATAAAGTGAGACCTAGATGAGTGATACCAATCACAAAGTGAGACCTAAGTAGGGGGACCTAGGTGAGTTGAGACCTAGGTAGAGGGGTCTAGGTGAGTTGAGTAGGTCTAGAGAAGTTAAAACCTAGGTGAGTTAAGACCTCTAGGTAAGTGCGTTCCAGGAAAGAGTGAGACCCACAGGATACTGTAGAGGGCCAAAGGATTAGCCCGGAGCGAAAGCCAACGCGTTTGCAATTGCTGAACGTGGTGCTGAGCACCTGACTCTCGGCTTTCTGCGCGTCACCCAGAGGGAGACGAGCCTATGGACGTTCCTGCCGTTCTCAAAACGAGCACGGCGCGCCAGCCATGCCGAGATAGGCCGCCGATGACGAGACAGAGCGAGCCTTCAGCGCGAAAGATCGCGAACCATCCCTGCACCGCGCTAAACTCACTCAACACGAGCCGATCCGAGAGCTGAGGGCTGTAACAAGCTAAGACCTCGAGAGGATTCGGGACCCTGACGAATTTCAGACTCGCCTCACGCTTGCTATAGCCTCGCCTTAGGCTCCCTGCAAGGATTCTCTCAGGCTTACCTTACGATCGCCGTAAGGATTGTCTTAGTCTCGCTGTGAGGCTCGCCTTAGGCTCGTGGATATTCGCCGAAACTGACCAGGAATAACCAGTGAACATGTGGAGTGTACTAGTGTTGGTGTTCGTTGTACTAACGAAAGCTGTTTCCTACGTTGCCGGGATCGCCACCGCCGTCGACGAAAAGTCTGGTGAGTCTTCTTCTGTTGATCCTCTTTGCTAGATTCTAGTTCCAACTCCTGTTACAACGGCAAAATATACGCGTCCGACTTTTTTCTCGGATGCTGAAGTTGCTGCGTCCGGATCAGAAAGTTTGTCAACATCGCGGTGGGACCGGAAGTGTGCTGGGAAAGGGTGGAGATTCGTTGGAAGGAAATGAGTGGGCGAGGGAACTAGTTCTTTTAAACCGAGTTGCAAGTTTTGCGGATAACAATTTAACTGAATAATTGAGCTGACAGCAGCAATAACGTTGACAATAGAGACTCTTTTGATTTTTACTGAAGAATCAGCTACATTTTAAAATATGCACTGCCTTATAATTGATGGTACACTCATTAAATCAGAATAATCACATCGAAATTTATTATTAGATAATTAAAATGTATGCTATTAATTATGGGACTGACTAATTCGTGGCTCTTTCTTCGTGTATGTTATTGTTCGTTTATAGCCAAGCAATGCGCATTACGAATTAATGCGTGGCTCTATCTTCGAGAATTTATTGAGCGTTTATAAACGAGCAAAATACATTCATGTTTTGATAACAATCGCCAACAGTTTTTTATACATTCGTCTTACAAATGATTTATGAGTAACAAATTTCTGTTTGAATCGAAGTTCGAATTGTGAGGGCTGCAAATTAGTTTGCACACGCAACACTAGAAACATCGATGCACTGTACGCCGGTTCGTGCGAACGCAAGAAAAATTGTCCACGTAAATGAGCAGAGTAATTCCTCGTCGTCGAATGTCCGTCTGTGAAAAATCTAGAAAAAATCGAGGCGAAACCTGGTATTTTCGCGTTATGATTTTTCTGGTTATATTCACCACGCTCGTTGGTATCTAGGACGCAGATTCGCCCCAGGCGACCGCTACAGTTTTTCGGCAAGGCGTAGGTACGCAATAAATTGACGAATCGGAACCACGTGCGTTCGAACGCAAAGCTGACGCAGTGCATTCATGGTACAACTGAGAACGAAGCGATTCTACGTGAAAAAATAATCCGAAAACATGGAACAATATTTTTTCATACGGAAGCTGCGTTCTCGAGAAAATCGGCTCATAGCACGCATGTGTGCGAGCGCCCGAAGTGGACAGGGTCTGCCGTAAACAGGTACGGTTAGTGTACCGATAATTCTCCCTGCGAAATTATCAATAATTTTTATTTGAAGGATGAAGGATATTATAAAATTAAGTGACTCATTTTCCTTTCACTCTATTTATATTTGACACGGTTATTTTATCTATCATTTCCTATCCACTTTTTAGAATTTATTTATTAAAAGAAAGAAGAATACAAATTTTTTAAAAATTGACGACGAAATAATTTCTGAAATTCAGCGCAATGTTACTTTCTTTTCGTTCCACAGAACTTTTTGGTCAGGAAAATTAAACTCTGTTGAATCACATAAAGTTTGCTCATAAAATATATTTCGCTTTTGTAAATAATGTTCGAATAATTTAGGTTATGCCAACAATATTATCTTCGCTTCGCGTAGGAACTTTTAATTAATAGCAGAAAACAAATGTTACACTTTTTCGTGTGAGGCTTCGAATATTTCCGTACACACACGTCCGAGTTCTCACGACAAGTAGATAAGGTCAGCCATAAACAGACACGGTTGCATTACCAGTAATTTTCAATCTCGGTTTTCTGGGTAACGAAACCTCGTTAAAAAATTTCAAATTACATTTTCTGTCCACAATTCTTTACAGAATTTATTTATTGAAAAATGAAAACGGTACATCGTTCAGAAACTGGAGTTTTTTTCTGCATTTATAGGTTGTAAAAATCTTTGGAAATCGAAGAAGGAAAAGATATATTGTAAAATCGAGTACGATGTTGTTCCAATTTTACTCAGTTGAAATTATTATCCAATTAAAGTAAATTCTATTGGAATCCACAACCCATAAAACCACGTAACAAATTTTAAATAAACAGCTCCATACGATTTGCATAAATATTCGCAGTCTAGTCGTTCATAATGTGGAACTCCATCGGTTTATATATTACGCATGTACCTCTTTAGATAATTCAGTGTCAGCAATGTTATCTACGCTTGCCGTAGCAATCTAGACGTGTTGAAAAGGTGCTAAAAAAATTGAAAATTATTTAGCCACAGTTATTTATCTACCATCAATGATTTTTCACTGGGGTTAACAGCAAAATTTGTCATCCCCAATGAGTGTTTTAAAATAGCATAGTCAAAATTCGCATTAAGATGTAATAAGATCGTAATCACTCATAAATAGATTACGGATCTATATGCATCTATGAAAAACATTGGTTGGGTGAAATATAAAATAGTAAAACATTACAAAATTTAAAAAGAGCATTGTAATATTGTTTTTAATGTAACAAAGTCATTAGAGGATAAAATAAATTTTTGCTTCTGCTTCTCATAATCGATGCATTTTTGTTTTGCTTAAAAATTCGCAGTCTACTCATGAATAATTTATCAGAAATTGTCTCGAGATTATTAATTTAATAGGGAAAAAATTTTTGTACGAACGTTTCACCGAAATCGATTGAAAAAATTCATCGCCTGGAATTGGAGCGTATTGCAGCGTGTTGTAGCGTATTGGCACGTAATGCATCGTTCTGCAGCGATGCAACCGATTTACGCGCTCACTGACACCGATGTCTGACTGTCGACTCGGTCCGTACGAAGAAACGACGACACGTATTCCCCTGGCATTATATAATGTACCGAATACATGCAGGAGACGCGGTCTCGTTCTCTCTCGCTTGTATCGCCTGTACTCCCAAGACGGTTTGTACACATCCCGGCGACGTCGAGTGCAGAGCTAGGTGTAATCAAATTTGACGGATACGTAGGATTTGAATTTTCCACCACCCCGATTAGACATTGATTTCACCGTGCGACGCATCATTCGCGTTACGACGGTGCTTGCAAACCTCGGAGACGCTGCCGACGTTCCTCGCGATCCCTGGATGGACGACTGACGATCCAGATGGCATTTAATCATCGAAATGAATAGTAGCTGCTACAGACTGTTTGACGTTATTCCCTCCTGCCGATTTTTCACGAATGTTGCTAAAACGTCTTCATCGACCTTATGTTCACAGATGGTAAGTATTAGACTGCGGATTTTATGCATTTATGGCAAAAACAAGTACGTGTAATTTAAAATGATAAAACTATAATTTTCAACCTATTAATCATATCGAGATAGAAAATAAATTTCCTTTTCAGTCCAGTTTGTTGCAATTCGGGTGGACAATTTTTACTTTCCAAAAAGATCTGCTATCTACAAATATCTAGCTTTCTATTAACCCCTTATTCTGCAATATCGTGTTAGACTAAAGGGTTAATAAGTGTAGTAACCCTTAACACTCGAGTGGCGTCTACTGAGGAGTCACTAAAAATTGCTGTACTATTATTTAAAATTTTGTTTACATTATTAGATATGTCAGTATCTAAACATTTACTGAATATTTATGTATTGTACGAGGTATTATATAAATTACATATCTCCCAAATTTAGAAAGTCATAAAGAATGCAAGTTTTCTGGGACAGAAGAAACGTTTGATTTGAGATAAAATAGCTCCGAGTTCAAAGGGTTAACATACGAATGAAGAGAAACATAAGAAACCAAAATTTTGCTGCGATTCAAAAGTTGAAATGCAAGGTTCCGGCGGTGGAATGGGAGGTTTCTAGAGTACGTTGCGCCAGGGAACATCGATAGAGACGCAATAATTGTTCGTCGTAGTGCCCGAGAGCAAGTTGCAGAAGCACACGAGGCTCTCTCTGAGAAGCGTCGCGTCGGTAATGTCCCGGGCCCGGCGATGATGCTCACAAGCACCTATGCGATTGTAGGACGCGTCACAACTTCTCGATAAACGGGCTTCATGCCTCCCCAAACTCGCGCTCGAATCCACCAACTTCGGAAACTCAGTGTGAGATCGAGCGGGAAGCAACTTTTCCTCGCCCCCCATATTCTTCTCGCAGCTGTTCGTCGACTTTGGATGAGTCTGAGATCAAGCAGAGGCTAAACAGCATGTTCGAAGAGGTCCGGCCCGAATTAGGCCCGAGCAGTGGCGGTTTAACGCGCAGCTCACGTAAATAATTTCCACTCATTGTTTTACTTGTCGTTATATTTAGCCAAAATGGGAAGCTCAAAAATGAATGTGAATTAAAATGTGTTCATTTTATTAGAATGTATATTCATCAAGTCTTCCATTTTTTCGGTTGTTGCTTTATTTTCGAGAGGGTCGAGTTGGAAAACTCGACGTCCTCGCGTTACGTAGTATACGCACGAAGTAGAATAGGTTGACCGTGATCAGACGCGTCAGACGCGTCAGACGATTTCTATTCAACAGCACATGTACGTTCGAACTCGATTTTCTCATGTTCATTCCATCATAAGATTGTTAATTTACACTAAAGCTACCAGAGCAGGTCAAATAACCGGTTTCATATCTTTTATATCACAATTATTGAAATTACAAAGTTTGAAACTATATTCAAGCACATATAACAGAAATTTCACAAAATCGAAATAAATACCGCCGCGTCATTACCGTACGGTAAAACATTTCAATGACTTTTCGTAGTTCCAATGATAATGTATGATAATGATAATGATAATGTAGAAGTGAATTCCGAGTATTTTGAACGAAAACCCAGCAGATCTTGTAGGATCACTCGTTTTGATTTTTGGTCAATTAGAACCGGATTTTAAAGCGATGCGGTAACGACGGAATGCGATTGCGCGATTTCAGGAACTGGCGGATCGAGGCAAACACCTCCGAGCCACGGGACACGGCATTTAATCGAATTCCCGGCGCTCTTCAACGGACCCCCTGCAAGTCGGAGAACTTCGGCGTCGAAGACAATGCGCGAGGGTCAAAGGACAGGTGACGCGAGTTTGATTGCGGCCGATCCGCCGACTATCTTGGACGCCGCGAGCCTTTCCCTCTCGCGACCATTGGAATCTCCATTTTCCACGGAAACTGAAGCGTCGATCCAATTTAACGCGATCCGATGCAACTGCTGTGCCCCATGCTCTATTGTCATTCGTTTGGTTAACTACCAATGGACTGTGAATATTAGATATGTATTGCAGTCTTGATGATATTAAACTTCCTGCACAAGAATATATGGTTGAGACCGCTATTATAATTAAAATGAACAAATAATATTGAGACCTCAAAAATGGCAAAAAGTAATAGCATGGAAAATATGTTACTGAATAAATCGAGGAGAGAATATCTTAACCCTTTGCACTTGGAGCTATTTTAACTCGAAAATCAAACGTTTCTTCTAACCTAGAATATTTCCATTCTCCATGATTTTTTAAATTAGGTAGATATAAATGTTTAGTACTGGATTAAATACCAACGTATCTAACAATGTAAACAATACTTTAAATAGTAGTACAGCAATTTTGATAAAGGGTTGAAGGGTTGATTTTAATGTAATTTAAATTTAATTTGGTGTTAATAAAAGTAAAATTGGAATTGTTTTCCCATCAGTTTACAAATTTGCATGTGCCATAAAGATCCACAGTTATACAAAGTTCTTCATATTGCACCTAACAAATTCGCGTCGTTCACTTCTCGTGTTTTTCTACTCCACAAATTTTTTTACTATTAAATCATTAAGTATTTTACAACAATTTGAAGAAGAGAAAGACTTCCCCTCTTAAGAATGTAATACTCTAGCAGGTTAAAAGCTTGCAAGCTCAACACGTTATCTAGCAATATTTGTTCCGTTGCATACCTTCTTTGTTAAAGTGTTTTATTAAATCCGACGTACCTCCTTTATGAAATATTTACTAAAACAATTTAACAGAATAAGAAAGTTGTGAACTCTCGTGGTACGCATTTATGACAAAAATGAGTATTGCACTTGCTAACAGTGGACAGATTGCATCCCACGAACATTGTCAAAGAATAAAAGAAAGATCCTTCCTCGTTGCAGTTGACGAAAACAATTTTTATTTCGCATGAAGATCGGCAGTCTAGCGATCATCGTCGAAAGTAGAGACGTATTTGCTAGAGAACAGTGGATAAGGAGATGTTTTTAATTTTGTGGAGGACCGAGCTACTTCCGGGAGCGGAATGCAGCGCGATACACTCCCAGTAGGATCAGTGCACCGTTGCACCGGTGCATCGATGCATCGCGCAGCGGCGCCGCGTTTCTCGCCTCTCGCCGCCCCAGGACGCTCGGTACCGACGGATCGAGCTCGTTATTAATTATTGATACTGCGGCAATAACTCGACGCGGTAATAATGGTCGAAAATATGATCGCGTGGAGGTTATACGTGGCGACGGGGGGCCGAGAGAGTGAGAGCGAGAGAGCGAGAGAGCGAGGGAGAGAGTGAGAAAGAGTGGCGTTCCTCGCGCGATGCACGGTAAATATATTCCTGTAACGCAACAATTATCAACGGCATCGTTTATTATTGCGCGTGTTCGTCGGCTTTCCTCTCTCCTCTCTCGCCCCCTCTCCTCTCCTCTCTTGTTCTCTCTGTACCGTCGTTCCCGCTCGGATAAATACCGATGCGAGAAGTGTCATCGATAAAGTTATCCGCGGGAATAATGAAGTCCTTTCATTAGCGAGGGCGGTTCGTTTCCCATTGGCGACGTAGGCCCGCACACGCTCACGCACATTTACGCTTCGCTTTGCTCTCCGCTCCGCGTCAGAGATACGCTGTTTACCGGAGTGAGAATTAATCGCGTTCCCTCCAACGAAATCGTATTACCGCAAATTAGAGTCAGCCGCGCCGCAAGTTTCGTGGCTTTCGCCACACCCCGCGTCTCGGTTTTCGCTGGTTTCGCGGGCCCCTTGCTGCCACCTTTGGCCAAGCCCACTCACTCTATTTTCTCTCTCTCTCTTTCTATTTCCCTCCTTTTGATAGCGCTCGACCGAAGCAAGAGCCTCATAGTAGCAAGTTTCGCCGAATTCCTGGCCAAAAATAATTCATACTTACGGGGTAAGGAATAAATTGCAGACTTATGCCTAGACGGCGGATCTTTATGCAAAATATAAATTTTCCACCTGAACTGCAACTAACAAGAAATTTATCTTCCTTCATAACATGTCCATGAAGCTGATCATAATATAACAGTATTTTTAAATTTGGTAATTTTGTATACACATAAGTGTCCCTCTCACTGATAATCTTAAAATATGTTGCAAGGTCTTTATTCTGAACAACTATAAAAAAATTCTTTAAAATGCGCGGCGAATAATGTGATTAATACTCTTTAGACTGACTGTATATGCAGTTTCTCAAACATTTTTTTATGGCTTTATATAGACGTCTACTTTATGCTATAAATTATTTCTTTGAAATATGACTAACGCTCTGTGCAAAATCGATATCGCAGTTACCAACAGATAACAGCACAAGTTGTGCATAAATTCAGTTAATGTGTTCATCAAAGTACGATGAAAACTAAATAGTACAGCACGAATGCTTTTATAAATGTTGCACATGCATGGCGGAGCAAACATAGTAGGTACTCCATCTTGCAGACACTTATAATCTTATAAGTAGGTACTCCATCCTGTACACACATTTATAAATTTCCCCCGTAGTATTAACATTTTACCTACCCAAAGGTAACCTAGCTACTGGATCACTAAATTGGATGACTAAGAAACTAAAAAGTAAAGTATTGTTGACTACATCAACGCTCGAATAACTGTAGGGTAACGAGCAATAGGTAGACTGTATGTAATAATCCAGAAATGAATTTTTCGTTATGGGTATCTTTGCCTGAGAACACGACGTTCGCAAATACTTCATCTGTTTGCTTTTGCTCATCTAGAACCGCATTTGAAAGCAACGCGCAGCACGGTGGCGAAGCGGTGCGGTGCAGTGTGCGGTGTGCGGTCTTGTTTTTCTTTGTTCGTCGAGGGAACGAGGGCCCGCGGAAATTGTCGCGCGCGAAAGCACGTAGAGACATCCGCGCGAGTCTTCTCCTTTCGCAAGGGGCGCGCACCTGGGACGAAGAAGAAGAGGAGGAGGAGAAGGGAGGAGGCACACAGCCCACCTTCAACCTTCAGGGGTGAAGAGGACCCCGGCACGCCAGCGTATCGAGAGCTCGTCGACTTTTCTTTCTCCGGGAAGGTTTAACGAACCGATCCACCGCAGTTTCCTTTCTGTGCACGGACTTGTTCGTTTCGCTCTCTGGTTTTTTCGCCGGCACTACTCCCTCCTCCGTTCGCCGCTCTTCTTCTCTTCAGTCTTCGCTCTCTTCTTCTCGCTAGGTTTCTTCCTCGGCCCACGCTCTCGCGCAACCTGTTTCCTAGCGCCGACTTCTTCCCTGGTTATTCCATTTCTTAATTTACTCGAGCCACTCGTTCGTTGGACCCTCGCTTTTTCCTTCTCCCTGAGCTACTCTCCTCCTGCCAATAGTGCCCCCTTGTTTCCGCTTTCTTTTTACCCGCCCCCTTCCCTCTCGTTTTCGCTGTGTTTCTCTTTCTGTTCCGGTGGCAGATTGTTCTGCGTCGATAAATAAGACGCGCGCGGCTCCGAGGCGAAAGACAACCGGCGATCCTCTTTTTGCTGCCTCGAATCAATCTCACCTAAACGACTACATTCACCTCAAAATACACCCTTCGAAATTAAGTAACTTTGGTATTGCACTAGACCGGCCTGTAAGCGATGTAAATTTCGTATTGTTTCCGGGGCACCTCGCGTCTCACTGTGGCTTGAAATGCGTAAACGCGGAGAAAAATCATTTTTTCGACGAAAAGAAAAATGCAAAATTATTAGGCTTTGTATGGTAGACTATAATAGCTTATGATAGTGTGGCGTCAATTAACTTCGACGCTTGCCACAAGATGGACAGACAGACAGTGAAGTCTAACCCTATCCTTTCTTGCTAGTACCTAATCAGTCACGATTTGTATAAATACCGTCCTCAAGCGCCTGCCGATATTCCAACATCTGAGGCAGGGCCCGCTAGATAACCTTACTGATAAGTCCTCTAGCGCTTCTAGGACGAAACGCTCCTTTCCTTTACCATTTATTCTTCTTCCCACAATAGAATATGATACTTGACCATGATGACTTATATGATAGCCAATGATTACCCCTCTGATAGCCTCCGATAGTTTTTCCTACGCCGAGTATTTGTCGTTGTGGTCTTGGGACGCGTTAAATCCAATATTTTCTTTGGTATCTGGATCCGTCGAGAGTTTGACCGGTTGATTATCGCAGCACGCATCTCAAGGGCTTAAGCTCGATCTTGTCGCGTCGACAGTTACAAACGAGACGTCCTATAACTGTCAGCGGGTCGGGGATCTCGCGGACACGCTCCTCTTGAAGGGTCGGTTGGTGGTGCGAGCCTCTCGATCGCCCTTGGAGAGATATCCGCGGTGTGGCTTGGCGCGCGATCGATCGATCGTGTGTCCCCTTGGACGATTAATTGGAGGTGCTAGAGAATCACGTCGCCGTCCTTGAAACCCCGTGCAGCATCGGTTCGGGGCCTCGGACAGTTCTAGGGTCGTATTGTCGACACATGCAATCTCGGGGTAGTAAGGATCTCGCAGCGGGAGTTGACGCGGGGGCGGGATTGAATCTTGTCGACAGAACCGATTTCGCTTCCGGCGTTGTCTCGCCGAGCGATTTCAGGTTATTTCCTATCACCGATTCTCTCCGTCTCGCCTCACCTTGCCTCACCCCGTCTCTCTTCGGCGTTGAAAAAGGAGGATGAGCAACGGAATGAACAGAGAGAGGGAATATAAGCTAGTGGCCCCCGATCTCGCACCGGCAGATCTGCCGGGATACGAATTTACTCTCGGCTAAGAGCACGCTTCTCCTCATCCTCATCGTCCTATTCCTTCTTCTCCTTCCACTGTACTACAGGGGTACTCTCCTTTTGTCCCTTGGTTGCGCGCGATATCCGATACAAGTCGGCGCGCTTGGATAAAGTCTATATTCGCTTTTATGAAATAATCCCCTCCCTACCCGTCACCGTATCGCGAAATCCAGACCGGTAAATAAATGTCTGTCTCCCTGTGAGAACGATACCGACGACGAGTCGATACCCGCCCCACGATTCTACTCGAATTATCGGCAGACGGCTCTCTTTCAACTCGTTGTCGTCGTCGTCGTCGTCGCCGTCTACCTCTTTTCGCGCATCAGACGAATTCCATCTTCTTTTGCTCCGCCGTATACAAGATTTGAAACAATTTAAACTAAACGGTGCCGTTGATCTCGGGTTACAATTGCACCTACGTCTTCCAGAACCTGTTTGTCGTGTGTGTGCGTCGATTTCATCGGTTTTATTAACACGTTCGGTTCCAGAATTTTTTTTATTAACTTGCTCTTCGTCATTGTTCAAATGTTTTTCGAAATATTGAAACGTACGGTAGCGTATGACTGCGTTTGATAAGGTGTGATAGGGCATGGAACAGTAATACACGTTTTCTACATGCACTTAACAATCATTAAAACTGATCCGTACCAATATAAAGCGAACTGGTTTATTAAATCTTATTGTTATTCTATTAAATCTTACCAAATCGTGTTTTCAACAAAATCGTGAGCTTAATCTAACGAGCAGGAGCTAGGAGGTTAAAAATTTGTTAACATTGACATGTTTATAGCAAAACCTAGCATTAAGGCTTGTGTTTGTATACATAATTTTTTGAAGAATTGTAATCTTTCCATTTAAACGTTAACTGTATCATTGTTCATCAATATCAACTATTGTATGTATTAACTGTAAGTTATAATTGTACAGCAGAAATAGATCTGTTGAGATCTGAAATGCTTAATAAAAAAAAAAATTTGTTAAGAATGCCCGAAAGTCTTCGAGATGCGGTCGTCGTGTCGCGTTTCGCAGTCTCCTGATCAGGTTTTTCGCGCTCCTCTATGGCGGGTCCTGTTAAATGGGTAAAACTCGGTAAAAAACAAGTTCGCGTTGGTCGGTTTAGAGATCGCCGGTGCGGGTACGGGGGTGGGAGAGAGCGTTTGACGACGCTCGTGGAAATTTTTCATTGCGGGTTCTTTGCGCGGTGGCTACCTTTTTCCGGCGGGAAAACGGTCGCGCGGATGGCAGCGGTGGATCTCACGAGCGCGTTGCCGGATAAAACAGAAAAAGAGGAGGGGAATACCCGCGCGAAAATCAGCGTCGGAGTCGATGGGATTCATAGAGCGAGAGCAAGACGAAAAATAGCGTATTAACGGGCCGAAGCGATATGACAGCGGACGCCAAGTGCCGGCGAGATAAATAGCGTGGCTGGTGGACACGCGGGGAGAGAAACGCGAGCTCGACAAAAAGGGACACGGTGAAAGGGCCAACAAGGGACAGAGAGACCTTTGCTGCTTTTTTCCCTCGGCTGTCACGGATCGGAAGCACACCGGTAATCCACGCCCTCGAACGCTGCGGCAAATTCGAAATGGAAATTACACGATCCGCGAAAGGCTACGATGGATACAAATTGCTGGGTCGCGACTACACGCGATAGGTACCTTGTAAGGACAATCTATGGTAATAACCAGTCTGTGGATTTTATATAATTATGAATTTCATCTCGTTCAAATACTGGGTAGGTCCAGGTTCTGAATATTATTTAGCAAGATGATCCACATAATAGAGGTAAACATCTGAATAATTCATAGTAGGCTATAATAGATAGTTGCTGATAGTCCATCATATCTTATGATACCCTATGATGCTCACCTGATTGTGTCTCGTAGTCTACGATGGGTTATGATAGTGCACGATAGATTGCAATATTGTATATAAGATTATGGTAGCCTGTGATATCATATGATAGTCTAAGATAGTTTATGATATTGTATAATACGACATGAAACATCAATACGACGAAAAAGACACTGTAGCCTGTCACGCACATATGCACGCTAAAATCAAGAAGCATAATTTTCGCGTGCACTATCATGCAGTCGACGTATCATGCACCTATTAAACGTACTTTAGTATCGTTTGCTTCGCGTTGGTTTCCTGATGGAAACCGAGCGTCGGAGACAGCGATCGTCGTTTACGTCGCCGTTAATCGGTGGCGTTCCCGGCAATAAAAGCTAGAAATCAGGAAATTAGCTAACGAAACGTCGGAATCGTTAGCTGGTCGGTTGCCGTCGCATCCAGGGGGGTAACAGGGATCGGCAAAAGCATCAGTCCCTAAGGAGTCATCTATTCGGCAAATGGATGACCGTTGGAACTGGCGCTGTTGAACAGGCACGCAAGAATCCTGCGGGGATATATCGACTCAAACGTTACACTGTATCCGTCCTGTTATCGCCGGGAGCAATGACTGCCTATTACGCGACTCTCAGTATCATTTTTCATTATTATCCGTAGGTCATCGGCCTGTTCTAATGAGAGAGCGCGCACGCGCTTCAGAGAGGGAGAGGGAGAGAAACCTTTCCGTAATTGCGAATTGGTCTGTGGGCCGAGTCGAGGCGGTTGGTCTCGCCTAATCTACCGAAAACATTTACGTCCCCCTTAATCGTTCCGCGCGTAAATCGCCTCGATTACCACCAGCGAGGATCAAGATCGTCGCGAGAGCCCGTTTCGACGATCGTTGGTCTTCTCACAAGACGTCGCAATCAACTTATTAAGCTAGATAAGAGGAGCGTGCACGCGCCTCGAAGCCTTACTGCACCGAATCAAGCCTCGCCTCGCCTCACCTCACCCTACCTCGCTGCTATTCACAGCGCGGAGATATGAAGTCGTTGGAATTCGTGCTACGTCTTCGGACTCGTTGCTTCGGTTCGTGACTATTCCGCGATGTAATCAGATATCTCGGGCCGTGCGTTCCGCGTCGAGAGCAGCGAGGGTCGTCGGCCAAGTCAGTTCCTACTGGGATCGATATCGAGGCGAAGATTGCACGACCCTCTCTCTCTCTCTCTCGCTCTCTCTCTCGCTCTCTCATTCTCTCTTACTAGTCCAAGTTAGGCCGAGAGCTCGAGAGAAAAAAAAACACGTGTTAATCGTCGGGGAACACGCGCGATAACGCGTGCCAATTAAGGGGTGGGCAAAAAGGATACCGGGACCCGGAGAAAAACGAAGCGGCCAGGGGACACGTGAGAGCGACGACGACGGTCTCCCTCTCTCGCTGCCATGCCTGGCTCGAGTAACTCAAAAATTAGCAACCTCGACGCTCATTCCGGCCACCTGGCACCCCCACGATAACTATCCAAGACAAACCGCTCGACCGTCGCCTTTCGATTACAGAGGCCCACCGAGCAAAGATCGGTCGCGGAAAGAAACGCGATGATTCGTGACCGGCCCCGATACCCTCCGACTCAGCTGCCCGCTCGTAATTCATGGGAACCCTGCCATTAAGATGATGACCTGAACACAGCACCCCTATCGTCCCTGACGAATCGGCGCTCGACGTTTTAATAAACACGAATTCCCGCGCGATCGAATCGCCACGCCATCTCCTTCGAGATTAACGCCCCTAGAGGCTGAAAATTGATATTTTGTTGAACCTGGCAATTGTACTGCGGGTCCGTATGCAATCGCAGAACGAGGATTAGTAGCCCGTGCTCGGAGAGCTTTTGCTGACCACTTGCCGGTGATTTGAACGCGTTTATTGGAGTTGTGAGGAAAAGTAGTCTACTTTGAATTTATGGCTATCTGTATCATTCTCCATGGTCTTCATTGCATGAATTGCTACATTCATGGCACTGTCGTAATTAGTTACAATAAGGTAGGGTAAGAACCTCTGGACCAGTGGACACGGGCCTAGTCACGACTGTCCCTTTAAAAATACGTTCTGTCTCATCGACACGGTTAGGTGGATTGTAGTAGTAAGACTTGCCGATATGGCGTAATCCGAGGTGCGTTAGGCCTCACTGTTGGGAGGAATCGTCTATACTGAATGAAGTAGTAAACTATACGTATAACCACACAATCAAATTCTGCAGAAACTGTGACATTTATTTATCACATATAGGACCTTTCAAACTTTATTTTCGATGAATGAAACGTGTTGATGTAACAACAAACATTAACAACAATTTCGTTGTAGTGAAAACAATTTTGCGATAAGCTTTTCAAAGACCAGAGGTGTAGATTCATCCCTAGGTCAGATGACCATTACTTTTTATACACCTTGTACAATATGACATCCGATGATGGTGTGTGATAAACGATTGCGGTGTGGGTTTACCTACGATAAACTATGATGAGAGTATGCTTGCCTATGATGCTCTACGATAATAGATGATAGAGTGTGATAGATAGTCTGAGATAACCAACTTGATCTTATGATGGGTCTGTCAACAATTGCATTTCAATGAAGTAGAACTGAAGAACATTAAACAAAAGACTGCACATGTTAGTGCGTGATGAAAGACTTTCCGAGCAATTTGATAAAGCCACCCTTTTGAAAATGAAGCTCACCGACCAGTCCACCGTTGTATAATCACGTTCCTGGAAGTATTTCCTGTTAGGATACAGTCAAGGGAGCCGGAGAACGAGCGGGAACGGTTAAGAATAGGATATAGGATGCCGTAGGGTGTCTCGATCGGTAAACAAGCATAAATCGAGGGGACGGGCTCTCGAGGTTAGGGGGTAAATCGTGCGGCTGAAAGCAGCGGTAGGTTCGGTAATGGAACAACATTCGCGGCGCGTGAGCGTGCAGAGGAGGGTCGACCCGCGTATCCGTCTACGCTACGCTGCATAATTCATGGGGTTGTCATAGACGCGAGAGGCGGATAATGGTGTCGTACTGGCCGTAGTCCTATTGTCCATGGTTAGGCGGCGTCAACCAACTTGAATCCGGAGGATGACGATTACGATGTGGACGACGCCGCGACGTGTCGCGTCCCTAACGCCGACTCGTCGTCGCCGAATGTCCAGGATTCACGCACCGTGAGCCTCGCAGATTGCCTCGCTGCCTGTTTACACAATGCGTTATATTCCAAGCATTGTCATGCGAAAATCCACGGATACACCGTACCTCCTCCTCGTTCTCCTCCACCCTACAAGTCACAACTGCGACTCGCGATCATCATTTCCCTTCCTGGCTGCTTGAACCCAGCGCGACCCCATTTCGCAGCTAAATTAGTCCTCCTTTCTTTAATGAAGCTTCTCAAGGCGGTATTCCCATTTAGAATCGTCAATTTTAGACGATTTATTATGTAAAATATGGGTGGGTTATTTAAATCCATTTTCTTAATTTTATTAATGCTTTAACACTACGTTTACAGACCACTAAACTATTTTCAATGTACCTAGCCATTGTATAATATATACCCAAAGAAGTTTCGTTGAATATTTTCTCCTGCATACATATATTCTCCTAGTTATTTGGAGAAATAAATGAATCTTCCAAAATTGTAACACGGTCAACCCAATTAATTCATTTACCGGAAATTATTTAAGAGATTGAAAATCTATTAACGAGATCTAGGATTTCTTAATGAATTAATCGATAACAATTTAATTGCGTTGGGACGTGCCGCTGTCAATCACGTAACCTAATTTCTATATACTTCTACTTAATTTAGCTTAAGTATTGATAGGATTACCAATAAGTTTCCAGCGTGTACATTATGGATTTTCACTTCTATTTGACTTCTATTTTCCTGACATGATTCGATCTCTCTTTATTTCCCTTCGGCAATCTATTTCTAAATCTTTCACTTAAAGTTATTCTGGCATCCCGATCAACAAATGGTCTAAATTCAAAACTTACTAAGGAATCATTAAAGAATTATTAAGGAAACTGTTATGATAGCAATATAATAGCAAGAACTCTTCATCTAATCTTAAGATATCTTTCACCGAATCATATCCATACATTCCATAATTAAATCAATTTCCTTAAATATATGTAAATTATGATAAAAACAAAATAAAATAGTCACTTTCAGTACTCTGTGGATCTAAAAAATTGTCCAAATACCAGAAAAAAGTAGAGAGTAATGAAATATCAACGTCATACTAAAATCGTCACTGTTAATCGCAGAAACCAAGTTCGGGTCGCGCAACCTTGCAGTTGACGCGAATTGGTTTCCCTTTCCGGTGGAAGGTTTCTAATGTCGCGTTTTCGACGTACGCCCGTCGAATTTCGCTTGTTCGTTACCAGTCTACGTATGATATTAAGCCTCGGTACGATTGCCGATATTACAGTCTCTCTATAACATCAATCCAGCGGGATGCGGTCGGCGTCGCGCAGCGGCAAAGTACGAAAACGCCGGTGCCATGTTCCGATCGAACGGCAACCGCTACTCCAATATTACCAGATTCATATTACGTTGGCTTTCGCCACGCGGCACCGTCAACATCGATCCATCGAAAACGGTGTGTGCCTTACGCATCATGAATAATTCGCTCCTATGAAACGACGTATTCATAGCCCGCCTCCGTTTTCCTCCGTTCGTATTCGCCGGTTTACAAATATGTTGCGACCTGTACAGAGTCCTGGCCCGATCGCCCACTGTGAGCGGGATTATTTCCATCGAACAACGTGAAAGGATGCCCGCGGACTGACACCTCGAAATTCCGACTTTCCTGCAGTTCACAATTCTTCGCCTATCTTTCAAAATCAATGTCTCTCGTAACATAGTTGTTTAAACGGAAGTACGATCTAGAACAGTTCAAGAGGTAGTTTCCATTGTATAGGATTTATTAGGCTAATTATTCGACAATTAACATATTAACTTCCGACTTTCCTGCAGTTCACAATTCTTCGCCTATCACAAATCTTTCTAAACATAATAATCCTTTCAGTAAACCATGTACTTTAAGTGGTAAATCTTCTGATGTAGCTCATACTTCTTAATTACCTGTATAGGTATAATGTGTGGAAACGGGAAACTATTGTGATTTGAATTTACCGCCTTATTGCGATCTTAGGCAACAAATCAATATATTGTCGGCCATTTGTCGTCTGCACGTCTATACAGTCCTCACTACTGTGGTGACTGCCTAGGCAGCAACATGTAGTCACACGTGCTCTTCTAATGCTTTCTTGAAAAGTTTTCGAATTAAATCCCAATGTTTTCTTTGAAAGTTTTCTAATTCAATACAATGCTATACAATCTGTGTACACTACGCAAGTGAGTATGAAAATTTTGTTAATTGATGTCTTTATTCAGAAAAATTTAATTTTTATTTTTGGAATGGGTAAAAGAAATGATATATTTTAGTTTATTTTATGGCTTAATGCAATGAATAATTTTTTGTTAATTTCCATTACAGACACAATATTATTTTTTGTATTCTCTTGATAATGATCTAAATTGAGATCGAAACGTTGAGACAAAGTATTGTGCCTATTTTGCAAATAGTGTATCGAGTAACATTTGATCGAACCAATGCGCCGAAAACATTTTAATTTTGCTTATTCTTCGCCTATCTTTCAAAATCAATGTCTCTCGTAACATAGTTGTTTAAACGGAAGTACGACCTAGAAGAGTTCAAGAGGTAGTTTCCATTGTATATGATTTATTAGGCTAATTATTCGACAATTAACATATTAACTTCCGACTTTCCTGCAGTTCACAATTCTTCGCCTCTCTTTCAAAATCAATGTCTCTCGTAACATAGTTGTTTAAACGGAAGTACGACCTAGAAGAGTTCAAGAGGTAGTTTCCATTTTATAGGATTTATTAATTATTCTACAATTAACATATTAACGAATTCCTGATCGAGTAATAAATAAGGGCCCTTTCCGCAGTCGAATCACAGTACCGTCCCTCGGCAAGATTCGCATAATGGACAGAGGCGAGGAAAGCATGGAGGGCGGCGCGTTCGGTTCGAAAATTTCTGACGTGTTCGAGGCGAAGCTCGCTCGCAGATTCGCAGCTCTTGGAGGTTTCGTAACGCGGATCAGGGAAGGAAACGGCCAGGCAAAAAATAGGGAAAACTTGCAGGCGGAAGGAATAGAAAAATCGTTCTCCCGGAGAGTTCGAGAGAAGGAGCAATATAGATTCGGTCGTTTCCCTCCGAGCGAGAGACGATCCTGCTTCTGTTCCCTTCCGTTGGTGCTGCCTCTCTCTTTCTCTCGCGTGGTCCTCCCTTTTTCTTTCTGTTTCTTTCCGGCTCTTTTTTTCCTCTTGTCCGATCCCTTGGTGCTGGGCAAAAAGGAAACGGTGAATGCGAGACTCGCGGAAAATAAGCGGGACGCGATTCCGCCGGGATGGAGGTTGCGCGAACCGCAGCGGAATAAAGTTGGAGCGAGCACGAATCTCCCTTAAAAACGAGCCCCTCTCCCTCTTCCTCTTTCTTTCTTTCTCTCCCCGCAAACCGTCGCCGTCTCCGTATCGATACAATCTGCATCGACTTCCGCGGAAAGTAGTACGATGGGAAAAGTTTCGGCCTTTGCCGAGACTTGACCGAGCCTCTCGGTCCCCAATTAGAAAATTCGACCGGCCACGTATAAATATGAACCTCCCCTTCTTACAATCATGGTCGCGATATCGATACCGGAGCCCTCTTTAAATCCCCCCTACCGCTTAAGGAATCAATACGTTATATTACGTGTGCCCCGTGTGCGAGTTCGAAGGCACGGGAAAAGTTCACGGGCCGAGCCTCGACGAACGCCAAGTAGTTCTTGGTTCAATGAGGCACCCGAGGAAATCCGTGCCTGGGCGTTGGTACGCTCGACGAAATCGAAGTTATGCCCGGCGATTAACGAGTCCTGCACTACGATTAAAAGTTTCAAACAGCTCCCTCGAGGAGCACTGTTTTTTCGAAGCGCCGACGCTGCATAACGTCACGGTTCGATACGGTTCGATTTGATGGAAGGTGCTGTATAATCATAATGTATCCGCTACTTTATCAAAATCAATCACTTGATCAAAAACTATGATGTACTGTAGGTATTATGATAGTCTATGTTGGTGTATGATTCTGTATAATACCCTATGCTAACTTATAATATCTAGACAGCGGATTGTATATATTTAGGACGAAATTAAGTAAGTGTAATTTAAGACGGTAAAATATTAGGAGAATTTTAAACTACTGTTGCATTATTTTCAACCTGATAAACATATTAAGAAAGAAAATGAAATAAATATTTCATCTTTAAAAATTTTTATTTTGTATGAAGATCTGCTGTCTAATGATAGCGTATGATAGAACGTTGATCATCAATATGACTGATGACGTATGATAGCCTATGACAGACTATGATACTGTATGATAGCCTGTAGCTTATTCCGAAATTTTTTTCGACGTTTGTTCGAACTAGATTTATCGCTGTCCGCGGCGGCGTCATGTGAATGCAAAAAGAAATATACAGGGTGTCCCAAAATAAGTGTAACTCCCGGAAATGGGAGGTTCCTTGGGTCATTTGAAGAGACATTTTCCTTTACAAAAATGGCGTCCGCGGCTTTGTTTAAGAGTTATTAACGAAAAACACGGACCAATCAGAGCGCGGCTACAGCGGATTGATTCTGATTCGGCCAATAGCGGCACCACGTTAAGCGGGACTTGTCGCCGAGTCGGACTCTGTTCGCTATAGCCGGGTTCTGATTGGACCGTGTTTTTCGATAATAACTCCTAAACAAAGCCGCAGACGCAATTTTTGTAAAGGAAAATGTTGATTCAAATGACCCAAGGAACCTCCTATTTCCGGGAGTTACACTTATTTTGGGACACCCTGTATACGCGGATACAACGGTATGAATTTTGATCGGACGCCACTGTCACATTCACCGGTCACCGTTATTATTTCCACGAGCTGTCGTCTATTAGACGATAGAAATCCTTCGATTCTACAGGCCTTCGGAACTTATCGTATTCTTTCGTCCCGCATTGGGGACTGTTACGTGTGACTTTGATATATTGTCCGCGGGCAAGTTTACCGATGGCTATAGCTTTTGGTCGACGCTCGCTTCTTTTTGATACCCAATTTCCTCTGGAAAATCGCGATTTACTTTGCCGTCGGCCGCTCTTCCGATTCGATTGACTTTTCATCAACCGGCGTGCCGTGGAAATTCCTACGCATCTTCTTTCTCTCTCCCTCACGATTAAGTTGTTCTTTACCCGACGCTTCGCCCTAATTACTCAGAATTCATTTACGATTGACGTGGTCGCGCGTGTATGCAAAATAGTAGAATGACTCTGTGTGATGTGATACCTCTCACGGTATACCTACAGAACAGGGAATGCGAAAGTCTTTGAAACTGGCATTCAATTCAAGTGCTGAACTAATTCTTTGTTTAAAATGTCTATTAATTTTGTCAGTCTTCGATGTTTCATCTGGTCGATAATGAAATGCCATATTTCTTCGTTAGGCTCTCTCATTGTGCTCAACGTCGCGCCGTAAGGTTTGCATATCCAATCTTCAAAAAAATGTTTAATGAAACGTTGCATTCTGTATGATATTGCGGCGTTCAACACTCTCGCTCGGCATTATATATGTATATTGCATTTAAATATAGTTTCATAATACAAGCAGCACATCGCATTCCGCATAGAAACGATACAAAATCACAAGTAGACAAACACGTTACATAGAAATTGACAAAACAATAGAATCTTGTTTTCATTGGTCCCGAAGCGAAAATAAAAACGAGTACGAGAAAACGGTTTCCACATTCAGAACCGGCGAAAAAAGCGGCGCAATCCGTAATTTCGCAAGCTAAAGTCCGCCCCTGCAATAAACGTGTTTCCACATTGGCGAAACCGCGTCGCAACAGATCGTCTCTCGCGGAACCGTTGCGTATTCGTGGGTATTTAATCCGCACGTTCGAGCTGGAACGTGGAGCGGTAATAGACCGGCCGGAGATTTATGCGACGCGTTGCAGCGTGCATTCCTGGGGGCCTGCGGGAAACTTGGCGGAAACTTTTTTAAATCTTCTGAAAGCGAAGTTTACCGGAACTATATTAAATATCAATTACTAGCCGCGCAGCGCGAGCAAAGGGAGAACACAAGCTAAGAGATATTGACAATCGCTCTCTCTCTCTCTCTCTCTCTCTCTCTTGATGTTCTTGGAAAAACTTCGGAGCCCGGCTCTCGGGCACACGATGTTCCGCCACTTAATTTCTTGCGAGAACAATGGCACGAGAGCAATTTATACAGGATACATTCTTTTCCCGCGGTATCAATTACTCTAACAGGGAAGGGGCTCGCTTTCTGGTCAAAGCAACGACAAAAATATAAAAAAAAGAGGACTGCGTTTGGTCACCGAGTTTTGTGTCCGTGTGCATCAGCCAATTTTCATGACGAGGCACGCGACGTTTTGTTTTCCGAGGAGCTTCTTGAAGGAACAATGAACGGAGAGGCGGCACCCGTCAAAGGACAAAGCTCAATTAGCAGCCTCGGTGAGGCGTGGCCGGTTTTATTGTCGAATATCAGAAAGAGTCGCAGGAAATGGACCATCCAGCGGTTTACTCCCCGGGAACTGTTGTTTTCTGAAGGCTCTTGTAATTTCGTTCCTCCGGCTCGTATTCCCTCGTTGCTTCTCTCGCGCTCCGCGTCTCCAACCTTCTTTCTATATCTTTCCTTTCAACGCCGCAATCAGTCGCTAGTCCTCGGGCTACGATTTTCTCTTTCCTCATCTATCCTTCTTCCTTTCTCAATCGGTTTTCTTCTGTCCCGCTTCCTATTTCTCGATTAAATATGTTCAGCCATCATAGGCTATTATAGCTTAGGTTTTTATTATATAGGATATGTAGTAATATTTAGAGTAATTTATAAACAACATATAGTATCATATGTTATCATTAGATTGCGGATCTCTATGCAAAATAGAAGAAAATGTTTGCATTGAATGCAGGACACGGGAGTCAAATAAAAATTGAATATTATTTTTTTTAATTATCCTACTAAGCTGAAATTAATACATCGATACCCTTAAATAGTTTTAATATGTCAACGGCTTTAAATTCTATGTATCCATTTTTGCCATAAATAACTTTTATTACAAGTGCTAGATTTTGATAAAGCAGGTGATACATGATGATATTACAGGATCATACAGTAATATAAATGGACATACACTATCAAAAAGTACCATTGCCTGCTATGTACTATTACAGTTTATTATTACAAGTGGTAGTTTCTGATAAAATAGCTGATCCCTGATAGCATAGCATCACAAAGTATTGTCAATGTCACATATTATGTAGGATTTTTGAGAAATGGAGAGGTTGATTTCTGCTAACGCCTTTTACTGGTTATAATACTATATGTCAACTAATGTTTAAACGCTCGCTGCTGATTTTCTCACTCCCCCAAAAACGCACTGAAACACACTGCCTCGCCCGTCAAACTTTCACGCTCTATATTCTTTCACTCTCTTACATTCGTCTCGTTAGCATTCTATCTCTCGCATCCATGGCTTACATTCGTTAAAACAAATACACTTTTCTATCGCTCGGTTGTAAACACTCTTCATTCGCGCCTCGAGTTTTCCAAACATACCAGTGCCGGTCCGTCGCAACATGATCCACGAACCACTCCTCTCATAATTATGATACTGTATCGTAGTCTATCATTGAAGTGGACTTGAAAAATGAAGAGTTGGCTCCCGTGAAAGCGCAAAGATCAATGAGCAGTCCCAGCGAGGCTATCAGAATATCAAAAAGGGTCCCTGAAAAGGGACCAGCGGTTGATTCTCCGGGAACTGTTGCTGTTAGAAGGCCTTTGTAATTTCGTTCCTCTAGCTCGTACTCCCTCGTTAGTTCTCTCGCGCTCCGCGTCTCCAATCTTCTTTCTATATCTTTCCTCTCAGCGCCGCAAACAGTCGCCGGTCCTACGATTTTCTTTTTCTTTATCTATACTTATCTCTCTCTCTCTCTCTGTCTTTCTGACCGAGTCTCCTTCTCTCTCCCTCTCTCTCGATTAAATATGTTCGTCCATCTGGCGTGGGCGGCGAGTCGAAAGCAATTTCCGATCGCGATCGACATCGCGTACCGATCGATGCCCGCCAGGGGAATCCAGGAAATCCCCAGGGTTTCGGGGAAATATGGCTCGCGGATGGAGACCGTTCGCAGCTCGGACCAGCGCACCGCGCTCGCCCCGATCGCTGTAACTGACAGCCATAATTAATGCACCACTTTATTCTCATGAATTTATAATTTTCTGTTATGGTAAATAGTAGCCCGCGCAAATACTTGCATCCGCGACGCAATAATTTCATTGCTAATTTATTATCGCTCGATATTGTCGGTACACTAACGTTTCGAGGATGCTGCACAAATATTGCGCGGATCTGCCTAGTCGTGACGTCGTATCGTAATTTTCATCGTTCCTCGATCCTCGACCAACGACGATCTTTTTACGTATCAAATACTTTTTTGATGATTGTAATGCTATGATACGAGCATTATGTGTCAGCTAGTTTATTAAAGATTGATACTTGAAATCATCGAATATGATAGTAATGAACTTTGATAGCGTATGATGATTTGTAATAGTCGATGATGCTATATCGTCATAATATAATAACATATTGTATATCGCATGGTACCATGTTTTTTCTCATAGTTAGAATATCAACAATTTTCCAAGAATTAAAAATATTGTGTATTCAGATACCGTGAATTTAATTTCACAAGGTTTGTCAGAAACAGGTGTGTAGGAGCTGGCGGATATTTTCTGCGCGGGACCTGGTATTTGGTCGTGAAGGGGTTAACGATATTAAGGGCGGTCGTTGGTTGTAGGGGATCGATTGGGAGCCGAAAGAGACGAATACGTCGCGCGTCGTCGTTGGTGTGACGGGCGGTCCTTGCTGGCCGAGTCGGGCCGTCTTTATACCGTTTTCCCCGAGGCAGGCCATGAATCTCCGCCGGCAGCATTGTTACCAGATCGGGAAAAACGAGCCACTAAACTGATCCGGAATGGCCTCTGGAAGAGTTTCTTAGACCGAGGCCGAGACTCCGCTTCGATATCCGAAGAATGCGGAAACTTCGCGGGGGTAACGAACAAAAACTGCGAGAGAGTGAGCTTGGTCGGTCGGAGGCCCTTTTCCGCTCTCTCGAAACGTATCAAGAAGATACCGGAACAAGACAGCAAAGAATCAATGACCGCCGAAACTCCCCTTCTCTCGCGCTGGTCTCAGAGTTTTTGTTCGACGACTTCAAATAATTGGAGTACCTTCGAGACAGGTAACAACGTCGTTCCGACGACTAGAGTAAATACAAAGACCACTCGGCGCGATCGAAACGGAAGGGGGATTAGAACCGAGCGGGACGCGCGGTAAAGTGCTGGAAAACAGAAGTGCATCTCGAACCGCGCGAAGAGACCTCCAACGAGGTAGAGCAACAGAGGGAGATGGAGACAGAATCGTCCGGTCGCGTGGATCTCAACACGAAGTGTTTGCCGATGAATAAACTTCCGGCGAAATAATCAAGATCTCAGTGCCTGTACCCCGGAAATTAATCCGTCGTTGGGAAACCGTAACAACCACCCTCTTCTCAGGGTATGGTGACACTGAATTAATTGAGGCTTGTCCAAGATGTACCGGCAATCTATATCGACCGTGCCCATCATCAAATCCGTATCAATTTCTATAAGCTGCGAAGCTCAGAAATTTATTCTACTCGTTAGAATATGTGTCCACTTTAATTGTCTACTCGAAATAATATTCTCAACTATCATATTTTATCATACTTTATTATACAGTGTTGAAGATCCTATTATGTTCGCTGGTGAGTTGTTTGAAAACCTTATCATTTATGAACTGTCTAGCTATAATACATTATCATACGCAGTCGTAAAATATTATACAATATCATTCAATTCTGTATGATACATTTTCATATATGTACATCATATGTTATCGTAAATAATCATACAATGTGATACACTATCAGACACAGGCTGGCTATCATACTGTATCATACGATATCATAGGGTATCAGAGACTATCATGCGATATTATACGCTCTCATACGCGAGCACAGGAGACTCGGAAATGGAAATGATGCTTCCGATGAGAATTCATACCGATACACTGGCGTACATATGTATATATATATGTGTGTGTGTTTGCTTAAGTTTGCACAACTACAAAGACGTCGCTAGCAGCGATAAATTAAGCTCGGATAAAGCGGGAAAGAAATTTCGGGCTAAGCGACGAGAGCCGGCGGCGGGACGGCGTAAAACTGGACAGAATAAGCCCGGTAACTCGATATACGACGAGCTTTCACAGCTTGGCCGAAGCATTATTTTTCAAGGCACTCGGAGAGGCCACTTACGCTCGTATCGCAGCCGACCCATCGCCGGATAGTCCGTTCGTCGGTTCATAAGCGCGTCTTAAACTGCCACGGTGGTTTTATTAGCACAAGCGACGCGACGCCTCTCTCGAATACTCGATCGGATGCACATATTTCCGTTATCGTAAATTTTAAATGCCGCGAGCCCAGTCGGTTTATTTGCTTGTAAAGATTTTACGTGAGACGGTTCGAATGTCTTCGCCCTCCTCGACGCTCCACACTCGACTCTTAATATAAAAATTATAGTCCCGCATTAACTGTGTTTTACGCCGACCGGAACGTCGTGTAATTTGAACTGTTCCGAGATCACCGCGGACACGACTGTTTTATCGAAAAACAATCGAGACAAGCGGCCTGTAATTCCAGATGCAACGAAGCAAGTACATTTTTTGGTGATGGTGAATTGGCCGATCAAGCTCTATAAAAATGACTATTATTAACCCCTTGCTGTACGATGTCGAGTCAGAATCCTTTCTTCGAATTCGAAATAAAATTATAGAAAAGAATGATTAATTTGAGAAATATAATTTCATCGCAACCTCGACGATTCATTGACGCGTATCTCGAGCAAGTTCTCCTGAAATCCCAAAACAAGGTGAACTGTAAAGGCAACACGAGTCACGAAGTTACGGAGCAAGTTTTACAAGCTGTTGAGGGACAGATGCTTATGGAAATTAATTAGCATAGACAGGTTTGGGGAAATTAAACTGAGCTTCGGTTCTTGGGTCGTGGAATACGGTGCATCGAGACTGCAATAACACTGTATAAAATGTTGTAATAACTCTTAGTCAACTCCTAGAGCCATTGAAAAGTTTTACCAGCGATAAATGCATAACGACCGGCGGTCTGTGGCTGGTGCAGACTGCATAAAAGAATAATGGATATTCAGTTCGTATTTTAATGATAGAAATAGTAACGGAACTTTGATTCGGGTTCGTCGGTGCGAGAGGACGTGTCAGCTAATTAGTATAATGACAGTGCGGGAGTTAACGGCGTTCACATTTAACCCTGAAAACACTCGGAAAATTGTGAAAGTTTGTGTGAAAGTAAAGTAATTCGTCCGTAACGCGCAAGCCTATTTTTTGTTCGTTCCTTGGTATGCTGGTAGGGGGGTTGGGGAGTAAAATCACCCCCTTGAAAACACCGTCCTCTCGAGCTCCTCCACGAGCAAGAATTCTATTCGAAGTCCGATTTTGCTAAAAATTAGGTTTGCCTTACGGACGAATTATTCCACTTGCACTCGAACTTCCACAATTTTCCCCTACTTCCACAGCGATACTGCATTTGGATAAATCGCAACGCCTTTAACCTTATTCTACTTTCATATAGATGAGCCGTTTTTATTATTAACCCGAGTCGACTTTTACGAATTTGAAGCTCGTGGAATTTCCGAGAGACTACGAATTATTGTAAAATCTCATACTGTCTTATTTTAGCTTCGCACCGCTAAAATCCAAGACGATGAGGTTCTGTTTAATTCCGGTCCCTCTAAATCTGCTTATAACTCATACACACACCACCGTCTCATTATTATTATTAGACGACGCAAGACCCTTGCGCACGAAATCCCGTTATCATAGATAATTATTAATCCTTTGCTCGGGATTGCCTTATTTATTAGGGCGTCCGTAAAAGCAAATATTAGCCTCTTTAGGAGGCACGAGAAGATTGCTGATAATTCTAACATTTAAAACATCTGAAAATTTGTGTTCGTAGTGTCTATGTAAAATTTTATGTCGAAGCATATTTGAACAGAATAATCATTTTCAACGTGATATCATTTCATAACATGTAAGAAATATTACATAGGGGGAGCCAAGTTTTTTGAACCACTAATTAGATCGAGAAAATTAGAATACATGAAAAAGTGCTCTCTCAATATTGTCAAAAAATAAATCATGCGATATCACAGACTTACAGTGTTTGCTAAAACTCAGCAGTTCAGGAAAAATCTGGGAAAATCGCGGAAAATTTTTAGCTGTAACGAAGGAAACGCGAGCTTCTCAAGATCCCGGATCGTCTTCCTAACAATGCAAAATTTCGCAGGCTAAATGAGGATAGTCGCGGTTAGCCTTCTGCGCTTCCATCTTGTTCCGGATTCGCGATCGCATTCCGTAGCGGAAGAACTCGATTGATTTCCAACCAAAGGATTCGATTACTTGATTTTTGTTTCGCCTTTCGTTTCGAGATGCGTCGCGTCGGCAGGGGATTAACGTCCATTTCGCAAACTCCCTGGCTGCGAATTGAAATTCGATCCGTCTCTGTCCGTTTCATAGAATATGAACGGTTATTGGATTCGCTCGAATTATTTGCTGCTGTCCTGAATAAAAGTTTGCTGAGAAAGAGAGAGGGGGAGAGAGGGAGAGAGAGAGAGCCATACGAGGGTTTCCCGTCTGGACAGATCGCGCGGCGAGTTATCGGCGACAAATCGACGAAGCAACAATGCGTCCTCCAGGAACAATGGCGGAAGGTTTGCGCGAATAACCGGGAAACGATAAAAGGTAAAAATTAACAGGGAGCTGCGAGGAGAGGTATAGAGACAGAGAGAGCGACGCATCGGGAGCAGCGCACACCGCGCGCGTTTAATGCGGAGAAGTTGAAATTAGTTGGACGAGAATCCCACGTTCGACGAACAAATCGCAATTAACTGTGCTCCGCGGAGCGGGCCACATATTAAATCGCATTAAAACGGATACCGCGATGCCGTGACCGTATCTGTCTCCTGGCGACGGCTGCCGCCCGAGAATTTCCTGTAATTTTATTCGACACCGGACGGCCCCGCTTAATTTTCGACCGACTGTTTGCGAATCTAGAATTTTGCGATGATCGCCCAAGACCGGGCGAAACGATCCTCCGACTCGCCAGCGATCCTCTTTTTTCTTCCACTAAGAGATAGTCGCCAGATCTGGGGAACTGACTCGAATCTAGAGGAAACAGTTACCCCTCTCTGCCAGTAGTGGGTTAGTCACGTGATACTGAGCCACATGCGCTACACAGAATAAACTTGTCACGTGATTGGGTCGTGGAGAAGCGTAGGGATATAGCGCCGCAGAAGGGATAGGTAGAGTTGGGAGACAAGTCTTAATCTGGCGACTTTGGGTATGCCAGCGAATTTCTAAATAATTAATGAATCTATAATTCGAAGACTGAAAGACTTGGGCTTAATAGACAGTAACAACTGACTCTTCTAGATCCGCGAATTAATTTGTACATCTAATTCTTATCGCATTCAATCATTTCCGAAAGATAAGGTATTATCACGTTTAGAACTAAGGGTCAATATTGCTGGAATATAGTTAGCAGAACCCGAGTATTGAGGCCGATAAATGTCGACAAATTTTAATCCGGTTGCCGAAAATTTCAACGCCTCGCCGGCCGCCCCAGTTTAAGTTATTCGGATTGTTTTATTTGGTGTGCAGCTGCTGTATCGCGCTTCATATAGTTCGGTGTTTGCTAATATTTATACGTTTATGGCGTGTCCATTGGTATTTATTCCAACGGAAAATTTATTCTCCACGAATCTCATATTTCTTATCACCCCTCACGCTTTCTCTCACAATCTCTCTCCCTCTTTCTCTCTTTCTATCCCCCCTCCCAGCCGCCCTCCCTCCCATCCTCCTTCCCTCCCTTCCTCTCTGATTCATTTCGAGGTGCAAGCTCACGTGGGTATTGTAGACACCTGGTTGGTCGCAGCTACGGGAAAATTCGCGATGGAAAGTTCTTCTCAAACGAATACGACATGCTGTGCACTTAGTAATTATTCGCAGACTCTTCCTAGAATTTAGTTTCGAATTCTTAATTTTAATAAATCCAATAAAGCAAATTCTTAACAAATATTAATAAATAAATTTTGAAGGTCCATAAAATGAAAATATTTATCGGTGTATAGAGAATTTTTCTGCGAAATAAAAATTTGTCTGGCTGGATTGCAGCAATCTGGAGTGAAATAGAAAATTTTCTTTCTCAGTATTTTTAATAGGTTGAAAATAATATTGTACAGTATTTTAAAATGTTCTAAAATTTTTAATAGCTAGTGAGTTAAAAATTGATTATTTTTATAAATTTTCTTTTTTCGGGTCAGGAAATACGTTCCACTATAAATACAAATATGTGTAGCGAATCTATCTGGCAATATAGTAATTGGATAATTTTACTAATGGACGTATTCGGGCTATTTAAACTATTATTACCGAACATGTATACCGTATCAATTTGTTATTAAACTTCGATACTAATATCCTATGATATATCGAGAATAATCAACAGTAAAAATCTCCTGGGACAGATAACAGATATTCATACATGTTTAATAGGAATTCTATATGTAACAGGAAACTACTGAAATTAAGGTAATCGAAGCTGAATCAATTGGTTACCGTTACTATCGAACCACTACACATTTTTGTAATACTATCAATTAGAATAGTTAATAAATTCACGAATTCATAAACTCGGAATTTTCGAGTAAACAATTAATGCAGATATATTTAACTCGTTTAGGGGTACGTTCAGAGTACTTTTCTTCGAGTGGGAGCTCAAAATCTGGAAAACTGAAAAATTCCGAGAAATATTCGTTTAACCAAAGCTGCGAACGGGATAGCCTTAACACGGTGGAAATGCTCGGTTCCGAGCATGATGATGGTTTCCCGGAGCGAGAAGGAATGCATTATTGAAATCGATCTGTCTTTCCGGGCTTGTCGACGTTACAGCACGCGTTGCCAGAAGCTCACGGGTATTCGTGTGGGACGGTTTCGAGGCATATATCCCTCCCTCTCATCCCAGGATCCAGAGGATCCAGGATCCAGGATACGAAAGGGTAAGCGAAACTCGTCGATGTAGTCGTCCAATTTCCATTTCGTCACCGGGGAGGTTCGGCGGAAAGATCTCCGATTTTTCCGCGAGCGGAAATTGATGCTTTTCTTCTGGCGGCCGCATTCACCCGTTCCCGGAATCCGCTCCGCTTATCCGGGGAGCTCGGATCCGCGATTGTGAGACGCGGTGTCGTTCGCGAAAGTAATAAGCGACGTTGATCCTAACGGTATACATATACGCTTGTCGGACCTCTCGCTCGCATTCGCGTGATCTCTCGATGAACCGAGCTTCTAGATTTACGACGAATAATACCTGCTCCCCTTCCCTCTCTCCTCTCTCTCTCTTTTCCATCCATCATTATTTGCAATTCCGTTGTTTGCTTCATTCAACTAACTCGCAATGGGATCATCGCGTACTCGCCGCGTACCTAAATTTTGCTAAATTTCATTTCGATATCCAGACTGGCTACGTAAATGCAAAAGTGTTAATACAATTTCATGTCATTATACAAATTGCTATTATAGGGTTGAAGTGCAGATGATGTGTGTTATAAAAATAGAGAATCGAAAATCGAAAATAACAGGAGAATTGTAAAATTACGATCGCCAACGAATTGGAAAAAGAGGACAGATCGAAACGACTGCCCGTGACAAACATGTTTGTCATCGACGATTATCCGTGCATAATAAATACGGTTTTTCCTTACACTATGAATGATGTTCGTAGAAACGAAGGAAAAGTCGTTTTTTGGAAGTGTCACAAAATGAAAACGTTGAATAGTTAATTGCACATTTGAGCCACATTTATTAATTATTAATGAGGCTTCGAAGAAGTCAACCTAAAAATTTGTCGAAAATAAAATTATTATTTACAAGTTTGTTATTTACTAAATGTAATTACTGTGAAATGTTATTAATATGTTTAATACTCCAAGCGCTTTTCGCATTGCTAAATGTGGTTACACAAATTTGACTAGTGTGTAACGATTAAATGCGCTCAATTTCATATGAATAAAGTTAATCGAATTGTATGAAATGGAAATATTAGAAGCTTACGATGAATGAAAGGGCTTAAGGAATATCCATTATATGCTTTTAGAACAATAAATTTTGTACGATTTCAGATATGAATGATAATTTAGATCTATGTTCGCAATCATTATATAATAATTTAATTACAGATGTAGCTAAATCTGCAAGTCTCATTGATCATTCTACAATGACCACAAATATACATAACATAACATTCAATTTAACATTCAATTAAACATAAAATTCAGGGATAATAAAGAAGTCAAGAAGAAAAGGCATAATGATTACCAGAAGAAATACCACTTACTTTGTTATCAAACTGTTGTTTCCTGCAACGTATGCAGACAATTTTTATTCAGTATAATATATTCATAACCGTTCCAAGACCCGAAATCGTTGGTAAAACAGTTTCCCAGGGCCCGCGCGTAAGACACCAGTGAAATTTCCGCGGTAAATTAATTATTTTTCCGACGGAAGGTAACCAAGGCGTGTAATCTCCTCGGAACGTATAATCTCCGGGACTACAGCGATTCGCTTGTATCGATCGACGGTCGAATATTGTTAACGTACCGTAAAATTCGCGGGCACGATATTTCATACGCGTCGCATCGCGTCGACCTAATAGAATGCGCGCCGATATTCCCGTAAAACGGAAACTGAATCAACGTGAAATTGTAAAAGGGATCAAACGGTCGTTCCAATTACTTGTTCGTTTCCCGTGATACAAATTGTTTTCGTTTTTCTTTGTTTTTTCCCTATCGTCGGCCCCCACTCGCACCTTTTGCATTATCGCGTTTGCTCCAGTTAGTCTTACATGTGTGTCAACATGTAACTCATTACTTCGTTTTTATCGAATGAAAATATTCTTACATCGTTATTGTACGTATATATTCTGTAATGAAGAATAATGATGTTATCGGTGCAATGGTTCGATCAAATTGTTCGATCAAATTTGATCGAACCATTGCTCCGATAACATCATTATTCTTTGTTAAACCAATTTACGATCGATAGAAAAGAAACTATATTCTGTAATTGTGAGCAGACGTACATATTCGGTAACTGTCGTGAAACGTTCGTGCTCTTTCATCTTTATCAATAGACTTCGTATTCGCCACAATGCGGTGGAATTCTGCTAAGGCTGTCTGAAGATAAAAGACAAAACTGTCCCAGTGAAACGAATGCGAACCAGCTAGGATGAAATGTTGAACGCCTGTCTAAGGCCACAAAGGGTTAGGATAGCTGTCGCGCGGATTGGTCAGTTTCGGCGGGACATTAGTAGCAACGGTTACACCGGTGACTCCTTTTCTCGTTTTCCGGTTTGCGACATGTTCGTGTACGCTGGATAGTTATCGTATAGGCAACTTTCTGTTTGTCTGCCAGGAGATTTCGCCTTTTTTCAACGATCACTCCACTGAATTCGAAATCAGGCTCTGTGCCGCGGTCATGTGGCTGGCCCCTTCTCGTCTCGTGTCTTGTACACCCCTCCACCACCGAAATACATATTTAACGTATCCGATGCACGAACAGACTTCTTCTCTCACCGCATCTTGTTTCCACGAAACACTCGTTTTCTCTCTTTCACCGGTTCCCGGTTCCAGTTCGGTTCCAGTTTGGTTCATGTTTGGTTTTGTCGCACGGACATCGGGAAATCATGAATTTCCATGGGCGAGAGAGCGATACGCTCGACTGGAATTCGAGCTCATGGAAAAACAACTGGCCACCACCGCGAGCCAGAACCAGAGCCTGTGTCCTGTCGGGAGTTTATCCTGGCGCACAGTTCATCCCCCGATCCGCGCAGGAGATCCAATTAAGTTTATTCGCGCGGCGAAATCGATTCAAACGAAATATTCTTCCCGCTGTTTTATATCAATTAATATTTCGGCAGCGTTCGAAGGCGCGGGAACCGCCGCCGACGGAATTCGTGACTAGGCAACCTTTATTTGTCTTCGTTTCCAATCCTCAACCCCTTCACCGGTCCTTTATCGTTTGGAAGATCACGGATTGAACGTGTTCAGTACATATACTGTCGCAAAATTTTAAGACACTCGTCGCTTTGGGGAATATAATTATAGACTGAGTCATAGTTGCTTTTATTCGGAATGGGCTTCCACGATTATGTTCTTGTTTTGTCCGTTTTAATGCTTTCGCTGTCACTACGCGACTAATTGTCAGCGAAATCGCCCCAGGAACTGTGCTAAATCGTTCATATAATTTTCTGCTCTTTTATTCATTCGTTCGCGACCCCAGGATTTTTAATGTAAAATTAAAAGATGTGAAATAGTATCAGGAGTTATATAATAATGTATGGTAATGTATGGTACTGTGGAATATTCTATTATGCTGTATAATATCACACAGAAGTGTGTGAAAGCATGGAATTTCAAATAATAGTGTACGTTAGTTGTCACGATCGTGTATGACATTCTATAATAGTGTCCTAGTATATATAGCATTATAGCATATAGTGTTTTATGAAAGTATGAAAAGCATGTAATATGACAGTACATGATAGATATACTAGCATATACACTATTGTACAAAACGAAGAAGCACACAGTATAATTTTAAAATTGTAATATTAAAATTTTGAAATTGTATTGTACATTTATTGTACAATGATTTATTACATTTAATGTATTAGATAATCCGCGATAACACATAATTCTCGAAACAATTAAATTAAACAGCGAAAACCTTTTTCAAAATTTATTGTTTCCTTACTTGATTTTATTTATGTATTATTATGTATTTTTGTATTGTACTGTATGATACATGACAAATTCAAATACTTTAGCTTTTTGCATTTTTATGCAAATACCACAGTATCCAAGTCTAATAATAATTTTAAATAGCCATCCAACGTTAGAAAAATTAATCGAGCATTTTTATACCAGCGGAATCATTGTAACAATCATTGCAAGATTTTTCGTGCAGAAAGAAAAGAGAGTTTCGTCGAATCGGCGCAATCCCGACCGAAGGGACAAATTAAATCCACAGCCAGGCGAGCACCGCGAATATTTCAAATTGATTGGGATGCCGGGATTTATGGGCGTGTACGGATATCCGATTATTAGTGTTAAGGCGAAGTTATGCGAGCCGCGCACACGTGTATGGCACGTGTTTACCGGGGCAAATATGCACGGCAGCAAACCGTTCTGAACCAACCAAATATTTCACTAGCCTTGATCTTGCGCCGATGAAACACGTCCGTTCGTTCGTTCGTTCGTTTGCAATCGTCGGACCCGTGTAATGCGTTGTAACGATGCTGCGAATACCGGAATGCATGCCTGACTACGCTGTGGTGAATATTTCCCGCGAGTATTTTGCTCTGCCTCTTGTTTTTCAACGCAACGGAGTAAGCAAATAACATCATTGTAAATTATCACTGTAGACATCAAGTGAGATGAAGACTGTAGACATCAATCAATACAGAAGATGCTGAGACATCTGATCACATCTCTGTTTATTCTGGTTCTTAAATTGAACTTGTTCCTCATCGTGGTTGTTATAAAATAATTAATAAAATTTAAAATTTGGATAAAAAGATTTAACAGAATCCTCGTTCAAAAGGATTACAAGTAGCTAAAACGATCTAATCCTGATACGATAATAACCGATTAAATTTTCTTTCTAAATTATGTCGAAGAAGTGGAAGTGTTTCTGATTCGAAACCGCGGGTAAAGTCGCTTTACGGTCACGGCCAATGATAATTTTCAGTTTCGATGGAATTGGAAATAGCGAGGTACCGTGCGCGATAGAAATAGCAGTATGGTGAGAACAATTGACGGTTTCGGATAGTGATTAAACCGTACCACAATCTGCAGCCCGCCAATCTGTCTGCAGTGATAAATAGCGAGCCAGCCAGTTATCGGACGATCAGAATCGCGTTCGGTTATCTTATAACGAAGATCGCGGGTACGCAACAGTCGGATCGGCACAGTATATCGGACATTTCCTTTCAAGTTCCCCGTTTCTCCCTGCCCACTGATACGCCGCGCTGGTTCAAACTGCCAGCGAACGAGCTTCCGGTCTTTTTTTCCCAGGCTATCGGCAGGTGCTTGACAACGAAAGTGCACTTTGAAACGAGTAGAAGAGGGCCCGATCCGACGCGATAAATATCGATTAAAGTCAAATTATCGGGAGAACTCTATCCTCCGTGCTGGTATTCTCTTCGCAGAGGGATGCGTCGATCCCGTAGACAGAGAGAGAGAGAGGGAGAGAGTGGGAGAGAGAGAAAGAGAGGAAGAGGGGAAGAGTGAGCTAGGGAAAGGATAATTCGGTTAACGAAAGTACGTAACGGGCTCGTAAACGGACGTCTTAGGGGGCGGCGCTGGCTCGTATCGGAGACGTGCTCGCTGGAAAGGAGTAACGAAAGGAAATACGGTCGGGCGAAATCAAATGATCGTCGGGGAAAGAACGTAGACGTATTTAAAGTCTATTACAGTCCGAGAAATCGAACAAAGTACACCCGGTAACGTCGTCGTTCGCTCGTGCACAACTAACAAAGAGAAACGAATGGAACACGCCGCGCCGTCTCGAATGTTGAGAACGCTCGCCTCGTTACGTTCTGCGTCCAGTTATGCGACTACTCCTTTCATTACAGCTAGCTGCACGGTTATGTACTGCGTTTCCGATGTCCGGCATGTGGAACCGGTTAATACTCTACGATAGTGGATGATACTTCATGATAGTGTGTGATAGACTATGATATTCTACGATAGTATGTACTACCGCACTGTAGTATGCCGAAACACGTAACACCAGATAGTATTGTACGATAGCTTACACAATTGTGTATGATGCTTTGATCTATTATCGAACAATTTTACGGCCAATTATGTGCTACCATATCTTATTCTCAGTACCGAATACAATTACAAGCTCCTGTGGTCCCGTCATTTCATATTAACCGTGCCCATATACTATCATATCGGCGAGAGGTTGATTTAAAATACGCTTCAGCGTCTTGTTCCTGGAAGGGAAATCCCACAACGATGAAACGTCAAGCCATCATCGAAACGTTTGAAAGCCCTGCGTTGTCTTGCACCGAGAAAATGGCCCGCAGAGAGAAAAGGGCTCGGCGTCAGAACGAAGCAGATAGGGCTCGAACGATTGTTTGGAATCGTTGTCCGAGCGGGCATCCGTCTCGTAAACGCTTATCGCGCTTTCTCGCCTCTATTCTTCGACGCTTCGTCGTCGTCGTCCTCCTCATACTGCAGGATCTCCGCAACGCCGTGCTCCCGTTAACGATCTTTATCCCGGTTCTTTTCTTCGCCCGGCTTGGCTTTTGTTTCCTCGGCCTCCGATCCTTTTCTTGCTTCTTTACAACGGCCGCAGAACAACCAGGCAACGAATGGCACCGTGTGCCGTCCCGTGTCCGAAACGTTATAAGCTACGAAGATAACCAACCGGTTTCGGTCCGGCAAACTGCACTTCCAACGACCGTTTCGCAGTTTATCGTCGTCTTCGCTTTAATACGCGAATAAACACCTCCTTGGTGACAAACTCCAGTTCGTTATGTTCTACAGCCACGCGCTCTACTGTAGAAGTCTTTGTCTTTTATTGCCAGTCAAAATAATCAGACTGAAATCAAGCTGAAACAGCATCTTCTGCAGGAAGATTTCACTGCTTATCAAGTGACTTTTTTACTTCAGTTCGAAAGGGAAGAACATTTTCTAGTTCCATTTTGCGTTTTATACTATACACGTATCATACGCTGATAAAGTGTAATTCATAAACTATCACACCGTATATGCTATCCTCATACATTATCATAGACACATCAACTTTGGTGCAGGATATATTCGCTTTCCGAAACAAAGTCGTTTGAATCGAATGCGCAACTTTTGTGCAGCGGGCTTGCAGCTAATTAAATAAACTGGTGATAACGGGCTGAACCGTGTCGTTTGTTCAGGCACCGGGCGACACCGAGAAGACACGATTTTCACACGGGGGCTCTGTATCAATTGAAAATGAAAAATCCGACATGGCACTATAACTCATTACGCGAAAATAATAACGGAGTCGCACGCGGTCGCGCCTAAAATGTAAATGCATCGGCGCGCAATCAAAGTTATTGGCCAACTAATTATTCCCCGCGCGAAGTTATCCACTGTTGCACCGTTGCATCGCTCAGCACCGCAGCCGTAGCACTGTGAAAATATTTTTTGTGTTTTTTACCGAACCGCACGATTTCCCCCTCGTTAAATGCTCATTGTTCCGGCTGGCCGGCCGTGGAAAGTTTAATCATCACCGACAAAGAATCGTGTTTATGCGGCTCTGCTTCATAAATGTTAAATGCCAACCTGCTGAATAGAATTCTATAAGATCCGATCCCGTCGGATCCCCAATCGAGCGAACGAGGAGAAAGCTCTCTTATTGACATGGTAGTTCCCGGCAGATTGAGATAGCTCGGCTATCCGCCGCTTTGTTCTTGGTCCGACGCTTGTTTAATCGGGATTTATCGGTGCGCATACCATTAGCACTTTTGGTTTTCCACTCGTCGGCAATACACTTTCTCGCTTTTCCACTGTACAAATTATTGTGAGAGATTTGCCAAAAATCCGGGGAACGGTGTCCTGAAAATGGTTCCATATATGATATGTGATAGTTTATAATTTATAATATATGATAGTATTTTATGATACTCTTTAATAGTAATGTGTACGGTATGACAGTATTATATATTATATTGTATGGTCATTTTTGATAGAATTGTCTGGGACATGAAATATTGCACCGCCTCCAAATTCGTTCACAAAATTGATACAGAGTCGACTCTCCCCGCAGACTGTGCGATGGTTAAAGAAAACGTAATCTTTCAGTGCCCCAAACAGACTGTGAATCTTTATGTAAAATAGAATATTTTTACCTGAATTGCAAGAAACTAACGTGAAACGTTGAAGATAATGTAATATTAATATTTCTAAATTCTTCTAACATTTTTAGTGTATTTTGTTATGAATGCATAAAATCCAATGTCTAGCCCGAAATGTTGTTTGATAGTACCGTGGTGGTCAGCAGCGCACTATTTCGGTAATGGCTGGTGGGGACGTATTCGCAAAACTCGGCGCGAGAAGAAGGGGCGGCGCGATAAATTCAACGTGTCGATCGCTTATTACACGGTTTTAATTAACCGTGGCGTTTTACTAGACCGGTTCGGTGGCTGTAACGTAACGTAAAGTTCTCCGGAACTCGTAAAAATCGCATTGTTCGGGGGAAAAGTATGGGGATCAACGGAGGGCGGTAACCGACCCCCGGGGGATGTTGGCCAGACTGGCAAAAGGGTTTCCGGGGGGCTGTGGGGGTGTAGAGGGGGTGGACACAGCGAGGTTAGCGCAACAATCGAACCGATCGATCCTCGTCGATGGTACACACCCGCGACCCGAAAGCCCGCAACGCTCTGCTCGGTATCGAGTAGCGCACTGTGGGCCGGAATCGCGAAAAGCTGCACCGTATCTATATCACTGTTAATTATAAAACAGACTATCTACGTGTACCTTCGTGTATCGTGGATTTTCGTGTTGGACCGCGGGTTCTAAAAAAAATTAACTGGATGTCATTTAACACGAAATATTCAAACTTCTTTTCCAATTGAAGGATCTTAAGAAACTGCCGTTCTCTCTTTTCCGATTACATCGCCGTTCGTGTATTCTTCGGATTTTTTGATCGTTTTAAATTGCAGCAAAATCCGCAGTCTAATAATGACTAACAGAGTCGTAACCAGCAGCACCGCAGCCATTTATTCAAGGCATAGTTTTCGGGTATATCGAATCTCAGCTCAAAGGAAGGAATGAAGCGTTTTATAGCGTGCAGCGTAGTCGGCGGCGGCTCGGAGCGTTCTAAATTAACGAGCAGCTGGCCACCGGGTGAATCCTTTGCGAAATTTGTCGTTATTGCGGCATACCAGAATACCAGGAATCCCGCAAGCCCGAAAGGAACCGATCGAGCGACTGAGGGGTCGGTTGTCGTTGTCGTTGTCGTCATCGTCGTTGACTTTTCGGAGATCGATCAACGTCGCGCACCTTTGACGGACGCTGAGAAGCCTCGCCGGCGAAATTGTTCGAGCGTGCTCGATCGTCGCTCGACACCCCATTAATTTTCTGAACGAATTACCGGGCAACGAGAGCACACCGGCGTGGCAGCACCCTGATCGAGGTAAAAATGGATCGGCTTCGGCCAGTGGAACCGGTGCGGTGCGGCACGGCGTAACCGCGGCACGAAACGGAGGACGAGCACGCGCCTGTCCC
Organism: Lasioglossum villosulum; assembly: GCA_963971365.1. Lineage (NCBI taxonomy): Eukaryota > Metazoa > Arthropoda > Insecta > Hymenoptera > Halictidae > Lasioglossum > Lasioglossum villosulum. The sequence goes on from OZ020499.1 coordinate 28,495,592, forward strand.
GGTTGACATCCGCGAAAGGCGCAACGCGACATCCAAAGCCGATACCCTCCGAAAATCGGCCGCAGTGTTCTGAATTATCGGTCCGGTCAAACACGCTGATTCGCGCAAATTTGTAATTTCGAATTCGTAATTATTGTCAAATCGGAACACGTCGAACCACAGGCTGCGGTCAGAGGAGCGATTCGATCGCGTCATCGTCCGCTGCGACTTTCCTGCCAGGGCTCCAGCTTCATCGAACGATACCATGATCGATTTTTGCTCTTGGACCGCTTTTTTCTTCGGGAACGATGCTTTTGACATATTCATTTCAAAAGAAAGAAGCTGGTCTCCGTTGGTCTCCCTGTGTAGAATTGCATGAGTGGGCGTGGTTAAACTGCTCTTGGCTTAGAAGCATTGTTAGAGGCACGACCCATGGGGCAATCTGTGCCACGCACGGTAATATGCATTCATACATACTCCGAAGTCACGTTTCAGAACAAATAGCTTCTATTTTAGCTTTTCCATGCAAAATGGCTTGAGTGGGTGTGGCTTTGGTGCTCTCGATTCATAAATATTGCTCTAGCAGTGCACTACGTTTAAAGACAAATGTCATCAAAGAAAGAAACAGGAGAAGCGATGTTGTAGCTCTTCCATGGAAAGTGACTCGAGTGGGCGTAGCTTCGATGCTCTGGATTAATTAAGCTAAGAAACAGAATTCCGGTTGTTCAACTTGAAATTAATCGCCACAATCGTACGTACTCTTAGGGCTTCGTATCCGAGAAAGTAGATTTGGCGGAGAGCGCTAAGTTATTGAATACAACAATTTATTATCGTTCATTGTTCTCCGCGTTTCGCAGATTGCGACCAGTGGATGTGCGCGACGGTTCTCGCGAGAGCGCGACTAACACGGGGGTGAGTGTGAGTGGTCGGTAGGGGTGTAACTTGTACCAGTGCGAACGCAAGCCAGTGTCCGCACCAATTAACTTTTCACCACTAATTAATGCGACAGCTACTCCCTCTATCTCCGCGAGTTCTTTCTCGCTCTCTCACAGACACCCACCGGCTGCTAGTCGAACGACCGGCCGAAAGCACACCCTGCAACCCCTCATCCTCATGTTCCTCACACCTAACACCCCATACCACTTTCTATCTACGGTTCTCCACGGGCTTTCACGAAATTCCAGACCGCGGGCAAGTTCCGCGCGTCTGAAAGAGGCTGGCGCCTTATTTCCTGGTTACGTGACACGTCCCTGCGTCCTACTCGTCCTCGTTGGAACAAGAAGAGCCGGGGTTGCGACGCTAGTTAACGTTCGTGAAAGTTTCTTCGGTCCCGGGTTTGTTTTTCTTACCAACGACGGGAAACGCGCAGCCAGTCGCAGACACTGTGCGGCATTCCGGCTGAGAATATTTTCTATCTGAATTCGTCCCCCTAGTGCTCACCTTAAGGTGCGAATTCTCGTGCAACTTGTCCGAAAAATCAATTTCTCTTTTGTTATATTCTTGTAAGTATAGAACCTTAAAATTACTCGAAACTTTGGACCGAGACAAAGTTAGGACTGGACACCGGATTTTGTGTAAGTTTATGACAGAAATGTTCGGACAACCCTGTATATTTTCCGTGTATGACTTCCCTTCTAAATTCAGTATACAAACACATCGGAAATTCTAACAGGTACTGTACACTTCAGGAAATGTTCATTCGCAGTCTACCATGGCCAGTGATAATGAGCACACGTATGTAGGATCATGTTGAATTGAAAATTCATAAATATAAGTAATATACCTCATTTTCTCGCAGATCCTCCTTATTATAATTGAATTTTAGGAGATTCATTATGGTAAATTTCACGAAGGTACAACGGGTAACAGCGAGAAAGTATTTTATTTTGGAAATGGCAAGCTCGTTATTATGGATAACGAATGCAGCGTTTCGAAAAGACAGGTTCTGTAATGTAAAGATGGATTTTATGCATTTCTGGCAAACGTGAGTAGATGCAATTTCAACAAATAGAAGGATTAAATAAACCTGCTATTTCTAGATTATGGAAGTCATTGAGAAAGGAAGAAACTGTTGGTTCTGCTTGGCAATTTTTGTTTTGCATAAAGGTCTGATAATAAGTATCATACTTTTAAAAAATTTCCATTCTTGTCAGATTCCATACGTTGAAAATATTTTAATATTTTTAAAACTCTTTCTATGAAAATGAACAAAATCCTTCTCAATATTTCGCGTCTCTCCCACTCACAAATACGCAGAACTCGGTGTGGGGTAACGAGTCCTTCGCGTATCGAAAGACTTTGCACAGCAGAGAAGAAAGCTTCGAGTGCTCGTCAGATCCGGGAGCCGAACAAGAACCACAAACATCTCGTGGCAAAGGCGTTCTGAAAATAAAATTCATATCTTGCGACCTTCGGTATACATAACAAAAGGCGGATTCCAGACGAAAGAGAGGAAGAATCGAAACCATTGTGGAGGGGATTTTGTTATTATTTGTGATCGCGCACGCGCGTGAACAGGCCTCGAAACAGGGGCGGTTCCCGGCGGTTTACTTTTAAATTCCGTCCGACCCTCGTACTTTAATAAAACCGTTCAAACGTGGGGGAGGCGAGGGGGAGAAGCGACGAGAGAGCTCGCCACCACTTTTCTTGCTCTTTCCCATCCACTATGAGCATAGTGTGCGCTTTTATGCATCGAGCGGTACCTTTCTAATTAATGAACACCCGGCGGACTCGCTCCCCTTATTAGCCGCGGCTAATAATAAAAATAAATACCGCTAATCATTATTATTTTTTTTACTATTATTACTATTATTATCGTTATTATTATTACCATCGGCCTTATAAGCCAGCCAACCCAGTAATGGCGGAGGGGGTGGGGAAGCAACGTCTGCTTTCATTAAAGTCGCTCGCATTATCCCTTCTTGATAACATATCGGCTAATTTCATGCCGAAGATCCTGTAATATGATGTCCAAACCCACCATGACTCAATTGTAATATGAAGGGACTTCAGTGGGAAGGGGGAGTGTCAAAATATAATATTTCTCTGTAAACGAAAATGTATGTTCCATTTATAATTTTCATACGAACTGCAAAGGAATTCGTTGAAATATTTTATTGATACCACCTACAAGTTACGAGTTATTGTAGATGTTAATTCGTATGAACTCGTCCAGTACACGTTGTTCACGCTGTCCATCCACAAATTAGTTAAATTATACAAACAGATTTGTAAATAACAATTGAAGACCTTGGCGGGCTAAATTGAAATTTGGTACAATTTTGGTACACGTCTAGTACACTCGACTCTATCGTAAACTAGATAAATTAAGCGAACAACGGAACAGTAAATAATCATTTCAGACCTCAATCGACAAAATTATTTGACCTAGTACCGAACAATCATCAATGCGTAAAGAAACTACGTAAAACGATTACAATTTTAATAAAACATGAAGTGGCAAAGTGTTATCGTTTTCGATGTGTCAACAATCACTGAGACACTTTACAGAAGCAAAGCACACCGATCGTTTCATAACACGCGATAAGAACACCAATGGCCCCGGAAAGCCGCGTGGAGCCATGCGGAGCGTCGAGGGCCACCGGTATCCAATCGACGTCTTCTGCGACATTATTAACGGGGCGATAATTAACTGGCTGATTATACCCGGGGATCGTTTCGGTGCAGACGGGGAACGTGGACGGTAGACGTATTTGATCTGCGCTTTAATCGATCCCGGGGTCGGTAGCGTTTGAGTGGCGTGACGTTCGTCAGGATCAGCGGCGAGTTGTCGCCCCTCCCCCTCCCCCAACACGGCGCCGTATGTTGGAATTGAAACAGGAAACGCGGTAGAACCGCTCGTAAAGAGTGGGAGAGAGAAATCGCGATCGACGAGGTTACACAGAAACGAAAGGGGGGCGCACCCACTCAAAGCCCCCCACCCTGGCTGTGGGTAAAGTGGTTGGGGGGATGGAACGTTCGATACAACGACGACGGCTCGTTCACCGTGGTCAGACATTTCGGTACTTGTTTCCCTATTAATATGCATGTCCTCGTCCTTTGGTCCTTGCTTCCTCCCACCCTTCCCCGTCCCCCGACCCTCTTGTCCCATCCGCAGGCGCTTCTCTATGGGCCTGTACCTAGGCGTTATCCATGAAATCCGCGCTCGTGCGCGCAAGCTTTCCCCCTCCTCTCTTTTTGTTGCCCTATCTCTCTCTATCCAGTTCACTAACTGGCTCTCTCTCTTTCTCTATCTTTCTCTTGTTCAGTTGTTGGCTCTCTTCCTTGTTGAGCTGCCGGTTCTCTCTCCGCCTCTCTCGGTTCCGCCGGTTCCCCCGCTGCGGTAAAGCGACGCTGTTTCCTGTCTGACCAAATAAATCCACGACTACTGCGCGCCCGCTTCTACCGTGTAGCAAGCTCGACCGGGCCGCCTGTCCGCCCATACAAGGGCCGTTACTACTCCAATACGGGACGATTGATTGAAAGTTTGCCGAACGCTTTTTGCGCCCACTCGATATTACCTATACATAGACTAGCAAGCGCCAGGGCAACCGCCAGACGAGACAGACCCAAGCGTGGAAAGGATAAACCGGTGCGATGCCCTTCGCAGCTAGCTGCAAAGATTCTATACCCTCTGGAAGCCACCGGACAATGGTCTTGAGCTCTTCTTCCACATAACGTTCACCTAGCATTTTCGTTTCTTTAACACCTGATCTACCGATATGTAATAATAATTTTGGAAAAATTGGTTCGTGAGTAATAAATAAATAATGGAATAAAGTGGATTTTATGTATTTGTGAGGAAAATGGGTAAGTGCATTAAATCCTATCAGCAGATTAAGACTATTTAAAAATGTCAATGTATTGGTTCGAGCTGATCAAAATCATTACAGCAAGAATAAAATTTCTATTTTGGTATTTTTATTTTGCATACATATCGGTGACTACATTGTCTAGTTCTCAACTTTCAAAGATTGAACCTGAGCTCGACGGAAGAAGAATTCCCTTTCAGAGAAACTTGGAGAGCCAACTGATGCTCATACACCTCTCTAAGCATTCTCAGGACTATTTCGAGTGCAAAGGACTGTGCCAGGCCTTATGCACGAGAACCTTGGATCCGGTTCGAAACGACTTCGTCGGCACATTCTCGCGCGAGTACCTGCTTATTCCCTCTTCAGGCACTTGTCAGTCAGCCGCAGCTATTTCGTAGACTCCGCCGGTTATCGAGAAAATATCGAAACTTTTTCCCTCGGTTGTCTAGCTATCGTGGTCCTGTGGAATCGTGCTTATGGCATTTCGTTGTTTCCTTACTCCACCGTCGGATACTCTGGAGGATCAGGTATTCTATCTTAGAATATGAGATCCGGCGCTGAGCGACGGGACGCGTCACGACGCCCGACGGCACGACGAGACGCGACTGTTCGAATTTAGACCGCATCGACGATGCAGTCGTGCAACGGGGAAACGTTTGGGGAAACGGGAGTCTAACTCGGCTCAGTCTATATAAAAATGCTGCGAGCTGAAACTAGGATAGGCGATATTTCATATTTCTATGTTACCTTCGGCTCGGAAACGATTATTGATTCCATTGGCCCGATTGGACGTACCGAGATTCCGAAGACGCGTGGACGTGTACGATAACGACCTTAATCGACTATTTATTAATGGGTTAACCACTTGTCTCACATTCTGATACAAATGTATGTTAATAATTTCCTAGAATCCAAAATAAAATTCTATTTTGGTTTTGTTAATATATAGCTAGTGGAGAACATATAGGCACACGATTTATATCAATATTCTCCTTTTCTAGGATATTACGATCTACAAAAAAGTTCTAGTAACTAAAACCGTAAAATAAATCGTAAAGCAAGGGGTTAAGTACCGAGCTCGTTTTGCTTGCCACTCCGTTCAGCCCCACACCAGACCCGTTGAGGACCGGCGGGGTCCGAATGGAAAGTCTACCGCCGCGCCAATCCCTACGGACCGGCTTGGTACTTAACGTGTTAACCTAGCATGCTCCTCGCAGGATAATACATTTTACAATCTAAAAAAGTCTCGTTATCCTACTCCCTCTAATTCCGGAGATATTTCAACATACGTTTTCCACGTCCAATTTGGCAGTAGTTTTCACCCTTCCAATAAAGATCATCGCCGAAACACGAAACTACATGCTAGATATTCTTCTACAGAAAATATTCATGACAATTTTCATTCAAATCTGTTCGAATTTATTTCATAAATAAAGAACAAAATTAATCTAATATTTCTTTAGAAGGAACTCGACCCTAAGTTGTTCATAGGACTGTTTTTTACCTATTTGTTCTTCATCCGCGAAGTTTCTTTATGAATGTAAAGACGTCCCTCTCACCGTGCCTCTAGAGTATCGTTTTGATAAAATTGATAATCACATATTTTTTCTAAACTTCCATTATGTTATTAGGTTCCTCATCGAAGTACCTATAATTTAAAGAAAGTCTTGTTACTCTACACCGTCCAATTCCCGAGATACTTCAACAAACGTGAGGGTAGTTTCCAGCCCTTCGATAAAGTACATCACCGATCTAATGGACTACGTGCTAAATATTTTTCGACGGAATATGCCCCAAGCAATTTTCATTAAAATCGACACGTTCGACTTAAACGAGGTGTACATTCCGATCGCGAATGAGCGGAAACATCGGCAAAGATCTCTCAGCGTGTCGATTTCTGAGGACTGTACACGAGGGTTAATTCGATCCGGTGTTCGTTGCAACGTGTTCCCGTGGTAATCGTAAATCGAGATGGTTGTCGCGGTTAATGGAACCCAGAGAAGTTCCATCGAAGAATGCTCTTGTTGTTCGGTTTGCTGACAAGCAGGAGAGTGAGGGGTGGGGGGACAGGGTTAGACAAAAACGTTTCCCATTGGGAAACCGGAGAACCACCGGGGCCAGGCGTCGATTCGCATTGTAATTTTATACGACAATAAACGCGAGTGGTAGCATGATCGCTACCCTCGCGGACTGTTAGCCGATACCCGACAACGTGTTCCACGACTACTTGGACGGCTGCTTGCTCCGTTTACCTCTGCTCCGGCAACTAGCAGCTTCCGAAACTCCAAGTATCGCTCGGACACACGGGCAAATTCCGCGCAAACATCGGCTTTCCCCGCGCTTTGATATTGTTATTATTAATAACGGCCATAGTCGCGGAACGTTGACTACCAACGCGCAACAATCCGAATTCCCCGGTTGCACGGCGAAAGTCATCTTTCATTGCCAAAATTGAACTTTCGAAGTTTCATATCTTGAAACAATTTTTGTATACATCAATTATTAACCCTTCGAAGTTTCAAGTTTCAAAATTTAGAAGTTTTAAGTGAAATTGTTCTGAGAATTTATTAATGTCTAATAAACTTACAAACTAATGTAGAGTAGGAAGGTTCAATTTGGATTTGGTTGAGAATGGTTTATTAAATATTTAAATTGTACATTTAACTCGTCGACGTGGTCTTCGTGTTTAATATGCCTTCATTATTCTGTCGGAAAAGTAATGAAGAATTGATCTCCACACATTTATTTAACTTTTTCACTCTTCCCAAAGCCTTCAGATGTCGTGAGACAGTTAAATAGTGTATATTGGTTCTCTCCACGATTTCCCGAACAGTTAGACGTGAATCCCTTCCAACTATATCTTTTAAATCTGAATCTTTAATAGCTGTTGGCTTATGACCACGAGGCTCATTTTCCAGAGTTGTATCTCCGAAGTTTGAACTCGTACAAGTAAGTTATACGAAATTTCTTTTTTCCATGGTGAACGAGAATCGATTTTGAATCATGTATACTTAATATTAATAATTTTATACTTGCAAATTCATGTACGAGATATGTATTTCTCAAATTGTACAACTTCAACGCCATTTGTCGTGGCAAAACTAAACTGCAAAGGCGGGAAGTTTCAACTGAAACGGTCATTTCAATTGCAACAACCTAATAGAAGGTATCGAATACTGATACATCGAAGTTGAGCGAGGATTCTGCGTGCCTCGCAAATTAGAAGAAGAATATAACAGGACGTTTATGGTTATGAGAACGAGATTACTGAGAGCACGGTGAGATACGATTACTGGGAATTATCGCGGCTGTGGGAATCGGAGGTGATGATTGTCGTGGAGTACGAATACTTATATCTAATGAATATTATATGCTCAATAATTATTAACTACGTCGACGGATTATGGCGGCATGTCGGCAGACGCGGCAAAAGCAACACATTGCGCAGACGTGACAGCATATATTTAATTAATTCTACTAGACATTTCTGTTACGAGTCTGGCACCGAAATTAGAAAGCTCAAATTTAATATAGGAGAGTCTGCTTTTACCCTTCCACGTTCCACAAATCTTAATATTTGTTTTGTTTGCACAGAGCACGATGAAAATTCATGTATAAATCCATTCGAACAGCAGATTGCAAATCCTTATGCAAAATAAAAATTACCAAAGTCAATTGCAAAAGCCAGAAGTTAAATAAATATGCATTTCATAAGAACATTATTCGGTCCTTCTAACGTCCTTATAGTTTTATATTTGAGCAGTCCATTTTTGTTATAAATGATTGAAATCCACATTCTAGTATTTATCAAATGTAATATAATATTTGTTCACGGGGACAGGAACAAATTTTAATAAATAAATGTCGTTCGTCCAACCTTTCGCTATTCTTTACAATTTCGAATAACAAAGTGCCGATCCCACTTTTTGTCCCGTCAAACGCACACAATACCGTGTGATATCCGACGTGTTACGAACAAACAGTATTCTTCACTGTAGCTTTTGATTTGCATACAGAGTAATAATGCCTTCACCGTTGTTTGTGCTGGTAATTTATTTCCATTACTCGTAATCCTTTATTTATCGTGTTTATCTTCAGATTATTCACGTTGTGTTCTCCATACACATGCTTCACCATCTTTTACTGTTTTGTCTCTTTCTTTTTCTCTCTCTCCCACTCCTTATACGCTTATTGTGTGCTAAATGTTTTATTTGCTTTCTTTCCTACCGTGAAATAATATAATTTCTTCTAACTCTACAATATACGTCCGTCTTCCCAGAAATATTTCTTGCCATTGTGAGAAACGCGCGAATCTGCGCGTAAATTATAACACGCCGCTACTATTTTTCCGCGAAATAATAATAATGCAAGAAAGCAAACACGAAACCGAAGGGGAAATTTTGATGAATATCATATCACGGTTGTAATTTTCTGCATGGCCTCGAAGCATACCAAATTTTTTGGATATGAAATATTACGGATGAAATGTATGTACAGCTAGCTGGGACGAAACGTAATGAAATGATGCTGCGCGGTTAAACGAATTGTGCACTTCTGCTGTTTCATGAAACCAAATTGAAAATTCGGTGCTCGATAATTATTCATAAATGGGTCCTCACCGTTTTCGATGATCTTGAAATAAGGTCATCGTTCAAGGTCACCATTCTGAACGACTTCCAGGCTTTAAACGAATTCAGCTTTCCAAAATGAAAGCAACAAACCAAAAAAATATTTTTGCGAACATCCAGAAATTAAAGTAAAGTTCAGAATTATGGCTTTGAAGAGGACCAATTTCTAAATCATTATCTTCTGACTTATTCAATAGGATAATTTTTTAAGTTTCGAAGGATCAAATTGCTTCAAGATATGGATCTTGAAAAATTCAATTTTGCCCACGCAAAGCTGGTTTCGAGCTTACCATGCGGTGTGGGAAAAGCCTGCGAACCACGGCTAAACGCGAACGTGTTCCTAATTTCGAAGCGGAACCCGGCATCGACCCGAACTCCCTCGATACTCGATACTCAGGATCACGTACTCGTAACTCTTCCTTAACCAACCCCTCGATGTAAACCGTCCTTATCGAGGCCGGTGTACTCGGGCCCGCTCGAAACCTGCATTAACGGCAGAACGTGTTGACATGTCAGCCCACCGATGCTCCCAACGACACGATCGGTATTGGAGGCTAGGCGCCGGAATCTGGATGTTAGATACCGGGCATCCTCGAGTCCAGAATCGCGTCCACGCATTCTCCACCCTCGGGCCAACCCTTTCACTGCCCTAAATCTCGCAAGTAATATTCTCCTCACCTTTTCCTGCACGTACACCGCAATACAAAATCAATGTTAAAGAAATAGGTTCGTGGAAGGAGGGGTAGAATAACGACACGAGCACTTCAAGTTTAATTGCCAATGGCAATAGTCATTTTCCACTTTATTATCCAGATGATATTTGGTTCCCTAGGGTTTCAAATCCATTTACCAATCTCCCTTCTTTCCACTCTCTCTATCGCCAAATTTCAGCCTATTTCAGCCTAATTTTCAGCGGGACTAACTTTTTATTACGGTAGGTTCCGAACCACTTTTTTTGCCAACAACACTCTATACCCATGCGGTCACCCATCCAAGCACCGGTCACGTCCAACGTTGGTTAACTTCGGTGATCGTACGAGAACCTTTTTTTTGTAACATATTTATAGCACTTTTTATAATATGTATACATTACATATGTAGCTTAACTATACAGGGTGTCCCAAAACTACCCTAGGAGCCGAAAATGGGAGGTTCCTTGGGTCATTTGAAGCTACATTTTCCTTTACAAAAATGGCGTCCGCGGCTTTGTTTAGGAGTTATTAACGAAAAACACGAATCAATCAGAGCGTGGCTATAGCGGATTGATTCTGAGTCGACCAATGGCGACATCACGCCTCGCGGGACCTGTCGCAGAGTCGGATATCATTTGCTATAGCTGCGCTCTGATTGGTCCGTATTTTTCGTTAATAACTCCTAAACAAAGCCGCGGACGCCATTTTTGCAAAGGAAAATGTCGCTTCAAATGACCCAAGGAACCTCCCATTTTCGGCTCCTAGGGTAGTTTTGGGACACCCTGTATATACAATGTATTGCGCGCTTAGTGCTTAAGAACTAGTACCTGCTTACATATACTAAGCTTAACCTAGTGATATTGCTTTATGTATTTATTATACTCGCTTACGATTATGCTTAATACCCTGCTCTGGTTGTTTTATACTTATTGTGAATGACTGGGGTACAGGAGAACAATATATGGTACGAGAACCGTTTTTGAAGCGAGGCAATGGTCGTTGACTTGTCTACTTTATTAAATAACTCAAATAGAAGGAACCCGTCACCACTGAAAATAATATAAATTAATTTAGAAACTAGACTCCCCTGTAGGAGGGAAACTAGAAGGCCTGAGAAGCGCAGACACCTTTTAAGCGGAGGTTAGCTCAAGGAAAACTATGTTTCGGCAAGCACTTATTAACAGCCCAAGCGAAGCTGCTGTTTTACGTAACTCTTTTAGCAACGATCCAGCAAAGAAAAGATAGACGGCCAGAGAAGCGCAATGGCCTATTTAACCGCTCAAGTAAAGCGGGAGTGCGTAACGTCCAGAGAGCAACTGCCTTTTTGGCAATCAGCTGTGTCCTAAAGATTGGCAGGGGGAGAGGTGAAGAAGTGCCTTTCCTATAGCAAGTAGATATTATGGTTTTGGCATCCCCATCACCTCTCTTTCCCCGGTCCTACATACTAACACGCGTAGCTCGCGCGATCCGAAACAATCAAAGAAGCACTAAATTCTCATTGGAAAATTGATATTCAACCGCAAAAATAATGGAAGTCGAATGGAGGTCATATTTAACGCGACATGCAATCATCTGAATGAGAATGTAGATCAGCATTCGAAATATTTCGTCCTTTTCTGACCTTATGGATGTCTGAAGGTCGTTGAATGATACACCATTGAATTCGTTTTCGTGCACTCTTTCACATCATGTAAAAAAGTATATATTATAAAACGAAGTACAACTTCTTCCTGGTCCATTTTCCCGAAAGTATAGCTGCCTGTATAGGGTAACTGCACCAGTGAATAAACGGGCACCAGTAAATGAACGCTTTTGTATATTTCAACAAATTTTAACCTGCACGGCATACTAGCGATAAAATTGTGATTAAAGAGTTAAATAAATAGGAGAATATTGTTTAGTAATTTTGTTAATTCATTGGACTATCGTTGTTCAATTACTAGAATGTAGTGTTCATTGACTGGTATTTTGTATATTTTGTATTTAACGTTTAATGAAGAAAAATAATAATAATTTCATTTTATTTGTGTTCATTCATTTTTGACGAATGAAGTATAGGGAGCCATTTAGCATATATGAGATTCCTTTAAATCATACATCTTTTTACATAAAATATCTTCTTGAACAATTTCTTAAATGTTCATTCACTGGTGTAGTTACCCTATTTACGTATCAATTTTTTAAAGCGACCTTCACGAAGCGACTGAAGCTCTGTGCAATATGAAATAATTAAGTGTTCCCTATAATCTATGATTTTTGCGGGAAACGTCTTTCTGTAACACTTCTATTTCTCAAGACAAAATTGTCGAGAAAACCTGATGCATCGAACGGTGGCGGGAAGTCCCGATTATTTCGGAACCATTGAAGGGTTTACCGTTTGGATGGGATGAATCGCTGGTCAGCATGCTCGATGTCTGATTTATTATTCGTATCCATTGCTATCGATTGGCCGAGTTGGGTCCTCCGGTGTATCCCATTAACATCGAGCGGTGGCGGCGTGTGCGGCGTGCGCGGCCCGGCCGCGTTTTCATTCAGAGGCTCGAGTGACCCGTGTATTTAAGGGTAAGAGGATTGCCCGTACAATTTTAATATTGAAACGAAGCAAACCAAAGTATTCCCGGTTATCCCGGGGAGCGGCTGGTGGTTGTTTGCATTGCAATACCACGCCCGCATCGAACGAATTTACGCGGCTTCGAGAGAGGGCAGAGAAACTATCGGCGACGATGCGGTTCGCTGATAAACTCGTATTACAGTCGAATTTGAACTTGTTACGGTGATTCGATGATTAAACATCGACAGCGGACTCCCGGTTTCCGCTTGTGTTTCTACGATTCTCTGCATGTATGGGGCCCGCGCACAGCCAGAGCCCTGGCGAATATATACGCATATTAACGCGGCATTTACGGTAATTTGCGTTTGGTATTCGATAATTAGTCTTTGCGCTTCGTTAGTGCCAGGAACATTGGCTTTACCCGTGGGCCGAGGCCGTGCTCGACAAATTCTGTCGAATCGCTCGCGCTGAATTTCGGCCCAGCCTTTCGTGAATGCCAATCGGCGATATTTCCGCGGATGTCGACGAGCTCACGTGAACCGCCGAAAAGTCGAAAGAGTATCGTTCGAAAGTCACTCAGACTAACTACACTCTTACTCTTCGCTGTGTTCGACCCCGCAACGAGAGAGCCCGAGCGTCGATCGCGTGTCATGGCTCCGGGCTATTAATAACTTTCCTTAATTTATTGCAATATCACATGTGGCCGCCGAGTAAATTCTCTCGAAAATGATATACATTCGTTGCTCGTACACCCCGCGCTCGTAACATCGCTCGGACATGCTTATTAATAGCGTTGCGTAATCGCGTGCTCTTCTACGAACGGAAACTGCTCGGTTCAATTGAATTCGAACTGACCTGGCCATTGGCAAAATCCAATTTCCCGATCTCCAGCTCGATCGACGAGTACCGCAGCGAGAGTTCAACGTCTTTTACGATATTTTTGGAAAGATACGCGAAACGGTGTCGAACGGATTTTAATGGACGGTTTATCGTGGCCCAAATAATCTTTAATTTTGACACAGGGAAAAATATTTGTTACGTTTTTTTACGAATGACTAAAAATACATTTAAATATGTACTATGACATGACCTGCAAATAATTTTGAATTCCGAAGTTGCATACACGTTTATATTTGATTGTCACTTTCGAACAATCTTGACGTGTCTTCTGTGTTTTGCAATTGACGCAAACAATTTTTATTTTGCATGAAGATCCACCGTCTGATAATGAACCTATAATAAACTCACATATAAGGTGCTGATAATATTTATAGTGAACATATTAAGTGACTGCTTCTGCATAACAGAGAGATGTCCTTATAGGTTTGCACAATTATTTCTTTGGAGAAGACGTATCAAAAATAGCCTCGATTCCTCAAGTTCACCCGGATCGGATATCGACAAGAAACGTGCCACGGGGAACCAGTGGAAACATAGAATTTACGAGAAAACGTTGGCTCATGCGACCGTAAGTCACCGTTTTCCATTTCCTGAGACGCTGGTCCGCCGAAACAAATGCGCGAATATCGAAAACAAACGTAACGAAATGTCGCGTCCCAAAGTGATAAGTTCCGTCGAAATCCTGGACGAAAGTAATATGTTTTCACCCGCTGTAAATTATTAACACTCTAAAAGGAAAACAATGTACTTGTTCGATCTAACAAGTATGAAAACAATTTTTTTTAATATAACAATTTTACACTATTTTAGATTCTCTCTTCTCCAACTCTAACACATTTATATAGCCATTCTTTATATTATAGATCCAAAGAAATAAAGTGATCTCCACAGTCTCAATAATCATAATTTAGAGACCACCGTTTTAAATGGTTGTAAACCAAGTGTTAAAATAAAGAAAACATTTTTGCCACTGAACCTGTCACCGTGCATTGTCTGGACCGAAAAATTGATTTTCCCCAGCGGAGTCCTGGCGTCGACAGACAGACATTATTCATCGTCCGATCGGTGATGATCTGTCCCGCGATGACTCCTGAATAATTAGCCGTTGACGCTGACGTTTGTGCGACGAAACAATGGCTCCATTTTGCGAACGGAAAAGAGGGCGTTTCGATTCGTTGGTGATTGAACACGGCCGGGAGAACGAACGGTATGTTCTGTTTAGCGGGTATGGACCCGTCGCGATCCGTCGACGATCCGTCGACGATGCATCGGATGCAATGGAGCAGCCGGTTGGGAAGCGACAGCGAGTTTTAGCGGCGTGGAACCTATTATATGTGCTCGTTGTGCGAGAGACGCGACTTTCACTCTCTCTCTCTCTATCTCTCCTCTTGTTCATAGCGCAGCTAAACCATTGTCCTTTATTCAGCCATGGAACTAATCAGCTTCTCATATCTCCTTGCGGGATTCCAATCAACGAGAGGCGCTCCCGCTCTCGTCCTACGGGTCTCTGGTATTTAGGTGTACCACACAGAGATTGCTGCTCGAAACTCGCTCGAGGATCGTCCGGGACACGAAGAGCACGCGGGGAGAAAATCGGCTCGGAAAATCGGGATTCGAAGAGCACCCTGAAAGTCGAACTCAATCAAGTTTCCCTATTGCAACTAGGAAATTATCGTCTCTTAATTTTCCATCCAACAATTGGCCAGGACAAATTTGATTTCGATACGAAATGGCTCGCTCGATAGCTTACCAAGAAAGAATCCTCTCTGCCAAGTTTCAGTCCCATATGTCCCGTATGTAAAAAAGAACTGTGTGTTAAAAGTTCTCAAAAAATCCAATACATTCAGTACATCTATTCACATATTCCAGATTAGATTAGATTTTTTCAAATTTGTTAACAGATTCCGGTTGTAGAAAATGGAAAACAAGAAAGAATACAGATATTATACTTCAGCTGAAGAGCGACCGCCCTGGAAATTAATGGAATGACAAGGTATTGTCTTCGACATCATCCGCAATTTTTAAAATATTTTTACTTTGTGTTCGTTCCACAATATTAAACTTCATGTACTCGTTTTTCTTATGGGTACAGTTGCAGTGCAAAGGGTGAAAACAATTGTAATTCCCGGTTATTTCCTGGACTGAAACATGCACCTATGAATTCAGCGGTATGTTTACGGTGTCGGACACCGTAGTCGCACAAGAAACGGCTTAGAAATCGCGGGGGTGTGATCTTGATGGCGCGAAATCTCGCGAGTTAGCGAGTGATCGCTCGAAAAGCACACATAGCTGAATCGTTACGGAAGCATAGGTAAATCGTTGCGAAAGCAGGGGAGAATGGCTCGAAAGGGCAAAGAAAACGCATAGGTCATCGGTCGGCGAGCGTTATGTGCGGTTACTGTATGTGTGTGTGTACGCGAACAAAACCCGGGGCCGGTTCACTGGCATTAAAGCTGTGTTCCTTCTCTCTTTCACTTTCTCTCTCTCTCTCTCTCTCTCTCTGCCTCTCTGTCTCACTCTCCGGAGCTGATGTAGGATCGTGTGTGCCTCGATCACACGGCGCTGTGCTTTTTTATTGCCCGAACGAGCAACGTCCCCAGCGACACGCCCCCTAAGGTGGTAAAAGCACGTAGTCAGCTCCCTTTATGGGGGCTAGCCGTAAAGCGGAAAAAGAGGACAGCGTGGATAATTACCCCGGCAATAACGCCGTCTATGTAAACCTGTGCCCGCGCCATATCGGCCCAGCCTCTATAAGTAATCTCGTTTCCATATGTAATTTTAACGCGGTAAAATTGCCCCACGAAAACCAACGACTACCGAGAGCATCGATAACGCGAAACGGCTCCCGAATATACTATATATACAGTCGAAAAGCTTCCACCGAATGTTCGATCCGGTGTAGGATAGATCCCTCTCTTCCGTTTCAATATTGAACAAACTGGTTCACGGTATTTTTGGTTTCCCATGGCTTCCTTAAATATCCTATCGGCACGGTGCTTCGGCAGACATTTCCGCGAGCTTAATTCGTACATTCTATCAATGGTTTTGACTGCGGTGTTTAGTAAAAGATACGCAAGTGGATATAATTTATGAAGTATTGCCATTGGTAGACTGTTCATCTACAGTGGAAAATACAAACGACCTGCATGGGCTGCAGCTAGCAGAATTAAAAATTGAGTGACATGGAATTAAAGATTTATTTTAGTTTTCTTAGCGAGAGGGAGATTTCGCAGCTCCTAAAGGCAATTAATAAGCTCCCGGTAGTTAAAAAACAGCTGACAGCCAAAGAAAGAAAGAGAGATCGGTAGTTGAAGAAGTTCAGAACGAGCTGAACATTGATCCACACCTTTGACACGTTTCGGATTCTCCTTATCAAAGAAGAAATTCAGGCCCAAGGATAATCGAGAAATATAGCGGCGGTACAGCGTAGGATGAGAAGTACGAGGATGAAGAGGATGAGCAGGAGGCGTCGAGACATAACTTGTTCGCCGGGTCTCGTCGATAAATTAGTTCTGAAAGTAGTCAAGGCACGACCGCGAAACATAACTACATACACTAGGCGGCGCAGAAGAGTTATTGGCAATTTACGGGAGAGTGATCGATGAAGCAATCGAACGGGCGCAGATTCACTGATAAAATTCCGTCCGACGTTGCCCGGGACACGCCTAGAGATATTAAGTTCTCGATGAGACCGACTTTATAGGCAAAAGCACACCGACGACGACGACCGGAAGAAAGGACGACGAACCAAGGAATGAAGGAAAGGAGGGAGGGAGTGAGGAAGGAAGGAAGGAAGGAAGGAAGGAAGGAAGGAAGGAAGGAAAGCAGGAAGGAAGGAAGGCAGGAAGGAAGGAAGGAAGGAAGGAAGGAAGGAGCGGAGGAGGAAAGGAGAGAGCAAGGGTAGATAGGAAGGAAGTAAGTAAGGAAAGTTAAGAAACTCGAGAACTCAGCATCTTCCCAGTACAGGCGGGTAGTCGAATGGTGCTCGGTGGTAGGGATAAGGCGACACCACATAACTTCTACCGCATATTGGTCGACTCGGGGTCTAGAAGAGAGTCGGTGGTTATGTGGGCGGACGAGTACGGGGGTGCCATATCCAATATTATCGAACGAGTTCAGTGAGGGGGGTCGAGGGTGTGCATGGGACTTTCGATGAGGCGAACCAGCCTCCGCTCCTCCTCGCGCTAGGAAACTCGCAGTTTGACTCTCAGGGTGCGCGCGTCATGTTTAAGCGGCAATTTTCCCCGTCTCCGTCCTTCTTCACTGTGGTTCCGTCTGCCCACTCCCTCTCCCAGTCAGTGCCACCCTTTTGGTTCCTTATGTCCTCGGGGCTTGCCTCGCCTGCCACTGACAGATAGGACCAAAGTTGCGTCCCCAACGCCCGACGCCGACGCCCGCGACGCGACGCTCCGCGTTCGAGAGAACACACACGCGTATTCTTACTCGTACCAATACACCGCTCGTATATTACCAGAGGCGGCTCTTGCTTAGACTGCCTACCACCTCCCGACCGCGATTAACCCCCTCGATCGCGATTTCTTCACAGTTTGATGGGAAAATATTTCCTGTGGCCCTTCGTGGCGAGGACGAATTTTTTCTTTTGTTCTCAACGACTTGTTTTGTTGTATTGAGTCAGGCTAGCGATGTAAACTTTTTTATTAGAAATTGTTCGCGAGTTATCGAATGCTTCAATCCTTGATGGAAATTGATAAAAATAATTAGGTGGATACTGTGAATAATCGGAAAGGCGTTTTTATGTCTACACCCATTACAGATTTGAAGATTGAAGTTTTCCCTTTAAAAAGACCCCTCGAAAGTCGATAAACGATTTTTTTTAGTTGTGCTATTGGAGTTTGAAGAGGAAGCGGCATGCGTCTGACCATAACCTGCCAATACTACTTCTTGTATTGAGTACTGCGCGAAAACCTGACGAAATTTTATAGCCAATTTTCTCGAATACAAGGTATTGTCTGAACAAACTTGTAAATATTTACTCGAAATTAGTAGAAAGATATTTCTAATAAAATGGAATACATCAGAGCTATCTTTCCGGGGCGCTTACGCTGTTTCAGCGCGAAGGGGTTAGCCGTCCTCGAAAGTCTCAGTATCCTCTTTTCCCAGGTATCCTCGCGCGGCGGCTGATTGTACACGGCGGATTAGAGTCGAAGGAGATCAGCTCGAAATAGCAATCGACTTACCCGCTCGGTTGGACTGTGCTTTACGACACAGACGAACGGGTAACCTGTGCTGGTAGCTAGCAGACTATACCAGGTAGCCGGCACCCTGGGTAATGTTCTTGCGATCGGCTCGCGACCGAGTTATAGAAGATTCCCCATAATTGGATCATCCAAGAGAACAAGAGAAGGGAAACGGGGGAGTAGACGAAGTCGACAGAGAAATATATATATAATAAGGGATTAACCTCTAACAGCACTTTACTTTATACCATCTATTCCGTGCGGAGGCGATCCAAACACTCGTCGGCTGGGTCATTATCCTAAACAATCCTTTTGTCGATTACCGCTTAAGCCGTTTAAAGACCGGCCAACTGGAGCACTGGCGGATTAAAAGTCCGTGCAATAAAGGTTAATTTTCCTTAAGCACCCTGTTAACACCGCAATAACATTGAGCGGTGCGCGATAAAATTGCCCCGCGCGGGGATGGTAGAGTGGGTACAAGAGAAAGAGAAAAAGAAAGAGAGGGAACTCCGGTCGATGGAGAGAGGGGTAGGGAGAAAAACGGAAGAAAGTAGGGGAAGAGAGCGGGAGGGAGGGAGAGAGAGTAGGGGGGCTGGGTCAAAAAACAACGATGTCGCAGGCACGTCTTACCGGATCGCCGTGAAATATATTTCGCCGACTCAGCCCGCGGTACGATCGTTTTGCCGAAGGAAAGAATCGGACGATCCCGTTCCGATGGAATGGAACTGCTATAGTAGGAAGAGCGAGGAAGGGGATGAGAGGGGGTGCCGGGTGGATGGAAAGCAAACCCCCTCGCCCGGAGAATTCAACCGGGGCTCACGGACCGATCGAGACACACGACGTTTACACACAGTCCCGCGAGTCGAAGAAACTACGACCACGAACGAGGGACCCGAGGCTGAGACCGAGGAAAGTGGACCAACTCGCAGCTCCCGTTTCTCTACCCTTGGACCGAACGCGTTTCTCTTATTCTCCTCTTCGTTGTCGTCGTCGACGACGTCGATGGTGTCGCGTTTTCCCCTCCCTAGCAGCTACCACCGTCGCCCATTGTATCGTGACAGTGACAGATTCCCCCTAAATGAACTTGTAATATACTCTGCCGCCGGTAAACAACTGTCCACTACTATTTGCTTCTGTTTATTAACCCTCATTCGTTACTTCTGCCCTTAGCTTCTACCCTCGAAGTCGAATCGATGTTGCGGTCGAATCGATTCGGTTTGAAGACGTTGGGGTGAGGTGGTAGGAGACGGTCAATCATTATACATTTATTGAATCTGTAAATTTCGAAAATGTTAGAAATCTTGTGTAGTGAATCAATTTTTGAGCACATGATTGAGGTGATTTTTGAATATTTAACCCTCTGGAGCCTTAAGTTGTTGAATCATAGTCAAATCCTACCACTCATAGAATCTCTAGAATTGTCCTGTTGATACCAATCAAGGGACAAACGATAACGCCGTGAATGTAGTCGATGTTTTCTATGGATATTGAGCAGAGTGGTTTACTCGCGGGGACCAGATAAAACAGCAATGTGGCGTGGAAGGGAAATGCAGCTAAACATAAGGGTTCGCGCGTTCTTGCTTCCTTTCTCTCACTCTTTCTTCATCTCTCCGGCACTTTTCGTCTCGGCGACTAATCTAACTCCATTCGGCTGGTCGCGTTCTCAGCGAAACTGGATTGAAAAGCATCGTGTACTGAGAGCGGAGCCCCGTGCCCGGCTCCCGCTCGATACGTAAGAGGCGTGACCGAAATAAAACTGCTTGGAAATTGAAAGCAAAGAGCGCTTTTATCGCGTCGCACGCCTCGTTATATCTCGGACCTATTGGACCAACTACCATCGAACGACTGGCAACGGTGCTTATTTCGGAAATAAAAACATGCGAACCTAATCCTTCGGTGTAGCACGACGGTGAACGACGAAAAGAGAAAGAACTCGCCCGCAGGAGCTCTATCTCTCTCTCCCTCAGAAGAATGCACCCGGTCCATTGATCATGCAACTCGCGAACGCCTCGATTTTCTTCGTCTCTGAGTCGTGCCCGGGAATCGAATATCTCCTGAGGCCGTTCGATCTCGGAATTACATCGGAACCACTCATCGATCCGGCCGATCGACGCGATACACCTGCGAGAGATCGAGTGTCGCTTGATTACAGCGCGTTCCGAGCCCGGAGCTTCTCCTGTTTCCGATCCACGCTCTGGCCCAGGTGAACTAACCGACTACTCCGTGGTCAGGATGAATATACAACGAATATTAGCAAGTGAAATCGTGAGAATCATGGTAAAACACGTGCGACCAACTTTCAACGGGATGTATTTCGACAGTAACTTGTTGTCTGTGGCTAACGACTTTTTGAATTTTAATGATTGAACCTTTAAAAATCTTTAATTATTGAACCTTTGAACCTCTAAATATCAAACATTGAGAGTGGCAGACTTAAACCTGAAGACTCGGTACATTAAATCTTTGAACGATTATCCCATTGAAACAATGAACCCTTGAAGCCTTAAATTATTGACCCATTCAATCTCGAGTCCTAAATCACTTGAATCCATGGGTTCAGTACTGAACCTGAAAATAACTGAACTGTTATATCTTCGATTCTCCTTTCCTTGATCCTCAGAATGACGAATCCTAGAACCTTGGAGCCTTGAACTTTGGAACTTTGGATACTGTAATCCAGAATTCTGAAAACCTGAACAATCGTAACGATTGCTGTATACTGCAACTCGAAACGTTCGATTTGCGACGCGAAGGTGAGAAATCCCCGTTGACCGACATACTACGCGCGAACACGACGCGACGTACGATCTCGAGTATTCTACGCCGAGGAATCGACGGGCACTCCGGAACCCAAGGGAGTAGAAGGACTCGTCGGTAAGAGACGCGTCTGTCAGTGACTTTGACGGAGCTGAGGCAGTTCGAGCGAAGAGCCAGGGAACTTGTACTTTTTCTCAACAAGGCAGACGCTTTTGTCATCGTGGAATCAATTTTCTCGACGAGAGACGGTAACTGGGGCGAGATCCGAGCTTTTTTCGATAGCATGCGATCTCGATACTGTTACGTCCAGCTGAAGGAACGATGGGACCGCGTGACCTGCATGTCAAAAGTTGCTTTCGCTCTTGGGAATTCTATCCATGCCAAAAATACAATCGGAATATTCTTACCGAATTGCGGATTTTTCTGTTCTCATACGAGTAACATCATTTTGCTATTACATCCACGATTACGATAAAAAAACCATTTCAGTGCTGCGCACTCAGATCTAACCCAGACACAATTGAATTCTTCACCGTAGAGAGATACAACGATTCAATTCCCTGTGACAAGAGGAAATTTGCGACCCGTTCAGTGACACATTTCTCACATTTTTCAAATCTTTCAACAATTTCGTCTGATTTACGGGAAGCTTCGCCTACACAAGGGTTCGCCCCATACATAGGTACAGTGTGCGATTAGTATGCAAAATGGGACAAATATGAAACAGATTATTTTAGACTAATTTATTTTACAACTGATGATTTTTCTTCCAATTTCTAGACACATTGACTACTACGCGTCGCGCGAGGTTGTCGATGATATCTTTTTCTTTCGGTCGAAAGCAGAACAAACTCCGGGGTCCGACACAGTCTGCCGAACGAAGGGGTAGAAAATTAGATAGGGGCAACTACTCGAAATAGAGGTGATAAAGCTCAATTATGGAACGATGGAGTGGCGGCATTCGGCGCGGGCTAGCACCGGCTAGAATCCTGTTTAACCTCGCTTCAGTTCCAAGCCCGAGCCCGAGAAGAGCCCGTGTACGTGCCACGGACTCCTGCTACATATTCCGCTTATTTCCACTGGCTCCGGTGATACTGGCTAGCTGAGCGAATCCCCTTTCCGTCTCCTAACCCCGGCCCGGGTTCTCTCCGGACGTTAATTAGAGGAATATCAAATTTTGACTCGGGCCACGGTCCCTTATTTCGCGTTCGGAACTCGACTATTACCGACCCTGGCTAACAGCCTGATTATAAGGCGATTCTACTGAATTTTCCAACGGACACCTGCACATCTGAAATTATCACGCACACTGGAAATTATCAGGGTTAGGGCTCACTATTGTTATTTACAATGTATCCAACATTCTGTACCAAGCGTTAACACAATTTTAAAAAATTAATACTAATATTTTTCATTCGAAAACCAAGACTTTTTACACAATTTTTTACAATTTCTTAGACACAAACATAATAATGTAATGATTGTTGTAGTGGAGACTTGCGAGTGCTAATTTCATTTACATTTTATTTTACAAAGTAAATATTGAACGATTCAATTTATATAACTTATCCAATTGATTGTGCGCTGCATTCGTTACAATTCCATCAATCATTTGATTAATTTATAATTACCAGATTTTATGCACTCTGACCATTACATTTTTTTTTTATTAGAAAAGCTCATATGAGATTTATTTCAACATAATAAAGGAAACATAGTACATTGTTGCAGAAAATCAAATTGAATATACATAGTGATATGATAAAACATGAAAACAATAATACATAAGAGATAAACCGCTTAAACATTAAGGCCACAGCTTTTAAGAGCATTACATTCGCAAAGCTAAAGTCGTATTTAAAGCAATGTACAATTGCGTCAATAATCGACTAATATCCTCCTGGTTAGTATGGCTAGTCAAGCGCATCGGTAACGAGGTTCGACATTCCCCGGAACACTATAGAAGCCATCGGTACGCCATTTTAGTGGGAGGGGCGTCGATGGGGCGCCGATAAGTGTAATGGAACGGGAGTTTTCCCCCCGATCGAGATTTCAATTTTCTTTCAGCTAGCCGCCGCGCTGCGTCGCTTTGGAGACACTCGTTCACAGGGAATATTTCATGCGCGATGTAGATAGCAGCCGGATAAACCACTTCCAACGCGCCGCGGTTATTCTGAAACGCGAGAGAGGGGGAGGATAGGAAGAGCGTGGGGGTACACGGCCGAATGAAATTCACGTCGGCTGAAAGCTGAGCCATCATACGGCTTTGTCCTACGAGTTGATAATGTTTCGGAACGAATGCAATTCCACGGAGGAGGAGACGAGGAGCGAATATTTCGTGGTCGAGCGAGCGAAAGAGAAATCGGTGAACACCGGACACAGGACGAGCGAGAAAACAGAGAATTATCGTGAAAACGGGGATGAGGGAGAGGGAAACAGAGGGAGATCGGGTGGCACTGGGAGGGAGGAAGAGAGAGAAAGAGAAATTACCGACGGTCAATGACAGAGTTTCCTGCGGTTTTCTCCGTTCGTCCGGCTGCATTCACGGCTCGGTAACCTCGCAATAAATCCACTGGCTCTCGCTCCTTCTTTCACACCCTCGCCACTCTTGTTGTTCCTCTCCTCTCTCTCTTCTCGTCGTTGCTGCTCTCGTTCACTTAGCCCGTTGCATAGATATCCAACCATGGACGCCTGAAATTCCGCGTCGGACCGTGAATCAGCGCGAATGAAACGGGTGATTAACCCCCAGCGAGAAAATGACGTCGTCCCTTCAGATCATGCGATTCTTAGCCGGTCGAGTGCCATGTGCAACTTCCGACAGAATCCAGCCGGCAATTGCCGAGCATTTCTTTCGTAAATGTAAGCCAGATGGTGCTTCTCTAATTAATTAATGTGTTGGACACGTGCCGAGACGTTTCTATAATCAAGAGTACGATTTATCACTATATAACTAGATGGACTTATTATTTAGATGATGAAGTAGACACAAAACGAAATGTGTATCCGTCGCAGAATAATCGCTGGGCAAACTTTAATATGGTTTGTAGATAATAAAATGTCATTTAGGAAACGGTTCCAGTGAAGAGCTGCAGAGAATCAAATGGGAACTCGCAATGTGTTAGTAATTAGAGCATTTTTAAATGTGCTTCCAGTAAGTTGTCAAAAATACTCCACATACAATATATGCTAAACTATCTGTGGAGCTTCTGACCGAACCACTATCAGTTTGAAATAGTTTCTTTAAACGGCGATAGTGACGACAGACATTGACAAATTGCCAATAGTGTCAGGCTGTTCTATTTTTTTAAATAAAACCTTTCAGCCACGTAGATTTCAACATGCAGTAAATCATCTATAAACGCAACACCCTCGGGGTGATTCGTTTGCATTTATCACAGATGGGACTCTATTTTTTGAGCTTCAAAGGCCGAGCCAACCGTATAGAAGAATCACGAGGCCGAAGCGACTGCATCTCTCTGCGTCTCTTTCTTTTCCATACGCTGTCCTTCCTTGCGCCCGAAACGTACATGATTAATTACACCACAGTTGAAATTATATATCGTCTTTGGTCTTATTTTAATTAGCAAAATACCACAAATATATTGGTAAAAGTTTCATAAAAAAATAAGTAATAGTACAAAAGATTTTATATTGCTATGATATTGCGATGACGCACGGGTCTTTGAATTGTGCCGACAACTGCCGACTCTCAGCGTCGCATTAGTAGTGATTCACACCGATATATCCGAGCCAAGATCAGATTACCACAGTAGAGGGGATATTTTTTGCGTTTATCGTGTACGGCCTTTTTGGGTTTATTTAGAGGATTTACTGCACCAACTTGAAGGATAGATGTAGAATGAAAATATAAATTTGATTGTTGTATCATGCACCATTTTCAACAGATTAAAATTACTTAGAAGAAATGGATGATGTAGCTCTTGTATCCTGCAAATTTACTTTTTTACTCATTATTTCAATTCTTTTAATTATTATATCCACGAAAATAATCGTACGAGAAGAGATAGAAATTATTCTGTCAAAACATCGTCGAGTGCGGAGAGTGTCAAACGAAGTAAAATGGTAGGTTACAATCTGAAAAATCGAAACTGGATCGTACAACAGTAGGTTAACCGCATCGAACGGTTCTGTGAGACGCCGAGTCCTCTGGACGCCGAACTTGTAATGCGGTTATGGTTTTTTGAGTCGCGATTTCGCAGGTGTTGAACCACAGTTTGGTGAACCGATGAAAGGACGCTGGCTGTCGGGTTGACCCACTCAGATTACGAAGTCGACTCGTCGCCGAACAAATTAAGCCGCCCCGTTGCGTCGCTCGGAAATCCACGCTGGAGAACTGCAGGGGTAGTTAATCATCCCCGTTTGCCGACAGTTTCGTTCGGATGCGTCGCGCTTTCCATCAGTCTGTTTATTGAGGCAGGCTTGCTAAAAATTCGATTTTCTTCTTTTTAATCTCCTTGCTCCCATTTTTATAATCTTGTACCGATCTTCCTTTCCAGAATTTCACTCTCAAAATACAGATCTTCGGAATGTTCCGATTTTTCACACGGTTCTATTCCTCTGCAGAATGGATACAAAAAGCATCTCGAAAGTACCAAGTCGAAAGAAACCGCACGGGGAAGTCTGTGACTTATTTCGTTCCCAAGGATAACCTCATTTTTCATTCGACTGTCTAGTCTTCTTACGGGAGATGGGCGATAAAAAGTTCGATTTTCTTTTCGCATTTTTCGAAAATAGTTCGAATCTTTTTCTTCTGAAGATTCAGCCAAAAAATTAAAGTCTTATTTAAGCAGTGAGTCTCCGGGAAGTTTTGATTTTTCATTTATCATTCCAGCGAGGAACGAAACGAACTTCTTACAAAAAGTGTCGGCAAACTTCCTGTTAAAGCGAACAAATAATTAAAATATTGTGTGAATTTTTGTATTGTACTGTTATGTACTATCGTGTGTGATCTACTTTCTCGGGTCATTATAAAGACGCCTACCGTGTTGCTGAATAGCGTAGAAACTGTTCAGCATTTTAATGAGGGTTGAGAACGAGGATCGTAAGTGTCAAAAGCCAGCAGCAACCAATGTTCTTTCTTTCCCGCAGCGTGTCGCGATCGCAATCTTTTCGTATCCCTGTAATGAAGTTTAATCTCGACACGCGACAGCCATCGTTCTGTCACGATACAAATGTAATCAATGCAATCGACACGAGACCGCGGTCACTGTGTCGCTTTTACCAATCAGACGTTGTTACGTTGCGACTACAACCTGTGGTTGACTCGGTTATATGAACTCGGACATATCAAAGACTGAATTTAGAATCCTGGAAATCGTGGAAAAAGAAAATTATGGTACCTTCAATGTAGATTCCATTCCAGACTGAAATTGTATAATTTCCCAACTACTACGTGCAGTAATCGAATCTTCGTTAACGCAATGTAATCATTAGACAGCGGATCTATATGTAAATTCCTATTTTCG
This sequence comes from Lasioglossum villosulum, assembly GCA_963971365.1. Lineage (NCBI taxonomy): Eukaryota > Metazoa > Arthropoda > Insecta > Hymenoptera > Halictidae > Lasioglossum > Lasioglossum villosulum. The sequence continues at coordinate 28,522,594 of OZ020499.1, forward strand.
TACTTCGCTCTGTGAAAATAAAAAGCTGCGAATCATTTATTCATGATGGTGAATATTTTCCTTGTAAAGATACGTTTATCTTGGAGCTACATTAGAAGATAAGAGTTTTGATCAGAGACAGGATAAAAGCTACTCACAATTTCTTTCTTTGTGTTTACAGTGGGGTTGTGACTTTCAGTTCCATTTTAATCCTTCGTGGACGAGGATTTTTCGAAATATTAAAAATATTCTTCCTCTGCGGAATAAATCGTACGTCACTGTTCTAAACTGTACAGAACAATTAAACAACGCTTAGAGATATTTTGTAAGTGAAATAAATAGTGGAATACCTTAATCGATTTCGTAAATTAGAATCATCATAACAACGTACATATATGTATACTTATATTTTTCTAATCTTTTACTCTTTTATATTTCACCAATTTCTTTACAATCCAATTACTTCTTTCCAACCGTAGGAATTAGATACATAAGACTCATAATTGAAAATGTGTACAGGTTTTCGATTTACGGAGGTATTTGCTTACCAATAGAGGGAACGTTCCTCTAAGCGTCGAAGACGTTTGGCCGGTTTGTACAGTTGTCGCATCCCTCTAATCGGCGTCAGAATAATTCGCATCGTCGCGATAATTGTGCCGCCTAATTTACGTGTAGCTGCTGCGGGATGTAATTTAACACTGCTCTCTCTCTCTCTTGGCTCTCTGTTTTTATTTAATGCTCGACCGCGTCTCCGCTCTCCGCGGCGGCTTTAGCTCGCTCGAAATAACGGACTTTGGGAGAGAAATTCGTGTAACTCGGCCCTTTACGAACCATTAATAAAGCGTTGCGCTCTCGAGCACCCACTCGCAGCTAACTCACGTGTTCACCGTGCATCGTTCTGCGAGAACACCAGTGAAACGGTGCACGAACAGTGAACACACATACACACGCAGAGCCAGATACATAGACACATCGCATAACGCCAGGTACACAACCACAAATCACCTGGCCGAGGTCGAGGCCGAGATCGAGGGTACAAAATGGACCCCGATCAACGCGAGTACATACTTTATCGAGCTTGCTGAGACCGTTCTTTCGTCAATCCAACGCAACCACTACACAATTCCAACCATCGTTCGAGATCTCGAGAGCACGCTCACGCACAGACGTTTCCCCGCGAATGCGTGACACGAGTCAATGAATATCGAGTTTATCGGTATGCATCGCGGCAAACCCGAGCTATCGAGGAACCTGCGCGCTTTTCTTGATAATACTTCGGCCAGAATTCTACTCGTCTCCGGTAATAAGTCGCGAACAATGGAAGACATCCTCAGAATATACTGGAATGCAAATTAAAAACTAGGATTGTGTGATTTTGACGGGTTCTAACATCTTCAATTTAAAATTACTTACTGAGATTGCATACCGAATTATTTAACCAATTTATTTCATTTCACTGTAAACCATTTGAACCTTGTTCTAAAATGCAGTAAATTTGTTTGTAATATCGGAGGTTTGGTTGATGGAGGTCCTACCGCTACGTCACAAATCTTGCGATATATTATTTTAAACTTCATCTACGCACAGTTAGTCGAACGTGAATAATCCACCGATGTCAACAGCTGCGAGACATAGGCGATGACGCTGAAGTAGCAAAGGTCGCAAAGAATGGAAAAGAGATGAAGTTACAACGATAACATTCGACAAGACGAGCGCTAGATAATGGAGGGGAAAATGGCCGGTTAGAGTATCGACGGGCGAAAGTCGAGTTTCCGATGAGGGATTGAATCCTCGAGGTTTGAAGGATAGGGAAACTGTGGGTAAAGGCGACTGCGCACCGCTTTGTATCGTTGGCCGGTTCTTCCTAGTCCGAAGCCACGAGCACTTTCGTGTTGCCGGAGCCGCGGGCCGGAATAGGCTCGCGTCGAATTTCGCGGAAGCCACGATTTACCTCCGGATGGCTGACACGCGTTATCTTTCCGGGCGCTGCTCGTTCCCCTTTTCCCCTCTAACGTCGTGGAACCTCGCGCGACAGCTTTCCTCCCCTTTGGCCGCCTTCTCTTCGCGATTAATCCGACGGGCTTGCCCTATATTCCGGCTGGCAGTCTCTTCGTTATCCTCGAATTTATGATATCGTTCGTACAACTAATTCGTTAAAGGTATCCTCGTTCTCCTATTTCACCGGATCCGTTTCCTCTCTCGCTTGCTCTCTTTCTCTGTTTATCCGCGATGTTCCCAGGCGGGGCAACTATGCAACGAGCTTCCGAAATGTTGGAATAACTGTACGACCGCAACCAACGATGTCTTCCTCCGCTTTGAAATTTTCCACCGACAAATCCATATACTCCGAAAGAGAGAGAGAGAGAGAGAGTGAGCTGTGCTTAGCGATACACAGTCTGGATACAGGGGCTCCTAACCTCTTCTTGTCTAGCCAGCCAGGCTAGCAAGCCCCAGCTATTCCTCTCTCGGCGGTCGTTTATCTCTTTCCAGCCGCGTTTCGACCTTTTCTCCCTTCTCTTCCCTCTGCCGCTAACCTATCCCTTCTCTTCCTTCTGCCGCTTCATTCAGCCGACATACATCGCGATTATTCCGGCAGCCGAGCGCGAACAATCGATTAATGTATTCATCTTCGCCTGCTCGTTATTATGGCACACTTCTCCCTCCTCCTTCTCACTCACTCTCTCTCTCTCTGTCTCTCTTTCTCCCCCCTGGTAATATAACGAACGACGATCCGTCTGTTTAACTCGGCTTCCGAGCGTCGACCCGACAAATTGCCGATTAATGCCCCTCTCTTCGTTCCGCTTTGTTAATTACCAACTGCCACGGAAGAAAATCATCGGGACACCCGTAATCGGCGGCGAACTATAGGGAACGGGCAATCGTTAGGTAAGAGGAGAGATATTCTCTTTTTAAGCTATTTTCTTTTTCCGAAGTCTTGTCCATCGCGTTTCCGCTTCGCTAAGATTATAATTCTACTTTTTATTTACCGATTCAATGGGGCGTTTTAATTCACGATTATTCAGATTATGATACAGGAATTATGCAACGTTTCTGTGGGTGTATATCGTTTGTTAGAACTCTTTCCACGTCCATGGTTAAAGATTTAATATCAATATTTTAGGTCTCGGAGAGCACCGAAGTCCCATATTTTTGGGACCACAGGAAATTTCGATTTTCAAGACTCTTTACACGAGGCACGCTATCTACAGGTTCACGCGAACATGTTTCCTGTATCGGACGTGTTTCGCGTTGACGGACCGTAGATTTTACAGAATTCGACACGGTTCCGCTCTTACATAAAGCAGGTCGACGTGCATCCGGAACGAGGCGAACGATAAATGGATTTAGGAATCGATTTATAGAAATTCAAGCGACGAAATCTTCCGTCGCGGTAGATGCTTATTCTACGTGCCCACTTAGGCAGGTCTCCTTCCCTTGCATCTTTCAACCATTCATAGTCATTTATGTTAATGCAGTCCTCGTTAACGCGTCAACTACCAAGTCAATTTTTCTTCTTGATCCTTAAGCGCCACAATTTAAAAATATGATCATAAATGTTCAAATTAAAATGATATGCTCATCGATACCTTGTAGGTTCGATATATTTATGAGACGAACGAGTTCAAGTCTGGAACAGTAGAAGAACATTAGTAGATATACGGGGTGTCTCAAAATTCCTTCAACATCCGGAAATGGGAGGTTCCTGTCATCATGTGAAGCAACATTTTCCTTTGCAGAAATGGTATCTGTGGCTTTGTTAAGAAGTTATTAACGAAAAACACGGACCAATCAGAGCGCGACCAAAACGCGTCTAGATCGCGTTCTGATTGGTCCGTGTTTTTCGTTAATAACCCTTTACAAAGCAGTTGAAGCAATTTGTCACGAGGAAAATGTTGCTTCAAATGATCTCAGGAATCTCCCATTTCCGGATGTTGAACGAATTTTGAGACACACTGTATATTTGATTAATTCGAAGTCTCGTATGAGACTTATTACAACATAACGTACATAACAGAGTATTACAGAGCTTTTACATTTATATATTGTTTCTTCCGAGTTCAATTCTAGCGCGTTCATTTCCGTAATAGTAGCCACTGCATCCGTCTGCAAAGCTGACATGGAAAATGCACTGCGAAATTGTAGCGGAATTTGTGAGCTAAATCGTAACCCATCATTCATCGGGCCCAACGATGATAGGAATGAAACGATCGGCAAGAACGAAGCGTGCAGCGGTTACGGCTTTCACGGATGTCAATGAGATGACGGTTTCGGAGGTAACTGAAACGAGAATCGCGGATTCGTCTCTCGCCGATAGGCTTCAGTTCTTGCGTCGCGTCGTCGAAACGAGATCGCTATCGAGGGAGCGAACCGACACGGAGCGATGAGCGGTTACAATTGGAACTATGTAGAAAACGAGCTGGGGATAAAAACCGAGAACGGTAATGAGATTTCGAGGGGAACTGGGATATCGCGACGCGCGCGGGCGGCCAAATAATACGAAAGTAGCTCGTTCGCGGAATTAAAGCGAAACTCTTCGTAGATGGGACTTGTATAAACGCGGCCGTTATTCGCTCGGCTTCTTCGTGTAACACGATTATCGCTAATAAAAATTGCACGTTGTCGAGTGAGCTATTTTTGCTCGACGGCAGCGCTCGATCTGTGCACATTTAATTGCAGATAGAAAAGTAGAAAAGTAAAATTACTATCGCCAACGAATTGCAAAAAGAAGGCATCCGTTATCCATGTGCCCAAATACATTTCTAAACCCGCTCTTCCTGCAAATTATTTTATGTAATGACGATTAAATCCTTCAGACATGGCGTTGAACCAGACAAATACTGAGTTACGCCATTTTTGCATTAAACGGTTCATTTGTAAAATAAATAGCGTTCTATGCTAATCAAGTTACCGAGCCGAAAATTGATGTTTACTGCAATGAGCGTATGAACGTATTCTCAAAGAAATATTTTTATGTTCTTCACACTTACAGAACCGGAATGATTTCAATTGTCTGTACTTGCGTGTAGAGTAATGAAGACCATCCATGCATTCTGCTGCAATTTGTTAATCTTGAATCTTCCAATCTTAAACAATCTTGGGTTCCTTTTCATAATCACCGAAGATTCTTCTAAGATTTTTGTCTGGAAAGAACAAGTTGTTTCTCCGAGCGAGATAAACAAGGGACAGCCACCCAAGGTCTATCCCATAGTTGTTCCCACGAGCTCGCTGAATCCTGACAAATGTTCGCACGATTTACCCTTGGTGAATCGGACATCGCCAGATCGATGGCAGAGTTATTTGAAATTTGAACGCGGCTCGTTAGTCGCAATGGGTTTTTTGGTCGATGACGCGCCACGCGTGTTCGCCGGCTCGTAAATATTTCGCGTAAACTACCACTTGACAGGTTATCCGATTATATGTCCGCAGTCCGTTCAGGGACGCGAGACATTACATAAATATTCGCGCGCGCGTAGAGTAAATTCGCGCGCACGCCAACTATAGTCCGGGTTACAGAATTATTTTACGGATTGCCGAACACTTTGCCAATCCTATATTTTCGTAAGTTCGTGGTCCAGAGGTTCGAGATTAACGGGTTGGATTCAATATTCATGGTTGAAGGATTCAAGCTTTGAAATTATAATTTGAGAGATTCAAGATTGAACAATTTAAGGATTGGAAGGTTCGACAATTGAAGGCTTCAAATTAGAAGATGCAAGGTTTCAAAATTAAAGATTCGCTATTAAAAGCGACAGAATTGGAAAATTCAAAGTTTCCGAATTAAATGTTCCTGATTGAACAATTTAAGAACTAAATTAGATAACATTCATTAAAAAATTCAATATTTAAACTGTGGTTTTCCAATTCTGGATCGAATCTTAAAAATAATCTTGAGTTTTCCAACACCAATTCCGTCGTTCCAAAAATATTCTAAAATTACAAAAGGAACAAAGAACCTGTATTTACAGAACCAGATAGCAAATCGGAGTCGACAGACCATCTGTCGAACGCCGAAAGGCAGAAAGAGGATCTCGAACGCCACGCGAAACTAGGATGAATCGAAACAGCCGTTCGCAGAAGTTTCGCGAGCGACAAAACGCACGGTGCAGTTCCAGGACGAGAGATACATGATCGGCAAGCTGTATAGAAGAGACGAGAGAAGGGAGAGGTGGGCGAGAGACAAGACAAGACGAGGCGAGGAGTTGCGAGGAGCGGGCGAGACAAAACGAGCGGATTCGGTGGGCTGCCCGGGAATAAGGGGCGGCAGTGGTAGTGATATACTTTGGTCGGACATGCAATTAGTAGTGCTAGCGTGACTACGGACCGGCAGCCGTCCGCGTACTCCACAGGAGAATATAGCTCGGCCACGATACTGTCTCGACCTCCTTTGCGAAGCAACCGGGCCTCGCGATTTCTTCGAATCAGGCGATTCGTCTTCGCCGTCCCACGATTTCCTCTCTTTCTCTCTCGCCCTCTCTCTTTCTCTCCCTCTCTCTCTTTCTCCTCTGGCCCGCTTTTCTGGAAACCCTGTATCATCTTCGAGAGAACTGTATATGATATTTGGTCCCCTCAGGGTTTCAAATCCATTTACCAATTCTCCCCTTCTTTCCACTCTCTCTATCGCCAAATTTCGGCGTATTTCAGCCTAATTTTCAGCGGGACCTACTTTTTATTACGGTGGGTTCCAAACCACCTTTTTGCCAACAACACGCGACCGGTTATACCCGGGCAGCCACCGCCTGGTGTATGCTCTATACCCATGCGGTCACCCATCCAAGTACCGGTCACGTGCAACGCTGTTTAACTTCGGTGATCGTACGAGAACCAATTTTCAATTCAAAAACTCTTTATTTACATAACATTAATGGTTTATAAAATATATATAACAACGGATTTATGCTACATTTTATAATTTTACGCCTGCAGTCTTTCGTAGTCCCTATCTATTGATTTATCTACTTGCTAAAGTATTCACATGCCTTCTTTATATTATAGTGCTATAATATAGTACTAGTAGACTTATACATATTTCGGTTGACTATTGCTACGGTTGCGATTTTGTTCCATATTATGTAGTTTGTACGAGAACCGGTTTTTGAAGCGAGGCAATGATCGTTGACATCTTCGAGAGAACTGGACGATCACATTTCATGCCTGAAAAATTTTTTAAGAACCATCCACTCGATTACTTATGCAAAAAAACTTAGAATTCATTACTGATATTTATAATTTTAGGGAATCGGTACACGACATCCAGTAGGTGGAATGTTCTGGGGTGCTGGACACGGGAGGATGGGATAGTATCGAGGTCGCGGGATCGCAGCGCGAGGATTTTTATCAGACGAACGCGATTCGCGAGCCTCGATTTCGCCAGTAAGGTAGCATCGATAATTCACCGTGGTCGCCGATAAAACCGGCCAACGCCAGAGGCACCTAATAGTATTCCGCTATAATTTATAATAGAATAGCCGCGGTCCACGGACCACGAGCCACGGGCCACACGGCCAGACGGCCAAACAAGCCGGGAAATATGGCTGAGCCATTAAAAGCTAACGATTAATTAAACACGAAATAAATATTTGGCCAGCGAATTACGGCGATATTAATCTCCGTTTTGTGCGGGCAGGCCGTTTTGCACGTATTATGCCTCCGCTGCATTTGCACCCCCGCGCGATTGTCCGCGCGTTAAGCGGAATTTCGGCTATCTTCGAACGCAGAAAAATTATCAGACTCGCGAAGACATAATGCAGTAATTATTAACGACGATGCTCGATTATGCAAGATTAAAAATCACAAGACTGAATTATCTAGATTTATTTGACAATTTCGATTTAGCATCATTACGGTTACAATAATTGCAGAATAAAGAATCGCGGACGAATTATTATTGTGATCCGCACGACTTTGGAAATTGCACAGTTTTTCGGTAGTACGGAGTTAAGAGGAATTTGTCAGCACAGTGTTTTGCAAGAACACACTGTGGAGAGGAGAGGTGGGGTTTCGGTGTTCGTTGTAAGTACTTTGTAAGGAGCCTTAATGTAAATGGACACACGCGCGGACGGGCCCGGTCTATGGAACGATCATAAACCGGGCTCGGCTCTGCTCGGCTCGCCTTTTGTCGATCGTCTTCCATTATGCCTCCATTGTGCTGCTCGTTCGTGCAAGACGCTTTATTGCTCGATGCAACCTCGATGCTCCGGTATCATTAATTAACTTTAAACGATTCCATCGGATCGGGCCATTCTTCCCGCGATCTCGCTCGTTATTCAACGCTTTCGGGCTCTTCGCTCGCCTACGCTCGGCGAGTTAACTCGACCGCGAGGCCGTATCGATCGTTCCTGGTAGGGATGTGATCAAGTTCAATATGTTTGTTACCAAGATAAGCAACAAAAGAGACTGTACACCTGCCGCGGATTTTGCAAAAATCTGTTTCGTTGAACTGAACACACCTTCAAATTTATGCATTTCACACCTACTTTATTCGCAGACGCGATCAGTATTACCTGCAGATTTTTATGCAAAATGAAAACTATCAAGTGCAAAATGCAGGAGCGAAGTAGTTTATGTTCTTCATTAATAATTCTAATGTTTTACCGTTTTCAATCGCACCTACCCAATTTTCTCATAAATGCATACAATAGTCTACGAATAACAAGACTGCGAATATTCATGCAATATAAAGTTTTTAAGCATCGATTGAAGGCGACAGAATCTAAATGCAAATTTATTTTCTTGATCGATAGTTTGATTAACAGATACTGTGTATGTTTGCAAGTAATTTGCAGATTCACGAGGAGACAACTACAAATTCATTTGCACATCTATGTTATCTAATTGGTTGGCTGTCCGGTGTTTCTATAGATCTTGAATTCGTAATAAGATTGTTTTAAGCCATATAGGAAAGAAGTTCAGAAATATCTCAATCTCTTAATAAATCGAGCTACTATGTTAAATATCACCCACTGAATATTTTAATTTAACAGTAAATACGTAAATTAATAATTTAATAAGAGGATACAAAAATGTCATGAACAGGAGAAGAGATCACAGAACAAAGTCGAATATATATGACCAAAAAATGCGAAGAGGCTCATTACTAATGATAATGCTAGCAAAATACTCAATCCCATCGCCAGCGAGCTCTCCCAGGCCGAATAAAATGATAAACCAGGACGCGTTACAGCGAGGACGCGCCTCGTTCCGTCGGACGAGTTTATCGGCCCGGGAATCCGTCTTCGACTCGAACGTGTTCCGAAAAACGAAACTGTCCGCTGAAACTTTCATCCCACTGTTATTTAAGTGCCTGATCGATCCTCGTTCGCTGACGAAAGCGCGGGAAATAAGGCCGCGCTCGATAACCGCTTACCTCGTGTATCGAACCTGAAAGGCAATAACTTACCATTCGGTAACTAGTTGTTGAAGCGGCTACACAACAATTCCAAAAGGCATAGATAATTTTAAAATAATTGACAGTGTTCAGGACCATTTACAGTTCTATAGTAATTTGAAAAAGACGTATTTTTAAGGGTATTCGTATTTTGGTTATTTCCAATGTAACAGTTCAATTAATTCAGCTGCCGCAAAATTACGTGCATACATTTTGATACCTCAGGTCAACGTGGACCCAGGCCTTAACTCATTGGTTCTTAATCGGTGTTCCGCGAACTTTCTGCAAGTGTTTCGCGACACTCCGAGAAATATATTAAATATCTTTCAATTATATAAAATAGTTTTGTAGATTCCCAAAAGAGAAACTCAAAAATTGAGGAACGGGTTGCCTTCTGAATGGGAATCGAAAATTGAGCGACGTATCAGTATGTATTTTTTACATACATTTATTTCTACGCGGGATATTTTCGTTTGTTTTTGGATCATTAGTTTTGATGTTCCGCAAATTTTTCATATAATCACAAGTGTTTCCTAACTTCAAAAACGTTAGCAACCACTAACCTCAACCCCTTGCAGTATTTAAAGAATCACACTCGTGATAAAGATCTTAAACAAAGTCTAACAAATATGAATATTAAGCCTTCTTTTTAAATGAAATAAAATGTAATTATTTACAAAGAGACACACCGATTTTGATGAAATTTAAATATGTTATGCAACTACATATTTTGAACAACCTTCTGCTACTACTAGATTGAATTTTCCGTATCCGTGCACGTTTCGTAGCAACGTTTGTAAGTTTGGTCTGGCTGTCTTTTTACTGTTTTTGTAAACATGTTCGGAGGATCGGAGAGGAAACCATATAGCGGGCGAACCTTTTAGAACCAATAATGAAAAAGAGATTTTGAAACTACACCCACTCAGTTGTCGTTAATTTGGTTGCTTAAAAGATCCACTGCAACCTAATTCACATCTAGCCCAGATTCAGCCAGACCTAAATTGACATAAAGTACAACCTAAATTTAAGCCTAGTATATGGAAAGGGAAAAGTTGTTCAAAATGTCGATATCTATAACATATTTAAATTTCATCAACATCGGAGAGTTGTGTCTCTGAGTAAATAAGTATCTAAATATCCACTCATTTGTAATCAATATTTAACTATTAAAATTACTGTAGCCATACAAAGAATATAAATATTCTTTTCTCTTCTACGACATTTTTGGGGACAAAGACGTTTTAATCACTGTAACTGTAAAGAAACTTATACGTCAAGGGATTAAAGAGCCAAAAATATATAAAATCGAATGAACAAATGTCACTGTTGTGTCTCGCAGATTCGTGGATTGGAGATTGCACAGGTATAGTGGCAAGGTGATAGGGGTGCATATCGATGATTAGATGATAAAGGTCCGTGCTTGTTTTATCGGCGCGAAATGCCTGCTTCCTACGCCTCCTGTCCGCGCGGAATCAACGAGCTGGTGGTAGGAAACGAAACGATCGAAACGAGCGAAATTGCCGGGGGGGAGAGAGAGAAAGAGAGAGGGTGGAGGAGAGAAGGATCACAGATGCACATGTGCATCTACGCGAGACCGGAACCGGACACGGCGGAAACAGGATGGAAAGGGTTGGTAACCGGGGATCACGCAGGGACGACGCGACGGGACGCGACGGTTGGTCACTGCAACGGAACCACCACCATGCATAAATCCCCCCGCTTGACGAGCGCCGTTGTTTTTGCGATTTACGAAACGCGACAATATTTGCGCATTTGTTCCGCGCGATCGGTGTCACCGGCCGTTTCGACGCGGTGCATACAGTGTCGGACAAAATGATACGACATGCCGCCGCCGCCTGTCGTCTCTATATTTCTGTGGCTCGTTCTTCCTAAATCTCCCGTCCCCAGCAAGAAAATGCACATTTAATGTGTCGCGTAAATACAGTCGGTGTATCATCTAATACCAATCACGGTGATAATCTAACTCAATTTTCTATCACAACGGTTATTTATAGTGGACGGAAACGGCTGACCACTGACGAATAGACTTTATTCGTTTAGGAGAAAATGGTTGCGTACAACTTACAGCAATTGACGTGTTAAAAGTGGTTGTGACGAATGAACGTTGAGCTCCGTTAAAAAGGATGAAGTCGCCTTTTGCTTTGCGAAAATGTGCTCACCAGCTTCGTTAAGGAGTTATTGACGAAAAACACGGACCAGTCAGAGCGCTGCTACTGCGGATATTGTCGCCTCTGTCGGTTGAAAGTCACAAAGATATAGCGGGATAGGGGTCCGAGGTATCGATGCGTCGAGCCAGAGGGACAATCGAGTGTTTCGAGTTTCGCTTGGCGTTTTTACATTGTCCGCGTCCGCTCGGCTCGTATTATACCTTTAATCACCTGTGCGATAAACGTTGGATCTGGAGCTGAGCGACCTATCCGGACAATTGAAAAAAAAGAGAAAAGGGGGTTACAAAAAAAATCACTGAAAAATCCTCGATTTCATAGATCGCGCGCGCGCGCGCTCGTTTCGGGCCCGTTCCCGCGTAAATACCAATTTCCTTTTTCCCGTCGGCGAGGGAAGCCGATAACAAGCTGCCTGTCGATACGCGGACACGTATCCTACGTCGGTCGCTATTAGTTTGAAGCATCGACGGGCATCGACGTTCTAGCCAGGAAAAAGCGATTGCCCTTCTCGTTTTAATCCGTCCAGCACCGATTCCGTTCTTTTCGCGACGAGAGCCGAGAGGGAGACCATCGATGCCAAAACAACCGTCGATAGCTCGGACACCGACTGCCGACTACCGACTGCAAAAGCGCGAGTATCGACCGCTGTCAGACTCGAGTACCAGCGAAAACCTCTGCCTTCTATTTCACCTTCCGCTTTGGCTTCTGCTAGGGTCAGCTGTTACGCGTCACGCGGTTAACCCTCTCGACTCCTATTTACTTCCTTCTCCCCCCTCTCTCTGTCTCTCTGTCTTTCTTCTCCTTTTTCCTCCTTTTCTTACTTCGTTTTTCTCTTTTCAACACGACGGATATCGACGGCGGCAATTTATGCCGGCGCTCTAGCTGCGTTAAAGCATGATGGAGTAAATCGATGATTTTTATTGTGACGGAATTCTCAAGCTTGGCGGCATACGGCGAAAACACTTTCTGTGCAGAAATGATGCTCGTGATTTTATACTCTCGCGAGTTTTGCGCATAGTGGACCGTACACGCCGATTGACGTCCTCTATTTTTCAAACATTAAGACCGGAGTCGTCAGACTAAGACTTATCTGCTCACTATGTATTGGCACTATACATACAGTCTCAATGTCACACGACTAATCCGGTATTGGAGTTTGTAGGAGTTTCACAATCACATTTATTCTCAATCATAATACAATATACAATATTATTTTATATGACTTGATCTGTTAAATTCTATCACCAAACTGTTATTTATTATCGAGTAACGGCGCGTCGACAATTCGTACCGATCGTCATCATTTCAAACCGTCAGGTGTTCCCGCTGCGCGACCGAACATAAAGGTGCACTCACAGCGTTATTCCCCACAATATAAAAGTCAGATATAAAGTAAAGTTTAAGTAAATATCCTTCATTCTATAATAATTTGAATCAGTCAAAAAAGAAATCCATATTTTCGTATTGTTCTTACTTTCCTACTATTTTAAAAAGTATCTACCCAATTTTGTAAAAAATGCGTAAAATCCGCAATCTAGTAATAACAAATAGCGTTTGAGAATGTTGGCATCAATTGTCCAAAAGTATAAAACGATGGAGTAATATTTGAATATAAAATAACTTTATTCGGGAATAAAAGATTTTTGCATACACCTAATAAGTAAAGGAAGACCGAAAAAGAAGGAACAGTGGTTGAAGAGAAAATCGATCGTCGCTATTGTCGCGACCGGAGTCGTTCCGGCATGTTTCATCGGGATGTTCGTTTCTGTTTTCCAAACAATTGGACGTCAGCGCGACTTTGCCCGACCATGCCAGCCAGATTTGGTTCGGGAGGTACGCTCGCTGGGACGTAAGAAAAATAAAGAATTTCGAAAGAATACGGTTAACGTTCGATTGGTCGGAAGAAGGATAAGTGGAGGGAATGGTTTAGGGTGGAATCGAGTTGCCGAGAACCGGGGGCCAATTCGTCGAACGAAGGGCCACGGATTCGCCCCAATTCGAGATCGGGTCTCTCGCCATTGCCGTTCCAACCCCTTGGCAAACGAATAAAATGTTGTCAAAATAAATAAAGCGGTACTGCGCTACTCTATCCAGGCGAGATACCCTTCAGGGATATCCCGGTGAAAGAGAGATCCCTAAACTACTGAAGGGCTCGAAGGGTCCGCGTCCGGGAAACCTCGGTGAAATTAAGCGATCGGCAAAATTCGTGAAAAGCTCCCCCTTTTCAAGCCACCCTTCCCCCTCCGAACTTCCCCTTGCAATAATTTCTACCCCCGCTGTCTTCGAAAGTAGCCTGTCTCTGCTAACTTGATCGCCTGTGACCCCCTAAACGGTATGAAACTCACACACTTTATCAAAATTGTGAATTGTCGGTTTAAATAGTGTCAAAAGCACCGATTATCATTTTTTAATTTTTGCTCATCTTTTCTTGTGAGTAGGGCACGTCTAGGCCTTGCATTTTTCCTAACAATTCCGTCCTCCGTGGATTTACAATACATAAAATAATTAAATATGTTGCATTGATAGCAGTTGTACGTATTTGGTTGTAACATAAATACGTCCGTATACGTAATTGCACGGTGCACTGTACAATTGTGAATCGCTACAAATATACGCAACTGTAATTAAATAGAAGCCACTTACAAGTAACGTTCTTCTAATTGGTTAATTGTAATTTTTTACCTTGTCAATAATCAATTTTCAATTAATTCGGCACGTCTATTATTTTTCACTCACCAAATTTATTTGGAATATTAATAAATTTTAATGTGTCGGCACTATTTTGTAATTAACCTAGGCAGGTATGCTTTCACACAAAAATCAAAGTTAGGTTCACAGTTGCCGTAATAGTATACGATGACTTGTAATTTTATTTCCGGTGGCAACAATATTGCGAAATATTATTAATGTGTTTATTTATATGTATATGGATGCGTTTTTTTACACGGACTGAAAGAAATATTTATGGAAAAATTTTTAAATATTACACCGACAAACTTATTTGTATGTTTTGGTTACCCATACAAGGGCTCGAAAATCAATAAAATTTAATTTCATCCCGGTCTAGAACCGCTTTTGTGAACCACCGTATATTTCTGGTACAGTGGTATTGTTGGACAATCCTAACTTTCGATGAAATCGCTATTTTCGGATATAAAAACTGTTTTTATATTCCACAAAGGTTAATAAATATAGATGCAACGCGTTGAATTTGACGTATCGATTAGTCTTGTTTTAAAAAAGAATTATCTATTGGCTTAAAGGAGTGAAATACTGCCTTGCAGCTTTTCAAAAATGTTCTTCGCTGTTCCGTTTCAAATTTCAATGATTAATTTCCCAATAAACGTACGCACAGTGAGGATAATTAGATCAATGAAATTTCATTCGCCGTTTAGTAATTGCTGGTACTTAGCCGTCCAATGTTAACCGTGCAGTATTGCGCTAAAAATGTTGTAAACAAACCAGCTACCTTAATACGAAACAAACATTTTCAGTATTGCTTCGTAACAAAGTTAATGAAAATTGACTTCGCCCATTGATTTTTCAATAAATTCAGAATAATATTGTTACATTTTCAAAACCTTCAATGATGTTACTGTTTTACACTTCACCGGTATTATAATTATTAAATATACAGCAAATCGGCAAACCAATTATTTATACAAACAATACGCTTCAGTACTGCATTTTTGAATCAAGCAACCCTTGATTACCGTAAACCTGATATTGAAATCCAGCTTGGTATCATGAGTAGAATCGCCCGTTTACATCAAAATTTTCGTAAACATTCAAATATATTTTTAACCTGTGGACATGTTGCGAATTTTTCAGTAAAAAAGCAAAGAAGTCGAAGTGTGGCCAGTTTGATCATAACAACGTTAAAAAATCCTCACGTGACCTATTTTAAAAATCGACTCGCACAGTCAAGAAATTAAATAATCGCAACTCGGGAAAAATGCTAGTTTCATGTACAAAAATTGTTACACTGCCCTCGAAGTTTACCGAATGCATTCACGAGGGTGTATACGTACGCATATCGTTAGTTCTCGACTTAAAAATGAGGAAAAAATTCCTGTTACGTTTTTCAGCATATGAGGGAGCCGCAATAATGAAAAGGAACTCGATAATCATTTCATGACTGGCATCCTGGAGAGCAGAAGCACCATGTCCCGGTTACGCGCGTTCAATTATTAAGCGTGATCGAAACGATAGAGAGGAGCGCGCTTGGATGGAGAGGAAATTAGTGAAAAGAAGCCTGAAGGTATCGCGTGGCTCTCGAAAATCCTTCGTTCATTGAATCCTCTGTACGGATCCGCTAGGCATTCATAATTCATGCTCCCCTCTCGCCGTTAGACCTCGACGAACGAATTTCATTTAATCGCGAGAGGAGCGAACAAGAGAGATAGATAGATAGAGAGAGAGAGAGAGAGCGTGAGTATGGGAGAGGAGGGAATGTGTATCAAAACGATCGATCCGCCGAGAGAGCTATTCTTCGTTCGATCCATATTTCCAGCTAAAAACAACCGGGGCCGACCTTTGACGTTCTCCCTTTGACGGTTCTTTCCCCCGGTCGCCCGCAAATTAAACGAAAATGTAACCTGCAAAAAGAGCTCGCAAAAAACCGGATCACCGGGAAAAATAACCAATAGTTCGCATAGGGAGAAACACGGACATGGCACTCGACGTGGAATTAATAGACAGAAACCGTGTCCTGCGTGTTTGCTCTAGCCGAACCCGTAGTTTTTCCTTGCACGAACCACTGAAAGTTTTCTTAAAATATTAGTTCTTTATTGAACCTTTGCGCTATGATATTTCATGGTTACAGAAATCGATGTTCATTTTCTATATATGTTTCAATGGCTGAATCGATGATAGAAAAATTGAATTTTGTCAAAGGATTTAAGTATAATGTTAGGTATGCGGACGCGACCGTTGCTGACATTTGACTCTTCTGGAGATATGCATCGAAACTGATGGTCTATTCAGAAAAACAGGGAACCTATTGAGATTGGGGCACTTGAAGACGATGCAATAAGCTGCATTGTTTCCAGGAACCCAGTTTATCAGCAATCCCCACCCTCCTCTAGACCGATTTTGGGCACTGAACCCCTTCATCGTTGTGCTTTCATCTCAAGAGTTTCAGACTGTACTCGTCGATTCACGTCGTGATTTTTATCGAGCAAGATCGGGTATTAGTTCCCTTACGAGCAATACTATCACATCTCTTCCGGTACGAATCCCACCACGGGATTCTGTAGTAGATTGCACCCGCATTCTTCGGTGCGTTAACACAGAGATGTAAGTCCGCGACATCGCGACTATTAGAATTATTATTTAGATAAACAGAATTAATTAAACGAAGTTTTATTAATGCAAGCAAATGAAATTACGAGCACGAAGAAAACACTTAGAAAGTTGAACAGTACATTAAACAAGTAACCAACGGTTATTATAAACAAACTGAAACATATTAATATTGAATTTAATCGAATCGATTATAATCGAACAATAGATTAATTTTGTATATTTCAATAGCGACAATTTACACTTTAAACACTTGTATCCCATCTGGTACAAAAGACTATTTTATCGCGTGTTGAATTTAATCTAGAATTCATTAAAACTACGCACTTGCCGATTCGATTTCCCAGTCGTTCAAGGTGTACCTAATTATTCAAATAAGTTACGAGTCAACGGAACCACGAGCCTATCCTTTCCAACAATGGCGACCCGTTGGTGAAAGATACAACGGTAATTCCATTATACCTAATTATCACGCACAAGGATATCCCGGTGTTGAAAGATACACTGGCTAGTTTTTTCGGTGGTTCACGCAAAGGTATCCCGTTGGTGAAAGATCCAGCAGCTAGCCTTACGCGTACAATTCTTACCTGCACCAGAACTCTTAAAAAACCCTAAGCAATCTTCAGTTTCTGCTGGCTGCCAACCTCGGCTCGTAACAATAATAATACTTACAACTAATAACCTAGCACCAGCTTTTTTATGCTCAATTTTATGCTTTGATTCAGGTGGATTCGAAGGTCGTTCAAGGTAATCAAGGTAATACATTAGTACATTAATTAATACATTAATTATCAACAATATTCCAACATTAGAAAAAAATTAGGGTCCTTTCAAAGCTGTCGAAACATTACTGTAATTCATTGCATACAGATTAAATGGGATCACATTTTCAATTAGTAGATACACAACATTGGCTGCGAATAGTTTAGTAGATATTTTCATTTGAATATCGGTAGGAAGCTGCCGTATTTCCGCATGAATACCAGCTCTCCCGGTAATTAACATTCATAAACCGCGCGAAGCCGCGATATTTGAAAAATATTTCCACTCTTGGGTAATAATGACTTTTACGACTGACGTGTATTAAAAAGTTCGCGTATCCGCGGCTGCGGTTTCTCGGATGCAACAGTTAGGCTTAATTAAGAGCGTCCTTTCGATGATGGTGAAGCAGTAGAGAAAAAAAACCGTCGAAAAGTTTGTAGAGGCTTGTGTGTGCGATTCTACAAGTATGTATATCGGCAATCGAGGGGAAATCGCGGCCACCGCGAAGAATGTCCGATAACCGATCTCTCGGATACGCGCGGAGCCCGCTAATTGCCAGCCGTAAACTGCTGCCGCAGGTTTATGTAATGAGCGCATATATTCCCGCTACCATTGTTCCAGGGCTGCTCGTTATTTTCCAAGCAAACTTTCGTAATAGCGATGACCTCCGTGTTCCGCTTGTGAAAACCAGCTAGCGTTAATCCATTTTATAAAGCACCAGGAACGAACCTGTCCTGTTTTCTCTGGGACCCTCGGTAGAAACTTGACGAATCCGTCGCACAGTGGGCCGCCTCTATAAAACAGCTGAAATTCGTTCAGAAAATTTTTCCTGTCGCGAACTTCGTTAAAACCACATCTGCGAGCGAATTCTCGTTTTAGATGCAACCGAAAGGATACGGAATTATATCTGATATACCACCTAAATAGCATGTCGGTCAGTCTTATTTCCGTCTCAGGCGTTAATGCCGCGTTCTGTATCCGAGTGAATATATTCTTTCAATTAAGAACTTTAGCAAATAAGATATTAGTGTATATGGAACAATTAAATTTGTTTTGCTTCCATTATGAGAAGAGAATAAAAAGGTGGATAAAGGTGTCAGTAAAAAGGTGTACCCACTATTATTTCAACTATGATTTCAATCTTAATTGCATAAAATCCTTAATAATTGTAATTAACAGAGAAATTAATTTTGACACAGCTTTTTGCGATTATGGGCCACTGTGCTTCGAGAAAGACTGACCAACGCCGCGCCGTTCAACATAATTAAAGTAACGAAACGGCGATCGTTCTAGAAAGAGAGAGAGAGAGAGAGAGAGAGAGAGAGAGAGAGAGAGAGAGAAAGAGAGAGAAACAAAGAAAGCGGGAGGGGAGAGGAGGTATCGGCGAAAAAAGCTGCGCCGTTTCCAAGCCACTAACTCCGAACGATAAGCGGCGCTGCAAACGACCCACTTTTCTCAGCGTTCCATATATAACGAAAGGCGTACGCCCCTCGGTAACTTTACTTTCCTTCCGCTCGGCGTAACCTCCGCCTCGTACCCTTTTTCTCGCCCCAAACGAGCCATTCTCTTCGTCATTAACGTGCCAATTTTTTTCTCTCGCTTTTTCCGTTCCTTCCTTCCTTCCTTCCTTCCTCTCCCATCCGTTTCTCCATTCGTTCGTTCCCTCTTTCACTCGTTCGTTCGTTCGTTTGCGACCCCGATCGCGCGCCGCTCCCTTTGCGCGCACCCCGAGAATCAAATCGGATTATGCATGCGACCAACAATACTGCTTTCCACCTCTACGGGCCACCCTGGTGTCAAGCATTATACCAATTGCTCGATCCAACTTGTCAAAAGTCGCTCTCGGTGGTGCTTGATCCATCGTGCGCCAACAGTCACTGTTCTGCAAAGCTTTGTGCCGAGGCTCGAAATAAATAGGCACCTCCCGATTTTCATCAAATTCTGTTGGAACTCATATACGTTTTGGTCAACAAAATATCTGGTCCTCTGGAATTTTTACGAAACGAACCTTTCGGGAACTTTTCCAAAAAATATTCTCGTCTAGTAGATTTTAGAATCTGTACCAGGATTGAGCACCGTCAAGATAAATTATTAGAAAAATAAATACAAGGTGTCCCGCATACAATGGGAAACCGAGTGGTAAGTAATTCTACACGCAAAAGTGAGACAAAACTAAAGAATAACATTTTTAATTTAACGCATTCTTTCGGAACAGTAGAATTAGTACGTCGTGGTCAGACGCATCAGACGATTCCCATCTTATAGCACACGTATTCGCTGAATTTTCAAACTTATTTACCCGAAAACGAAATATCAAATGAAAAAATTGTATTCTTCAGTTTCGTCTTACTTTTTCGCGTAGAATTGCGTATTTCATCCGTTGTCCATTGTATTATTTTATTTAGTCAATTTGAAATTAATCGTATGTTTATTCGAATACCCAAATAATGTTTTCCTTTGAATCTCAAATAATTTTTTATTTTATCTCCAAAATTCTAGTCATTACGGGATAGCGTCGTTAACTATGCAAACAGAGATGAAAGAACGAACTTTCACTTTCTCGATCGAATTGCGAATCTCACGATCGTTCAAGTGCGCAGATTATACAGTGCTGGTCCTGCTTACTTTATTTAGGATGTCATCCGTTCAAGGTTACAGTGTACGTTTAATCCTCGAGTAGCAGGCAGGTATTTCCATCGAGTGAGAGACATTTCATTGCAATTATATCGCGCACGACGAAAGTCGAACCAAAGAAAAGTAGCGTAACATTGAAGCGCTAGTGAAAGGGGATGAGAAAAAGAGAGATACAGTAGACAAAGAGAGGCTATACCGATTGCGTTTCTCATTCGACGATCACGCTCGCCTCGATAATTGAAATTTGATCAGGACCGAGAGAAACGATTCTCGCCTTTATTCGCCTTGCGTGGACCGATTTCACCCCCTCTCCTCTCTGTCTTTCGCTTTCCGCTAATTTCGCTCGCTGTACTGATGGGATGAAACGAGATTGTAGTTACCGGGATCCCAGGAATTTGTTAATTGATAACCACCAGTCGTACGCGGGAGACCACGCCGCAATATCTGCGCCAGTTTTCCAGGAGAATGCACGCCTATCGGCCGATAGTTATCATCGGCTCACCGCCCCCGAAAAATAATTAAAAGCCGGCTGCACCGCTGTTCCAGAAAACAGCCCGGGAATTAATCCGAGAATTGTCGTGTCGCAAAATAAGTTCGAATTAGGTGGGTGTACGCTTATATTCATTTAAGATACGCGTTATGCACCGTTCGTACATGTTAAATGGCGGATGGTCGCTTCGAACGATATATATCACATTTATATACGGGTATTTGTTTGGCGATTAATCGAGCATTTTTATAGCGTACGCGAATGGCTGGATTTTACGTTTACTACAATCGTAATTCAATATTGTGTTATCACCAGCGGAGCTGGATGCACTTTGAAGACAAATGAATAGTTACAGTCTGATACGGTAGAATAAAAGAAAAAGGATATCAATTTCAACAGATTAAAATAGCTAACTGAAGACAATTTCTAATAAAATATTTTTTCTTTTCAATTTTAGGTGTCCATTTAAGATTTGTTCAACTGTTTACAAACTTCGGATTACATGGATTTGTAAGAAAAATATAATACATGGGTCGAATATAAAATTGTAGACATTACAATAAATTAATGAATTGTTACACATACGTTGCAGTACAGTATTATAAGTTAAACAAGTATAACAAAGTACCAATTTGTTAGGGTGGAAGAGTTTCTATAACATTGCTCGTCCTAGCAAATCATTAACATCGAAATCAGCTTCCGAAACCTCTGGAAGCAATGCAGTCTGTAATCAATAGAGTATAATTAGCAGAGCCACGAATTTTGTCGAACGCGGCGGTTCATCGACAATGGGTTCTAGGCCGAAATTTCGAGGAAAGTTTGGACGTCGCCGAGCCGGTGCTATTTCGATCGGTCGCATTCTCGAGTAGCATCCAGCAACGTTGCCGATGATAAAGCACCTCGGTTGATCGGCCCGCTCCCTTTGAAGGATTATCGAAAATCGATTGGCACGCCGGCGAATCAACCTGCAAGTCATTACCGGTCGTAATCATCCCGATACAGATCTCAGAATATCGCGTTTCACTTGATAACAATAATAATGATAATGGGTTGGCTCGCCGGTCTCCGCGGTGCACGCGTGTGCAGCTTGCCAACGCTGCAACGGATCCTCTATGCTCTCTTCCTACACCCTGATTGTCAGGCTTGAACCGGGGAGCGTATCGTTCTTCGTCGAAATAAGAGTAATTAAACATTACGGTACATTGTTCCAGTTAGTATATCTTCCACTGGCGAATTTTGATAGATCCGAATCAAACAAGTATGTACCAGAAAACGATAAGGAACACTTGAAGATGCGATCAACTGAGTTGGGAACGTAGAAAGACACAAGCTGAACGGTTCTGGAAATGTGGAAGGACGTAATTGAATATTATTAGGTTGCATATGAAATGTCCGATTTCTAACAGTAACATATTTTTTGCATTCATCATTCATCATATTCTGTCGATAAATATCATGATTCTTCACTACAGTAAAAATTGTCTGTTATCATCATTTTGTAGTACTTTCTCTCATCAACGAATAGTACGTTAATTAATCGCCTCATTTTGACCAGAAATCATATAGTGAATATGTGACAATCGCATCGATCGACGTCGAAATAAAATTACTTTAATGTATTCAAAGTGAAGATATTAATATTTTTCTGATTTTCTATCACAAGACTTGGGGTCGCGAAGAATTACACTTTAAACAATCTTAAAAATTCCAAAAAAGCAATTTAATGTTAGCATTCCAAGGCATTTACAACCTCCCTTTCAAATTTTTTGTGATTTTTATCTAGAAAATATGATTTAGGTATCCAAAGAGCGACAATACGAACGACTTCAGAGATACCATAAAAAGCAATTTGATATCCGAAGTATCAGTGGCATATATTATAATATAAGACTCGGATAAACATTGCAGGCCAAAAGAAAACAATGGCTAATTGCTTAAAATGACTCGGTAAATTCAAATGGCGGCAATTAAATCTGGAAAGGTCATAGAACCGCGAAAGAGCAGAACCCGCTGACTGAGCTAGCTTCGACCAGCAAACTGCTGCTTACGTATGCAAGATTATGCTAAAGCTCGTTACGCGATATCCTGTTTTTCGACACAACACTTATCTCATGATTAATTGCGCCGATTGTTTCGCCGTTGCGGTCTCCGCACGCGACGAACAACGCGGACCGACAAAAAGAAAAAGCTTCATTACATACGGATCGGCTATCTTGGCGAGTTGACTGGTTAATAACCATATCTCTGATTCTGGAAATCTTCTCGCAGTCCCCGAGCGATCGTCTGCGATCTAGGTGGAGCGAGGAAACGTCGAGCGACAAGCCTTTGGTCACGCGATCCTTCGTTTCCTCTTCTTTTGTTTTCTGCGCCGGGAAATTTTCTTGAATCGCATCGCCTTCGTTCTAGCGTGCTTGCTTACGTCTTTCGAGTTTGATAGCAATGTTAGAAAAATTGATAGAGTCGTGGCTGGGCTGAGGATGTTCGTGCAAAAATGTTATTACTCAATTCATCAAAATCATATCGCTGCGTCTGAAATGGAATATCAGCGAAGAAAACAAAAAATTCAAACAAATTGAAGACGATGATTATGATTCGAAAAGAGTTTTTTATGCAAGATACAAATTGTCTGAATTAATTACAAGCCACAGGAGTTACATAGGCAATTATTTTCTTAACAATTTCAATGAGTCGAAACGAATGCAATAGTTCTTTTATTCAGAAAATATTCTCTAATACGTAGTTCGATATCTAGAATACATCGGATACCTCTTCAAACTTTTTAGACGTAATTAAATGGGGACAAAAACTGCTCTTTCCCATACGAGCTTTCGAGTTAAATATTAAAAAATATTATTATTATTTATTATAAACGGACTGACGTTCTTTTACAAAATATTTTTACCTTACTAAATTTCTACTCGACGTGTAAATTGAATCAGCTTCAAATGCATCAGCTCGGAAGAAACTTTTAAAAGTAAAATAGTGTTGAAACTTCGCAGGCAATGTCGCGCGAATTTCGATAATTCTCTGCGATGTTGCGCCTCGTATCCGACCGGATTGTTTCCCTGTAGAACATCGTTAATGACAAAGAAGTTTTGCTTATGGCAGCCGTGAAAGGAATCAGAGGGCAAGGATTTAACGAGGCGAGATCTCCTAGCATTTGCTGTCGGGAAGAAATAGGAGAGGAGTACAGTGCTACCGGGCCAGGCCGATACAGCGCGACACGCGTAATTGCACTTAATGATTCCTGTAACGAGTAATTAGTCGCGACGGGGGCTAGCAGCTTCGAGGAAGGCCCCCAATGCAAATTTTCTCGTTGAAAGAAGCTTTGTGTAAGTAGGTGGGTACTTTGCCAAGCTACTTTTCGCACTCGGTGCACTCCGATGGAATTCGATTTTCCTCTGCCTCCCGCCCCCCGGTGGTTCAACCCTCAAGTTCGTCAAAGGAAACTCTTCATCGTCCCTTCACCGCTCCCTCTCCTACCCCAGTGGAATAAAAAGTAGTCGTGAGAACGGATGCAGGTTGATAAGAACGGAGTGTTATTGCAGTAATCTGCCGGGGTGGAAGTCAACTTTTTTCCTGCAATCTTTGGGAACATGATACAGCCGGTTTCTAGAACGTGCAATATCTTTTCAGGCCAAGCATGTTGCGCCGAGCCACGGCAGAACTATGTCGACGCTTAAATGGAAAAACGACGTAAAAATAAGCGGGGGAAAGTTCGGCATTTAAAGACGGTTTATCGGCAAGTGTTTGTTATAGCATTATTTAAACTCTTGCCACTGTTAGCCTTGTACCATCAACCCGCTTATCCAGCAGCCAATCACTTCGTATTGATTTTAAAGCAATATCAATTATTTCAAAGCGTTCGGTGAAATGATGTTTCAACCGGAACCTTGCACCACTGTATATTTTAAGCACATGATGAAAGTGGAGTATAATTAAATCGAAATTCGTGTTTCATTTATTATTAGAAGTTCTATATTTTCGTATATTTAAAATACATTAGCCTGCGAGGAAATGTCGAAGTTCCTCTTAACGATGTAATAAAACTGCAAAAAAGGTATGATTCCAGATAAAAGATAGAAATGAAACAATCTCTTAGAACTTGAAGACCTTTCCCAGATCACTTACCAGCAACTCGAACGCGTTTATTACTTTATTATTTGCCGGAATAATTAATGTCTTTAAATGGGATTTTACAAAATAAAATTATCTCTTTGAAGTCAAAGACATTTCTTTCATCGATTACCAGCTAATTGGACGCGTTTATTTCTTTATTACATAAGAGAATAACTACTCTGTTTAAGAGGGAATTTTATGGAATAAAAATTTTTGATCTTGTAGAAAGTGTAAATCATAGTTAGCTATCTGGCCCTGTTCTCTCGAACGTTTTTGGCCACATTAAGATTATTAAGAGAAGACAGGTTTCCTTTTCGACAATTGTGAATGGAATTGAAATAAAAAGACACTCGAACGTCGCTATTCGACACCTACCGAGCAAACCGACCGCACTTGATAAAGTATTCGTATAATTTCATCGGAGTATGGCGACCCCCGTTCGAATACCGTGCATTCCACCCCCTCCAGAGGATGTCGGGAACAGACGCACGCGTCCCGTGGAGTTGCGAGTCATTCCATCATAATTAGTCTCCATCGTTCCTCCAAAGAGATGTTCTGCGATAATCCCGCTCGAAAGTAACGCGATAGCGGATTAATACAGCCCCAGTAATTAGTCCTTTGGTCCATTAGTCGTGTCTGATGGATCTGCGACGTCTACGATCCAGTTAGGTCTGTGCCTAAAAATCCACGAGGATCCATACTACGATCAACGATTCTAGGAAGTCACGAAATACGTATATTACGACTAATTGAATTAGAGGACGCCAATTTTCGTAATTATCAGCTTCATCAAATTATTAAAGAATAATCTACTTGACTCCCATGTTGAAGGATCTCGATATGTAATTTTCAACTTCTTAAAATGATCGAATAAAACATTTCAGCTTAGATCCTATGTCTCGCAATGGATGATGAAGCGTTAATCTTGCACCACTGTATATTTTTCGAGGAATATGCATCGTGCGAAGGCCTCTACACTTTATGCACTCTGCACTATGTGCTCTGCCGTGATCCGTTCGATTCACGTGACGGCGTTAAGTGGGAAAGTTTGTTTAGCGAAAGTTTATACAAAAACGAGCAAATCAGACAGCCAGTAGTCGAGTAATTGGCTATGCCTCGCCGTGGTAGTGTTCCGTGCGTTCGTCGTCTTCTTATTTGCGGTTTCATACACGCGAATACCTTATAACCGCGGAGCAAATATCGGAAAACGCCGCTACGAGAGCGTAGGCGGCTGAACACGTGACACGAATCGAGTCGATCAACATACCGCCAAGATACACTTATCGGGTAGAGGTCCAGTCAGTATTTTCGCGATTATCCATCCCCTTAACCTCCCACATGGCGCAGCATCTCAAACAGGCCTGCTAGATACCATAAATATTTGTAATGAAAATATACGGGAAAATGTGGATCAGTAGATATTACTCCTACCACAGGGGTTAGGAATTATTGGGTGAGCACGGTTTACTAAATTATTTCCTTCGATCTGGTCAACGAAAAATTATAAAAACAACTCCGAATTTTTTCCGAGTTTTGTGATGTAGTCTCGGTTTTTAACAACTTTTTACAAAATTCAAAAAATTAGAGATGCTAACGAGTGGCTACAGGATCACGCAAAAATAATCAGAGACGTTCTACCAAATATTGTACATGTCCATGAATTTTTTTCAAATTCTCAGCTGCAAGTCAGCCTAACGGTTGCCGAACGTGCGTCGATAGTCTGCGCGCACGATTCTCCGAAATTAGCCGCGATATATCATACTTTTCGTCGTTATTACGAAACTCCTGGCGCTAAATCCTTTTAAAGCGAGTCATCCGGGACGTCCGACCGGGGCTGGCTGAAACTCCGTCGCGCGTTGACGAAGAAACTTTCGAACCCCTGGTCTTTCGCGAATCCCCCGAAGCGAACACTTCCGTTCTGATGTCTACTTAGAACCTTTTCGAATAAATATTATCGGGAACTCGTGCCAAGAGCCGCCGCGTTTACCGCAATTACGCATTATTTTCGAACACTGCACGACATGCTTTGGCAACCTGAAGTTAACGAGATATGCTATTCTTCGTTCGCCTCCAGAATAATCCAGCACCATTTCTCTCAAATGTGGGTCTAGTAAATAGTATGACTGGACATTTTTATGCAACATAAAAGTTGTTGAAAATGAAGTAATCAAATGAAACCCATTATAAACACGTTCATTAAAACAAGGTCGAATCTGTGAGGATTTTCTTCAGCAATGTGGAATCGGAGGTTACCGTTTGAATTGCAACAATTTTGAAAATCGCAGAAGCTAAAGTCCCTGGGAAGCTTGTTATGCTAGTTCCAGGTCGGCCTCCAGAGAGTGTGGAATCGTTCGCAGCAGCGTTTCTCGTTGCTCCGGCTCTTCTTCTAAAGAGAAAAGCCCGAGGAGGCCTTGACGGTGTCCCGACGCTCCCGTTGCCTATGGATAGACGCAAGTTTCCGTCGACGACGCAAGTAGCCCCGGAGGAAGATAGGATCGGGCCGAGTCCCTCTCTTCTCGCTTCTCTGGTCTCGTCTCGGTTGGTCTCAGGCCAGCCGGTGGACGGAGGGGGTCAGGGATCTGTGAAGGGGGTAGCATTCATCCGAGCAGATAACATCGCTTGTTAAATCCACCGTTGCCACCGGTGTAGCCACCCGCTTACCTGCGAGGCCTCTTACCTCAAGGCCTCGATGCTGTCGACGTCCTACCCACAAGAGATAGCGAGTCGTGTCATTGCTAAATGATCCAGCTCCCTTCTAAATACGCAATTGCCCGACGACAGTGACGCATCATCGCGATCTTCACTTTCGTCGCAAACTTCCCAGATCGGGCCATCCCACTGCCAAGTCCTGGCCCTCCGGCTCCTGTGATCTCCCTTCAAATTATTTTAAGATGATCCGTAATAATGCGGGAATCGGTCCCGAGCATTCATTCGGAAAAAAACTGTAAAATCTAGCTTCCCTCTGCTTTTTCGTCAAATACGATTTAATGAAACGATTTTCAAAATCCCGTTAAACTCCACTGAATATTTCATCAAAATTATTGAAAAATATGTCAAATCAACACGCGAACCGGATGAGCATTGCCGCGGGTAAACAGTCAGAGGTTACAAGCGATTTCGAAATTAAAAATCGATCCGTTATTCAATCCTATTACAAAAAACACAATAACCAACACGCAATTAATCTTCATGCTGTCAATTGAAGCTCGAAAATTTCAAAAATCTAACAAGCTCGCCCGACAGAAACAGGTAAATAAATAACAAGGATACAATTCAAAAACATCGAGATCGTCGAAACAATCGAATTCGTCCCGCGAAATCTCAGTTGGATAAATAGAGAAAATAAGAGAGGGGGGGTTGGTCCAGGATAGGCGACCCGAAGAAAGCAATTTCGTAGGACGATAAAATTTTTGGACGGAATTTCTCAAACCGACTTATACGAAGGATGAAATCGGGGTCGTAAAGAGGGATGAAATGGAGTCAAGTATTTCACGGGTCGGCCGTTTGTTTCTGGAACAAAGAAGAGCCTGAAAAGCCCTGGCCAACGTCATCTCGAGACAACGTAGGAAACACCCGGGCTCCCGATGAATAACGACATTACTCGTCCCTGTTACTTTCATCGTATTCTCTCCTCTCCCTCTTCCCCGCCACGCTTCCTTCTCTCTCCTGCGCGGACTCTTCTTTTTGTCTTTTCGAATATGTGTATACACGGGCGTGTACACAACGCAAATTTCTCACGCGCGACGCACCCCTACTCGCGAGTTTTGAAGGGTAGGGGTGGATGTATGGGGGTGAGATAGGGGGAGGTAGGACGAAGAACGTTAACCAAGCCCATTAATCTCGGTGCCACCCTGAAGTTTCTCGTTTCGGAGTGCATCCACGTGCCCGCGCGCGCCCACTTTCACTCCCTCGCCCACCCCCCTAGCGCCGCGGCAGAAAGCCCCGGGACGGTAATTAAAGCGTGAATAAATAAAGCTGCAGGCGTAAATCCCGCGGCATAAAAAACTCCAGACCGCTGAATGAAGACGGAGGAAAAGGGGGAAAAAAGTTCGACTACCTCGCCGCCCATGCCGCACCGCGCGAAAACAATAAACCATCGCGAAACGACCACGACAAAGTCTCTGCCCTCCTAGCAACGAGGTCTTAATCGACGATCCTCGCCTCGTTCGATACACTGTCGTTGTCCCGAATCGGGATTTAGCTGCGGCGAATAAACCCGGCGATATCTCGCGATTTCGACAAAATTTTCGTACAATAATTTTTATATCGGTTATAATTATTTTATTCTCATGTGTCATGTGTTTGTTACTTACAATTATTAAGATTGTCAAGATGCATTCATAGAAAACTAGTCAATAAACTTTCGTTAGTTATTATTTTAAAAAAGAGTGCATCAGCTATAATGCGAGATGAATGTTCCAATAAAGAGCACAAATAATTGTCTAATTTTCCACAGAATTCGTTAATTCCATTTGAGCCGTTTCCGTGTACAAATTAAAATCTGAGGCAGCGGAAGAACCGACTATTGTCGACCGCTGTGTGCGCGCTGATCGGACTTAGGAACGGAGAATCTTCGAGTCTGTGGAATCTCGTAAGGATAATTGATTCTTCCAGACTTCCTGCGAGATCCAATCACGATCATCGCGAGGCTTAATCGGCCGGAAGGGATCCACGCGCGATTGCCAACTCCACGCCGCACCGTGCCGTTCGCATTCCGGACGAGCCGGGAGAGAGAGACCCAATCGCGGTAGGATCGATTTATTTTTCCATCCCCCGAACAATACACTCGTTTGAGAGCTCGATTACCGATCGATCCTCTTCGACTTGGAGCACCGATGTTCCATTCCTTTTCGCTGCGATGATTCGTGCCGATATAACAACATTTTTCGGACGTTTCAACCTCACCGCTTTATACAGGGTGGTCCTGCACGTATCAGCACAGCGTTATCTCTGCTATTTCTGAAATTATGAAGAAACATTATTAATCAAAGTTTTTCTGTAGAAAGACGGATAACATATGGCAATAACAATGGTTTTCTTTGCGCGTGAAAGAGTTTAAGAGATTTCGACACCCCATTGGGTTTCTAAGCAAAAACATATATTTTTCTTTGCAGTATTCGATGCAGCTTGTCATTCTTTATAAAAAAGTGTTACCCTACGTAAGTCGAGAAATTATTAATTAATGAGATGTTTCGATCATCTTATCATTAGATTCAGAAACAAATTTTAATACAATCGAAATTTCATCATACGATTTTCAGCTTAAAAAATAGTATCGTGTTGAAAGAATACCAATCATGCTTCTGAAATACCAACCAAGCTTTCATCAATCGTCTAAACATCCTTAATTTGCTTTTCTGGCAAATGAGATCTCCCCACTAAATTTTTTAAGTATAACAGCGACTGGCTCGCCCAACATCGCAGAATTCAGTCGAACAGGACCCTCCAAGGGTCCAATACAACGCCCAGCTTGTTTACCTCTGCAAACGACTAGGATTTGAAGGCCAGGCGAAATCCCTAGCAGTCGTCGTCTTCGCAGTTAGGCAGTCCCGAGTAATTGCGGCCGCACGGAGCCGTAACGCGTAAACGCGCTTTGCAATTCGAACGAGAGCTTGACGCCGAAATTTAAATACCGTTTGTAATCTCGATTGCAAACGTCCGTAGTCCTCTACAGCAGCTACGTCAACGATTACCATATCCCATCTTCAATTAGCGAGTCCGATGCTGTGGAGGCTGCCTTCTTTCTTAGTCCGTGCATCTCGAGTCTCGGTGCATCTTCAAGTGATGCATCTTGGACCCTGATGAGCAAACGAAACAACGTTCACTGTGTCAATGTTAGGGTGAATTTTGATGTTGGTATGGTTTCGGTAACTAGCTATGAAAGTATAATCATTTTTGGGTATCGATCGAAAGCTTCGTTTGTGTGTGGACTATTTGGATAATACTGTAGATTATTTGTGTAGATCGGATAAAATAGTAGTTAAAACTTAGGATAGACACTGTTATGACAAAAATGAGTAGGGGTAATTCAAAAGAATAAAAAGATTAAAAGAATTTAACAGTGTCAATATACTATTTTGACCATATCGAAATTATTAATGAGCAAAATAAATGTTTACTTAGCTCCTGTAGATTGCAAATGATGTATAAAAATTTAATTTTGCATAAAGATCCGCAGTCTATTTATCAAGTAATGTACAATAGTTGCTTTCAGTGCTCTGTAAACCTGTTGAGAGCTAGTTTCTATAGACAAAAGGAGTTGACATCTGATATTTAATTGTACTATATACCTTGATCGAATTGAATATAATAGGTTCGTCTTGTTAGACGAACTCGTTGAGTAAATTCTCGTTGAGAATTCCGCAAACGAAGACATCAAACGTAACAGTATTCTACCAAGGCCTTTATTGTTAGTATAACATTTAAGAGATCAGCTGATAGTCGTAGCATTCTATAGCCGATGACCCGTTTGCTGTGAAAGGTAAATGAAATATCGAACGGTAGATTAGATGGTAGCAAAGTGGGATAACTATTTCATTTTTCGAACTAGAAATTCCGGAATAGAGATCTACAGAAATTTATATGGGATATGCGGTATAAACATATCAATACTGTGAATCTTACAGATCTATTGATTTTCTTACTTTTTCAATGTAAAGCAAATTTAAAATGATTGAATAGATTGCGGATCTTTATGTATTTATGTCTTGTAACAATTTTGAAAAAATACTCGAATTTTTAATTCTATAAAATTTAGTACAATTTTTATCTACTTTGGATCTACAAACTCTATTCCCACTGAAAATGGAATTTCATTCAATTTCACTTTCTTAAAATTTTTCTACAAAATTCGGGAATTGCATAAATTAAAATCGTCATTGATAATACGACAATTGCAAGTAGAAAGAAAATATATTAAATTTTGCTGCAATCACATGCTTAAGTAATGCTTGCTCATATTTCTGATATGATGTTGCTTATCACCTTGATGCCTCATAATTTTACCCACCCCTGTAATTCAATATCGATGTATTTCCCATCACGTGAAATCAGGAGCAACGTCTCAAAAATTATTTCGAGAGGCGCGCAGATAGATTCTTTGAAGGCAGAGTCTGTTTGGGGCGGTATTTGTCGGGTATACGAGGGCGGGTAGCAATTTTACCGGGATGAGTTCGCGAACTTTATTATCAGAATCGATGCAGAGAGCGAGAGAGAGAGAGACAGAGAGAGAGAGCACGCGGGCCCGTATCGGTTACCGAAATTAAAGGCACGAGATAACGCGGCGGAATTTTATTAAAAAGCACGATACGAGGAATACAAAAGCCGCCGTTGCCAGCGTCGGTCGGTGAAAAGGGCCGGGATCGGATGCGGTGGCCTGGTCGCTTTTAGTATTCCTGGGGAAGAGCGGCCGGGAAACGCGATAGGTAATTAACCTGGTTACCGGCGGAACGTGCGTACGTTCTTCTTGATTTTCTTTAGCCAAGGCGGTCGCGAGTAAACGCGCGTGCAAATACGGCGTTACCATCTCGAAATTGTTCGGGAAGACAGGCAGCCACCGAGAAAGAAACAGAGAAAGCAACAGAGAGCGAGAGAGTGGAGAGAGAGAGAAAGAGAGAGAGAGCGAGAGCGAAAGGGAGTAACCATTACCGGCGATGGTCGGGCTCCAGGGAACGGGTTCTTACCTACCGCGTCAATAATGCAAACGCGTGTAAGCCGTAGGGTATAAGCAAGGTCGTAAATATTGCGCCGCGACGCTGATGGCCGCGGAAACGTCGGTAGTAAAACCTACAGGAAAAGGGGGGTGTATATGGGAGGGGTTTGCCCACGAATCTGGCCACCCTGGAGACGCTGCTCGCGATCACAACCCTACTTGCCGTACCACTACAAGCTTATTTTTCAAATGCTCCGGAGCTTTTTCAAGTAAATGCTGTTCTACAGGTGTAGAGCGGCTGAGAATTGCTCTGTGGGGCACGCTCCGGCTCCTGGCGGGTCAAAGCCACGCCTACTTGTAGGACGTTCGTCAGAGAGGAAGCAGTATCGATGGTTTTCATTGACTGTTTTGACGATGTTTATTTTGCGATTACTCCAGAAATAGTTAAAGATACATCTGTGAGCTGCTGTTGAAGATTGAGTTGGAGGAAAGAGCAACGAGGCCACGCCTACTCGGGGTTCGTTGTAGAAATAGAAAGTAATGTAGATGGTCTTTTATGTCTTTCTCTGTCTATATTTATCTTGAAACGTCACAGCAAAGTTATTGTAGTCAAACATTTTTCTTGTGAAGCAAGAACTGCCGAGGCTAAGTTGTAAAAAGAAGCAAGCAGGCCACGCCTACTCAGGGTACGTCATCAGCCACGAAGTGTCCTATTAAACTCAAAACACCTTGATGAAGTATCTTTCCGGTACCAGGACAACGTCGCATCGTGTGCTCTGTTCCCGACTGATTGACCCGAGTTAGGGTGACTGTCGTAGACTAACATCTCGGACGCGCTGCTCTCGCGGTCGAAGCGCTCGATTTCCGCTCGGCGGGAAGCGTCTCGAGAGGAGTCAGTCCGCTTCGTATTGACCGCGCGAGCGAACGGGTGCGAGCGTCTAGGTAAAACGGGCGGCGCGGTGTAGCACGCTCAAGAAATTGCCGTCTGTGTACGTTTCCCGCATAAATGGAGAGAAGCGACCGCGAGGCGAGGCGGCCCGGCAAGATATTGGTCGATTCACTTATTCTCATGAATATGTATTCACGTTCCAGTCTCTAGACTTCCGCTCGACAATCATTATTCTTAATAACCGGCATTACTGGTGGGGCGGCGCGAGGCGAAGATTTTTCAACGGTCGGATGCGGTATGACGGTGCAAAACGTCCGCGCTGAAAATTACGCGAGTCGGATACGATCGTGACGACCAACGGACCTTTCGCTTTTTAGAAGACACCGGCTAGCATACTGGGATGGGATATCCAAATTGTAATCGAGACCATTGTTGGAGCAAGCCTGCCATCAACGGCGTTGCACAAATTAGCGTTTGGATGTAAAATAATTATTGATTCTTTAACCTGGAGATTTAAATACAGCTAGACCTTTGTTTAACAATTGAATGGTTTAATACTAGATTTACCGGCAATTAAAATATACCTATTTCTATCGAAACCTGTCAAAATGACTGGGCTTCACAAAAAATGCTTAGTTATATATATTTTGTATGAATATTCAATTATCAATTCATATATATGTTCACGTTTATGTTTTGACGCCAGATAAAATACAGGGTGCGATAACATTTCCTAACGAATTCATCGATAAATCTATCTACATATCTAATTAACGGTTTCAAGTTTGGGAAACAGATTATAGTGGTATACATAAGTAGCCACGACAAACACAAAATTATTTTGATTGTACATAAACAAAACAAGAATAAAATTCATTTGGCGAAACTTCCGTTTACCCTCCGCCTCAGAATTCGATGAAATTTTGAAAATAGGATCTTTTTTGACTAAAATGACGATTGCCAGAAGGATTTTTCACGACTACAAAAAATGTTTTTCATCATGTCAATGTCGCTCTCTACCTTATCGACGTACCTCAACCGAGGTGGAGGATAAACGGAAGAACAGCCATTCATTATATCACATCACATCACATCATCACATCATTGCGAAAAAAATGTAACATTAAGTAAAAAT
This sequence comes from Lasioglossum villosulum, assembly GCA_963971365.1. Taxonomy (NCBI): domain Eukaryota; kingdom Metazoa; phylum Arthropoda; class Insecta; order Hymenoptera; family Halictidae; genus Lasioglossum; species Lasioglossum villosulum. The sequence goes on from OZ020499.1 coordinate 28,557,128, forward strand.
TTTAGAATAAAATTGTAAAACCTGTCATTTTTACTGGCGTGGTAGATCTAGTGTTAAGACGTTTCGTGCTGAGCCGTTTTTGCTCGACAATTAAACAATCTTACGTGTTCTGTTCTATATGCACTTGATATAATGCCTCATTCTTTTGATGGAAATCTATACTACATTCTGCAGTGTGAAACTTGTTATAAAATATATGTTTTTAGCGGATTAAATAAATATGTCAACGTGTACCACAGGCGGTACAGGTGGCCTGAATGGATTGTTTAACGTGTACAATTGGTGGTACACGAGGCACGCAACGTGTTAACTACGTGATTTTACATTATAAACACTAAATTGCAATAGGCAATAAATATTTTTCCAACTGTGACTAATAATTTGATTGCTCAACGTAAGTAGCTGATCATTGAAACAGGCAGCTGAAGAAATAGAATTTGAACGACGTCACTGTAACTCCAGGTCAAAGTAGACCCAAGCACGGTAATCCAACGGTTCAACTCGCGGATTGAAATGCAGCACAGAGGAAAAGTACATGAATGAATTGCATGCGTGGTCGCAGCGTCGTAAAAATGAAGAATAATAGAAACGGAAAGTTTGCTTCGACCATATTGCGGGTCGAGGTGGTACCAGGTTCATCGAGTAGCCATGTTTATTATACCCAAAGCGCGCGTTAACTCCTGCTCCATACAAAATCCGTGGAAAACACTAGAATCTCGAGGAACAGCCAGAGAAATTCGTTGGAGCGGTGGAAATAATTGTCCGAGTAATTTCGTGCTGCTTCTACTCCATCTCTTGCGCGTTATCGTTTACATACGGTTCATAGTACCCTGGAATGCTTAAGGGAGGGTAAAAAATTTTCACAGAATTTATAACGGTTTCTTCAAACATGTACTTGCGTGGGAGGCTAACAATCTGGTTTAGCTGGAAACAAATCTGAAATTCTTGAAACACTGTATACAATTTTCAAGAACATGTGAAAACGTATGTAAAAATAAGTAGAACATGCTAGAGATCCCTACAAAAATTATTTGCATGAAAACGAGCCTTGTAAAAGAGTGGAAATAAAACGATCTTCCCCCAAACTTGAATGAATCTCAAATATCATGAAACACTAAACGTTCTGGGGAATAAAATCCAAATGCATTGTTGTTTCGCTCAAAACACTTCTTCAATTTTAACCAATCGAAAAAAAAACACGCAATTCAAATGTGGAATATCTGCCACGAAGTGTAAAAAGATCGTCGCCCAATCCTAAGAGTGTACAGAGGAAACCACAACAAACCCGGAGACATTCCCAGAATAAATTATGTAAGTATCTACTTTGCTAATCCAAGAAGAAAGTTTTTTGGAATAAGGTTGCCGGACAAATGTTTGCAGTTTCGAAGGAAAACTTCTGTTGTTTCTCACAGCGTCTCTCGGCAGCTTCTTCGAAGCTTGTGTTCGTGCGTGAACGTCGAACCGCGGCGTTTAGCAAGACGATCATTCGCGATCGTTCGCGATCATTCGCGAATCCAGCGAAAAGCTCCGATAAACAAAGCGGCTGCACGTATCAGGAGCTGCAAGCGTTACACGCGAGGATTCCTCGGATTAGTGAAGCGCGTGACGTCGCGCGGATGAAGCGGATTCCTCGCGAAAACGCTTCGATCCGCGAGTAAGCTTCTTCTTCGATCGTGTGGATCTTTCCAGAGGAACTTTTCTGTCGATCTTCGGAAGCGACTCGAAGTGGGTTTTGGGTTAGACCAGAAATGGTTGTGAGTTGAGTTTGATGACAAGACAGTGGATTGTATGTATTAATGGCAAAAATGAGTAGGTGTAATTTCAAACAGTATGATCATTGGGAGAATTTAAAACTACTTTTTTTTTTTAATTTGAAAATCTCGTACGAGATTTATCTCAACATGATGAAGAATACAATTGGAAAATTACAAACTGATGAAAAAAAAAATTTAACACTGTAGAAAATTAAAAGTACAAAAAACATTATGATGAAAATATGATAACACAACATAGTACATATTTTACACATTTACACTTATCCACTACATACTATACCAAATCAAATTTGTAGTTTACATTATCTCAAAAACTTAAAAATAAGAAGACAAGCCCCAATATATGAATTTAAAACTACTGTTGTATCATTTTCAACCTTCTAAATGTATTAACAAAGAAAACAAATTTCAAATCAGGTAGAAAATTTTGATTTTGCATAAAAATACGCTGTCTATTGACAAGTAATACGATGAATGTCGTTTAGATTTATGTCGTGAATAGAACTTTGCGCAAACTAAAAATTATCTTGTTTGAGCCCGTCGAAAATATCACAGCTCTCGATGATGCTTGCAACTCGTTGACGCTAACAGGTTAATTTCCTTCGTCGAGCAGTGGTAGGGCAATTCGACGAACCTTTTCTGTTGGATCGATGCGACGAGTTTTTCTAATCGATGGCAAATGCCAAATGCCAGCAGCTGTTTTTTAGCGGGTCGATGGACAGATTAGTTCGACTCCCAGCAGCCCGTCCGGCAATTAAATGCCCTCTTTCATTGGACTACTTTGCGTAATCGATGGTTCCAGTCGACCAGCCCGTCGAGAACTTCTTTTTCGGCCGACCTTCCCCCTCCAAGCTCTTTGGAACACGAGCCAGTCCACTCGGTCGATTTTCCCCTGAATTTCAAGTTCGAACTTTTTATTATTATTATTTTTCATCGACATTTTTGTTCACTCGTTTCTTGCATTAATTACCCCTAGGATAATCGATGAAAAACGAACAGCTGGAATATATCTGTCAAGTGAATTTAATCAACGATGTACCCGTTCGATTGGCCATCTAGGAAAACGTTTGTTTGCGAAGTTCTCGTTACCTGCAGCTCGATAGGAATTTCAACTATTTCCAGCTCTGTGTCAACATTCCAAAAATCAATCGCATGGCAGATATATATTTTGAAATGCTTTTTCAATTTTTTGATTGCAAATCCTACAAACAAACTCAAAACACGAGATCTTTCTACGGAATGAAAGTTCTCTGTGAATGTTCAAAATTACATTATTTATATTTTTATAATAGTGAGGTGTTATCCTGATTGGTCCCGAGCAAATGTGCTGAATGGTCTCAAATATACGAACACTTTTCACTCGCTCAGCTGACCGTACTCTACTTCTACAATCCCAAAACTTCTTAACAGATGTAAAATGTACTCCAAGGTCACAGACTTCTTCCTACTACACTAAAGTAACGCTCGCTAACTTCTAACGAAGAACAACTGGATCCACTTTATACGTAAATCTTGCAACGTTGTATTTCCAAAAGAACAAGTTAACTTTGTTTAATTTGCACCGTTTACAAAGTTAGGCAAGGTCGTGTTACAAGTCCATGGATTTCAAGTTCCTCCCACGATAATGTGACCATGAGAGAACAATTTTAATATTTTTTGACAGTCCTAAATACAAATTGCTAGATCCACTCGAACGTGTAAATTCGACCATTTTCGATTCGAACAATTTAAAAATTTAACTGGAACCATAGTTATTTGAAAAGGGTACCTTCTCAACGATTTCAAGGTAAACTTTCTGAATAACTTTCCAGCGGTTCAAAAACATTATTACTATTTACATATAGGAATAAACGTAAACTATATACAATTCTTTAATAACGCGAGGGAATTGATACCCTGTTGTTGTAGTTCCATCCCACTAAGGGAACGGTTAATCAAGCATCATAGTCGACGGGGGAGGCTGCAGGATTTCACCTAAACGTCGTCCGGTTTCTTGAAGGGCTCAGGAGTGGAGAAATCGTTGTTATTTTCCGAATTAGACGGGAACTTCTGTAAATTTGTGGGCGCGCGGCGCCATGGAGAGAGGGGAAGAGGGAGGACAGGTCATGGGAGGCGTTTGAAGTCGTCGAATCTCCGGGGTAAACCGCTCCGCCATCCCACCATGAATTCATTCGCACCCTCATGAAATTCAAAGCAGTCGTTACGCTGCTGGCACGACGACAACGAGTCGTCGACGACCAAGAGGACGACGGGGACAAGCGACGAGACGCGACAAGACAACGTGAATGCTGTACACCGTGGTCGAGCTGTTACTCGTCTACCCCAAGATCTTCGATGTTTTATTTATAATTTGTTTATGTCATAGTCTACACCGTCCCGTCGGCCCGCGCAGTTCCAAGCACGCCAATTTGCTCCTCGAATGTTATGCATATATGTACGTCGCGATTCTCGATCCGAATCGATTTTAGTATGTTGACTACCGCGTCGGTCAAACTAATTTTGTTCATAATACAAAAGAATTTAATAACTCATCATCTCCGTGATAATTTTTCTGAAGAAAAACATTTTTTTAACACGTTCCGTGCAGAGCCGTATTTGCTCGACAATTAAACAAACTTATGTGTTCTGTTCTATACTGCAGTTTTATAATGTCTCATTCTTTTGGTGGAAATATATTCTGCAGTGTTGAACTTGTTAGAAAGTATATGTTTTTCGTTGCAATAAATAAAGATGTCAACGTGTATCTTCAGTGGTGGTTAAAGTTTTCGCATGGAGTGAAAAATAATATGTATCTTTTACTTCAACTGTTTTCTGAATAAATCCTTAAAATAAAGAACGGACACTAACGATATGTGGCTAAATTTTTAGGTATGTCTAATGATTAAGGTTTTGTGAAAATCGACGTGTATCAGCGACCAGAATTCCCTCGTGAAGCCACCACCTAGCGCATCCCCCGGCGCAGGGAGAGTTCTACTTTCACCAGAAATGCAGGTGCAATGAAGATCGAATCAACGAAGCGACCGGGGACCGGTCGATCGACGGTTCGCGTCGCGATTCAATTAAATCCCCCGGACAAATACCGTGGCTGCAGTCACGCCGAACGATTCGAACGTTCGGAATTTTACGGCGCACTGATCTGACGATAATTAATGAACAATAGTGTTTCTGCGTCCTCGAGGAGAGGGGAGGACCTGGGACGAAAGCCTCCGCGTCGCAAAATCCGTCGCGAATCTTCGCGAGAAGATCCGCTTTAATAATTCCATAGTTTCGAGTTAATAGATCGTCCGGGGATTAAGTGTCGCTTACCGGGACGCAGCGCGTGTGCTGCTAATTAAATGCTCCCGCTGAATTTGCGACAAATTGGACGAAATCTACGTCAAGTGGTCTCCGCTTAAGCTACCCCCGATTCTCGATTCGATTAAGCCTCTGATAAACCGCGTTGCCCGCCGAAAACGAGTGCTGACCGCGTTTCATCCGAATGGCTGTGTTTCATCCGAATCCGTTACGGATCGAGGGATCGCCATATCTGGATCATGCCCGCAATGTATCGAAAACAGTGTAATAACTAAACTGCGGGTTTTGTACATTTATATCGAATGAGAACATAAAAATTACTGTTCCCAGCTCAGTGTACAAATAAAACTTCAAACTCTTCACTTTGATTTTTATAAATCATTTCCAATCAATTCTATTTTGCACAGGGGACCACAGTCTGGTCAAATAATATAAACTTGTTTGGAAGAACTTTTAGTATCTCAATGTAATATATTTTCCATTGTGATTGATCTTCAATGACCTCCAATGACCTTGTATATCCTTTTAATTTTAAAAATGGAGTTGACCTACATATATCCTCTACATATTGAATTTCGAGGTCGAAAGGTCAACAGTTTTTTCATGTAAATAAAATAAATCGTACAAAACGAACCGTCAATAAAAATTCAATCGTTCTCTTGAAAAAGTTGTGTTTTAATTAATCATATTGATTTTGTGATGCCTCGCTGACTCTGTAGTGGAATTCTGTAAAATGGGTACAATAGTCGATTGTGAGGTCTAGACAATGGGATGCTCGTACGAAGGAAAGGTGTTAAAATGAGCCTCGAGGATCGAGGAGAGCTGACACATCGAGGCGAGGGAGGCCGATAGCGATCTCCCGAACAGTTTCGCAAGAAATATCGATGGAACGATACGAAGCAGCCGTCGAACAACTGCGATGACATTGGAATTGCCTCGGCAAATAGGCGGGCAGAGTGTAGGTACGGCGATATTCCGGGAGCGTTAGACCGAGCCGAGCTGCCATTTTCAGAGTGAATGTAAAAGCAGGCGGTTCACCGTAAGGCAAGCAGAAATCAAGGACTACTTTGCTCGTTGCCCTGAATGCATAAACTTTCCACGGATTAACGTATTCGCAGTCGACTTCGCAGTCCCATATCTCTCGGTGCAGCCCGTTTCTTTTCTCTCTCTCTCTCTCTCGCTCTCTCCCGTTTTTCTCTGTTTATCCGACGCAACCTTTTTCGGTGTTGGCTATTATCGAGCGAACGTGTACACACTATATATGTATATATATCGCCACGGCACTCGAGCCGACCGCAACAAGAAGAACTTCTCGTTCCGTGTTCCTTCCCTCCGAATTGTACTAATTAGTTTCCGTTGACGAAGTAATGCCAGGGTTTTCGGCCACTCAAAGAGATAGTTTCGAGCACCAGCTAACGACTGTCAACGGCCGTGGCATCCTTTGCATTCCGCGCGAAAGAAATCTCAAGCTGAAATCCATAAAGCTCGTGCCCCCATTCCCTTCCCTCATTTCTGCTCTTTTGGAACTTCTTCGGGGGCCAACGCCAATTTTTCTGCACGACAGATTCATTCGAGAATAAGACAGTGTAAATGATGACTAGACTACGGATCTTTGTGCAAAATAAAAATCAGACACAGCAGCGAAGTAAAAACGTTGTCTGTACAATTTTGTAGCGACCATTCAAATCTAATAAAAAGCATTCAGTGTACCAAGGTATTCATTTAACGATTGAGACCGTTTCAATGTGAAATAGTTAATCTATGCGAGTGGCTCTAGGATTCATCCACAGTAGCTCGTCGTGAGTGGCTAAGCGGTTAATTTTGAGGTTGGCCTAACTCAGTTCGCTCTATAAGTAGAGGGTTGTTTTTGGGGTCGAGCGCTAATAGAGAAATCATTACGAGTACGAAGTCCGAGTGTTTTAAGTTATTCCGTAAACGGTGCTTATCCATTCCAAGTAGTCGATATAAAGCAAAAGCTCTTGCTCCGACGACGACGCCGACGTCATCGTCGTCGACGTATCCTTCGTCAAACACTAAAACTTAAAGACTTTAAGCCCTTCTCCGCGGGAGATTTCCCGAGAATCTCGAACTCCTAACTCTTGCATTCGAAAGCGAATACATATTTGCCCGGAGACGCTACAGAGATAGAGCCAGAGAGCGAGATAGGGCAAGAAAGAGAAAGAGGGCTTGCAAGGGTTCGGGAACGGTAAAAAGGTTGCGAGCCATAACGCGAACCGAAACGGGCAAACTAATTTCGCTCGGGGGAAGGGGGAGTAGCGCAATAAAACGTAATAACGTGGTTTAATTAAAACTAATATCAATCCCGCCGAATGCATCCGAAATTGAAGGATACGACCTTCCGCGGGGATATTGTCTGGCAGGATGATTAAGAGAAAACGGGACCGGCAGAATGAATAAGAAAAGAAGGAGAGAGAGAGAGAGAGGCAGAGAGGTCAGGTCGCAGAGGCTGTGGAACCGCGAGTGCGACGCTAGGAGAGGCGCTTTTGACCTCCTTAAAGTCGCGCGCGCCTCGCGCTTACACGCTCACTCGCTTCGCGGAAGCGCAAGTTGCAAAACTGCCAGCCGATTTCACAACATGTCGCTTCGATTCTTGAAACTGCAGCTAAACACGATTTAAAAAGAGCTGAACCCTTGAAGTATTCAAATTAATCCGTAGAACAAGTTTAGATGGAATTGGCACGGAATTGTTACCGTAAAACAATCTAGAGGAACACTTTCCATTGGGAGATCGAGAAATTTTCGACAGGGTAGAAACTTTGCTGTCTCTAAATAGTTAGCAAAAATTATGTATTCGTAAATATCAAAACTTGAGTCTCTGAAGATTAAAACCCGTTTATATAATTTGTCACATATTTTCATTCTAGGTATGCCTGTTCCTCAAACTTTCCAATCTTTCTTGATGAAATCGGCAGCTCGTTCACCGAACATGTTTATCGCTGCCACTGGGTTACCAGACACCACCTGTTAGAAAGATGTGGTCGTTTAGTTTCATGCAGAGCATTTGGCATGGAATTAAATTGAGAATCAATGCTATTTTATTATTGAACTTACTCTGGGCATGATGGAGGCATCAGCCACCCTAAGTCCATCAATTCCATGGACCTTCAACGTTGGGCTGACAACTGCCATGGGATCACTAGCCGGACCCATCTTGCAGGTGCCACTCTGGTGGTTCTCAGGTCTGGTATTGTAGGTAATTGCGCACAACCAGTAGTCGTCGCTGTACTTCTCATGATGAGAGCATTCCTCCACGAATTCATCGATTTTTTTGAGGTCGAGATTTCTCATCGTTGTTGAGTTGGCAAGATTCAAAATTACATGGATGCCCTCAACGACCACTTTTCGGTCGTGCAGGGTACCTAAGTCGTTACCCCAGATGAAAGGGGGACTATGGGGGTCATTGTCACGAAGCATGAGGCGACCTGCGAACATCAACGAAGACTATAATTGCATCCAAACTATCAGTGTTTAGAAAGTACCGACCGTTGCTGGTCGGATGCAAGTTCACAGATGTGAACCTGACAGGCATTCTCGAGCCACGGAAAACTACATCAGCGGTCTTCAGCTTGCTGTCGCACACAGCCTGGAATCCAGCGAAGAAGATCTGAATGTCTGGGTCATCAGGAGTGGTCAATTTCGACGCGACGATTCCCGTCACCTGGGCCATGCCTGTGCTCGACATGGGTCCGGTTTGGTTCTGCACGTACTGGTCAACGGAGTTCAGGTTCAGCTCATCGACCTTCTGCTCGCCCAGTGTGAAATCTATAGCGAAGGATTGATGATTATGCAGGTTCTCGCCAACACCAGGCAGGTCATGGACCACGGGGACCTTGACGTCCTTCAGGTGCTTCTTAGGACCGACACCTGACAGCAGCAACAGCTGCGGCGAGTTAATCGCTCCTGCTGACAAGACCACCTCGCGCTTTGCTCGAACGTAGTACTTCCTTCCGTTCTGTACAGGACCATTATCATTATTGTCACAATCAACCAAGTTAGATTGACCCAAGTTAGTAGTTACTAAGGTTACTAAGGTTACATAGTTACTAAGGTAACTGTGGAGGATTCGATATAGTGACTTGCCATTTCGAGGTCGACACCGACGGCCTTCTTGTTGATGATGCGGACTTTGGTAGCTAAAGCATTGATAGCGACGTCGAGATTCGGGCGATCTCTGAATGGTCTGATGAACGAGGTGACGCTACTTTGTCGCACTCCATTCTTGCTGATCGTTTGAGCAACCGTGAAACCGGTGATCTTATCGCCGGCAAAGTCCTCGGTGACCCCGTACCCAGTCTCCTTAGCTGCTTCCAGTACTGATTTCGCGAACTCTGGCTGCCAGGGGAATCTGTCGAAAATACGAATCATTTGTTGATTATTAGCAACTGCATTTTTATGCGTTTGTAGCACAATCAAATAATCAATAAGGATTGTCAACACCGAGCGTCAGACACGATCAGAATAATGATGAAATAGAGGATGACAATGGTAATCACGAACCTTTCGACCACCATGAGTCCTCCAACGCCGTGATCCTTTGCGCTCACCCTGCCAATCTCTCTGTTGTCCTCAGATTTCTTGTAGAACGGTAGAACCTGTTAATAACGATCACGTAAGAAGGAATCAATCTTTATAGACAATGTAGAATGGAAGAAGTTAATAGATACTGTACATCTTCCCAATCCCATCCGTCGTTGCCGGCCTCCGCCCATTTCTTGAAATCCTTCGCGTGGCCTCTATGGTAGGCCATACCATGATGCATCGTGCATCCGCCAAGATTCCTACCACGTGGCCAGTAGCAGCTGCCGCCACTCTTCAGACAGGCGAACGACTCGTTAATTGTCCGGTACTGCCAGTCCAGTTTACCATCTGTAAAATGCGATGTCAACATTTTCTTAATATTCCTTTCTCTGAAGTAGCCTAACTTCACTAACAGCAGTGCAAGACTACGATAGCAGGAACTTTTGTCAATTTATTACCGAGATAAAGTAGAAGATTGCTGGGTATTTGTGCACCTGCCGGTTCATCCGGACCCGCCTCCACCAGCAATACCGACCAGTCATTCACTTCGCTCAATCTTGAAGCTACCACTGGTCCTGCTGCCCCAGCTGTCCAATAATACAATTGACAACACTATTCGGTAGCAGAATAAATGTGCAAACACAGAGGAACTAATTCAATAGGAAAATAAATATTGAAATTGATAAGATGTGCAACTACTTTGATAGAAATTTGTGTAGAGGGCTTACCGCCAACGACAATGAAATCGTACGAAAGCCTCGGTCTCTGAACTGGCTTGATACGACCACAGCTATCTCCGATCTCAGGACTTGCGATGATCACAGCATTCAACACCGTCAGAAACATATTAGTGTTGCCTGCAGCGCACACATCGGTGAGTTGGGGCCCACCGGTGAACGGCGCAGGGCACTGCGGCACCGGAAGCGATGCGCCCAAATGGTTTAACAGAGACTGTAACAAGCACGATTGTCTGTGTCATACAAAAACGCTCATAGACTGTAATAAACATGAACATCATTTTCTACGTCATGTACTGATGTTCAGACAATAGCTACAGAACAATAGGTACTAACACGTGCTAACATAAAGATTGTGAAAAATATAATTTTCCAAGTGACACATTGAAGCTCAAAGACTATAACAAACACGATTTTCTACGTTACACACCCACGCGTTCGTTTTTTACCCACATGTATTTTAAACAATAGTATTTTACAAGAGAAAGAGATACCAAAACAATCAAACATTTATAGAAACCGAAACATGTATCAGAGAACACAACGTTCCCGAATTGAATTTTTTAGAAGTTTTAGTTGTAGGAAAAAATAAACATGAAACAAAAGGGAAACGCGAAGTTGATTTTTTCTAAAAAAGATTCTACAAATTCAAACAACAATACAAAGTTTATACAATTTTGTTTCGTTATACGTTTCGAAATGCTTTCCCAGAGGAAAAAGTGCCCCCTTTACAACAATTCTTGAAAATCCAATTTGTTTCGCGAAGTTACCGCGAATCGAAGATCAACTATTTCTCGGTGAAAATTTGGCTGTTTAGTTTTTTAACGTTCGACATTTAATGAAGTAATGGTTCAAAAATTAACATTTTTCAGTGAAAATCTAGCAATTGTTCAACTTTTTAGAACACTATAGTTTTATTTATTAAAGCACCCCTTAAAATTTTTATGCATGAAATTTGTAATATTTTAAACGTTTCCAATGTTTTAGTGAATATTTAGTAATTTTTAAATTTCCAATCAAACTTCTAAAATATTTATGAATAGACTAGATCTTTATGCATTTATGGAGAAATTGGTTGAATGAAATACGACACAGTAAAAGATTTAAAAAATTCAAGAATTTTGTATTGATGCTTCTAATGTAACAAAGTCGTTTAGGGATGAAATCATCTTATTCCTGCTTCCCACAAGCAATGCAAAACACTTTTATTTTGCATAGAGATCCGCAGTCTATGATCATGCATTGAATGACTATGTACGTCATACGTGATACAAAGCACCCCATTTTTATAAAACAATATACTTTCATGCAGAAAATGAAACTAAAATTATACTAAGTATAAAGGAACAGTAGCAACTTTCAACCTCTGTGATTATGGGTTAACTTTCTAGAGCAGTACACATTCTTCAACAGAACTACCCCTAGGAGTATAGTGATTTTCAGAACATCAAGTAGAATATTTTCGAGAGAAAAATTACGACGTACCATGTTGCCGGATGATCCAAAAGCCCTGGAACCACAGTCTTGTCTGACTGACAACCTATCCTCGCGGTTTCCTCTTTATACGATGACATTTATGCGCGGGGACAAGTGCGAAGACGATAAGCGTGTGTAATTGTCAGTGCGTACAAAGTGTCGCCTGTTATCTAGTGTTTCACAGTATTGACAAATTACACATTCGGTGGTACGTGCAAACGGTAACCGACTCGCTACAGGGGAGGAACCTTGTCACGTCATAACGAGAATGAAGGATGCCTTGTGCTCCATATGGTCTGCCATAAAAACTATTTATTTACAACATTATGATTTACAATCGTGCAGGGGCAGTTCGCAGAGGGTCTGTCACTTCCTAGCTATTGCTTTACGCCATTACGCTCGCAAAACCATTCGACAGTAGGCATTTTCCTATTCAATTCTCTTTGCAAATCATACTCGAGCTCGAGACCTCGGAAGTATAGTTAACCCTCTGTGCGCCGCGTCTCGTTTGTTTGAACAAACTTCAAAATTAAATTTTAGCACATTTTTTATTGTTATATAAGTTTTGCGCCATCATCAGTAGGACGATCAAATTTATTGCTGGAATATTGCTGAACAAGTAAACATCGTCAACGAAAACGTGAAAGAAGTTTTTAAAAAAATAACCAGGTACTGGGAGATTAGGATAAGGGTTAAATCTTCTTGTAAAATGTATGAACAAATATATGTATTGTCAAGTTATAAGTAACGTGATACACAAAATTAATTTGATTTCTTACATTTTGCTATATCGTCGCGCACAGTGACTCTGATGACGAAAGGATAATAATTTCTCCTATTTCCTTCTGGGAAAATGAAATAGGTATTTTTGTATTTTGGGTGATCTTCGTCTTATCTAACACTGAAGGTAGTAACGCGAGAAATGAATAATTGGTGCTATAAATCGGGATCCCATCGTCCATCTTCGCCGTGTATTTGAATTTGTTTGATATAAAGGCTAGATTTTATTATAGCATTAACATTTTGAAAGTGTTAGACGCGATGAGTAATTGTAATAATTTTACGTATTCCGGCGTTTGATATCTCAACCTACAGTTTTTAGATATGATTTTAGACATGTGTCTTTTCACCTCTCCGTTCTAATTTTCCGTGTTTTTCAGTTGCCTGTTATGGCAATCGCTGTATTCTAAATAAACTGTTTGTTTCTCCCGCAGTTAATTTTATTAACAGACTATGGGTAGACTTTTATGGAAGTGGCTACTTTCTAAATGAATAAAATTTGTTTGGTCCTTCTACTTGGTAATTTCTGTTATTTTTATTAACAAGGGTACATTATTATACTAGTCGCTATTTTCTACATAAACGAAATTCGTTTCTTCCACTTGGTGATTTCTGCTACCTTTGTTAACAGAATAAGGACAGAATGTTATGGCATTTGCTATTTTCTAAAGATATGAAATTTGTTGGTTTCTTGCACTCCGTGAGTTTGCACTACAATTTTGATTACGAAATCAAGTGCATACATTTTATTAATAATGACAGTCAGGAACGAGAACCAATTAAAAAAAAGCGATAGCTTTTTGCAACATTGATTATTATTATCAAGTCCGAGCCAATGTTTCCAATTGGAGCATGATTCTTCAGGAATGCAGTACACAAATAATGATAAAACGAATTCAAAATTTTTGTTCTTCCTGCTCAGTGTCGACTGAGCAGATGGAAAACAATTTGTATTGCATGATACACACTGTCGATAATCAACGATTATCGTTAACCGAATACAGACAATACCAAGAATAGTATACAATTTGTATTCCGTGAAAAACACTGTCGATAATCAGCTATTGTCGTCAACCAAATACGTACAAGGAAACTCAACTCTTCTCAACAATCTTGCAGCTACGTAGAAGCTGATGTGAATCCCTCGCGAGTACAACATTCACAATAATTCATGTACATAACGGACAAATCATCGAACAATATTTTACACACTTTGACTTAATGTACTACGCGTTCGCAGACTTATTTGTAATTCCCTCTGAGATCGCGATCCTAAAAAGAAACGTTACTCCAAACGGTGCATGGATCAGTTCGCTCGCAGTTCCTTTGAGAAATTGATTGGAAATTCCCGGTACAAGAAAAACAGTGGAAAAATATCTTGTATCTTAAATAAGATTCCTACCTTTCACAAGCGCATTTAATCGAAATCTGTAGAACCCTACGTGGGGTCAAATTCGAGCAAACGGTAGACTGCAGTTAGGGGTTGGAAAGTTCCTAGGTTTCTAGATCTGTGAGAAAATATTCTATCTCTGCAATTGGCTGTGCGAACAGTAGAGTTTCTAGATTTCACAGACGCAGTGGATCCGTACATCAGTAGAAAGGCTCGAGTTCGATGAAAGATCAAAGTTCAGAGTGTTAGAGTTCGGATCAAAGACTCGAGTTCGATATACGCTGTGGTAGGACGCAGTTTTGGTAACGCGCGAAAAATAATTAAGGCAACGGGTGGTACGTTGCTGCTAATGTCCAACAGTTGGTTCGCTGAGTTTCCGTTCCACGGTAGTCGATCGGCCCTCGATCTTATTTGGATCACGTTGATCACGGCGGCGAAGAGAAAGGCCGGCGAGAGCATTGTCCTTTGCTCGGATGATCTCGCCTCTTTGGTGACTTTCGCCGCCATCTTGGCACCGGTAAACTCGCGGCCAAATCGTTTGCGACACTCGCCGGAATATCTTGGACTAGATTGATCGGAGATCGTTGATTACCAGACACCCTGGTCCCAGTCGACGTATTTGATCCCCCATAGCAATAGATCCAGCGAGTTGTCGATCGTAGAACGGGAACTACGGAACATGGCAAATTGCTAGTGACTAATTATAGCGTTTTCGGGGGGTTGAGTTTTTCCATGGAGGGCTAGACAAGCCCATACGGGTATGGGTGTGGATAGGCTGCCCGTACCATTGCGTTCCGGCAACGCCCCAGTCCGCTTTGATGAACGCGGCTGCTCTTTCGCCGATCATTATTGCCGGTGCAGCCGTGTTGCCGGATGTTACCTGTACCAATAGAACGTATTCGATTAGTCTTCCCAATATCTGTCAATGCATACCGTCTTGTGCCTACGCCAAGGCGATCCACCATTTCGAAACGTTTCAGACATTTTACTGAAGACACCCAACTTTGGAGGACAAATGAAAATGATAGGTACGCGTTATCTTTATTTGAAGTACTTTTTTTTAAATTTTAGGTCATTTACGAGGCCTAGGAAAACTTGTTTTCTTGAACTGATGGAACCCTAACTTTGAAGGGCTCTCGTTCGATTATTCTGCGAGGTATTTGAACGAATCCAAAGCCAAATGATAACTAGAGATCTGCTTCGCAGTGTGTAATTTTTTCAAAATTTTAGGTCTATTATTCGAAATAGAAAAAAAATTATATTTTTGTCAGGAACTTCTCGAAATGGTATTTGAAGCAAATGATCGTTATTCCTCAACCATAAATGCTCCCTCTGTCTCATATTCTGATATATTTAAATATTTTAAATTAGAATCATCGAGTACAAACTAATTCTCAGATTCAGTCATTTCACATTTCCAAATAAATATTTGCTGTATGAACTTGCAGTATAAATTGCCAATAAACTAGACACTAAATCCAATTAATTACCGAATGCTCTACACCGTGAAACATACGAATACACGCAGTGTTACAGACAACATTAATTAACTATAAATTGTAAATTGCATCCAATTTACGAGCCAGGCCAAATCAGACTACGACCCCCTAATCGATACAAATATAATCTAACTGAATAAACATGTGACTATGCTCCAACAGTATGTCTTTGACAACAGTGAAATCGCAAGAAAATTAGAACATAAAATTGCTCTAAATGTATAAATACACCGATCCAATTAACCGCTAATCAACAAACAAAATCATCACATGTTGAACCACACGAACGAAGAAAAACTCAGGCGCAAATTACGTTAAAGTGTAACGAAGAAGCTGTTAATGCGGCGCGCGATACTTTAAATCATGCAGAATTTAATTAAGCTTAAGTTACAAAATCTTGAATAAACTTAATTAAAATAAACCTCGCGGAAGATTTTATGCATGTTGCAATTTGTGACTGAAATTACTACAATTTAAGACATAAGCAAATCAGAAGTTATGCCACAATTTCGAAATAAATTAAGACTGAGTTTATACTGCAATATGGAACAGAAATAAGACCAAAATCGTATCCCAATTAATAAAGGTGTAATCACAATTTGAGACGGAGAGGGTGCTAAATACAGCACAGAGACTTTTCTACAGTAAAGGGGTGCTATACCTGCGGCATGATTGACGTGTCAGCGACTCTGAGACCCCTGACACCGTGCACCTTGAGTCTAGGATCAACGACAGCCATGCGATCGTAGGCCGGGCCCATTTTGCAGGACCCAGCTTGATGGTTCTCAGGACCCGTGTCCTGTTGCACGGCGCAGGCCCAATATTCGTTGCTGAGGAACTCGTACTGCGAGCAGGCTGACAGAGCCGTAGTAGCAAGCGTCATATTGTGTTTCCTCATGGCAGTGGTATTGGCGAATGACAGGGCGATCTGAATTCCCTCGACGAGAATAGCTGAGTCCAGCGGATCGCTCAAATAGTTTCCATGGATTATGGGCTTAGCGAGCGGATCGTTGCTGGCCAACCGAAGTGTTCCTAACGCGGAAAGACGGTTTGCTTGTAATATTGATTCCGGTAAAGCGAGGACGATCGTCCGTTTCGATACATGTACATTCAATTCTGTTTAAATGTCCCCCCGCGATTATTTCCCGGAGTGGCAAACTTGCTGGGATGTGTTTCAGACGAGTGTTGTGCGGAGCACTAGTTTCAGTTCTATTTCGCATGCAAGCCAACAACCTGAAGATTCTGGCTCAGGGCTACGAAATTAAAGAAAATTAATCAGCCCGTATGTAGTCAATCAAAATGTATAGATTATTTAAAACCTCTTGCGTTTAATATGCTTGCGCAAATTCTCGGTTTAAGACTATGAATTAATGTGTTAGCGAGCAAAGCATAAACATTCGGAGAAATTTTGTAACATTTTTAGAGTTACATTAGCAAGTTATTGAAAGAAATTCAGTAAACGGTTACCCGGGTACCGGCAGTAATTTCTCGGCATAAGATTTAATTGTTCTCAATTTTACACAGCAATGGCTACAATTTGTTAAGTTTTGTTAGTCGGAAAATTTGTTCTTACTAAACTGTTCGATTCTCAATATTTTTAACGACTGCAGCTTGTCAATACCTATTTAGTATAGAAACATCGTAAATATCGTAAAGCTGGCACGTGTTGTTGCACTAGACAAGATTAAAATTGACTTAAGCAACTTATGAGTGGCCATAATGTCGTAAAAACGGGTCGTTGTTAGCTGTAGGAATGTATAACACAAAATGTAGACTACCACTTAAAAATGAAAATGCGATTAACAGAGGACGTCTGAAGGTCACTTCAAAATCAAATAATTACCATCGCGGTGTGTTTTCTTTGATGTTGAAAAACACTCGTCTGATATATTTCCTGCTTTGATACTTCGGGAAATAATTGCACGTACGAATTTGAACCAGATAACATTTGATACGGCTACTGTCGCGATAAGTACCTTTGCTTCGTGGGTGAATGTTTGTGGGCGAGATACTGATAGTGCGAGGGCTATCGCTCATCAATGCACCAAGTTCTCCGGTGACACTACAAGCAGCTTGGTAGCCACCGAAGAAGAATTGGAGATCTGGGTCATCAGGTGTGGTATACGAGGAAGAAATAATTCCAGTCATTTGAGACAGTCCTGTCGAAGCCATGGGTCCATTTTGGAAGCCAATGTATTCCACCGCCGCTGCCCAGCTCAGGTCGTACTCGTTGGGCTCGTTGATGTCGAAGGACACCGTGAATGACACGTGGTTATGTAAATTCTCCCCGACACCTGCAGAACACGCAAGGTACATGAAGAGCTGCATTGTATTACATAACTATTAGGTTTCTACAAAAGTTCGTATCCGATTTCATATTAAAATACAACAAAAAATCGGAGACGAATGTCCGTACTGACCTACTAAAAGGTTTTTATGATAAAAAACAGATAAAGAGGTACTTCGAGAAAAGAAAAATACTATGTATAAAAATACTCTGTTCCATTTCCTCAGAATTAATTCCAAAAGGATTCACAATTTACCAATGCCTTCCACCGAACTCAATGAAAAATTGAAGCACAAATTTTATAAATAATTCTGTCTAGTTTAAAGTGCTATAAACCATCAGGTAGAGGGCTTGCCGAGCAAATCTAGTGCCAGGAGCAATTTCGTCGGGGCGGATCGTGTAAACAGTCGAAACCGCATCGGCTCTGGTTGTCTGAAACGCCGCTTACCCGGTAGATCTTTGATGACGCTGACGTTCACGGCTTGCAACTGTTCCTTTGGCCCAATCCCGGAGAGCAACAACAGCTGCGGTGAATTGACAGCGCCGCCAGAGACGATCACCTCTCGATTAGCTTTAGCGACCCTAAGTTGACCGCTCTGAAACAGGATCGTATATCGATTACACCTTCGCGAAAACCTTGAACCTCGCCGGAATTCCTACCTCAACGTCGCGAAAGCAATCGTCGAGCATTCGAAAACAAAAACAACGACAAGGAAAAAACAAATTTGATGGATTTATGGCGCCGGTATAAACGGACACGTTGAATCGTAACAATTCGTCATCGGAGCAAATGACGATACCCGGCGACCATAGCTGATACATAACTTTGCAACGTCAGAGATAACGAGACCCACGCTCGACAGCTTCGCGATTTTAAAGTCGTTTCTTTTTTTTATTGACCGCTTGCATTACAATTTATTACATGATTACAATGATGGAAGCGACTTTGTGATTCATAACTTCCTAGAAGGAAGTGAAAGTTTATAATTACATGCTTATTTTGGCTTGAAGGAAATTACTAAGATACTTATTTAGTAGATTTAGTATTTGGAACATATAAGCGTTGCAATTATACTAACTTGAATGTATTCGACGCCGACGGCCCTAGAGTTCTCGATGATGATTCTGGTAGCGGTGGCGTTTAGGGCAACTTGGAGATTTCTTCTGTAGCGGAGGGGTTGCAAGAATGCTGTGGAGGTGCTCTGTCTGACACCTCCCTTCTGCATCATTTGGGAGACTGTGAAACCAGTGTACTGGGCTCCGTTCAGGTCCTCGGACAACGGATAACCTATCTCGGTTGCCGCAGTCAGGATATCACCCCCGATGTCCGGTAACGAAGGGAACCTGCCGACGTTCAGAGGGCCGCCGGTGCTGTGGTATGTAGTGCCCACTCGGCGGATCTCCGTGTTGTTCTCCGAGCACTTGAAGTATGGCAGGACCTGCGGCATAGCACCGTGTCTCGTAAAAGGTCATCGTTTTATTGAGCACAGTAATCTAGAATCTTTATTTTTCTACTATTATCTTGGACAGACCAAGCCCATCAGATTGAAGAAATTAAAAATAAACGACGACCCATTTCAAATAATCTTTGATCCGTTGCACACAATTAAAATCGATCTTACACTATTGACCATGCCCCGGCAGAGCCACAAAGAAATTTAGAATTTAAAGTACGGACACACAAGAATTTAAAAAAGTGATTGAAGATCCAGATGCACAATCTAAGTAGTTTTCAATGATGCAATTTATACTTGCTAGGTCTTTCGTTTTAAGATCATCAATGTCTAGTATAAATGTTGTTCTCGGAACGAAGGCAATTATTTCTGTAGTGCAATTACTCGGTGTAACAACGTTACGAGCCTTGCGGCTGAAGATAGTTTGAATAAAGCCAAGAATTCGCAAAGATTTGTACAGTGGCACAGCCTAAAGTCAACAGGTAGAGGCAACGGAACAAGAGAAAAAGGAATCGGTGTCGCACTCGTAATTCCAGCAGTTTATTAGCGTGAATCAGACTGTCGGATTGGCAAACGGTTTCTCGCGAACGGCACGCGATTCGTAGTGGCGCAATTCGTGACTCGTGGGACTGCGTGAGTTTTCTGATGCGTGATTTGTAGCAGGTAAGTTCCGATTTTCTACATACCTGTTCCCAGTTCCATCCCTCGTTGCCCATTGCTGCCCAATTGTCGTAATCTTTCGCGTGTCCGCGAGTGTACATCATGCCGTTGTGAGCCGAGGTTCCTCCAAGGTTTTTACCCCTTGCCCAACTGCAGGAACCTCCTGTCGATAGGCACGCATGCTTCTCGCCCACTGTACGATATTTCCAGTCTATGTCGCTGCCTGTGTAGATAACAATTACATTAGAGCATTATATTTAAGCATTAAAGTGAATGCAAGACAGTGAAAAAAATCCCGCAACTTCAAGTACCGCAAAACGTTTTAAACAATATGGTACGACGATATGTGGTATAGTTTTGAAAGTGGTCAAATAAATGCGGTCTAGCTGGAGAATGGTAACCGGTGCTAGGACCGCAAAGGGTTAACAAGAAATTGAGACTGTCCATTTGGCACCGAAACGATTAAATCGACGCAACGGGGAGACGTACCCAAAAACATTCCCACCATACTGGGAACCGTTGTACCCGGCGGTGCATCCGGGCCAGCTTCTAGCACAAGGACTTTCCATTCCGGATTATCGCTGAGTCTTGATGCCACCACAGAACCGGCCGTTCCACCTACAAAAAAATGCAAATTATTCATAATAATTTAGATCACGACATACGAAGTCTCGAATATTGATGAACATAAGTTAAAATTCATTATCGGATTGCGGAAGTCTGGACATTAGAAACTCTAAAATTGTAGTGCAAGGGGCTAATTTTATAGAAAAATATGAAATAGGCATTTCTAGTGTTGCCGAGACTCAGTGTTAGAGATTAAGTCACACGTGCGTGTCAGAAAAATTCGTAGCACAATCGAAGAAATCGAACATGTTGCTTCCCGTTCGCTTCCGCGATTCCACGGTCGGCGAGACGTCCGAACGGGAAGCTAATTATGTACCTACCTTCGAGCCTACTTCTGGGTTTACAGGCGGTTGCATTTGATTCTCTGTTACGACAGACATCGTGCACACGCGATTCTCGGCGAATCGTTTCCTTACGATACAATGATTCGACGTTTTCACGCGTACAAGGCAATCTGGTTAAACGTTCCGGTGGTTGATGCTGAAACGGAACGCGTGTCCCGCGACTACAAGCTCTCTATACACACGTATAATCGTATTAATTAATTTATTTGCCGGCGTGTGAAAGCAAGAATTTATAAAGCACAACCGACGATCGGCGTTCCCGATTTCAGATAGTCTTTTGGAAAGTCTAACCGCGATACACATCTTACGTTTTTACGCAACGAGAGACGGACGTCTGCGAAACGTGGGATTACGTCTTGCTAATTTCATTCTTTCGTGCTCAGGATGCTCGAGATTTGCGTATCTGTCGTTAGGATACCGCTTGAAATATCCGCCGACATTTTTGCACAAGTTTTCCGTGACTCTTCCGTGCACGAATTGGGTTAGTGAGATTGATGAGTCGTAGTTCTACTGTTTTCATTTTCTTGGACCCCCTTGCACTAAAATTGGGACTCTCCAAGGCGCCGCTGAAAACTGCCACATAATACGGTAGAACCCCATTTATGTTGTAGGTGTAATAGTTGTCTTATAATAGATGTAATAAAAACGATTTAATGTTGAGGTTCTGTTAGGCTCGCGAAGACATGAACGCCTCGTGCGTTCGCTGCAGGTGAGATAACGATGCGTTTCTAATTGTTTGCAATTTCACCGGGAGTTTTATCAGTCACGAGGCGATAAGACGTGACTGCGATTACGTCGGTTACGTGAGACCACATAATTGATCGACAAGAAACGTTATCCGTTCTGGGAACCACCTAATTTAAAATTCTACAATGAATCGTTCCGGGAACCTTTGTGGAAAGAATGCCGGGACGTGACGTTCGATTCAAACATAAGTACATTTCGAAGCCGAGTCCCACTAGGTGTTTTGCATCGTGTGCATTGTTACGTTTCCCTCCCGCGGAGGAAAGCACGATCCTGATCACTGTTCTTCCGGTTTCCTCGGTGAGCTCGCTGCAGTGTTTCCGCGCGAACACCGCGAATCTGATGCTAAACACGTTTCTACGGCGCATGCTTTTACCTGGGTGACCGCATTTACCTGGCGCCATGGCCAAGGCTTGTGCGCACTTTTTCTACATATATACCAGTTTCATACTCGAAATTCACAATTTTTGAAGTTCACGCTTCAATCTATTTTTCATTACATTCAAATTTCATTTCGATTTAAAAGAGATGAATGTGATCCGTGGTTGGTAGTCTTTCTGGTTTCCTCATTACGATTCTGATTCGTTATCATACGGGATGAGATTAATAGTAAAAATACTGAATATTATACTCGCAGGTATTCATGTTGCAATCCAATTCATCAAAAATGAAAAAAAATGTTATCCAGACGTTTTTTTGAAACAATTGAAATTGTGTACGTAAAAAATGAATTTTCATACAGCCCATTTACTTGAAAATGATGTGTCAATGTTTTATTACACATATTGACCCGTGTTTACTTACGATCGAATTAGAAAACTCTTGTTTTGCAAAGTTCCGCAGTCAAACAATTACAGATACGAATTTCGTCCAGGCTTTTGGCAAAATCGACCAGTGTGTTTGTTAAATAGCACATCGACCGGTGAACGTTGGCTACCAAAAGAAAACCGGTCGATCTCGTTCGCAGGGAAAGAAAGAAAATGAGTTTTCCGTTGTCGGTGCGTTTTTTCGACGGGCGGTGCGCGCGCGCGCGTTCTGTGTCATTTTTTCGTGAAAACGGCGAACGTATCGGCGTGACAGTAACATTAGATCGGGAGAAAACGGTTTGCCATGGCAAAAACGCGGTCGTCACGGTTGCATAATCGCATTGCCGCAGCCAGCGGCCAGCGGCCGAGCGATTTTACACGCGGCTGACGAAAGGAGTCTGGATCGGTCTCGATCAATACGCACCCACACTCTCCTCTCGCTCCGGCACGTTTTCCTCGATTTTCCACGATTTCCCGTTAGCTTTGTGTCCCCCGTCACATAGACCCCCGCGCACCCTCTTTTCTAGATCAACTCGTCATTTTCCCACGCGAAACGCATTTCGATACGAAACGCGCGCGTCCGGCGCAGTTCGTTTCCGTTCCGTCGAGGCGACTATAATGGAATCGAACTTCGACGTCACGCTAACGCAGCTATGTTATTTATGCTTCTACGAAGAGTCTAAGGCTGTGCTTCGACTAAATGGAATTTTTAAATGCGAATAAGTTGCGAAGTCCGTTCAATCTGAAAGAAGCGTTTCTTGGGGGGGCCGAGTTTACCCGAATAGCGTTTCGTCACGGAGCGTGACGGATCAGACTCATTCACTGCTCATCGATTGCGTACGCGATGCGCCTAAAGAAGTTTTCACTTCGAAGAAGGACATTAATGTTCCAATTAGATATTAATTAGGATCAGGAGATCCTATTGATGTCTGCGAGTTTCTGAGGTGTGAAATGGTTCCCGGAACTCCGGACGCGGCGGCATGGCATGCAGAGCATTAAAAGTTGCGACGGAGGAGAATCGCCGTTAGAAAGATTGCGAACAATGAAATTTTGATTGAGCCCGTCGAAAATAATTCGCTCGGAACTGCGGAAAACAGAGTTCGGAACAGAGGGGGGTTTTTAGCGACTCCGCGGGCGGTCAACGGCGCATCGATTAGCCCGCGGCGAAAAGAAAAACGCGAAAAATCAACCCCGGTATAATCGAGCAAAGTGTCACCGGGCAAATAACGTTTTCATCGCGCGATACGCTGAATATTCGGCGAGATTATGCAAATACAGGCTCGCCGGACCGTAAACTATTCCGCGGTACGCACTTCAGCGAATTTCATATTTTATCGTCTTTACTGGGGGGACTGTGACACCGACACCAAACGATACCTGCCTACTGCTTCGGTAACGAGTCTCATCGATTCTCGATCCTTTGATCCTTCGATCCTGTCGCGTCGTTTCTACCGAACTTCTCCTTTGGGAACGCTCCAAGGATTTGGAGGAAGTTAAAGTAGTTTCGACTTATTCTTCATTTTTCGTTTAAAATTTTGGCGTTCAGAAATTACATAAAATGCACTGGTCATTATTGCTTGGAAAAAGTCGAGAACATTCTCTAAATATTGACGGATAAATGTACCAAGTTTGAAATTTTAATACTCACTAGTTTTCTTTAAACAAACTCCCAAACATTTCGTAGATTGCTAATTTTGCTCATACACTTCTTACAGGTTTAAAAATTGTCAGAAGAAGAATATGAAGTACAGGTAGTCCTCCTACAACACGGTTTCGTTCTAACACAATTGGATAAATTGCAGGAACCCTCGTATAGCAGTGCAACCTATGTTTCAATCTAACACGATACGATTTTTAATCAAAATTAAGATGTTCATATGGAATTTAAAGAAAGTTTGTTTTTAACGATAAGGTTAACATTTTTGCAATTTGTCTTTTGAATCTTTGTAAACATTAATAGTGTACATTTATATAGCTGAAATTTCATTTTCCCATCTACCCTGCAATAATACAGAGAATATTTCAACACAAAAAGCATAAAAAAATATAAAAGGTACTAATAATATAAAAGTGAAGGTACCCTTCAATTCCTTAAATAGAACTATCTATTTTTTATTGCATATTCTTGTAGTTACTTTTGAGGGCTTCTCAAAACACTATATTAAAATATTTTTTCCTTAAATATTTTTCAAGTTATAAGGCTTAAAAAATACAGTACCGCCTGCATGAACATTACTCAAGGTGCATGGGTTCATATGCTTATTCGAACGTCTATGAACATACAATTTTCAGGTAGAGATCCATCCTACGAGAGAAACCGCATGTGAGAATTTTCACACGGCTCAAAAATAGACCCCCTGGCTCCACTGTTGCAAAACGAACTAATTGCAATACATCAATCTAACTCTATCTAAGATCTATCTAACAAAACAGAACGAAATGGTAAATGATTTACTCTGCACTAGTGGAGGCAGTGCAAGGATAAAAAACAGGTTTTTAATATATTATTATTCGAAAGCACGAAAGTACTAGATCTGTTGATGAACGTATTGGAACACTAAAAATTTATAAAAGATACTAGATCTAGTACGAAGGTACTAGCGGTGAACACACTGCGACTGCTATTTCTAGCATTTATCCTTCGCTCGTCGTTTTGCGCATTTTTTCATATGTTCACGCGTCGCTTTGAGCTCTTTCATTTGTTCGCGCACACCGAGACAACGCTGACCGTCGCGTCGCATTACAATATCGCTTGCACGCATCCTTCATATATTATAATTTATTTATATATTTTCATGTAAAGCCACTATAATTCATTATTCCTTCCTGACATTATTTTAAGGTAATTCAGTTTTTGAAGGTGTTAAACAAAAATCATGTTATCCAGTGTTGTACAAAGTTTTTCGCAATTTTCGTATCGTGTTAGATCGAAACAGTGTTATAGGTTGCAGTGCTGTACGCGTGTTCCTGCAATATATCCAATCGTGTTAGAAGGGAACCGTGTTATAGGATGACTTGTTGTTGGAGTTCTACCTGCGTAAAGATAAGATAGTACTGTTTTCTACAATTAGAAATTTTCCTAATTAAAACTCAGGTAGAGTTGACGAGTGAAAGATTAGACTAGGTCAGGTTCAAAACACGAAAACAGTGTCAGATAAGAAGAAAAATGAACGTAGTTGCGCTATTAGTGGAACAATGTGCTGCCTATCATGTTTGTTAGTCGTCGTCTAATTTATGTAATGCAGAGGACACTTTCTGCTACGGATAGCAGTCTGACCCAAGCCGAGGCGAAGCATGGTTGCTTTGTGCGTTGGCCTCGCATAGTGGTACCCTTCCCAGCGATACCCATCGGTAAAAAGAAGAGATCGAATCGCTGTGTCTGATACGATTGTTCACCGTAGACTGTCGCGCCGACTTTCCATCGGCCTTAGACAGCAGCGCCTTCCTTTCTCGCCGATTTTTTTCCATCGTGTCGCGCTAGGAAACTCTCGCGAAATCTGCTTCGAAATTCAGTGGCGATAGATCTTCACAAATGTCTCGAAATGCAATCGGAATGATCTGCGTTCTTCTTTCAATTACAAAATACTAAAAGTCTTTCTAGAGTACTGAGAAAGATTGAACTTCTGTGTGTTACAAATACGAAGTAAATAAATACGTAAAGATGTTTAAACTACTGTTAGGTTACTTGAGAAAATTCCCCGACTGCAAAGAGTCAGAATCAATCCTACACTGAATATAGAATTGAAGGAAAATACAGAGAAAAATTGAGAAAATTAAATTTAAGATAATATTTGGTTGTTGCAAATGAAGTGGTCGGTTTGAATCTTTAACTTAAACTTTAATTTTACAAGCTTTATTTATATTCCATTAATCGAAATAATTTCCGTCGACATCGATACACTTCTTCCATCGTGATACAAGTGCCTGAATGCCTTTCTAGTAGAAATCTAATGAACGTGAGGCAATCAAATTATCAAATGCAGTTTTTACAGCACGTTCTTCTTTGAATATTTTTCCATTCAAAAAGCCATTTAGGTGCTTGAAAAATGGTAATCAGTAGGTGACAGGACAGGCGAATAAGGAGGGTGAGGAAGAACCTCACATTTCAACTCTGCTAATTTTTTTACTGTCGAGCATTATCGTGGAGCAAAATTACATCACGTCTATTGACTGAGACCGGCTGTTGAACACGCAGTTTTTCATAGATTATATCAATTTCCTGACAGTATTTATCAGCACTTATGGTTTCACTGTTTCCTGCAAATGAATAATGTACAATACCCTTTGCTGACCACCATACAGACACCAATATTTTACGCGAATTAAGGTTCGGTTTCGGGAAATGTTTTGGAGTTTCATTTGCGTCTAGCCACTATGCAGAACGTCGTCAATTGTTGTAGAGAATCCATTTTTCATCACAGGTAATTATTCCGTTTAATATGCCTACATTATTCTGTCGGAAAAGTAATTAAGAATTGATCTCCAAACTGCACATCTTGTTTCTTTCGGTGATCTCATATGGGACACATTTATCTAACTTTTTTACTTTTCCCAAAGCCTTCAGATATCGTAAGACAATTGAAATAGTGTATATTGGCCTCTCCGCGATTACCCGAACAGTTAGACGTGAATCCCTTTCAACTATATCTTTTAAATCCGAATCTTTAATAGCTATTGGCTTATGACCACGAGGCTCACTTTAGAGAGTTGTACCTCCGAAACGAAATTTTACAAACCAACGCCTTATGGTCCGATCACTTGCTGTACGTTCAAAAGCAGCATTTATGGTTTTCGCTGCTTCAGACGCAGTATTTCGAAGTTTGGACTCGTACAAGTAAATTATACGAATTTCCTTTTTTTCATGGTGAACGAAAAATTGATTTGGAATCATGTACACTGTACAATATCCACAATTTTATACTCGCAAATTCATGTACAAGATATGTACTTTTCAAGTTGTACAACTTCAATGCCACGTGTCGTGGCAAAACTAAACTACAAAGGTGGGAAGTTTCATAGGTGAAAAACGGTCATTTCAATTGCAACAACCTAATAATTTACGGAGCTGCACGTAACTCTACGGTTCTGCTGGATGCTAGAATAGCCAAAATTTCAATTAGCATTCGACGGAACGAGCGTTTCCTTGTCACGCTCGAACATTCTGTCACGTCAATTCACCGAACGTCCCCATTAGACATGGACCGCAGAGTTTCCTCGAGCATATAGAAAGGGTGCAAAGTTTGCATTTCTTACAACACCGTCACGGTTCGACCAATTTCATTTGACATTTCATTATCCAATTAATCGGACGAACGTCAGTTATTAGCGAGCGCCGCGACGCCATCTGCTTCGAGCGACATCTAAAGAAGATTGATCGGGTTTCAAGACCTCTATCCGGTCGGATAATTCAATTGCAATCGCAAAAGTTTTCGGTGGAACTGATTCCGTTGGTTGAGTCGTCATCGTTGCCTCGTTAGGGACGCTTCTCGCCGTCGCGACGCCCGACGGCACTTCCTCTGCCCCCGGTTTTGCCTCAGACCATTTATCTGCACGCGTCTTGTGCGCTCGCAGTCAATCCCGGATTTCTTTCGAACCTATTAGTCGCCGGGATCTTCGTCGCACCTTCTGGATCATTAGTCGCACACATTTTGCTTCTTTCAGAATTAATTCCGTCGATTTCTGCAAAGTCGTTTCACATTGTTTTCTTGTATTCGATAAGTTCAAATTTCAAAATTCGATAGATCAAATTTTCTATAAACCAAACTGTGTAATTTCTCCTTACAAAAAATCTTAAAATTGTCCTTCCAACTGAGTGCAATTTTCTTTCCTTCAAAATCAAATGAACATAGAAATTTTTCTACACAAGTTCTTTTCCAATAGAATGCTTCTGACGGATAAAATTTAATTCACCATTCGACTTTATTATACATCAATCTGTGAACATTCCGAGTGCACCGTATAGAGTCCATTGCAACGATACACCGAAACGGCGGCCAGGACCGGAAGGGTGGCTCGTTGGTGGGAGGATAGCGGTCAAGCGCGAACTCGAAATGAAATTAATGACGCAATAATCACGCTGGCCCACTGAATGAATAACAGTTCGTATTAATATCAGTTCTAAATACCGAACGACCGAGCGATTTCGCAGAGCGAGCGTTGAGTCGCGTTTCCCTCGCGATAATCGTCGAATTACGATCGGGCCCGAGTCGGGCCGGGCCGCGATAATTCCGTTTGTCCATCGAACAAACACGGAAACGTTGCGTCGTTAAAAATTATGTTTGTCATAGTAGATGTTCAAACTCTTTATTCTAGCATTATGTAAACACTTCTTAAAATATAAAGTACATTCATTTTAACTGTCCTTTTTTGTCTACACACTCTTGGTACCTTTTTTATACGTATTAGCAAGGAGAATTTAGACACCATTTATTATCTTTCCCATCCCACATTTTTTCGTAATGTCAATCAAAAAGATAGAGCTTGTTAGGATTGCGTGGGTCACCCTGTATAGTTATAATAAAATCAATCTACTACATAGTAAGCAACACGGTCAATTTGTTTCGAGGCTTGACTTGGATCAGTTTCATAATCACCCGCATAAATAATGAACTCTCCCAACCATTCGTTGTTGATACTTTTCAGGCAGTGGTAAAACAGTAATAAATTATAACACGGTGTAATAATCGTTAGCAGCGTTGAGCAAACTTCTTATGTAGACCGTCCTTTTGACGCTCGGCGCAATCGTTAACGAAATTCATTGAATTTATTGCGTGCGCTAGATTCAGAAGGCGTGTCTCCGTACGCAGGAGCTTTGGACGACCGTCATTACCGTATCTCGGATCGGTTTTTCATTTCTACAAGTTATCCTTGGCAATAAGCATTTTTCTAGTTCGCTCGCTGTTACCTGCACCGCTCTGGGATCATTCCGATTTCGAAAAAATCGAGCCGGTTAATGGACGGCGTGTAATCGGTCGAGGAATTAAAATCTTAATTTATGAAGTTCCGTTCCCCATCGTCGTGAACTTTCTAACTCTAGTAATCTAATTAACCAGACGATTGACACTGAGAATGAAACTGTTCAAGGCGGTCTGTCGATATGTGTACCTGCAACACTTTCGAAATCTATCCATCAATTTCGTTCGACGTTTCCTTGCTATACAATTATTGTAATTGCACTTCGTAAGTGCAGTTTCCTCATCTCTGCTGCATTTGTTTGATGAAACGTTCGAGTGCCTTAATTAAACTGCATTAGGAAGCTGTTTCGGATGATAAAGTGACACCAAAAACATAGAGGACTGGTTATTTTGGTCCTGGTGAGAGAGCAGTCTACAATCTATATTTCTAATTAGTTTATTGTATATCAAGAAGTTGTATTGTATGCAGTATTTTCTAAGAAATTGTTCAATAGGTTCTACAATTTCAGCAGCGAGAAAAAGATAAAGAGATAAATTTTAAATCACGCATCGACGTTTTTGAATTCTTCCAACCTTACCACATTTTACAACAAAAATCTCCATTAATTTCAAAAAGGCACTAGAACCAAATTAAAAATTAATTTCTTCCTCTAATATAATTCATAAATTTTAAATCGACGTTCTTAAATTCTCTTAATTTTACTAGCGTGTAACATTTCATTTCACCATTTTCGTCAGACTTGCACAAAATTCACAGTCTAATTACTAAATTACTGATTTTCTGTGTATACGAAAAAATTAAGTTGTTAAAATGTAATAGGATTAAAAAATTGTACGACTACCGATATATTATTTCCAATTTATAAAATGATTCAAGAGATAAATATATGTAGTTGATACTCCTTGGAACATTTTTATCTCACATAGAGATCTACTAATACTACTGTGTTGAAAAAAAGTGACGAGACTTTACGAACATTTCGGTAAGCGTCTGCATAACTTTTGGAGCGGAAATTGCGAAGAGTTTTGAGACAAATAAACGGTGCAGGTTGCCCAGGTTCTCTGTTTGCAAATTTCAAGCCTGATTGCCGTCTTTGGAGTCCGCGGAGCAGAACTGGCTGACGCTCGCGTTGTCGCGCGAGCATAAAAACGGCCTTCAAGGTTGCACCGACAATAATCACCGAAAGAGAAAACGGGGCAGGATTAATATTAGCGTTGTTGCTCCGGCTAAACCGTACAGATGAAGATTTAGCTCGTTGATTTCGTCAGCTGCCTCGTAAAACATCCAATTACCAGGCTCCTTTTTTCTGTAGGACTGTCTCGGGCTTCCGTACCGGCTCATTCATCGAGGAACAAGACGAGTTAACTCGTCGCGTTGCTGCAGCGCCCTGCCCGAAACTTCACCAATTACGGTTCCGCCCTCTTTCTTTTCCGGCTCTACTTTCCAATTAAGTCAAATCGATCGCATTTAACGCAACTAATACACGGGGTGAGGGGGGAGGCTGTCAAAGTGTATTGCTCCAATTACCATACTCTAATCAATCAGGAGCGCGTTTCAATGAACTGGATGAAATTCCCTTTGCGCCCGCGAAACTATAAATTACATGCGAAATAACGATACGGAATTCCCAGGAACAAATGCGCTCGAATAAGAGAACCGTGTTTATGGTCGTGGAAAATTAACGTTCCCCTGCTACCGTCTACCGGGTATCTCTACCCACTTTTGAAACGAACAATTAGCAATCTCTCGTTTACAGGTCGAAACGACAACTTGGATCAAAATTTTTTTAATCTTTATAAGACTATAGAGCAGTTATGTAGATGAGGTTTTAAAAACTACAAATCTGTCAAATTTTTGAAAAAGTCATTTCAGATTACTTCAAGAATCACCTCTTTCATGGAAATACAAAATTTTTCGGACACCCTGTAGACTCACTTTGGTGCCTGTTTAGCTCCAGATTGAATTACAACGGGATAGTAAACAAATCGAACAATTCGTTGCAATCGGAGCCGCATGTCACGGATAAACAAAGGGAAACGCAGAAGGAACAAGAATATTTGCAATTTCACGAGTACACTAGGATCGCTGCGAACAAAACCTGATTATCATATATGAACTGCAATATATGAATATTTGACGCTGATAAGAAGCTATTTAAGAATATCGGCTTGCGTGGTTAGTTCAAACAATATTTTGACGTAAAGTAATGTGTAGGATTAGAGATGCAACTCTGCATTGGGAAACGAAAGTTTTTTTTACATTTACGATAAAACTATTTCCAGCTTCTGCAAATTATTAAAACAAGGATATTTTCATTCAATATCTGTTTCTTACAATTATTATCAACTCAATTTTACAATTTCTTACAATTTTCAACAATTTTCTGCACTTCAACCAGACAAGCCGTGTATATTTTTTCACCACATTGTCACCGTTGTACTTTATTTATATCGTTACTTTCGAAGCAGGTCATGAGAAGAAGAAACGTCTTCGTTAAATATAAGAAAGACTAACGAACCCTATCGGCTATCGATTCTCGTCTTTTATTCTCGTTACCGTCGACACCTCTCGGCAAATTATTTTATTCGGATTCGTTCTTAAACTCCTGCGAAACCTACCAGGCAAGAGATTAGCATCGCGAAGCCGACTAATTTGAAAGTTTGATTACTTTATCGCAATAAGCCGCACATAGCGGCCGTTACATTCGTTAAAACCAATCTCGACTGCTTTCTTGCAAATCGTCGCCTTAGTTAAGCTTCCAGGAATTATATCGACAACCACCGCCGCTGTGTAATAGCCAATAATTATTCGCTCTGCCGAAACATAAATGAGAGGAAAAACGTATCGTGCGACTTTTCCCCGAATTTTGTAAGCCTTCTTACAAATTAATCTTTATTATAGGGTAACTGCACCAGTGAATGAACATTTAAGAAATTGTTCAGGAAAATATTTTATTAAAAAAAAAACTATGTGAATTAAAGGAATCTCATATATGCCAAATAGCTCCCTATACTTCATTTGTCAAAAATAAATGAACACAAATACAATGAAATTATTATTATTCTTCTTTATTAAACGTTAAATCAAAAATATGAAAAATACCAGTCAATGGACACTACATTCTTGTAATTGAATAATGCTAGTCCAATCAATGAACAAAATTACTAAACAATATTCTCCTATTTATTTAACTCTTTAATCACAATTTTATCGCTAGTATGCCGTCCGGGTTAAAATTTGTTGAAATATACAAAAGCGTTCATTTACTGGTGCCCGTTCATTCACTGGTGCAGTTACCCTATCTGTTCCACGAGAATACTCATTAGAGAAATGAAAGATTATATTTTCAAGGCCTACACTAGTGCTGGCACGGTAGAGGCCTCTTGCACGCTTGTTTCTCCCACCAACGGGTAACAGTGCTTACTGGAAGGGGATAGTGGGCGCTATGGAGGGGATGGTTTGCCTCAACTGTGGCACATGTGACCAGCACTGACCTACACTAAATTTTTAAAATATTCATTACAGGTCCAGATAAAATTGCTAAAAAAGTCTTTTATAAAAATTTCAAGTCGTTCGATTTCGAATTTTAAAGAGTTGATCTGTAGGTCTTCATGAGATATAAAAATTTCCTGCATTCATTACAAAATACAGAACCTAAATGGAGAGTTCATTCATTTTTCAGTGATTGAGAAAGGTTGGAAATACTACGTCGATGCTCTTATTACTCGTAATGCTTTTCCAGTTTTAAATTACACCCATTAATGTATGCCATAAATGCATAAAATGCACCGGCTATTCATTATATACTGCAAAATAAAAATTGTTCTGCATTGATGTTTACATCGAAAATGTTTTCGTGAGACCGTTAGCCGGTTTATTCGTGAATTAATTACGAACCTTTTAATAGCAATCCATAATCATTCAATAAACATTCCGCCTTCTCAATAAATCGCGAGTAGTTTGGTTCAGTTTCAACACTGAATTTACTACAACCGGTCAAATGACCGGTTTTAGATATTTCATATTACATATTTTGTAGATTTCTTTACCGATCATTTATAGTTAATAAAAATCGTATAAAGTTTAAATACGTCAAATGTAGTTATTTTTATAAGACAGTTTGTATTAATTAAATTCACTGCTCGGCTTAGTGTTGCAGAAGTTATTCCACATTAACGGGTGGCCAATTAATTATGAGCGTTCATAAATCTTCCCTGAGCTAGTGATCGATTTATTCGCGAATTGGCGATAAAGTGATGATAATACAGTAATAGATCTGCTCCGGAGTAAGTGTCATAGACGAAGAATAGACACGTGTATGAGTGGTTAATTCTTTATTTTTACTCAGCCGGAACCGTATTGGAAACGAACTCGCGCGACGCGAAACGCTCGAGCGATTCGCCGATCGGAATGCAGGGCAAAACATTCTCTCTCTCCCGCGGTCGACAGATTTTCGCGAGATGATGAATAACACGGACACTGGGAACGATCGATGTGTCCTGTGAAACATTCAGTCCTCTCTCTCCTCTATGTCGTCCGACGACGTTTAAATTAACGTTCGCTGGTTGGTTGCTGCTCTTAATTATTCGCGTGTCGCGCAACCGATAGTCTTTTGGCTGTCATCGGGGCGGTGTATTATTATAACCACCCCATATCTACTCGATAAAGAAACGTCCTTAATTATTCGTCAAACAGAATACTGACGTTCGCTGACACTGTAAGACATCGGTTAAAAGCTGTCGCGGCACTCACTATACTGCCATTCTTCGCCCGACAACGAAACTCATTCATAATTACAGCATCGCCATAGACACCACCAAATAAGTTTCCCAGCCGAATCATTTAGGAACATTCCGAACATGCTGCGCGTGGTTTTCCACGTGAAAGTACGCTCTCGAGTGTCAATCACCGATTCAAATGAGACTTTGCTGCAACCCGGTTTCCGCCGGAGCATTAACGCGCTCCTGTTTTCTCGCTTATGCTCGCGGAAATGAGTTTTACATATTGCAACCCCCCACTCCTTCCCCGGTTTGTAGGAGTTTCGAACTTGTTGTGCAAATTCTCCGATAAGCTAGGCGAAGAGTTTTAAGTCGAATTTTTGTAGAAATGATAGAAATTGTGGGTTTTTAATATCCAATATTTCTAACATTCTTAATTTGAGATTAAAAATGGGGAACATTCTGGCAAAGGAAAAAGTTACTTCGGACGGCGTCATCGCTATTCGTCGTCAAATTATCCCTTTTAAAGAAATACAACATTTTCGGGTCACCCTGTATAATAGCTAAAAATTTAATAGAAGATTTAATAAAAGAGACATTTGACAACGAATAGCGATGACGCCATCCGAAGTAACTTTTTCCTCTGCGAGAATGTTCCCCATTTTTAATCGCAAATTAAGAATGTTAGAAATATTGAATATTAAAAACCACAATTTCTATCATTTCTACAAAAATTCGACTTAAAACACTTCGTCTAGCTTATCGGAGAATTTACATAAGTCATCCCTTGCACATCATCCCTTTCAAAGAAATACAACATTTTTGGGTCACCCTGTGTAATAGCTAAAAATTTAATAGAAGATTTAATAAAAGAGACATAAAAATTTTTCTAATTTTGGATCGTTACAATTCACTTGCAGAATTTCTAGTTTACACGAAGATCCGCAGACTAGTAGTTATAAAATAACGAATAGCTTTCTGATTTTGATGGACGGTGGAACATTTTATCGCATCGCAGAGAAAAAATAAAATTTCACTAGGACATCTCGACCCTCATTCCGTCGTCGTGTCCTCGGTTCAAAATGTCTCTGGGATTAAAGTGACATGATTTGTGATCAAAGAATTTTGAACCAACGTTGAAGTTGGAGTGACAGCCTCAGAGAGTTTTTATAAAATTAAAATAATGTCACCGAAACTAGAAAGATAAAATTCATTCGACAATCCGGTATCTTGGAGAATCTGATAAAGTTGTAATGAAGCGATTGGCCACGAATTAATTAGTACAATTAAATAAATAAAACTGTGTGCAGTACTCACCGCCGACGACGATGAAGTCATAAACAGGAGCAGCAGGGTTGACAGGTCTGACTCGCTCGCAGATTTGCGAGATCGTCTCTTGGTCGGTGACGAAGGTGTTAAAGAGTGACATGAAGCTCAGATATTGCTGGCCGGGGCAAACAGAGGCGAGACTAGGCCCGAGATTCGGGTTCGGGCACATCGGGTGCGCATTCACGTGGTACGACATCCTGTGACCGATAAAACAGCAATTATTCACCAGTTTCGTACATCGACTCGACGATCGAACGTCGCGTCGCGTCGCGAGACTTAATTGGACCGATTTGAATCCGGACAACTACTCGTCACGCGACTACGAACTGATTCGCTACGGACTATTTGCTCGACCTACCCGAGCCAAAAACTTCAGAGATAAATATTGCCTGTTGTTTAGTACCTGATAAGGATAAATGGCTCATTGTCAAGTACACGGTAGAATTTTATATCGACCTTTTTACCATTCATAATTATGTGCATACATTCGCCAGTCTGGAGGTTATTGTAATTTTTTTAACTTCTAACTAGACTTAGTTTTATGTTTTTGTGGTGGAAATGAGTAGGGGAAACTAAAACAATAATATTAATTGTATACGAAATATGTAGAACGTAGAATCTCTTCTTCTGTTAGAGAATTACGAATAACGAGAATTATTCTTACTGCCTCAAAATATTATAAATTGATAAATCTTTAGCACAAATTCAACGTGTTTAGAGTACATTGAATACAAAAACACATCTTTTACCGACCTCGTAGTTCCATAAATTGGTACATAGACAAGGTTTGAACGTTCTAAGCCCGAGGAACAATTCTTGCCGATTGAGTGATGTGGTTGAGCAAATTAGCCGCAGGGCACAGGGTGAATCCCTTAGGGGAGAGATAAGGCCGTAGGGACCATAATGGAGCAATACATTAAAAAGTGTATTAATCTCATCTATTAACGATATTGGAAGACGGAATGATATTCTATTTGGTTTCCATTCCTCGCAACCGGTGGAAATCAATCACATTTAATGGTTGGAATTTCCACCATTAAAATCGGCTTGGTCCTTGTTAGCAATCGCTCGCGTGCGTACTCGCGGATTCGCATTTCGTTCGGTCTCCGGTTTTTGCTATCCGCTAATGTCCATATCCGTTGCTGGTCGATCCAAGTCAGGACCGTAACAGAAATCAGCCGGATCGCGTGCAAACACACTTGCACTCGGACTTTCTCGCCGGAAAATAAAAAGCCTCTCACATCTGTTCCCGATGCGTCTATTTCCTCGGCTCGTTGTTGCACTCGCTCGCAACGCGCTGCACGCGTCGAATCTCTAATTCTGGGGTTCAGATTTACGTAAACCCCTGGCATTAAAACCACGTCGAAATAAATATTCGCATAAATTAGGAAGCCGAGCAAATTAATGCGCATCTAACTAACCGGCCGTGTTAATGAATTTACCTCTAATTAAGGTGGCCGCGTTTCCCAGGTATTGGGCGAGAGCGCGCGCGTACTCGCTATCACGCGAATTAATATTTCTGTCGGTAATTGTGAAAGCGGTGTAATTCAAACCATTCGATGTTCATGTTTTCGATTCGAAGCAGACAATTTTTGTTTCGCGTGAAGATCCGCAGTCCATGCATATATTTTACCAAACCATTGTTGCTGCGTAGCGGAAAAATATTTTAACATATTTAAATGCGACAGTGTAAATGTCCCGATGGAAAATATGTATGAGTCACACCACTCTCATAATCACCGGCACATTTGACGCGACAAACCCCCTGGAAAAAATGTGTGCAAGCGCGAGAATATTAATTATTAACTCGCGTTTTCGTTTCACGGGCGACAACAACGCCGACGTCGGAACTTTTACCGCCCGTTTGCAAATCCAACGATCGCTTTATCATCCCGCCTCGAGCCACGAAGCCAGCCGAAGCGCGACGTTAATCACGATTTAGTAATATTTCATTGTTTGCCCGGGTTTGCTACGGGAACACTTTTCGCATCTCCGCTTTTCGCGGGCGCGGACAAACCGCAAGGATTCCGCACGCCGATTTCCACAGACTTGCACAAAAAAAATGTTGCGAATTTCGGAACCGGAACAGCTTTGTTTCGAATTCAGATCGCCGACGGACAAACAGGCTGCGATCGAGCATTGTTGCTCGACCTTTTATAAAGTTTTCGACGACCCTCAGACGCGAACGCTACGTTCAACCGCAGGCTCCTATTCAAAAAGAGTTTTAATCGAACGCAAAGATCGATAGTCGAACAAACGAAAAATAATAATCGTTAACTGTTTTTCCCCATTTTATAAATTAAATCTTACGTAATAAAAATTGCAAATTTCCCTCCTGCATGACGAGTATACTATATTTCGATTATATTACTGTTTATTGTTGATAGTGGTTGTATCGACTGTTCCAAACGCAGTAATAACTACTTGTATAAGCAGGCTGCGAATATTTATGCACAATAAAAATTGTTTTCAGCGATAGTATGAATCGGAAACTAATTCGAATGTTATTTCTTCCCTTAAGATAGTAGACTCGCGTTATCATTTCTCAATAATACATACATGGGGGTTTCAGTGGTCAAAAACGCTAGATAAAAGATAATGGAAGCGTAATTTGCATTATTATATAAAATTATATAAAACTTATTAAAACATTATATAAAACATAGGACTTTCGAGGGTGATAGCGCCCCTTTATCGAGAAATAAAACCGCGAGTCTTGCACCGTTGCAAACCCGAAAACGAGTCCACCCCCATAATGATTTTAGTAGAGAAGAAATCATACATTGACATCTACAATTTAAAAAAATTTTCAACAATTTGGAATTTTATCTACTTAATTTTGCTGCAAATGCATAAAGAATCGCAACCTAACGATAAGTTACATCAAATATTGCAAGAAGTAATAAAACAAAATGGAAAATATGTTATTGAATAAATATCTTAATTTTATCTTTGAATTTGGATTTAAAAATGCTACAAATGTTTTCCAAAGTGTCCGAATATTATTGCAAGACAATGTACCATAAATTATTTTATAACATTATCTGCAACATAAAGCGTACACACAATTTTTTGAAACAGTCTTTTTACAGGGGAAGAATATTGTACATTCCACTCTAATCTCCCTAAAAGGGACCAATCGCTCAACCACGACTAATTCAACGTCGACAAAAACAGACAAGGTACACTATCGATAATCTTCACTAC
Source organism: Lasioglossum villosulum (assembly GCA_963971365.1). Taxonomy (NCBI): domain Eukaryota; kingdom Metazoa; phylum Arthropoda; class Insecta; order Hymenoptera; family Halictidae; genus Lasioglossum; species Lasioglossum villosulum. Next base: position 28,595,709 of record OZ020499.1, read on the forward strand.
GAGCCCTACTCGATCCTGCATCACAAGGGATCAAGAAAAACCGGCAAGAAATTCCCCCAGCTCACACCTTCCCGTAAGACACTCCGCGTTTCTCCGCGATTTCGGAAACTCGGCGGGAACTGTGATAGGTATGACATTTTCGCGATTATGATCGGCGCACTTGTCGAATTGCATAATGTCGGCGAGGAGGCCGGCCGTTGACCTTACCTGAAAATATCACCGGACAATCGATTGACTAGAGACGCGTGGCGCTTGACGATCGATCAAACGCTACTATATATCGCACTCCCTCGTGCGGATGTGCACACCCAGAGAGATAAACACAATACGAGGCGCGTGATAGGGCAGGTGATAGCCTGGCGAGGTACAGCCTCGCAGCCAACGAGCGCACGACTTGTAACTGTAAAGCCTCTCACCGTCGAACGTCTTTTTATAATTCGTCTCCCACCGTGTTGCCCTTTTCCGCGTCATAGTCGTGCCATAGTTTCTCTGTCTGCCAGCCGCCTCCCAGAGGAAATCGCAGGGAATCGGCCAGGACTATCTCCGCGAATCCTTCGGCTATCTTCCGATCATCCTTGACGCCTGATCTCCAAAAAGCTCGCTTCTAACCGAGCCGAAGTGAAAAATGAAGTATTCGGAGAAATGAAGTCCTCTCTACTATAGCCATTTCTTGAAGCAATTTCACAGTTCTTACGCGAACTCTCCGATTGCAATTTTGAACGAGTAGACCTGGATGTTCACGCGAAGTAAAAATTGTCTGCGTTGATTGCAAAACGAATTGTGCATTCGTGATAAGTAGACCGCGGATTTTATGCAATTTATGATAAAAAGGGGTACGTGTAATTTCAAACATTGGACATATGAAGAAGATTCAGGGCCAACAGTGGATTAGTTTCACCTTAATAAGATGATTAAAAGAAGAAAGAAATTTTCATTTAAAGATGATATTGGTGTCTTAGTCTAGTGATAAAATACAGAAACGATTTAACGCTACAGTTACCCTAATTTCAATCTATTATTATTATCATTAAGATAGGGAATGACTGGTTTTTTTTTTGCAATTCAGATACAAAATTGTAATTTTGGAAGTCATAACGATTTCCTCTTCTTGTGCGATTATTAGTTCACGTTATCTGTCTAATAACGAATTTCATGAACAGTGGTTGTACAAAGTGTTCGCACACCTTTTAAAATAGAAGAACTTTTTTATAATTACACCAAACGACATTGTAAATTATAAGTAAAGTCGAATAAAAATTTGTGCATACACGTAATATGAAATTATATAGATAAAATGTGTACATTAACAAATACAAGCTGACTGAAAAATAAAAGTATGAATGTTGTACTATATGATTTCCGTCGATTTCAAGCCTAAATGATTATTATCTTACCGGAACCAAGATGAAGATCATCGTTGACGCCGCGTAATTTCCGTGATGATCCTCGATACTGTCACCCCCCCTTCAACTCCCCGGGATAGACAATAGTTATCGATCCTTTTCTTTGTCTACCGCGCATCTCTGACAGCTTAATAGCCATGAAACAACTTAATTAAATCGAATCGACTAATCGCGCGGCACCTTCGATTGTCCCGATCATTGATTGCTAGGAAACTGAGAACGAGTCTCATCGGACATTCCCAAGCGAGAGCTTCCCCACATCACGAGATTTTTCCGAATCCATCGATTCTCTGTGATCAGCGTTCAATAGTAATTGTGGTTAAAAAATGCATCATGGATTAAACGGTACCGAACTTTGCATTAACTTATTAGACAATTATGAAATATGTTAATAAGCAAATTCTCCCTGCTCTATCATTTTTATCATTTTAGAACTTCGAGATATTTTTTTGAAAAATATAAAAAAATCAAGGTCTTCAGTCTGATTAACCTTTCCATAATTATTTTTGCAAATATTTAACAAACTAGAATTCCTGTATAAATAATTATTATTTAGTTCTCAGATAAAATTTTAATTCAATGCGAAGATGACAAATTCTAGTGACCTAGACTTCTTAAAATTATAGTGTTATTAGTGGTTGGAGGGTTTTCAGTACTTAGCATACGAGATATGTTAAACGGGCCATTATAACGATACGGTATCTATAGCAAGGATATAGACACAAGATCGCGTAACAGCAATTAAAGCATAATTCAGTGATAGAAACAAGGCTTACATAAACACTGTTTACATAGATTAACGGGATTACCGAAATATCTCGTTCATTTACTTGAGTACGATAAACTGAAAGTTGAAGCGACACGAGTGTGGGGGATATAATATTCAACGACTTTAATGATCGTTCGGATCGTTTAATCTCGAGACAATATTAATATTTACTGTCTAAAGATAATTAAAGTTTCTGATCACACTCCATTAAATTTTGATTCATAGAGACGTTTAAAAGTAGTTGCTCTACTAAATCTCTACAGTATCGGAAAATGTTTAATAATCACAGTTGCATATATGTGAATAAAGAGATATGCAACGCTGGAAATAAATATAAAATATTCAGGAATAAATAATTAGAAGATTATAATACTACATTGAAGCACACGGACGACATTTTAACTTCCTGCAAACTTAACCATTCCCAACGAAGTGTAAAAATAAACGTCTCTGATTACCGATCCAGCAAATGTGCTCATATTTGGCAATGTCTGACTGTGTGCGTTTTGAGAATTTGAATATTGTGCATTGATTCGCAGTTGCGTTAACATTTATTTTTTAATTAATCAGTTTTACAAAAATGTATGTTATTTAGAGAAACTGCAGTTTATCTAAACTGCAAATTGCAATTTAGAGAAACACTTCGAGAGAGATAGACACATTGTCCTTCCTGTAAGCTTCGAAATTATCCAATCTGTTCTAGCAACTTTTATTCGTATCTCTGATCTTTGCGCAAACAGTGTTCGCGAGGAGGACACAGTTCAGCCATAGATTGGTCCTCGCGGAGGTTTCTATCACGATGCGTCAATAGTTGATACGGGTAAATATTTATGGGCAGGTCTCCTCTCGCGTTCGCCATAACACCAACGCTCACATAATACTAACGCGGTGAAACGATTCGGTTCGATCTCCGTGACGGAATTGCTAACGACTGGAACATTGTCCGCGAGAAAACGACTCTCGTCCGTATTCTCGGCGCGTTAATAAACCGTGAATCGCCAGTTATTTCGTATCGAACACGGCCGGAATATAATAATACGGAAGCACGGTTCTCCCGTGCGGGCCGATAACAGCATTTCACTTAGCTCTACTGAATCGGATTCATTGACCACGGATACGTGACACGTGGTATATTATATACGTGATCGGTAATTCCTCGTCCGATTCTCCTCCTCTATTCCTCTCGCTCTAAATGGTCCACGAAAATGGCCATCGCCGAAAATACCTGCCGATTATCGTCGAGTCGACGAATTCGCGAAATCGAACGTCGGGAGTCTCTTTAAAAATCTTTCCAGGTTCCGAACGACGCGCACGGTATTCGTAAAAGTTCAAATTATTAAAAAAATCAATTTAATAATGAAAACTTTATCATAATTCGCTGAAAGGATGGCTAAGTTTTGGCACATGGTTCCTTTGTAATTTTCAGAGAGGAATTACAACCAAGGATGTTGGGTGCCTCGCAGTGTGTTAGATATTCAAGTAATACTGATTTTTGTCTCTGTTTTCCGAAACATCGACCACTGTGTCGACGTGTCGAAGCAGGGGTTTGTCTTTCTCGACGATTTCGTCGTGTGCTCTCCTTTCGGTCGATCCTTTTCCAGCGCCTTTTAAAATGCGAGAATGGATTTCCGTAATTCTGTAGAGCTTCTCCTCTTCCATCCATTATCGCGAGCCGGCGGACCCGTCGGAAAGATAAACGAAGCACGGTTAATATATCCGGGGACACGAAAATTATAGTCCCTTAGTTCGCTGAACCGCGAACCGGCCGAGAAAAGTGTATTGTCTTTGCTTAACGGCGTTATATTCGTTTTACGATAACTGCGACCGTTAGGAAACTCTTCTCTCCCATTCTCCTCCCCCCCTCTCTTTCTCCCTTGGTAACAGTATCGCGTTCCCTCGTTTGACGACTTCCCAACGCACACCGCGGCGATATTCTCTATAGTTTATACAACCGGAACACGCGCGAGGGCTCTCTCGCCTCGCTCCAGTCGGAGAACAACACACCAGGCTTCGGATATCAGAAGTGCGGGTAATGCCGTGAAAATTGAAGTTTAATTATTGATTCCCGTGGCCGAGGCCACCAAGCAATCGCGGGACCAAGGGCCATTAGCCATTGTTCACTCGGCCACGACGCTCAATTTCCTGCTCGCGCTTCGCGGAATTTAAATCAGTTATTGTTGGCAATTATAACGCCGACGCGGCCGATTCCGCCAGCCATGGTTCTCGCACCGGGGGAAAGCAGGTTTTCAATGACGCCCGACGGCGAAACTCGGAAAATTAAAGTAAAATCTTTGAGAATTCTCCGGGTTTCTCGAACACAGTGCAGTGTCTAATGGACGGAAATAGAGAAATCATCTTGTTTGGCAATAAAAAACAACTATGCCGCTAAATTAACATTGACCTTGAATCTCAAAATCAGGAGGTCAAGAAATTATTTCGATCGCATCGTATTCTATTCGTCACCGGACAAAAACTGCAGAAGTAACAATGCGAAGCAAATCGATCGTTCTCTGAAATAATTATGAAAAGTTATTTTCATTATCAACCAATAACATACATATGAACTGTATCTGACTGAGAAATGTAAGAATTGTTTAAAATTAGCAATTTATTATGACGCCGTAATGGAGCAAGCTTCGTAGAATCCAATTGTTTACATGTGGATCAGTACGATTGTATTTAACTCTAGATAACTAATCGTCCGTATAAATGACGACAGCAGCATGTAAATCTTGTGACGAATCAGAGGATCTACTAAATCTTTCAACTGGTACATCCAACTTCAAACACAATTGTTTCATTATGAAGTGTTTTTATAATAATACTTTAAGTCTTCACGATTTTTTCGATAAATATAGAATCGCGACGCGGCGCTGAAGATACGAAAGTTGTGAAGGGTCAAGGGTCACCAGCCGTAATGTATATTTAAATCAAAGAAATTTATTGAACAGAATTAAAATTGAAGCATCTAATCATAACGAGTGGGTGTCCATTACTGATTGAAATTTTCGTACACGTTCACTGAATTATTCTGATCAAGTTGCAACGCTGTTAACATGAGCGAACGATGATCGATCAGCTCCTTTATCGTTCCGAGGTCGCGTATCGTTCGATGTCGAACTCGGTGCATCGGGTGCACGCAAGTGGTTGCACAGCTCGTCCGCGAGCACGTTCGTCTCTTGCGTATTTCGCAGGATACTCGTCCAGTTTAGTGAAGCACGTTACGAGCATTAAGGCGACTTAGCTGTCGCAGTCCAACCACTGTAAATAGCTCTGCAACGTCGGTTATGTTTCCTCGCTGAATATCGGTGGTGACACGCAATGCACTCTTCGTTGCACCTCGTGTTGCACAAACAGCTAAACACCCGGTTTTTCTGGTTTACAAAATAATTTTAATAATATTTCAAGGATTGATGTTGTAATATGATAGGTCGTTGAATTCCTCTCGACACCGGACAGAACATTACGAAGTCAAAAATATACTGTCCTAAAAAAGTTATACATCCTTCAAAGACGAGATCCCTCAGGTCACTAGAAGTAACTTTTTTCTTGCAGAAATCTTCTCCGTGGCTTTGTTAAGGAGTTTCCAACGAAAAACACGGACCAATCGGAATGCGGTGTTGGCATTGGGCGAGCCTGAATCCGTCCACAATAGCTGCGCTCTGATTGGTACATGTTTTTCGGTTCCTTGACCAAACCGGGGAGAATATTTTTGCAGAGAAAAAAGTTTCTTCGAATCACCTCAGGAATCTCCCTTTGCAAGGAGGTACAATATTTTTGGGAAACTCGGTGTATTAAAATTTCAAAAACCGAGGAGATGATTTCTTGCAATTTTTATTTCGCATAAAAATCCGCAGTCAGTCATGTGTACGAAAATTCGTTGAAAATATGAATCTTGAAGAATTCAATTTTAGCCACCGAATACGTTCGGCCCACTATACGCAGTGGTATGCTCTTCCGTCTCGTTATAGCCTCGCGCGGAAAATGCCGATGACATCATGTAAAAACTGAGAACGGGCGACACCGAGAGTTTGCGATTCGCATCGCGCCGTTGCATCGTGTTCGCGGATAATCCGTCATATATACAATAGACACACACTGCCACCTGCATTCGCGCGAAAGACGCTTCCAGCGATTCCGTTTGTCCACGGATTACGCAACCCCCGTAGCCGCTGCGACCCACCTCTAATATCGTTTCGTTGTCCGATGGAACGTTAAGTAAATCCCGCGGACAGGCCGATCGTTAATTATTGTCTAGCAGTCGCCGCGAGCAAACGGGATTGCCGGACTTGTCTTCGCAGCTGAGCTGCACTCGCTGCATTCGACCAGATTTTATTTTCCAGCGAAAACGACGACGGAACTGCCTGTCTTCCAAATCAAATTATTCTCCGGCGAAATGACATTTCGAGCTTCCTGATATTTCTGAGCTGGTCTACTGTACTTCCGAACCTATTTCCATCGGTGCTCCCACACTATCGCGTCCGGCATCCTAACCATAAACCTAGACCTTTTACACTCGGGGCTATTCTAACTTGAAAAGTAATCATTTCTTCCGACCTAGAATAATTCTATTGTATATGATTTTTTACATTTTTTGAATATGAATTTGATACAATACCTCACCCAATACTTAACACTAGGTCTATGGAGCTCTGGAAATTACTATTTCCCATTATTTTATAATCGTAACAAGAATGTGTCTATCCAATTTTTTTGCCATTTTTCCAATAATATATACTCAAAGAAAGAAATTTGATAAATAATTTCTTAGGGAAGCATCTTTACAATCTTAATAATCGCAAATTAAGAATATTAGAACCCGTCATTATAACGGGTCCCGTAAACATAGTGTTAAATGTTTCGTAATTGATTAGATACCAACATATTTAATAATGTGAACAATATTGTGAATAATGGTACAACTATTTTTAATGGTATTTCTCTGAGTCACTACTCGAGTGCTAAGAGTTAATAGTAACTGGCATATATGTGTGTGTGTGTCATATAAAAATGACAAGACAAAATGTTGTATACACAAGTTGCATGGTATGGAGGGGGAAATATTATGATGTAAACATTCTTTTCCTCGCGAAGACGTTTCGGAGATATAAAAGGCACCTTGATAGAAAAATGAATTTTTATGTCTCCTACAGTATCGATATGAAATCTGTGAGAATGAGAAACAAAGATTAAAAAATTAGTAAAACAGAAAAGGAAATGCATAATGTATCAGTTTCCTTAATGGTGTCACCTGGGAAAATATAAGTGTTCTAGAAAAGCAAAGTGATGTGAAAGACCGATGGAAAAAGTACAAAATCCACAAACTAAAAATATTTCTGTCAACGATTTTAATCATTATTTGAAGTTATTTAAAAATGCCTATATTTGTTCAGACCGTTTTCGATGAAAACAGATCCTGCGAGGAAGTTTTTTCTGTCCACCTAATTCAATATTAGATGTCATCGTCAATCAAAAATCCAATCGACACATTCAAAAATATTTAATTGACTTCCTTTCATTTCAAAACGATATTTTCCAGAGAAAGTTAAAAAGAGGATTGTATTTTTTTTACAGGTTTATGGGGGAAATTCTACGCGAATATTTGCGCACGTAGCGAGTCATTCACGACACGACTGTAAATTATACGAAATTATTTAATCGAGCTTCATTATTAATAGATCGCGGATTTTATAATGACAAAATTGAGTAGGTAAGCGAAATTTCATTTAAATTGCGGGAATATTAAACCGATATTAAGAATGTTAATATGAAATTTTTGATCAATTATTATTTGGGGATGAACGTTCTATTTGCTTCTCATTTGCGGTATTAATTACATTAAAAAATGATTAAATTTAGTACATTAATCCGACCAGACATCGTCATTTTTCGCGCACCATTCTTTTCACAGTAACAGTTTCTTGTCTGTATATTTAAGCAGTTTCAAGCTATGCATAATCAAATGTTTACCACGCAGGAAGTAATGAACTTATCCGTCAATGAAAGTAATGAATTTATCCATTGCACCGTCTTTTCATCGTGTGCAATATTCTTCTGTGAAGTTAAACATTAATTAACATTAGTCAAACATTATTTATTACTTTCACCAAAAACATATTCTAAACCATACTTTTTTGTCGGGCAAAATAAATAAATGTTAAGTACAACATTTTATAATAACGTAAACCGAATAAAAACTTTTCCAAAAAGTAGTGTCTAAAATTCATTGGGAACAATTTTGAACGGTGCTGTTTTCGAGACATTTCGCAATTTGCGGAACCGTTCGAAACGATGTGCGATGCGGCGCATTTCCGGTGATTCTGCCGCAACGCGGATAAACTAGACTCTCGACCGAGAGCGAATGTTAAGCGATAAGGATTTCGAGATAAAGCAACGGTTTGGTATCGTTCAATCTTACGGACGCATTTGCATATTTGATGCGTCGGCACAGACGAGTTAATCGGTCGGCGTTGCTTAAATAACGACACACCGGAGAACGAAGCGATAATGCTGCGTCCGTTCGTTCGTATAATAATATTCTCTCGAACCGCCGCGCCGCCGCGGCGCGCGGCAATATTAAACAATCAATTTTCATTCCATCCCCACACACCGCTTGTAATTTCCAATCTTGTCTAACTCCGGGAACAATGCTTCTGTCAATAACGTTATGCTCGAACCTGATGCTTGCTGCTCAGTGCCCGTAACGAATAGAAATCATTCGCGGAAGCGGATTGTAAATGCCGTTTGATCTCCTGAGCCAGTGCACGCAACGTTGTCGCGAAATTATGCCGATGGAAATTCGCGTTGCCTCTGGATCACGAACTCCGATCGCCAAATTCTCTTAACAGCTAAGCATTGAGCACCGAATACGACTATCTTGCGATTAATTCGAATTCCCAATGCCTCGTTCCGATGCCGATACAACCACATAATTTTTGTAAGCTGTTTCAAAATTATATTATATAATTATATACAATTTATTATTAGTGAAATCACGTTGGGGAAATTGTACAGAAATGATGACGAAATATGTAACAAAAATAAACCGCAAAATTGACTTTAATATTCAATGCCGAGGTCAAAATTTATTTTATTTCATCGTACAGTACTGATCGCAACGAACAAAAGCCTCAAAGAAACCACGTGTCGCGTGTCAATTCGTAATTTATTTTATTTTACATATCTACAGAGAAAATATAGAACAAACTTTCTTCAGTTGTCTCCTCCTTTCCGAGAAATTTTGAATACCAAAATTTGGCGAACACGCGCGTTATTAAATGGGAATCGTCTAACGCGTCTGTTCATCACCGACTCATTCTACTGCTTAAGAACGCTAGGCACACTTGAGGGGTTGTTAGTGAATTTTCTCGAAAACGTCGCGTTCAATGAAAAAATTTATTTATTGTATATTTTCCACTTATTGACCCGTGTCGAGTCATCCCCTCCACTTTAATACCATTTTTGAATACCCTAAGGACTAAGGAATAACTTGGGAAATTTATTTATTTCTACCTCCTTTCCCTGTAGCAGGCTGAGGCAACTGGTGCTCAGAGAGTTTATGACTTAGAGTCTAGTTGCTCTGTTAACAAGTCAGACTGCTCGTGAAGATCTTAAACATCTATAAAATATAAATATATGTTATTTTATTCTCCTTTTTAAAAGTCTAATTAAAATTCTGTTCCTCGAATGTAAATATTTAAACATTAAGGAAAGATAGACAGTTAATAAAAGCAAATTTGCTTTTCCTTCTCGATGGTTCTTAATGGTAAAGATGTCTGACTCATTATAAAAACACAAGAGAAACCATATTTGAGAATACCTTAGCAATTATTACATAATAATGTCTCTGAAAATGTAACTTCTGAATTTACACAAATTCCTAACAAATTGTTTTCGAAACTTCGATGTTATGTACTTGGATAAACTTGTTTTAATAGAAACATTATTGCCTTTCTTGTCGAACAGAATTAATTGTCAAAGACATTCGAGCTGCCCGCTCCGAGACTATACCGGGTAACTTTGAAAATTTTCGTAGAAAAACGGATGAATCTTTTTCCACGAATGTCATTGGATCTTGCAAAGTATGCACACAAGAATGATCAGCAATTTTATTTTTTAAAAGTAACCGAGTGCATGCAAGACACGCGTCATGTATGATAAATGGTTCTCGCAAAAGTGTTTAGCAGTGACCACTGTTGCGGAGTAATAAATCACCGCAAATTAATCAATTAAAAGAGGTGCAACTCACGGAGACTAAAAATAACAGATTGTAAAATAATTTCCTTTGGAAGTCGAAAATGTTGAATAATAAAAAGTGGAAAGGAATTGCTTGAAGAAACAATCCCAGCGCTCGCTCTTAAAACCTCAAGAAGATTTTAATTCTGGTAATAACAAAATCAAAATTATGGCGATGAAACAAGTAATTAAGCGATTTGGAGAGCGTCGAACCTGGGAGAATCGCGTACTAAAAAGCTGGGCACCGTGTTTCCGAGGCGGATCTCAGCGGCCCGGCCCGAGATTCACGGTCGATAGTATGGTTATGGATTGTTACATGACTTTGTACAATAGTTTGATCGGCGCAGGATGCGTCGATGCGTCATCATTTGAAAGGCCCGACGATCGTTATCGTTCGAATGGAAAACGGCACACACGGGCGAAATCATACGGTATTGATTCTCTTGGAGAGGCTCTTATGTTTGTCGAGCGGACGATCCACGGTACTGGGGAACAATAGGGAGAGCGTACCCGGTTGACAAAACGGAAAATACCTTGCGTACACGGTGGCGAGTCATCGAGCCGCGAGTCATCGAAGGTATTGTCGGAGATATTTACACGTACACAGTACATGCGTCCGTAAGTATCCGCGCTCTGTGCCCTGTCGAGACAGGAAACGAAAAAGTGGCAAATAATCGCCCCGGCGTTTATTGCGTTCTCCACGCGAACCATGATTAATGAACGTATTAATGGGTCGAGGCTTCTACCAGCAACTTCTTCCTGTGTAAAAACTTTAAAACTACCCTTTCGCGAAAGAAGAACCTCCGCTTTCCGGGCCGGGTATCGTCCTGCGGGAAATAATTGCCTAACTCGTTTAGATTCGTCGCTTCTCAGACAAGAAAACTTGTTCCTGCGAACCACTTAGCAGATGGGGGTCGAAAGAACTGTTCGCGAGCTGAAAAACTGTTAATCGATTAGACACGCTGAAACGCAATAATTTGATGTTATTCTACAAGTGGAGGTTATGGTGTCCGTTCTATTCTATAGGTTGGGGAAATTAATGTTTGTTTGATTCTGGCATCTGATCCGTCATTAGCGGGTTATTGTGTCGCTAGGAAATGGGGGGAGAAGGAACAACGGGTGACGTCGTAGAAGGGCTAAAGTGGAATGGGAGACAAGTCTTGATCTGGCATGAATCCTCGAGAGTCCTGGGCGTTAAACGGATGGCGGTGAAGAGGCAAACAAATATTTAATTTGTTTTAGGGGGGAGTATGCGAGACAGCATGCTGCGTCGGGACTCCAGGCGAGACAACTGGTGAGGACGATGCAAAGTGACGACGTGGCGCAACTTATTAGCCGGGGACAGGATCAATAATAGTCATATTCCATTTTGGGACACGGCCCGGCCGTGAGTCTCGAGCCTGACGTCGAGCTTGCAAATGAAATTGCGATGCTTCTTGTTATCGGCTGCGCGGCCTTATTGCGTTAGGCTTCGGACTGTTTCAACAAGCTATGTCATAAGAATTACCGCTTGACAACGATAGACAATCACACCGACAACGGGGACAACATTTATAGTATTTGCTTTACAGGTTTCCGTTCTAGTCCGGGGCCACGTGTCCCGCGAACGCGGCCAACGAATTTTCCACCTGAACACATTAAACGGAGACGAACGACAGATTTGATAACAAAACCTCGCACGCTTGCGGGTCTGTCGAAAATAGATTTATACGTGCTTTCTCCTATCGGTAAATACCAGGTTTAGCAAGTGATGCTAAACATAGTACTGACTGATAATTTCACATTTTTTGTCGACTCGACGATGTTCCTTGTAAGTCGATGCAACAGCCGAGAAAAAGCCGGAAGACGCTATTGTCCAGCGGCGCGCGGTATGTTTCGCGGGAAATATGATTTCTGTTGAACCGGGTGTGCGCAATCCGAGCTGGAACAATGCCATTTCACGGATCCGCGGCGATTCTTCGGCTCGTTAGCGTGAGAAATAGCTCGCCGATTAAGGTTGCAGCTACGAATGCCTTGGCGTGTCTGTGAAACAACCGGAGAGCTAGACGAAACGCGAAACGGTTGCTCAAAGTCTACCAACGACCACTTTTCCTCGGAAAATTATCATTGTTGCCTGAAATGGTATGGCTGACTATTGCTTACACAGATCAGACTGTGCAACTCTGCCACTATAGCCCTTTCCATATTCCGAGTCGAGAATGTTCAAGAAAACGAGCGTTCGTTAACTCTTCGTATATCGACATATCGATTATTCCTGGACTATGCAACTAATCATATGATTTTTAAATCGGTATAATTTTGTTGGAAAATGTCGCGACAAGAACTTTGGGGAGCTTTCCAAAGTATAAATCACAAGATTTCAAACCAATTTTTAATCATAAGGATACGTCCATTATTCCCGGAATTGCGACCATTTCAATTTGGTCACATTTTTCGGCTTCTCCGAAGCGCCGTGAAATAAAAGACATTTTTAAAGGTTGGAAAATCATGATGTATAGCGAGAATTATGAAATTCTACCGTTCACCGATGATAAAACTTAGTTCCCTGCAGGGAAGATCGTTTATTCCTAGAAAGATTCAATTTCCGAGATAAGAATTTTATGGCTGATGGAGTCGGCTTCTCTGTAGATGTGTAAATTTCCGAATGGATGGGCTTATTGTTCGACAAAACTGTTAATATGGACCTCTTGACATCGATCCATGGGGATATTATCGTTCGATGTAAAGTGCACACCATAAATATACTATACACCCACAAAATTCAAGTAATCTTAGAAATACATTGGGCGTACAAAGTGTTCGTATACCTTTTAAAATAGAATAACTTTTTTATAATTGTACTAAACGAGCATTGGTTTCTTAAACGTTCTGCAAAAAGATTTTCCAAAAGTTACAATTCACAGGGTTGCAAGCAAAAATAAAAAAGCATATGTTCTGTAGATCCATGTTTGTTACACACAGTCTAAAAATTTCATTGCAATTGATTAACATACAGTTTCTGCTTAAAAACCACAGAATCGTACATCTTTATAACTACCATAGTGTACAAAACAGAAATTTTGAACTTTCATTAATTTCCCAAATAAAAAAGTTTTAAAAAATGCTATTTTTATTTTTGAATGTAACCTTGTAAATATTTCTTTTTAAAATCTTTTCTGCATATCATTTCATAAACCAATGCTTCTAATTAATTATAAAAAATCAGGTCGTTTGGTACAATTACAGAAAAGTTATTCTATTTTAAAAAGTGTACGAACACTTTATACATCCACTGCAAGTCGTATTTGAAGTAAACTAAAGATGCGGTTCCACGAATTCATTCCAATTTTGTTTATTCCAAGTTTAATGAGTGATATGATAAAACTGCTATTCAATTATTGTTGCAGAAATATACAAACCGTAACAAGATCTTCTATTTCAATTGTTATGCATGAACAACAAAATTTAATAATCTGCTATGTTTCTTGCCCTGCGAATTAAATCTAAAATTCCATTTTAAAGCTGTAATATCTTCTCTTGGCACGTTCATTATCAATTTGAAAGAGTATCTATAACAAAGCGATATTTCTAATAAAAAATATATGAATAAATATTTCGATAAAAATGAAAATTTTCCTGCACTAATGGTATCCAATACTGTATGTTTCTCCTTCGTGTTGTTATCATAAGTGCATAAAATATACGATGGCTAATTGCAAATACAAAAGTGACCAAATTACCATTCTATTAAACGGCAAGAGATATTTAAAATATTTTACATAAAAATTAGCAGTTGAAGATACCGAAATGCAATTTGTACAGGCTCGTGGAAACACCTTTCTAATTTTATTGCTGCAACTTGCTAACGTTCAATACCACCCCATTTACTTTTACCGCACACAAGAATAAAGCAGTCTTACTTCAAATTTGCATAAAAATGCGGTAACTACGCTTCATTAAATGCAGCTAGCTACATCGTCCATTTTGAACTGAACAACGCCCACAAAAATCGTAGAAATACTTCAAGAATGTATACGTGAATGCCATGAATTTTGTCGTAAATGCACAAATTTTACAGTCTATAAATTAAAAAATGAAGTTTCTTTTGTAGCAGATGTTCAACAGTGTCGGAGGGAAAAGCTTTTTAAAATACGTGTAACGATCGACGTTACCGGGGATTCATCGATCAAAATCCGGTTTGTGCCCGATGGGGGAACCATGCCGACGTACAGGGAACGATTTCTGCGGCACAGCATTTATTTCGCGCAAGTTTTCTTGTTTCAAGTGAGCTGAGAGCACGGGCCGAGCTAGACGAGCGTGGCTTTAACGCGAAACGAGGAGGGGAAAAAAGATAAGCGCATATTTTCATAAAGATGACGCGCGTACAGGTAATGCTGTTTCTTTTGAAGTTTTTAATTTAGACACGAAATTTATTCCGAAAGTATTCATCTCCTCGGGCCGGATAATTCAGAATTTCCCGTTGAGAGGAATTAATAAGTTTGAAACTTCGTTTCGACCTGCAAATAAATTCGTGCTCCATCCTGGCGACGTATTTCATCAAAACTGTGCTATACCCGTCCAGGGAGCATTCAGACGCCAACATTCAAACCAATTTAAACCTTCCACGCCCTTAAACTGGCGTTCGCGTTCGGAGACATTCTTTGAACGCTATTTTTGCGAATTTGTTCAAACAGAATTGCAAAGTTTATGAAATAGTTTGTATGGAGAGAACTGAATCTTTTGCGGCTGTATATTTATTTAGCTTTGTACTTTCAATTCATTGCGGAGATACTCGGATTGATACAGATTGACGACAGTCATAACAGAGAGCAATAAAACCACGCCCACTCGGAGCAGTCTATACTAATTGTTAGAGAAGATGGCAGGGAATAATTTATTTTGCTTCTTTAATGTTATTGAAAGCGACATTTTAAAAAAGACGAAGGCGCAGAAGGGCTTCATTAGGGAGCACTACAACCACGCCCACTCGGAGCACTCGATACTAATTGTAAGAGAAAATGGTAGATGATAATCTATTTCCTTCTGCAATGTTACTTGAAGCCACACTTTAAAACAGACGAGGACACGGGTTGTTCTCTAGGGCACTGTCTTAACTGCCTTGCATTAAGGAGCAGCGAAGACACGCCCACTTAGAGCACTCTGTACTAATTGTTGGAGAAAATGGTGGAAAATTTATTTTAGTTCCTCGACGTTAAGAGTGACATTATGAAACAGGCGAGGTCACAAAATGCTCTCGTGAGTACTTCCGGCTTTGCCTACACCAGGAGCAACAAAATCACGCCCACTTTAGGTTTGTTACACAAAAAGAAAGTAACACAGATACCTCTACTTCTTTCGTTTTCGTTATTCACCCTGACTCGTTACTCTACGACAAACATAATGATAATTTGTCTAATTGTGCATTGTGCATTATACTGGTTGTATCTGTAACAATAACAGCGAAACCACGCCCACTGCCGATACGTCACAGAGAAAGAAAGCCATACAGACACTTCCGCCTTTTTCTTAGTCAATATTTCCCTTGGATCTAAATGCTCTAGAACAGCTATAATCACAGACTACTTTATTAGGTCCCATCCCAGCTCTTCGGAAAGCAAGAGCAACGAAGCCACGCCCACAGAGAGTGGATAATCTTTCGCTACCGATGCCTAACTCGATCGAGCGTCGCTTCCGCAGGAAACTGGAGCTAACCCAGCGCACAGAACTCTGAGGTTCGAACCAATTCACAGTTGAAATACTTATGGACAGCAGTGTACACGTACAGCTTCGATCGAGTCCCATTTGAAAGATGGACTTGACAGAGAAACATCGAAACGTCTGAAACGTCTCTTGCGCGGAACCGGTTCGCTGTGTTTGTCGATAATAGCATTAACGATGGCATTGACGGTGCATCTTGTACTCGCGTTGCTATTCATCTCCGATGGTCTGCGTCCTAATGGTGTGGGGGCGTTTCATCCGAAATCGGACACTGTTCTGAGCACTATTCCCGATTTAGATAGAACATGGCACACTCTTTGTCCTACAAATTCGTATAAAATTCACAAAAACAGACACTGTTCTTCACTTTTCACAAAGACAATCTGCAATGATTGTAAGCATTTGTAACAGCAAAAACATTATTTTCAATCTACTGAACATATTAAACGTTAAATATTTATTGTACTCCAGATTTTATAACTGATTTCAATTCCCATTTTTATTACGGACCCATATAAAAAGATTTTAAAAGTGTCTTTTATTTAAAACGTTGTTGAGTAAACCAATGCTTCCACATAATAGCCAGAAGAATATTTTCAAAAAGTTATACTGTTCTAAACGGCGTTGGAACACTTTCGTGAGCCACGGTATACAAGAATTCGTTGAAAATATAAAACTGGAAAGATTCAATTTTGCCCACGAAAAGCAACTCTCAAATCCACTGGCGCAGCGTGTGGGGATGTCGATGAAACTCATCGATTTCATCTAGCAGGTAACTTCTTTGTGTTCCCGTTTATTAGAAGGGCTGAACCGGTCCGGGATCGGTTAAGGAGGGCGGTAACCGGTGTAAAAACGTTTCGAATCGCGGGATCGGTTAAGCCGAGAATGATTGCCTCTAATTTCTGGCGGGGCGGTTGCTCGCCGCACAAGAAACTTCCTAATGCTTTCAACATGTTCGCCGGTGGTCGGAGGTATCAGAGCCGGTGTTTTTGCGTGTAGGGAGGCGTAGAGCGTGGGTGTCGGGTCTCGGTCGGGTCGGTCCCGCGTACCCGCCGAAAACGAGAGGAGGTCTCTCGCCTATTAGAGAATTCGCGTTGCGTCCTGCCGGATTCAAAAGCTGTCGCTCGCGATGCCACCAATGATCCCAGGGCTTCATTACCGTCGGGTTAATGCGCAAGCACTGCCTACCCGCGGAGAGAGAGGCACGTATAGAGAGATGTTTTGTCCGGGAATCTGTGACATTCACTGGAAAGTTATCGTTCCGAAATTAACAACTCGGACCCGCCATCGTTTAGATTCAAACGTGCACGTTCGCGGTCCGTGTTCTACACACGTACCCTCAGCGACCCTGAACCCGTCATATTAGCAGTGGCTATTACCAGGAGATTTACGCAAATTCAACGTGTGCGTTTTGCTCGAATATCTCGCTGTCAATTAGCAGTCGAGTTGCTTGTAAGTAATTAGTTAGTTTCACGGTGACCACTGGTGCTCGGACAATTTTTTCATCAAAATCACTTTTTACCGCGATCTATATTTTCTTTCCATATAAGACAACAATGCTTTTATCGCATCGAGAAAATCTTTAGACCCTCTTCCTCTTTTAAAGCGGTTGATACCGCTTCTCCTACAACGGCGGTAGTGAAAATGTGATCTATAATACTAAACCTACCACGAGGGGTCAAATGGCCCATTTTAGATTTTTTTATTTGACGATTATTGAAATTGCCAAGGTGTTTTCATGGGAATTTATTGAATACATTTTTTGACTCCAGTATATATTATAATAAAATCGCACAAAATATAAATAAATTTAAGGTGATAATCTCACGTGATTATTGTCTCAGTCAGATTCGCGCTTTATGCCTTGCTAACCGCCGACGAAATGGGACCGTGGGCGATTCCGGAGCCATTCATATAAATAAATTTAATCTTGTTATTGTGATAATACTATACACATCAGTCACTTTTGATGGTCGGTACGTTTAGTGTTAAAAAATTTGCAGACCTATTGGACATATGGGGCTAGACCTTTTGGGGAATTACGGGATACGCGGGAAAGATATGATCAAGGCGGAATAGATCGGTGGTCGAACACGGCGAAAAATCGGCCGTACATTTATCGGCAGGAAGCTTCCGCGACAGCAAACATCCGTACAAGGAATTCATTAACGAGTTTCCCGGATCCGCGTCCGTGAAAAGAAATTACGGCCCCAGCGCGGTGCGGCAGGGTTCGAGTTCAAAGTTCCCTGAATAGGAAGGAGCACCAACCTAGGCAATTAATTCACCTCTCGATCATTCACTTACTCGCTTTCCCCTCTCACTTGTTCTGGTTTTGCCTATTCATCGCTCTGTCCGACGAATCGACTTTTTCCCATTCGTCTCAGCCTCGAGCGGTGCCGACGCGGTAAAAGGTCCGCTAATTTGTAAGTTGTTCGATGTGCCCGTATATCGTTAAGCACCGGAATAAATTCTTGAACACCGTTCTCTGTTCGCTCAAACAAAACAACTGCCTTATCTATTGTCTCGCTTGTTTATACATACATAGTAGTTTTATTGGCCATCTTATACGTGGGAAACTGTTTCTTCGTGACGGAATCGGTTTGGGTTTAAGTGTTATAGGGAAAATGAACTTAGAACAGTTCCCCAAATATGAACCCAAAAAGTTCCCTCGTGTCCAGACTATTAAAATAAAAAAACCGAAATCAGGAAGGATGAATTTAGATAGCTACTTTTATCCTGTTATAAATTTACTTTTGACTGACGTAAGACGTATAGTATGCAACCTGGGCAACGATTATTTTGAGAGACAGGTGAATAAGTCATAATCTGAACTACCAAAGTTAATTTTAGCGCGAACATCATTCATTTGCAATCTGTATTGCTTCGATGAAAGTGCAGTTTAAAATAAAATTTTTTTCGGGTCCACCAAAATAGAGTTGATTCCACTGTGTCCATTGTCCATTCACTATATTGTTTCGATAAAAACGCAATTTCAAATGGTGTTCCATCGATTTTGTAATAGCGAGGTTAATTTCGCCCAGACCATTCTCCATTTACAATCCGCATATACCGTTCCAATAAAAATACAGTTTAGAATAATGTTCCGTCGATTTTGTAACAGAGGAGTTAATTTTTCTCCGAGCATTCACCATCTGCAATCTATGTACACATAATGTTTCAATAAAAATTCAGTTCGAAACGGTGTTCTATCGACTTTTTAATACGAGCAAATTCGAATGAAATAGAAGATTTATATGTTAAAAATAAACGGTTCACCGGGGGTTTTTCGCCGATTTTAATCGGTTTTAACAGAGATTAATTTAAAAATCTTCTATCGACTCCGTTTTTACAGTTCTATTTGTTTTCACATTGGTCGGAATTATGGGGCCGATAATATTACTGAAGATTCAATCGGCTATACGTTTTTATTAAAAGAAGAGCAGTGAAACGGAAGGGCACACGGTAGATCTACAAAAGGGAAAGGACGTGGGCAAAAGGGAGCAAGCGGATTCGAAGAAAAATCAATGAATGGATCAAAGAGCGAATGAAACCCTAAGGGAAGCTGTGGCGCACGGTTTCTAACTTCGCGTAATAAATAATATGCGAAAACAGCATTCAGGTGCTGTTCATCGTCTCGTTAAAGGGCCTCGATTTTCCTGATTAATTATTGCTGAGAAAAATCGGCACAGCTCGCTTTTCCAATTACCAAGTGCAAGAATGAATTCTTTCGTTTGGAGGAGAATTACAATTACATTAAATCACCTTTCTTGTATTTTGCTGATAAAAGCCGGGTGTGGTAATACAACAAAGAAATTATTTTCAAATGTGAATAACATAGTAGTGTTATTACTAGACTGCGAATCTTTATGCAAAATAAAAGATGTTTGTATTGATTGGAGGATACGGGAGCCAAATAAACATTTTATTTTCTTTTTAATTATCCTATCAGCCTGAAACTAACACATTGATGTCCTTAAATATTTTTTACATGTCCACTGCTTTAAATTGTACGTACCTAGTTCTGTCATAAATGCATAAAATCCGCAGTCTAGTTATTACGATGTCGTTTCTCCGGCCTTTAAATTACCTGAAAGCAAACATGAGAACGATGCAGCATTCGGACGACTGACAATTCGAACAGTAATGGAAGGAATCTCGGTGGTTAGCAATTTTGTTCGTTGACCCGGTTGGACTCGGCTCTAGTAGCCTAATTCGGTTTGGCTCTTCCCGCTTTCAGTCGGTCACTCCTCTTTTCTCTCGTTGGGCTTTCTTCGGAGGAAAGTTTCGAGGGGTCTACTTTGCGAGGACGTGCCAGAAAGCTCTCGCATTATTTCGTTTCTTCTGGAAGAAAGCCTCGGCCCTTCTCGTTCCTCCTCGGCGAGCTCCAACCTCGTCGAGTTTCTCTCGTTCGACGAGTGGCCCGTTTCAAACAGCACACGGTGCACAGCATGGAAGCTGCCACGTTTTCTCGTTCGTATATAGGTACATGTGCTTCTCGCCATAGACGCGCCATTTTTCCTCCCTCTCGCGTACATTTAATGGGAACACTCTTTTTTCGCAGTCCCGTCGCTGTGAATAAGGAACCCGCCCGGTTCCCATCGGCTTTATCCCTGCTTTTTCTCCCGATTTTCTCTCCCTGCTCTCTCCTACGGAGCATCCGAACCTTGCGGCGACGTCACTCCCTCTCCCTCTCTCTCTCTCTGTTTCACGCTCTAATTGGTTCATTATCGAACTTCTTTTTTCTCTCCTAGCCGCGCTCTCGTCCCAACATTACCGAGAAATTTCGTAATAAACGACGGACTCTTGTTAACGGGAATGCGCATCGGCCCAAACGCTGTCAAACTTGACAGTGACAACGTTCGACTACTGCGGATCATCGAATTATAAGACCCATCCTTAGAAAAATGCAGGGTATCTCAGCTGAAGGAGGCTAAATATCTTCTATAGGGTAACTGCACCAGTGAATGAACGGGCACCAGTAAATGAACGCTTTTGTATATTTCAACAAATTTTAACCCGGACGGCATACTAGCGATAAAATTGTGATTAAAGAGTTAAATAAATAGGAGAATATTGTTTAGTAATTTTGTTCATTGATTGGACTAGCATTATTCAATTACTAGAATGTAGTGTTCATTCACTGGTATTTTTCATATTTTTGATTTAACGTTTAATAAAGAAGAATAATAATAATTTCATTGTATTTGTGTTCATTTATTTTTGACAAATGAAGTATAGGGAGCTATTTGGCATATATGAGATTCCTTTAATTCACATAGTTTTTTTTAAAATAAAATATTTTCCTGAACAATTTCTTAAATGTTCATTCACTGGTGCAGTTACCCTACTTTTAATGACACAAAAATATTTATAATTTATTTTTTCACAGTTTTTCAGGATCCCAGTGAATCCGAAGAGCCAATATTCTCGACATTTTGTAAGGTTTCCATAAGGTTTTCTGTTGCATTTGGCTGTATCACTGCAGCAACGTTCAGAAACACAAACACCGGAATAACGGTGCAATTTCTGTAAGTTCAGTGGAAATCGACCGGCGAACGCGAACGGCGAACCCGATAGCATTTAAAAGTTTCGACGACTGGGAATTGTAGCGAGTTTTAATGAAATTTATTTTTCGTTTAAAACGCGCCCTCGTAAACCGCGACCTCCGGTTATACGAGCTTTATCGGCACCTCGAAATTTCCTACAAGAACAGAGTCATATCCATCCCCCGCCTGCTGCGACTGCACATACCCTCTACCAGCTCTCTCGCGATTATTTACATAAAATATCAATGATAAAATCAACCCGCTCAAAGCGACGGATGCAAATACGGAGAAGGGCAATTTCGCGAGATAATCGAGCGCTCGCTTGCTCGCCGGTGTTTGCCGCTCCTCCCGTTTCTTCCTCGTTCTCCCGAGTTATTCGTATTTAGGGAGATGCGCCGTCACATCGAATAAAAGTGCTTTCCGCCGGTTTCGTGTATCACGGGCTTCGAATTTCGTTATTGCCAGATATCCCATCGCAACAAATGCATAACAAAACCATAAAAGAAAGCTGTTTAATATGGGGAGGTTTTTCCTTAATCGATCATAGATTTTGAATGAATTGCTAGGTAGGTAATTTAAGGTAACTATGAAATTTTGCAATAATCGCTTCCTAAATTTTAAAAATTGCATTTTTAAACAACAGGGTGTTCCTTATGTGGGAAGGTGAGAGCTCTCAATTTGGAATAATGTCTTATAATGATAAAGTCTCGCTACCCAGAACAATCCCCATAACAGGCTACCTTCTCCCACTGAACACGTACAAAATCGTAAACATCGCCGAAAGGGTTATCGAGATTTCAGATCTTGGGAATCCACTGTAAATCGCATCGTACTGGTTCGGGAGCTGGTAGCGTCATAGAGGAACAAAAGATCCAGTCATGGGGGTGCTGCGTGTCACCATAAGGCACCGACATGACAGAACAGTACATTTGGCAGTCGTACTCCGCAGGGCGATCGGGTCAGAGACATGGGGACGCAGTTGCAAAGGAGCAAGAGTTAGGCGAACAAGGGGATGGTTTGGCTGAGAAAAGTGAGTGGGAGGGGTTGTCGGAGCGTGTGCGCGCGCGCGCGACAAACTTCGAACAAGTCGAGCAATCTGGAATCGAATGGAGTTTCGGAGACTTAGCCGAGTGAAAAATTGCAGGAGCAACTTTCGCGATGCTCTCAGACCCATTAAGCGGCTCAACAAGTACGATTCCAGTAACCGTTTTGCCCGTGGACTTTGAATGGAGCTACGTAGCTCGCGCGCGACCGAGAGAAAGCACGAGACCAAGAAAGAGAGGGAGAGAGGAATAGAGAGAGAGAGAGAAAGAAAGAGGAATAGAGAGAACAGTTCGCGTTAGAAAGGGAACCAACAATGTGGGGGGAGACGGGGGTAGAGTAGTCGGAGGGAAAATTGTTTGTCGGAATCGTGGAGCGGGACTCCCAGGGGGGAGAGCGAGGGCCCGGCAGAAAACACGAACCAGGAAACACGCCGGTAAAGGAGCCAAATGCAGCGACATCGTCCGTGCCTTTTAACTGGTTCTCCCGCACCGCTTCGAAACGCTCCGCACCGCGCCACGAAACTCGAACTCGACTCTTCCTTTGAGCCCCGGACTGGTTTAATGGAATGCGGACGGGACGACCCTCTTTCGGCTTAATCTGCGTATCGACGACTCGCCCCGACTCGACTCGACTCAGCTCGACAAGCGCGACCCGATTCCACCCAAGCCTTCCGATAAGGGTTAATTACTTTTTTACTATAAACTGCCGGAGCCCCTTCTATCCGCAGAGAGAGAGTGAGAGAGAGGGAGAGGGAGAGAGAGGAACAACCTCGCTTTTACTCGTTTCCGCGTACACACGATGCACTGGTATCAAAAGCTAAAAGCTCCGCAAAATTCCTGTAACTCTGTTAATCATACATTATTAACCTCTTTTTGATACTGGCCCTTTTACCTAGGCTCGCTTGAAAATTTTCTATCTATGGCAGCTTAATATTGATTAATTAATATGTATATTAATGAATAAATTCTTCCAGTCAAATATTTTTTTCGATCAGTCACGGATACGTTCGTACACGTTATAATGGTGACATTGTGATTCTGACCAATTCACTTTGTTCTACTGTATCATAACGCGAATCGAACAAGTGTACAAATACAACACGTACATATGTATCCAGCATATGCAATCGGTCCATTTATGTCATAATACAAAATGATAAATACGTCAGCAATAACAGAATAATAACTGTGCGAATTATTCATCGGATAGTCATTGCATCAGGTCGTTAAGTATGAAACTTGACAAATTAAACACAAATTTCAAACACATTTGTCAAGTTTCATGCTTAACGATCTGATATTACTAAGCTTTATAATCAGAATTGTGATTGTACTACCAATGTCCCGAAGAAATCGGTGGCAGAGTATAATTGCATAGCCTATTAGCTCTCCTCTCCTCGAGTTGTCCAAAGCATCGTTCACGGTTGACATTCTTCGGCGTGGCAGCAGAGCGTTTCTGCCAAGGATGCCAGGTGCAGCTGTCGAGATTGAACCAGGAAAACTAATCGTCGATTTTACACTGGATCCCTGCTTCCACCCTCCTCTCTCCCTCTTTCTCACTCGTTCCCTCTCCTGAGGGAATATCGTTTTGTTCCTTAGCTCCTGGGCTGTGCGTCAACCTGAATTTTCCATTAGACCGGATATTAATTAAAATAAATTGACACAGTCTATCGGTTCCGCTTGCTCCGAGGATCGATTAATAATTCTAGCGGTTACACGCGGGCCCTTTCAACCTCCTGGACACACACGCGGGTAATAATACGAGCCCGGACCTACTATGCCGGACAAACTTCGCCTGCGACTAGCAAGGACGAAGCGGGACACGCGTTTCATCGATTAAAAAATCGTTCAACTAACTTTTCAAGTGGATTTTATGCATTTATAACAAGAATATGGTAGGTGGGTCGAAAATAATAAGTGTTTATGAATTTTATATGCTCGAGGTCACGCGATGGTCATAGTATTGAAGGTGGTTGGATACATCTTGACCATAGCTATCCTATCACGATGGTGAAAATATGTAGCTCCATGAAATAAAAACTCGGATGACCTTAAAATCTCTAAAATATAATTATACAATATGTAAACCTTGTCTGATTGTACTAAACTAACTAAACTTGGCTCTGCCGCCCGTATTGATTTCATTGACAACCCTAAATGCAGATGCAACTCCGAGTGTGAAACTCCCAATCACGTTCTTTGGCAGTGCAATTTATACGATACACGAGGATTATAATTGCTGAAAAACGTTTACAAATTAAGATTTCAGTTGCTTCTGGACGTTGCTATGTTTTTGGCTGGGCCCAAAGGGCCTGCCTCCATATTCTTTAATTTCTTAGAAACAAGGAAAGCAAAAAGGAAAAAGTAGTACACCCTTATGTTTCGTTTGTTAAGGATACTCGCTAAGTACGCTTTATTTCTGTTTATATCTAATTGCCTAATGTTGTAATAACTCTCTTCTGAGATTTTCTCCGTAAAAAGAAAATAACTAAAATATATGTTTATTACTCTATACAGGGTGTTCGACTACAGGTGGGAGAAAATTTAAGGGGTGGTTCTTAACGATGATATAAAACGAAAATGAAGAATAAAAAAATTGCGATTTCTTCTTCGTTATTCAACTGTTAACAATTAAAAATCAACAACGCATCTAACAAAAGTGTACGTTGTGTACGCCAAAGAGTTCAATGTTGTCCAACGATTTGTTAAACATTTTCACCTCGCTGGGGCCCCAAATGAGAACCAAGTTATGCATGCATCTGTCACTTGATACGTGACTGTCGCGTTGTTAATAGCTAAATAACAAAGCCGAAATCGCAATTTTTTTATTCTTCATTTTCGTCTTATATCATCGTTAAGAACGACCCCTTAAATTTTCTCCCACCTGTACTCGAACACCCTGTATAATACAGAACAGAGCAACCATTTTGTACATACAGGAGAGAAAACGTTGTTGAAGCAGGGATGACAAGGTAATCGTGGAAACCGAGAAAGCTTTTGTTTATTTATTTGCCCATCCAGCTCTCAAGCGCTCGGAAATAAATGATGTCGCTCCAATAACAGGAAAAGAGGAACAATTACCGACAGATTTGTGAGCAAAGCCTCGCACCATCAGCGTGGAAACGTGTTTATTCGCGAGGATATTTAATAAATCATTTTTCTATATACAGCTATTATTATACCGGAGCTCTCTAGACCCTGCCGGAAGGATAAAACCACAACAATCTCGCGAATCGCGTATTCGTTATCAATCCCCACGATTCGCCGGACTCTTTCTCTGTTTACTCGGCGCGATAGTAATCGACTACTACGCAAACGCGCAAAACACTGTCCCCCCGTTTGTTTCGCGCAGATTCGCGCGTACAGTTCAACCGAACCGTGCCGGCACGCAATTATCGTCCGGCATAGTACTCGACAAATATCCCGGACTATTTCCTATTTCTATCGGTGCCGAGTGCATGCTCGGGTGAAATCGCTCATTGTCCCATTTCGAAGCATAATTCATCCGTTTCCACCATTCAATCGGCGGGCAAAAAAACATTTCCACGGACCGTGAAAAAAAAACAAAAATTTCGTGATTGGATTTCGAGAACAGGTGAATTTGGTAGTCCGGCAACATTTTAGTAGCTGCGTTATTGCGCCGGCGTTACCGTATTTAATGTTTATTGATCAAACTGTCTTCCCATTTGCAATTGATACATTTCGTTCGTTGACAAGGGACCACGTTTGTCATATTTTTTGTTATAAATACCTGCGTTTCGTTATTCAATTATCTTTTGAATCTCTGCTTGAATCCTGAACCGTTAACATTGATGTTTGCATTAATCTCTCTTCGGTATTATCTTTTTTCGAACAGATATTTCATGCATGGAGGAATACAGTGTGTCCCAAAAATGTTGTGCTATCTCAAAGGAACGATTATTGGGGTGATTTGAGGTAACTTTTTCCTTTGCAAAAATGTTTCTGTGCTCCGATTGGCCCGTATTTTTCGTTACTAACTCCTTAACAAAGCCACGGAGAACGAAGGGAAAAGTTAGTTCAAACAACGTTAGGAATTACCTCCGTGGGAAGGAGGTATAACATTTTTGGGACATAAAATCAGGTATAAAATCGCCATGAATAAGAGGAAATAGAAACAATTGCTCGCACAGAATCGCCCAGGTATTAACGCAGTATAGAACGTTCGCAAATACGACTGGGGTGTCTGCAGAAAGTTTTGCGAGTCCTGCGGATCCGGGCATCGAAATCACTGGCACCGGGGCCGATAAGCTCGACAAAGATAATATTTCCACAGTGCGAGTCCTCGAGCTTGTCCACCTTCGCGGAACAGTATAGCAAGGATCGCTCGCGGTTCTGGGTCAATTTGCATTCGGACGCGATTCCATCTTCCGCTGGAAAAATTCGCCGAGAAAGCGAATATGACGGGCTCCGTAATTCCGCTAACAATACACCCGCATGTACTGCTTACCGCCTCGGTGATAAATGCGCACGTTGAATAATTCAAGGTGTTTCGAACGCGTGATATTTCGCGGGACCGCGTTCACCGTTCACGATTTAACGTTCAGCGGGTGTACACACGGTGTTTAATGAGTTCGTAATCCCTGGCAAAAGGGGCTTACCGAACGTCGAGAGTTCAAGTATCGTTGTTGCAACGAAATTCCACGATCCGTACAAATTGTGCGGATCGATGCGATCGTTCCCTGCATCGCGAGATAAATTAATCGATTTGGAGAGATTTGGTTGACCTAACAACATCGCACTGTTGCAAGATGTGGATCTATATGGAAAATAAAAATTGCACGCATTCATCGCAAAATAATACAGCTAGATAGACATTAACTTCCTTTTTGAATCCCTGGAATATTTTCACTAATTTGAATTTGATCCATCCATTTTTCTCATAAATGCATAATATCCTCAATCTAGTAACGAGTACGGATTTTTGTACAAAATAAAAATCGTCCAAGTCAATTCTACTGCGCAGAAGTGAAATGAAAATGCATTTCCACTTTTAATAATTTGAACAAGTCAGTCGCTATAACGACACCGTTCAATTCTTCTGTTTCTACAATTTTCCAGTTTAATGAGAGGTACTACATGTAAACAGATGTTAAGGACTCCCAAGGGTTATCCTGAAAAATTGAAAACCTCACCATTGGATTAAAACAAAAATGAAGTCGATATCTTCATTGGACTCTGAAAAACAGTTTGCAACCGTATATATATAGAGTATTTCAAAATTGTTGTATTTCCCAACCTCGATATGAGCTTGTGTGTCTATTTGAGTTTTGATTTGCCACGTTGTAGAGGACTTAATTGTCGGTATCGATTAGAGGCGCACCGTCAATTTCCAGTGGAATATGAGCACAAACGGGGTTCCAACAATTCCAAGAGCCGACGAGGAGCCCGAGGGCACGCGCAAGAGCTCTCGGGCGACATCGTTCGGCCATCGTATCGGGGCGGATGCGTTTCCCGCGAGAAATCGGAAGCTCCTTGGGCCGACCCCTGCGGTAAGATTTGTACGATACTTCAACCTGGTCTTCTAGCTCTAAGTGTACTTCCTTGTATACCGTCGGGCTGAGCTGACGGCATCAAGTCGTTCTCTCCTCGCGCATCCTCTCCTCTCCTATGGAAAGAGTAGCATAGCTGGATCCTGGTAAAGCAGCAACCAGTGCTCGTATTATGTCGTCGGTTGTTTCGACACAAAATATTCACCGAACCAAACGAAATTCTATCACGACCCGCAATCCGACACACACGATCCAGATGTTTAGTGACATTTATCCTGGGAAAATCAATTTTCTTGTTATCGAATCTGGGGGGTTCTCGGAATGTCCATCGATCGACAAAATCGTAATGAAGTTTAACGAAAATTAATAAATGTTCCAATTCGACTATTACGGCGATCCTGTATTAACAAACAATTCCCTGAATATCCTACTAGCCCGAAAAAATAATTCAATCAATATTGACATTATTATTTTCACTATGTTAAAACAATTCGAGAAAGATATTTTCCATTTAGCTTCGGATGAATGAACTTTTCATTTTGCACACACAACCCAATCGCATAAAACCTACACTACCGCTCAAAAGTAGCCGGACACTTTCTTTTTCTCTACAAAATGTAGTTCAAGTTGGTAGGAAAATATGTAGATCAGTTCTGTCACTTTAATTATTATTATTATGTATATTGTGGTATCATAGCACAATAAAATTTATTTTTATGTACAAATTATATAATGAAAATGGAATAATATGATTTCCTTCCGCAAATACGAAATCTAGCAGAACGGCCTCGGTGCTTGAAAGGATTTCAAATTTCACTTTGTTTCATTTCTAAGGTGCACAGCGAATTCAGAGAATTTTTCGATACAAATATTAACTCTCTGTTGCCGGTATTTTTATGACGAGTTGAAAAAAATATACATGGCTGTCAGTCTACTTAAAAATGTGTGTGTCGGTGAAATAAATAATTAAATTTAATTTGGAACAATTTTATTAGGGTTTTATTCATAAGTGCAATGCACCCACTAGGAAACATTCAATAATACGATCGATATAAACTATTTTATTCAGGAAACAGTATGCTCAGAATCTTCAGTATTGTCTACTTAATTTGCTATAAAACATTTGAAATTTAAGTCCCCAGTTGGAAACGGAATGCGATAGAGGGTTAATAATAAAATACTAACAGAAAGGTTGCCGCAATTAGTGCACGCGGTGGATACGTTAACGAATCTCGTATTTAATATAGTCATATATTCATATGTAATATATAGTCATATACTCATATGTAATATGTTCATAACTTTTCACATGGATAGTTATTAACTTAAAACGTTAGATATTCCATGAGAAAGTAATAAAGATTGATTTTAGTAATTGTTTTAGATACTTAAGTAATTTTCATGCGTTGCTATTACACACTTCGCAAGTGTGCGGTTACTTTTGAGCGATGCTCTACGTAGCACTGGAAGCGATGGCTAAATTAGTATTTGATTTTTCTGCATTTTCCAAGGGAAGCTCGACACTGAAGTGTTAAAGTGATCGGATTTTTCGCGCGGCATTTATTCATCTCTCCGCCCGGTTTCCGGATGATTAATTTCGCGGGAATACCGCACGGTAGATCGCGGTCGGTCGCGCACAAAGATTCATGCGTACGAATAACAGGGGGGAGGGTGTTTTTCAGTCGGTGGTACCGACGACGACTGGGATCGGTAGTGGAAGCCGATGCAATTTACGAAGTAAATGCGGCGACGCATCCAGAATTCGGAGAAGGGTCAGTTTACACGATGGATAGACGCCGGCACGCGTATGTGTACACACGCGGATCGAAAATTGCGGTAGTTAGACGGTCGGAAGGCTAAGTTGGAAAGTTCGATCTTACGATTGGTAAATTGCACCGTTCCTCAGCCGCTACACCCTTCCCCTCTCCCGTTCTCCACTCATTTCGGTAAGTTCGAGAGCTTTGCTTAAGTCGAGCTTAAATAAGCAAACTGTCGCGCAGCTATAGGCTTCGAGCGGCGTCGTTTCAAGCGAAGTTCCGCGTCGCGCTGCCGCCGCATCGCGTCACGGAGAAACTTTTTCTTCTCTGGTGGATTTCTCCGACCACCGATGTTCCGAAAGGTAGAATCTAGATCGACAAAACTGCATTTTTCAACTTGAAATTGAGTTCCGCGGGATCGATGCCCCTGACTCCTCTCTTTAAACTCTTGACTTCGAATGACGAGTTATGGCTACTTGCTGTTCCATAATGAGTCCGTCTGGCTCTGCACGTTTCAAACTTGGTCTACAAAATGTGAAACACAAAATCAGTTTAATAATGAAAAACTTTATGAAATTCTTCAAGTACTGCGATATAATTTTACGAAGGAGGAGAGGCAGAGGGAAAGATGGTAGGTTTCATCTTGTTCCCAATGAAACCAGAAAATTTCAAGAGCGGAGACCGTTTTGTTCGGAAACGTTACCCGTCTATTTCCCGTGAAAATAAAGCGGCGGTAAGTTAGTTCGCCGGGCTCTGTTAATCTTGCAGCTCGAGGACTCCCGGAATATTCATCCGTCTATGCGTATCTCCTACCATCTACTGTAAATATCTAATAATTTCCTCGGGAAGAAAGTTGGAGACGGAGCCGAGCGCGAGACGAAACGCAGTCAATGCGGTTTGCTAAAATAAATCCAAAGAGCAAACTCGGGAGCACAGTTCTTCCACTCGTTCGCGGGGAAATGATGTCAGGCTAGTTTGCGGACGCGAAAACCCACGATTGGACCATGTTGTGATTTCTTCGTCGAGGATCCCGTGGATCCTTGAGCAAAAGATAATTTTCTACAAATTATTTAAGACGCAGTTCTTTTTTCTGTGTTCCCTTTCAATATTCAAAGAGAGAAATGTGAACAGCGTTCAATTAAAAATTAATTTAACCATACTGTGACTTCGTATTATACTTTATACAATTAATTCGTGTTTGAAGAGATGAAATGGTTTTGCTACAAAGATAAATAAAATTTACATTGGCGTAGGAGAGGATATACGAAGGATATCCAAATTGTATAGGATATCAAAATTGTTCCATTTTAATCAAGCTAATTAATTGTTCCGCATTCTGTATTGTATTTTTCTTATATCTCAGCCGGTGGCGAGATACACCATTGTATCTCGTTAACGAAGAAGTATTAATAAATGAATTCTGGAACAAGGGTGTGTATTTGAATTGGGGAAAGTGGTGAAGGTGAGCTAATGTTCCGGGGCGGTTAACCGGAACGTTATAGTTTGAACAACGGGCGGCTTAAGATGTCTGGAAAACCGCGCGGCCTGTTTGTACTAACGCGGCAGAACGCGTCAGTTTGTAAACGAAGCGTTCTCTCCGCGTTTAGACAAAACAGGAATTCGTGCGGAATGCTGGCGAATCGAAGGAGATTACGCACTGTGGTGTGGATCTTTCGAAACAACAACTAATTCATCCTACTTCGTATATTGATTGTTAAAGTGAGGGCGTTGATGCTATTACACACGAATTTCTGAAACATACTAAAACATACAGCTCGTTAAAAGTTTATATTGTTTGCGGTTCGATGACACCTGGGCAATTTTATTCTGCTTAAAGATTTACAGATCTCAACATACACACTAGATTATATACTGTACTATACATGCACCAAATTATAGACCGTAATATACACAATTCTATACAATATGTTGTGGACTGTACTATACATATGCTATAAACATGTAATATGTATACTACACACTATATTGTATATACTAGATACTATAGTAAATATATTATATGTATGTATACTATATTATACTACACATTGTAAAGGCTTTCGAAACAAATTTGTAGTGATTCATAATAGCTTTAAGCTATTTCTGGTTAAAAATTTACAGATCTCAACATACACGCCAGATTATATACTGTACTATACATGCACCATATTATAGACCATAATATACATAATTCTATAAAATATGTTGTAGACTGTACTATACATATGCTATAAACATGTAATACCTATACTACACACTATATTGTATATACTAGATACTATACTAAATATATTATATGTATGTATACTGTATTATACTACACATTGTAAAGGCTTTTGAAAAAAAATTGTAGTGATTCATAATAGCTTTGAGCTTATTCTGCTTAAAGATTTACAGATCTCAACATACACACCAGATTATATACCGTACTATACATGCACCATATTATAGACCGTAATATACACAATTCTATACAATATGTTGTAGACTGTACTATACATATGCTGTAAACATGTAATACGTATACTACACACTATATTGTATACACTAGATACTATACTAAATATATTATATAATATGTATGTATACTATTATACTACATATTGTAAAGGCTTTCGAAAAAAATTTGTAGTGATTCGTAATAGCTATCACACACGCTACAACAGCGTTTATACATTCATTCTCTCGGTTTGCAATTCCTTACACAACCAGAACAATTAGAACGGCTTTATCGTGAATAATTCTCGGAAAGAATAAGAAGATTAATATTTACTGTACGTCTATATCGTTTCCGATAAAAATATCAAGGAACGAGTGGCATTCATACTAAGTAGACTCCGCTTGAAATGTTGATGGCGAGACTGGCTCGATATTCCGAGGCGGAGGGTTAAGATTTCATGGATTCCCGAAGAGGTGGACTTTCATTTAGCTTTTATGGATCCGGAACGGTGTACACCGATCCACAATTCTTATACCTCCTTGTACCTAATCAAAAGTATAATTTGTACAAAGAAGAGAATTGAGCAGAATTCGTTTATAGAAGAGAATATTTATTCGTGTGATAAACGAATGTGACATGAAGTGTTCAATTTATGTCATTAGTTACTGATTGAAGTTCTTAGTCAATTTTCAGAAAAAATAGAGAAAGAAATTGAATTAATCTAACGCAATTAATTTTTAACAATTCCTGAAATTACAGAAATATTTTCTAGAGAAAT
Source organism: Lasioglossum villosulum (assembly GCA_963971365.1). Lineage (NCBI taxonomy): Eukaryota > Metazoa > Arthropoda > Insecta > Hymenoptera > Halictidae > Lasioglossum > Lasioglossum villosulum. The sequence continues at coordinate 28,628,887 of OZ020499.1, forward strand.
CGTTTACCTCTTCACTGCAGGGAATGGTAGTTTACTGTTAATTAACAATGGAAACCAAAGAGAAAGAATCTCATCTTAATAATTCGGAATATAAAGGAGACTGTACGGTAATATAGGGTATTATACTCACCAGCGTTGTTTCTGAAAGATCGCGCATAATTATGTGTTAATCGGTCATGCATTGGAAGTATTCTGGCGCAGCCGCAGAATTCGCGAGCAGATTCGAGCTATACTTGGTTAATCTTCGAGCACGAGTGGCGAGTCCATTTTTTAGATTAGGTCTCGTGTAAGAAGGTGAGCATGCAAGAAGAGAGCAAGAGAGATGGTGGTGTAAGTGTGTGAAGCTATTCGTCCTCTCGTAACGTTAACGCGCGAAACGGCCAACGATTCCAGCCGATTACGTAAGGTGAGAGACGGAGAAAGAGAGAGAAAGAAAGGACGTTCGACCGAGAGAGCAGTGTCACAGTTTTCCAGGGAGCGCGCGCGCGTTTTAACCGAATTGCAGTTAGGCCAACGGGTATCGAACGATCCAGGTCCGTCGTAATTACGTTAAAAATTTCAACGGAATTACATCGGCGGCCCCGCCGTAAAATCGGCCGAGATGATCCGGCGGCCACTCGGCTCGCCAGGAAACATTATTAGAATTATTATTATTATAGCTCTCGGCTCTTGGGTTTCGCAATTATTGTCCGGAGGTATTCAGCCGATCCTCTCTCGGCTCGCCCCCACCTTCTCATTTTCTCTCTTTCCTTGTCTCTTTCTTTGCTATTTTTCGGTTATCTTTCTCGTTGGCTCTTTCACCAGGAGGAGACGGCTCCTCTCTATCCGACGGTCTTTGTCTAGCGCTGAGTTCTCCGTTACCGGTATGTTTACTTTTAATTACAATGATTCGTCTAATATTCCCAACGATTCAGGTCGGCCAAGAATTGCAACGGCGCCGACGAGAGCTGGCATAGACTTCCCGTTGGCTCTTCCAACTGCACCGACCAACGATTCCGATAACATCGCATCCCGAATGAAATTATGCGCGTCGGAAGCTTCCCCGACGACTCAATTAACAATTGCGGGGCAAATAATCGGTCGCTCTGCCGCGATCGATCTCTGTTTAAACGGGATACACCTCTGCCCCTCTGTGCAAGGCCCATCGTTCCTATAAATCGCGATTTAACAGCGTGCCAAACCAATACACCAGAGGAAGAGGTGATAATGCGGCCCCCTTTATCTATCTTCCTAAAATCTGTTTCACAACCTAAATTCATTGGAATTTCATTTAAAATGTAACAAATGAATTTTAATGAAAATGTGTAAAAACAATTTTGTTGTATAAAAGGGTGGATGAGAGTCAGATGAAACGTCAAACCATTTTAATATGAAATCGTAAACTAAATGTATTAAATTGACGGAAGAGCGATTAACCTTTCGCCACCAATATGATTTCACTAATATGAATAATAGACTGCGGATTTGTATGGGTTTACGAAGAAACTAACTGGGTGGTATATAAAACAGTGAAAAATATGAAAAATCTAAGAATATTGTTATACTGTTTTCAACGTAAGAGTGTTTCAGTTCCAGGTCTGATTTTTTATTGTTCAAAGCTTTCCAGACATCTGAAAACATTTCAAGATACTTCTTAGTCCGTAATTTAATGTGATATCTTAGGTCAAAGTAAAACGATGAACAGTAATATCTGCTTGGAACACATTGACCCACCTAATCAATATAAAGTTAAATAAAATCTGAAGAAACATGCTCAACCATTTCGATCACAAAGCAAACCGAATAAAATAATTCTGAAAATCGAATGAGCAGTATCCCAAGGCAAGTGTATTAGAAAGATACGTGGCCATTTCTAACGCCGAGAGCAAACACTTAAAATAAGAGAAGTCGAAGCGGCAAGATCGCGGCGAAAAGTATGGTCCCGGAACAAAATAGTTAATTACATCTTCTAATTGAATTAGTAGGATAGAGCCCCGTCGGCATCTTATCTCGGCTGCTCTCGGGTCCTCCCGGCACGATTCTACACTTCCCTCTCTCCCTGGGAGGGTTTCTCGCAGAGAGACAGAGACAGAGACAGAGTGAGAGTAGGGGTAGAGCACTTTGCGATTAAATGGAAAGTACTTTCGCGCAGGAAAGCGATGTTTCACGCTTTCCAGGTTTCCAGAGGCAGTTGGCGAGGCTTCTTTTTCGTTCCGTCATAATCCGCCTCAGTGACGAGCTGTAACGTCCAGCCTTTATTTCCGACTCGTTTGTTCCGGTATCTTTCTCGTTACCTCAGAGTCGCCGCAAACCGTTGCGTCAAGTGTGTAAAGGTATGCGCGACGGCTACATCGTCGACAATTGCGTCACACTGACGAGCGTCGTGACGTGACGCGCGGCGGTGCCCCGTTTATTGAACCGGCTCAGGTCATTAACGGCCACGAGGAATCACCGGTCGTCACCTTTACATTCCTTTTCTTGTCGTGCTCCCTCAAAATTCTTTTTTTATGAACAAAATTTTACATATTTGCACTGGAATGCCAGATGATCAGAGAAATCGATATTGAAATGGGTAATTAATAATAGTGGGCAACACTTGAAACAATTGTGGCAAAACATGGTAATTAATACTGTGTTACTTTATAAAAATAAGAAGGTGTTTAAACAAATTTTTAGCCATTATTTTTCAGATATGTACTCGGATCGTTTTAGTAATTATTCCAAGTCAATTAATTTTGCGCAATTTTTTGAGCATCTTGTAGCTCTGCGATCGCGAATACATTTCAGTGAAAGGGAACGCTAAGTGAGGGAGAAGGAAAGAGGGAAAATAGAGGGGAGAGATAGGAGAGCAGGTGCCGCGGAAATAGAGCGAGTGCCAGGAATCGGGGGCTCGGAAAAAAGGAGGAGTGGAGAGGATCGAAGCTGAGAGAAAGAGAGAGAGAGAGAGGCTCGTAACTCGTAACCAGGACCCAGGGGACACGAAATATTGTTCGAGCGAAGGGTGGCTCGGCATTACGAGCGATAACACAAATTATCGTGCGAGCTAGTCCACCGTAGGACAAGTGTGCCAGCTCGTAAACCAACTGTTCCGCACCATCTAGGCGCATCGACGCCTGGCGAACCCGTCTTTCGACTCTCCTCTCCCTCCCTATCACTCTCTCTCTCTCTCCCCCTTCCTATCTCTCTCGGCTCCCATGATTACGCATCGAGACGTTCCACCCGATCGCCAATGAGACGCTACAGACCCTAATCGCTCGTTAACAGCCAGCAATTTTCACGCGCACCGCATTTACAATGCTCGAACCACTTGGCACCTATCGCTCGGCGGCTTACGAGACACAGGGGCTCCGATTGGCTCCAAAAATTTACGCCGAAGATACCTCGTAAACGTGACTGATAGATTTATGTGCGAAATTTCCTCCATCGATTGCGGAGAATAGATCCACTGATTTTATTCCATTTTCAATAACTTGACTAGATCGAAACTAATTCGGGGAAGTGCAATTCCTCACCCTGGACACTTCCATTACTTGTAAATGATATATACAAAAGTTAAATAGTAGAGAGGGGGAAATACTGTGATGTGAACATGGTATGTATATGCACGCGAACGCATTGTGGAGATCACAAGGTGACCTTGATTTCTTTAGATAGAAAGATCAACCTTCTGTATCAAGCTCTGCGTTCAAGTGTACTGACTCTTGCTACTGTTTCAAATTACAGCAGCTCATTATGTCATAAATGCATCAAATCCACTGATGAAAGTGTTTTTATGAGAAATTCTTCGAAATTCTAAAACGCGTGCAATAAAAATTGTATACTAATATTGAATAAATCGAAATATGCTGTCATAAATTATAAAGCAATATGAAATGTGTGCCAGTTACTTTCAACTCGTTCACTATCGTATCACGGTTCATAAAAGCCAAAAGAAGGTATTCCATAATGCACAAATAAAAACAGATAAGATTTATTGTAGGAATTACGTATGTAACCTTCTTGCATCGTATGCATTCAAACTATGGTACGGAGGTGACGTATGAAAACACAGTTATAAAGTATGACATTACACAACTGTTCAAAGTCGACAACATAGTATTTGTTTTAAAAATCAGTACGAAGGTCACGGCGGTTTGACTCTCTGACAATTTACGATTTTCAAAGGTTGATTAAAAACCGTGTTCAAAAAACTACAGAGGCTATACCAACGATTTTGAATTCATTTTTCATTTATAATATTTATTCAATTAAAAACAATTTTGATTTTCATAATTTTTGTCAACTTCTTGGCATAACGCTAGCTCGAACTACTAATTTTAAACAAGTTTTTTATCTCTGATATCTAGTTAAGACTTATGTTGAGAAATGCGACATTCAGGAAAATGTCAAGTGTCACAAAACGCCAGTGAGGTGTTACATAATGGTCCGATAATCTGGGATATTTGAAAGACAATTAATTAAGAAACCAAGTGGTTGGGATGGTATGGATGGACAGTGAATTTTCTGAAATTCGACAAATTAGCAAATTCACAGTACTGCAAGGACAGCAAATGATGATGCGGAAGATAACGAGCTCGACAATGTAGCTTCGAAATCAACTCGCGGATACGTATATATGAAAATAACCTTTCTCAGTGGCGTGATGTACGTAATTGAAATGTATTGTACGCCATACGTGGGACGGCAACGGCCCGTGTCTCTTGCACAAGTTATTGTAAAACGGATACGTCAATTTGAAATGACACAACCGGTGTATTCCGTCTAATTATCGTTACGTCAGGCGTCGGCCGAGTGTCCTGTTTGCTCGTTCGGTCGCGAGATAGAGAATCCATTTCAAAGAAAAAGAGAGGGAGAAAGAGAGAGTGAGATCGCATATCGCGAGGTCGTATCCACGAAAAACTTGAACGTGTTCATTCACGGCAGAGCCACGCTGAACCCAGGCCGTCTTAATGCCCGCATCGCTGCATCAACTGCATCAACTGAGTTTTTCGCGCGACGGTGCACCGCGATCTCGATGAAACGTGCGCACGTTCAGCCACGGATCGCTGGGGTCTGCTAATCGGTTCATTGTTCATTGTTCACTGTTCACTGTTCAGTGTTCAACTGTTCATCGTTGGCCGTGGACGCGGACGCAAACGCATCTGCTGCGCCCCGTCGCGGCGTCAGCGATACGGAAACCAGCCAGAACCGAGACCCAGAACGAGGAACCCGATGCAGATGCACAGAGAAATATACGTGCGTTATTAAATATAGACGTTATTGAATTATATGCATCCCCAAAAATTGCAGCCCTACGCACATTTAACCTAAAAATCACACGTGCGCCAAAAAGGATCTGTAATACAATAAAGTACTGGAAGGTTCATTTCTTCAATTCTGCCCTAATAGCACACAGAATTGTGATTTTTTCCGAACTTTCGATTGCAAAGTCGATTTATAAAAAGTCCGAAAACATATGTGTTATTTTAATAACCAAAACTTCATTTGGCTTGGGGATAATTTTGACCACGCATGATGGAAATGTGACTACTGATTCTTGGATTATCTTGTAGAAAAATGTCGGAACATTGATCTTGATATCCCTCAAGGGCAGTCACGGCGAAGGTGTCGGTCACTTCCAACTCGGCTTGCAAGTATACTTCGGACTTAGGAAGGAAATGCGCAGCGAAGCGCAACGCGAAGAACCATTTTACTCGACCATAGAAAGCGAAGCGTGGCTGACCGGCTGAAAACAAAGTGACCCGTAACTAGCGTGAAAAACCTATTTCGCGATCGATTTCACTCGAATCCCGGACAAAAGACCGTTTCCGTGCGCGACGCTATCGGTCCAAACACGCGTCCAATCTCCGTCCGCCTCTCCCTCTCTCCCTCTCTTTCTCTCTTTCTATTCTGTGCTGGTTTTTTGCGGCGAAATACGTCGATCTCGAATCTGCCGTAGCGATCCATTGATCTCGCTTTCGTTAAACGCTTCAGCAAAAATATCGCGTCGGTGCGATGTCAGCCACTTTTTCCATCGGCGTGTACGCGCGCGTGCACACGCCCATACACGAACTCACGCACACACGCACGGATATACTGGGTGATCTGACCTAACCGTATCACCTGGATTTGCTCATAACCTACTTGTTGCGTCGAAAAATGTTTCAAACAAAAGTTTTCACACATTAACCAATAAATACGATGAAAGTCATTTTTTTATACTTCACTTTTTTATCGAGATACCAAGCTGACCTTCAGTTTTTAGTATTGAGTATGGAATAACGAGTATAAAAGTATTGAGATACGTGAGATGAAACAGTAATAGTTCTCGAGATGTTATTTAGTTAATGTTTGGTGGAAGTGTGACGTTCATTTTTAATTCGTTTCGCGAACATCTTGCTGGTGCATTCGCGCCGTTTTTCTGATTAAAACGGTACAATTTGCATAACGTTTGTCATTGAACATTCATCGAATAATATTTCACTAACTATCACTTCTCACCTTGCGTATCTTCAAACTATCTTACTTGAAATTCAACCCGCTCAACCCGGATCACAAATTTTAAATATCAAAGATCATGATAAAAATACTCAAGATCTCCTTGGTACCTCGACAAAATATAAAATCATCCAAACCCAACGATCACATTCCATGTCTCATTTGATGTAAAGGAACTTTTGTTTGAAACAAGTAAATTCAGGTGGTGCAATTAAGTGACTCACCCTATATGGATAGACATATACAATCGCATATAGATATTGTGTATAGGCGTGTGCACGCATCCCAGGCGGGATCAATTTGCGCATCTGCCGTTATCGCTCAGTTTCGACGGAAGTTGCAACGAAGCGATGGCGAGAGCACGCGCGACATCGCGGCACGTTTTATTCCGCGCTAACGAAACGATCGAGGGCAAAACGGAAAATAAGCGGCCGGGGAACGTCGAAACTCCATTTGACGCGTCGCGTCGCATTCGCGGCGGATAGCGGCGGATAGAGGTGGATAGAGGTAGATAGAGCGGGAGAGACAGAGTGAGGCGATTTTCGAAGTCGGTCGGCTGCGAGGGATGTTCCGCGCGGATGACATTGTAGCGCTCTTGGAAACGACAACGTTCGATCGGCCCCCCGACAGACGCGGTCCGTCCGGCGGTGTGCTAATTAAAACCGTGAATAATTGACCGTTCGCGCTTTCCGATAATTAATTCCATCGCCGGTGATAACGTCACGATTCATTCTGCGTAGGCATAACGCGAATAACCGGACAGACTAGCGTTCACCACCGAGAGTGATGCTACCCTGGGTTATGGCATACAACCGTCGCACCGCGGTGTACACTCTCTCTCTCGCTCTCTCTTTGGCGAACGCTTTATCCGCGCTCTGATATTCCTGACACGGCGTGACGTTGTACGCCGTTTGTACCCGTGCGATTTCCCTACGTATCGACTCAGCTAGCGCTTGTTATTTCCATAAACTAATACCAGCGTTTAACGGTCTGTCAGTCGGCATCGAGCTGCCACACGGAAAATTCGTCGACGGCCAGCGTGTTCGCCAGCGATATGCGATTCTCAAACCGTGCTCGGACAGTTCTTCTTTTTTCCTATTTCGAACCTGTTCCGGAAGACTGATGCGTCGGCTGCCAGAGAAACCTCTTCGCATTCTGCTTCCCATCTCTCTCCGGAAAGTACTCTACAAGAAGGGGAGAACGGGGTGGAAAGTAACAATTTGACTTTGAAATATGATTAAAAAATTTGATTAAATTAAATTGTAACCGTATGTGAATGATTATAGCACAAAATAAAATTTTGGAACACCATGTGTATATTTATAGAGATATTCACCGAATCGAAAAATAAACGGGGTGAAAAACCAGGTCGCGGTCGTTCATATATCACAAGCGGGCCTCGAAAAGTTTCGGCTGTTCGCCTATCGAGAAATAATGCGACACCGTTAATTAACGACTACTAATGAAAAACGCTGATCTGTCTTGTCGCCGTAGTCGAGGGTGGTTAAGTACTTTGCGCGAACAACCTAGACGTTAATTAACTTGTTACCCGGTTAAATCGGGCTTTAATTGATAAACCGGTCCACATCGTGATAAAAGTGTCGCGACTAGCTCGATCGAGCGACATCGATAATCGTGCAAAGCGCAAAGCGCGCAGTCCAGCGCAGCGCAAGCGAGCAAGCATAGCCACCAGGTTGGAGGAGAGGAGAAGGGATAGGTCGCGTCCGAACGAAAGCAATTAACCGATCCTCGATTAGTGGACGTACATACGTACGCCGGCCGACGACATATTGATATTTGCTTGTTGCACGCGTCAATACTGTCACTTAACAAGCAAATACCGAAGCTGAGGCGAGCTAGATAGGGGACCGAATCTGCCATCAATGGACCACCACTACCACACTACCACCGCCGCCCGCGATCAAACCTCCTGCCGCATGGCGCCGACAATGGCCACCCGTACTCTCCTGCGAATCCTATCTGCGGAATGTCTGGTTGTTTCCCACCGACAACAGCCGAGCGCCGATTTAACGAACCGGTTACAATCCAGGACGTTGTAAAACCATTAGACCGACCGATCGCCGGAATAAGTGACGCTCGGACTAAAACCGGACACGTATCCATCACCGAACTGCTCGTCAAACCACTAGGATATTAGCGCACAGTGCCTACGCGGAAACGTTCATGGTGACATCTATCGGGAGGATTCCAAGAAATCGGTATGCGCGTCCTTGTTTTACTGCTGTTTTACTGTTCGGTTAGCGAAATTGTCACAAATGTAACTGAACTAACATGATACTACAATGGTGATGCTTTAATGGGGATAGCTTTACGGTGTGTGGACAGAGCTCATCGCAAAAATTACTTTGTATTCTGAAGACACAACTGAATCAGTCGATAAAGTTTCAGAATGATATATGCGATAGTTTATTTTTTAAGAAACTGATTCTGCCTCTACTGCAGTTTTACATTTTGGAATGTCGCAACTTTTAATTTTCTTTTTTGAGGGATATTTTTGTTTTATGATATTATTAAGAGGAGTAATAAACGTTTATGTATTTTCTTTTTATAGTAATGAACATGAACAATTTTTATTTCGCACAGTATATGATTTTCTTAAAATATCGCACATATTCCAGAACGATTCCGTGCATTCAAGTTCCCCATTCGTTAACACACTGTCTAAAACAAAAAGAAAATGTCCGATACAGCATCGTAAAAAATACAACTGTATCCATCGCGGACTTCGAATGCTGCCATCATCCCGTCAACGTGAACGATGGTCGATAAAAAACTATACATGTCCAATATTTTTTCGAGAATGATCTCTCGCACTAGTTCCAGCAAGATCGACTTGAACACGTACACCGCGGTTGAGACGAAAATTTTAGAAACGATTTTTCTCTGGTAAAATTTGGAGCGCTATTCTTCCCGTCGCGGCGGAACGTTTCATCCATCGTCGCGAACGAAGGGAATTGTCATCGAAACGCTGCATATACCCTTTTCACCACGGAGAAATTGTTTCCGGAAAGACGCAGAAGAACCAGAAGAAGGAGATAGAGGATTGGCGAGTTGGTTTGGGCTGGGAAAAAAGTCGATTCCAGAGGGCGAAACTCCCCGAGAACAGTCCCGGCGGCTACGTTCGTATTTTGTTTGCGACGGTCGCGTAAGTTCCAAGCGGAATCAATGGCGAAATAAACGTGGACGTCGGCCGACAGCGTGAAATTGAATTAATCCTGAATTAAGAAATGGCGCGCGAGCTTCGTCTCTCTCGTTCTCTCTTCGGAGGCTGGGTACGAGCAAGCCCAGAAGACCCGGACCAGAAAGACGAGGAACAATTCGTTCTGGAGGGGGAAAGACGAACGCCAACGACGAGCAGAGCACGAGGAGCCAACGAATAGACTAGAGACCCGGCTGCGAATGTTCTTCGCGGAACTTTAAATAACGTTTGTAAACTCCCGGTAAAGTAATTCGCGCAAGAAACCCGGATTCCGAATTCGTGGTGAGTGCCGGCGAATCGAGTTTCGCAACCGGTGCCAGTCAAATAATGCTGCACTTTCACGGACGATTATCGCTTGATAGACGAACCGGTCTGGACAGCTTCACTGTCCTGGTAGTGAAGCGCCAGGATATTACAATGCAATTGAATTTGGCATCGAGAAATGACGTGTTAGTAGGCTTAAAAAAAGTATTACACAAAAAATATTTTTTGCAAAAATACATGTATTTTCGTACAGCATCGCGTGTATCTCATGAAAATGTACATTCAGATATATATACTACGATATGCCCTTGAACTCCTAAAATGATGTCTAATTTAATAAATGTAATCTAACCGACCAAAGTCATCGATGAGGAATCACTAAAGTACATAATTGTCAAAGTTATTACACATTATCTAGTAGACATCATTCTAACGTCTTTAAAAAGAACTCGATCTGTTCGGCCGAATTTCAAAAAAATTAATTCTGCTTTAGAGGGTGTGCTTAAATAGTTTTTACACTCACTGTAGGGAAAGATCTTGACACAAGAAAATTGCGCCGAAATAGAAGATTGGACACACAGTCCAGTTTATATTTGACCGAGCTGGTTGGCCGGTGAAGCGTTGCCTCGTCGGATGGCGGAGCAAGATTTAGCGATTCCATTGGCCAGGTCGTTACGGTGGAACGTCGAAGGACAAACATGGGATAACAAGAAATTTCATTAGGCGCGTAATCCGGGAAGATCGGATCCGTCGTTTAAAGGGTCGTGCAGGGCAGAACAGTTCCAAGCAGAGCAGAGCGGAGCGGAGCGGAGCGGAGCAGAGACGAGAGAAGGGTCGAGCAGGATAATGCTGGGTCGGACGTTCGAGAGGGAGCAAACGCTTTGATCCTCGGTCAAAGGGCAACGTCTCCGAAGGGAGAGGCGGCACGGCGTTACGTGGGCCTCCCTTGGCCTATTGTGGCTCCCATTGTTGCGCAAACTGCATTACAACCGGAAGTGGTCGCGACCTCCCTTCCGTGGCTCGTAACTCAGTGTCTCGCGGCCGGGTGCCGGCTTTGCACAATGCAACAGCAAATGCACAGCCTGTAACACCGACGTCGGACATCCACGGACGCGACTCCGACCCAAGGCGTCGCGACGCGTCGCGAGACAGGCTATATGTCCTGTGCGACGCAACGCGCGACTCGACGGAACACCCAGAAACCCAAACCAACATCTCGGCTTCACCTCAGCTTCCCTGCTCCTTCGTGGACACCTGCTCTAGCGAGATATAATGCGTTTTACTGGCCGCTGCATTAACATTGTGTTGACTTAACGTCCGAGCTCAGCATCCGACGTTACATCAATTCGGTACTTGCAATTGATAACAAAAAGGTAGCAGATTTTATGGTTCTGTAGTAACGTAGAGCAGATTAAATTTAATATTGTTGGAGAATTAAAAAAATTTTGAAGGGCAAGCCTGAATAAGTTTATTAACATATTACCGACCGGTGATTATTGCATAATTTTGAAAAATATATGATTCATGGTTAAACACTTTTTCATGAAACCTTCAACAGTGACAGCAATTTTCATTGTGGACAACAACGATTCATTTAAAATTGTAACATAAAATAAATTTATAAGCTTTCTTTCGGTAGAGCACAATTATCAAAAATCCTATTAATGGGTTTTCAGTAGGCAAAGTGTTAACAAAATTAGGTGCACGGATAACCAGAAGTTAACGACCGATGTGTTTGTCGCGGGCGCTCATTTGAATCTGTCCTTTTTTTGCAATCTGTTAACGATCGTAATTTTACCATTTTTCTGATATTTCTGATTTTCTATTTTTATTAATTTAGCTACATATAGGGTTGGTTGTTAATGTACACGTATACATACGTACTCCAATCGTACGTCAACTCTAGAGCTATTAATATACACACATACATACATACAGCGATAAATATTCCGTTTTATCGATCGTAGACATTTAATAGAAAGTATGTAATGTTTTCGGCGCACAGGTTCGATCGAATTGTGTTTCGTGTTAAGCGTGTTTCATGAATATTTTAATTCATATGTAGTAACGTTATCCTGTATGCTTGGGCACAGTCTGACTATGAAGGGCTATATCTACTTACAGTGTCTCCCATTAATATTCGGTTGTTCTAAAGAAACGATAACTGTTTGAACTTTGAACTATATGATGTCAATTTTTTTGGGAAGCTGGAGTAAATAGTTTGCTACAGGATGTGAAAAAAGAAGATTAGATTTACTGCAGTTATAACCCGAAAATCGTTTTAAGTGTCCGAATATTAGTGGGAGTCACTGTACTGATTTGCGGCTCAATCTTCATAAAAATTAGGCCTCGTGCAAAACAAATGACCACACATTTCAAGTTCATTTTCCGCATAGAATCATCACATGCATCGAATATTGTCACTATGATTGATAGAAATATGTCTCGTTGTTAATAGAAGACACAGGAAATGACAAGCTAAGTTTTTCCGTCATGACTGCATTAAAATAATATTGTACGACGTCTATAAATGATTATAATAATTATCATTTGATTAATCAACGACTGAACAGAACGAATTAAAAATATTTTTCTATATTTGTTCTCCGTAAATGTATCACAATTCACTCGAAATTTCGCTGGTTCCGATATTCTTTCAAATTCCGTATGTGGATTAATTTGATTTCTCTTAATTTGCTGGATTTGATCGCTGGAACAGCCATTTGACCCACCGTGGGCCGTACCAGCATTGTTTCACTGATTTTCGAACAAAACGAAATTTTCCCCGAGAAAGGTACAACGCGAATTTACAGCTTACACATCGCTTCGCATTTAGTTGTCCAAGTAACATATCAAATTTCGAATTGTTCAATTGAATTAAGCGGAATGAAATACAGAAGAATGTCACTGCTAAATGTGTCGGATTAATTCCATGTTTCGTTCCACAATTATCAATATCACAAGATTTTTTATTCAGAATCACCTCGATTTTTGTTCTATACTTGGCAAAAAAATCTGGGGTACATAAATTTTCTTCGCATTACATCTGCACAGTTAATGTTAAAAACTGTCAATTTCAACCTGTTAACCATATTGAAAGAACAGATTTTACTTCGTTGCAATTCCGATTGAAAATTTTTATTTTCCACAAAGGTCTATTGTGTGTTCCTCACAATGGTGCTTGCTTTGATCAATCAGTTTTATTTAGGAAGAAACTGATGTTTGACGTGACTGGCAAAAATCGTACATCGCATGCAACAACATGATAAATCCTGTTTACACATTTGCATAAATCAGAACTCGCATTCAGCGCTCGTTAAGTCAGTAGCAGGGTTAGGAATAAAACGTGTTAGAAATAAACAAGCAGCTGTCGCGTAACAATTTCCCTACAATACCGTGCGATCCTTTTTGCCCACAAAGTATGCGAAGAAATATGCGTGTCGGGTGAAATAAGGTTATCGCGGCGACAACAGGGTTGCGAAAGAAAAGACGATCGCTCTGGTGAGAGAGAGAGAAAGAGAGAACTACAGAGAAGGGCAAAGAAAGAGAGAGAGAAGCGATTTCACGCGGAAGTTCCGTGTCGAGGCATTAATAGCTGAAAGCCCTAAATAGGATAATAAATGTGCACCCCCGAGTTGAAAGGTGCAAGCTCCATAATGACGCGTTTCGCACGATCCTCGCAGCAGGCTTTCACGGTGTACAAACAAGCTAAGAATTCTCGGATGCTGCGCCCCTGGAATTTGGTTTGGAATTTACCTCTGGCTTTATCCCCTGGCTAAACAATGACTCGATAGCAAAACTGGGGGGACCCGGGGAAGGGGTCGCTAGTTGTTTACACCGCGATTACCGAGCCCTCAATCTACCGTCGGACTTCGTGACAACGTCAACTAGCTATAGCGTTCTGCAAGGCCGCGTTCACATCGAAAACAATCCTCCCCGAAAACTTCCGGGCACTTAGCGTTATTTACTTAGGCGCTGCTCACGACCAGTAATTGATTCAGCACAGAACAAAGTGCACGGTGGGGACAATTACATCAGTCCTAACTCAAACTAGAAATTAATAGTTGTTCAGAACGGATGGCCTTGACAACACATCTCGAGGTGATCGAAATCGATCAGGAAAAGTACCCCTTTCTGATGATCAAAATATTTACAGAATATTCCTGACATATTTTTTCAAGAAAAAAGCATGGAGAAACTGCTTGGGCTAGGAGGGGAACTGGCGTCGAGGAAATTTAAATCCGCCGAAATCCCGTGAGTCTCTTCGTTCGAGCAGAGGAGTCTAGTTCGTCCCTCTGGCTGAAACGATCCGCACGAAAAATAAGGGGAAGAGGGGACGATTCCCCACGAGTCGCGAAGAAGCATAGGACTCGAGAACTCAAGACGTACCGCCAAAGAAGGGAGAAGGAATCTTTGTCGCGAAAATTCAAAGGCATAAAGTGTCGACGAAGCGTTCTGGGAACGCCATCGCGCCGACCCTTGTAAAGACGTTGAATTTTATGAAACGTCGAGGGGATTCGGTGAAAATATGTAAATACGCAATAAAGCGTAAGCTCTCGGTACTCGGCCGACGACGCGACGTCGCGATGCGACGCCTCGTCTTTCGCGAGCCGACGTCGCCTTTTCCCTGAAACAACGCGGAATTTTACACGAAGCCCCTCCCCGCCATACCTTCCACTCCACGATTTCGCGTATCCGCTTAAAAAATCTTGTCAACGCGTCGTATCACTGTGTTTCACTGGCGAACGTTTCACGATACTCGTCATATATTCGTCACATCGTCACTGATATGTTCGTTTGGAAGAAGATATTGCGTTGTGAAATAAATTCACCACCTCCCCTCGATTCTACAGGAACGATACTATCAAAACTATATAAAAACTTCGAATTTTTCAAATCCAACCACGGACCAGGTCCTTTGAAGCAAATTTTACACAAAAATCAATAACATACGAATCAGTTCATACGAATTTTTCAGTTTTAAAAATGAATGTAGAATACTTTTAATGCTCAGATTAAATCGTGACCAACACCGCTATATTCTACAGTAACGATACCAAAAAAACTAGATAAAAATCCTTAAAAACTATGTATTCCATTTTTCACAACTTGAGTTAGCAACGAAAAAATCTGAAAATGATACCCGATATGTAGTTTGATGGAATGAAGAATGGATCAATGAAATGGGGAAAATAGATCAAAAACTGGTTTTTCGATTTTCCTCAATAACTACCCTTACAGATGGGATATAGAGCTGACACTTGGCAGAGAGGGGTCTTTAAGAATGGGCTATCGAATGGTCTAAGCTTGATTAACATCTGGTCGGGGGTGAGTTACACCACCAAAGCAGGGTACAGCCTTTTATAGAAAAATCAGTTGAATCGTGTGTTTTCTCTTGTATAGTAGCCTCGACGGCGCAGAGGCAGCGATGACGTAAAACAAAGGGGAACATAAGCGGAGAAAGCTGGCCTCTGCGCATTGTCTCGATTTAACGGGACGAGAAGCAGTTTCGTCTCGAACGGTGAACCGCCACGAGCCGCAGACTTCGTACCGCAGGAATTAAACTTGTCCCGATTGCGAAGATCCTGGCGAACGAATCCAGATCTCGCGCAGTAGACGCTGAAGAGAGGCGAGACGTCTTCTCTCCGCTTAGTATTGCCTTGCTCTCCTTCTTCCTACTCGGAGCGGAACCGCGTCAAATTAATTGGAACGTTTACGAGCATGCCGGGCCCCTCTAGACCGGATCCTCGTAAAATTTGTCAAACGGCCGGATTAATTGAGCGGCTCTGTCTCGTACGTCGCGTAAAAATAATAGATACGTGCCAGCCGGTGTCACCGGATGAAACGTTAACCTCTTTCCGGAAATTTTCGACCGGATCCTCGTAAAACCTTCGATCCGCTCGCGCAAGCTCAACCCCTTCATATTTCCTGTTTTTGTAACGATCTTTTGGAATCCCTCGCACTGTTATTCATTTCGCTGTTGCTGTGAGTAATCCTTTTTTCTCGTTCACGATTTATTGGTAGAGGAGCAACATTAACCCATACAAAATATAAGACCGAAGTTCCAAATGTGTTGGATGAATTGTTTGGACGTATATTAAATATTAATGCACTGTACAGTAGAACTTTGATTATCCTCACTAAATAGTGGAACACGTGTACGCAGGTAATGGAATAATTACTTAGTTTCAGTGTTGAGATAAATCCTTACTGGGTTGTATAATAAATCGTACAGTAGGTGCATTGTTTTCGACGGGATTATTTTTTGGCGAAAGTGTTCCTACAATAAAGAACTTTTATTTAGAGAAGTTCCTAATATTCTAGATAATTAATACTATTTTTTATAATACTTTTGACTCCTCCGCCGGGAGCCAGAGGGCTCCAATTATGGGAGTTCTCCCACTATGGAAGAGAGCAACTCTCCCACTTCCGACCTAACCCGTGCAGTAGAGTAATAGCTATGATACCCCCACTTCCGTTCAGCAACCAAGTAGAGGGGCAACTCTCCTTTTCTTAACCCGAAGAGAAGAATGGGGATGGGAGCTACACCTGGCTCGCGAGCCGCCTGTTCGCCAGGCCTGTTTCATATCATGTAAAGGATTGCTTAGAGGATGTTACCTGAAAACGCATTTTGAGCTTTTTTTACCGAGGATGGAAGCCAATTACAGGATTGGTTAAGGGTTAGGTGGTTCCGCGGAATTGTTCGAAACGGTTCGACAAACTCTGCTCTCCTCTCGCAGCGGTTTCGGCCGCGTAATCGGGGGAGTAATCGCAGTTGCAGGCGAACAGGCTAATTGAGAGAGCTCGGTCCCCGGAGAGTCGAGCGAATCGCTCGACTTACCCCACTTCCGTTTCCTCTCCTCTCTTCGCGGCTCCTCTCGAGGCTCACCCTCGCACGCCGAGCGTAACGACGTCGCCTCGAAATTATTAATAGCGCCTTAACCCTCGGGAACGGCATTGTTGTCCGAGGACCCGGTCCCTTCTCGGATCTCTCTCTCTTTCCTCGAGTGGGTGACGACTACCGGCCTCGATAGCGCGAAACATCACCGATGGCCGCGAGATTCCATGGGAAGAACACGGGATTGCGACCGACCTGCAGGGGATGCACAATTCCTCACACCCTTGCAACCCCTCTTTCTCTTAGAGCTAAAAATAATTTCTTTCGACCAGGGATCGCTCGTGCGAGATCGATAAACAAGTTACAAACTGAAATAAAAATTTTGTTAACCCCGAACGATGAGGCCTGGGTCCATTTTGACCCAGAATTTATAAACGTCCGAATGCTATTTTTCTGGTAGCTAATTCGTATCATCAAAACTTGTGTTAGGTTGAATATGAAGATGAACGTTGATCCGAAGGAATTGTGTAATAAGGAGAAATTGCTTCATGAGTAATTGATCCCTCCAGGATCACCACGAAATCATCGAGATCATCCTCACGACGATTAATCTTTGACTAGTCACGCGAGGGTGTGATAGAGCCCAGCTATATCCGTAATAGTTTATAACACTGTTGTTTCAGTAGTGCGAATTTCGCACTTTCGCACAGCCGAGTTTATACGCGAGCTCTAGCGGTTTATAGTCCAACAAAGACAAATTATTCTGGTGAAAAATGTGACATCGGTATTTTACTGCGGCATAGTCACATTTTGCGTTAAAATTGTGCACGAAACTCTCGCGAGGTCTTTCACGGGGATTTTGAAGTTTAAACGAATATCAGAAGAATTTCTATAATAATCTAATGTAGGGGGATTCTTGTGATAATGTAATTTTTAATTTAATAAGTAACTCAATTTTAAACTTAATTTTGGAAGATTAATTTTTATAAGAAGGACAAGCACATGTGAATAAAATATGTTAAAGAATTATCTAAGGTGCAACTATCTTGGGAGCTGTACAAAGGAGTTTCGATATCAAGCAGCGTTTTAGAATCACTATAGCTTCAGAACTCGGAAAGACAGCAGTGTGTCCATTTGACCTGAACCGGTCTCCACACCTAATATTAAAGTTACCGTCGGAAAACATTGTTGGAGGGTTGTTGCGGGATTGGTATCCGTCGGGGAAGTTTCCGCTAAGCGTTCGCGGTGTATCGGGGTCGCGCGGTGCGGTGTCGCGAAGAAAGAGCGTCGGGCGAAGTTTACAAGAAACATTGGTCGCGGGCATTAACGGTCGGGATGCATCGTGCCGTGCAAGATCGATGCTTTCAGCGCGACCCGTGCTCGCCCGAGGACCATTCATCCTCCGATGTTTTCACAGGCCGAGCCGACGAGACAAGAGACCTACTCTCTCCCTTATTCTCTGCGTGTCTCTCAGAAGCAGTGGGCGTCGCGACACCGAGGGGATAATGGGCTTCATTGTAGCAGAGCAAACGTCGCGATCGTCAAAGCCGAGCTCTCGCGCCGGTTTGCTGGCAAACTAACTCGAGCAGAGGAAGATCGATTGTTAGTCAGACATTATGGCGGCAATTCGCGAGCTCGGATGGATTTGCGACAGAACGTGCGAAGCGAGAGCCTGAAAAGGGGATAAGATAGCGAAGAGAGGGGGAGAATGGAAGAGGACGGTTGAATCCGTTATTTACGGAGAGTTAAGTGTGCTCAGTGCCCCTCCGACGTTTCTGCTAAGTTTCCAGGGTTAGCTCTCCGGCTCCTGAGTTGGCCACCCTCTCTTTCTCACCCTGTAGTAGACCCCTTTCGGCTCCTCTTGCTCCTCTTGTCCTCTTGCTATTGCTCTTGCTTGTCCTCGTGTCCTCGTCCGCTTCCGTTTACCTCGTGCTAAGCAGCGTATCAGCAGCGCCATTGTCTATGCTCATTGTCGACCGACACAGCGCGCCCCTTTCTCTACCTCGGCGAGAGCAGCGTTAACTCGAGGGGCATCGCCAGCGGACGCAGCAAATTAGAAGTCGCGTTAATCGGTTCTACAGTTTCTTGCGACGGTCTTACCGGAACGCGAGAACCGACTTCGCCAAGTTCGAGGATAACCTCTAAGGGACAACCGTGAATACCTGGTGGGCAACGTGTCTCCTTTATTTCTTCAAGACATTTGATTCGCAACAACAATTCCGCACAAATTATCGTCGATAACGTGGCAGCATCGTCCTCCCAACACGACGGTAGGCTGGAAAGCCGCTTCTTTTGTATAAACTAGACTGCGGACATTTATACACAAAACAAAAATTTTCTACGGCAAGTAACTGGCTACTTTGGTGCCTCAATCAGGCCAAAAGGAATCAATATAAATACTATTCGGTTCAAGTATGTGTACATAGTAACAGACAACCATATATGAAGCTATAAGAATGGAGCATCAGAAATAACAGAAGAATTAAGATCGTCAACGAATTGCAAAAAGTTAACCGATCAAAACGAGCGCCCGAGACAAACATGTTGGTCGTTAACGTTTGGCTACCCGTGTTCCCAAATACGTTAGTAAACTCGCTTTTTCTTTACGGCTTTTCCTTGCAATATGTAATATAAATTCAACAGTTCTCTGTATCTCGATCGTCAATTATTCATAACAATAATATATTGTTATGAACGATAACATTAATATATTGTTAGTAATATAAATTCGTTCAGTGACCATCAAGGTCAGCAATGGAATAAACATTTCGAAACTTTCAAAAATTACATTGACCACAGACGGAACGTTTGCAGTCCCGGATTAATTATTCGAGGATCGCTGTTCAATATCGAGGGTATAGAGCTCGAAAACGATAGAAACCGCTGTTTGAACGTTGTATGCCGTTGTCGTAGCACCGGCTGCTTCGTCGTTAACTCGATCCCATTGTCCACGGGGTTCTTACGGACGGCGTGAGACCGAGCCTCCATTAATTTCGCGGTCGTTTGGCTAAACCGAGCTGTTTTCTAGTTAATTTCGAGGAAACGGAAGTGGCGGCTGCGGTGCCGGCGACAACGCACCGGCAACGGCAACGCCAGAGGGTTGCGGGGGTGACGCGGTGGCTCGGGACTAATCAGATTACGCGGGTTCCAAGGGAAGAAGAAGCTAGACGGTTATGAAAAACCGCCAGGCGCCGCGGCGGTGGGATCGAGCTCGCGGGCAAAAAGCGAGCATTAAATACTAAAATACCGGCATGAAATTATAAAGAATCCAGCAAAGACCTGGTTCCTCACCCTTCCTTTCCAAAAAGTAAGAATCTGCTCTACGAGGTTGCACGAGGCCGCCTAAACGACGCATAGTGCCATCCAAAAAGCGAAAAAGGCAGTTCTTCCCTACAGTACTGAATTTTATATTATTTTGTGGTAGAATGGTGAACGGTGAATTTCGTAAATTACGAGAATAATAGGAGAAGTTATTAAATATGGAGATCATAATCCTTGGAGGACATCACAATAGCGTACTGTTAGAATGTTTACCTCTCTTTTCGTTCAGCGTATGATAAAACGGCGATGAAAAATCGTACATCAACTTTTCAGGGGTTGCTGTAAACGGAAAATGAATAGCGAAAAATTTTTTGAGCTCTGTGAATTTGTTTGAAATAGGACAGATAAAAGGTTCTACGAAAAACTGAAATTCACAATTGAATGTCACAATTCTATCCCACGAAGTCGCAGTAATTCAAAATTTAGAAAAAAGTAATAGAACAGACAATAAATTATTGAACATATCTATGAATAAATTTCTTAATTTAATTTAATCTAATTTGTTCGCTACAAACGTTAATTTTAAGCCAACATAATGCGAATGAAGAAGTATAATCATCTCCAGTGAAGGTCTCTTTGCAGCTCGAACAATTGGAAAATAAGAAATCGGAAACCTGTCATTTGACCAACAGGTTCAACGTTAATAGTTTGTAATTAAATAAAATGATTTTCATACTTATTTAAAGCTCGCGATGGTGCATGTCGAAGGACATTGGTGTAAGTAGCTGCTTGTTGCTGTAGCCGGTCACGACACGGAAAAACCAGGAATTCAAATGAGCGGTGGTTGTTAGCACGGTGGCGGCGTTTATATGATAAAGAGGCCGCCTTAAACGATATTTATAACCGTCTGCACGGAGGTGGGTTCACCCTTGAAAATAGATACGAAACGTATGCTAATCCTGGCGCTTGTCTTCTCGTCGGTACCCGAACTGCTGCTGGGATTCTCCCTGAGAGACAAAGATAGAGAGTGAGGGAGAGAGAGTTAGAATCTCGGAGTCGGTGGTAGTCGGGGGATTCGTGTGGTTGGCGAACGAAAATTTTCCGCGTTCCTTGCGCGCCTCGCCACGCTCGATAAACAACGGACCTGGTCGGGGAACGAGGCGGAGCAACGGAGAGAGAAAATTCGACGACAAATCAGATTCGACGATGCGGGACCCAGTCCTGTTTCCTGTGGATAGATCGCCGACGAAAATGTCCACCGTGCTCGAGAGAGCACAAGGGGGTGGTCGTACGGGGGTAGAGAAGAAAAGGGGTAAGAATGGGAGGGGGTGGCTGCACAGGTTCGATTCTTGTTTCGGTCGTCCACCGTGGAGAAAACGAAAGCGGCGGGCCGAATCGAATGGAAACTCGTTTCTTCGAGATAGCCTACCGGAAATTCTCAAAGGAATTGCCCTTCTCGAGGCGATATCAAACCCTCGAGCTTTCCACTTACCTGCCCGGGGCTGCCGATCGTCTCCGCAACCACGGGCCGGGCTGCGGCCGGTTTACGGCAGCCCGCAGAATCCCGAATTTCATAAGCGGATCTCTTAATCCCGGACCGACTGCGCTTTACATATCGCTCTGCAACCGAATCGTACAAGAGTGGCATGACGGTGGTCCGGTTCGATTGTGTCCGCATCCGAATATTTCGATTCCCTCCAGAGAACCAACCCTCCATGCTTGCGATCCTACCCCGATTACCAGCGCCGTTTTATGCGAGCCGGGTAACTACTTCTCAGACCGGACTTGTTATTTGTTTGGCTGATCGAAAAATGAGGATTATTCCGGTTAGAAAGCTCCAGCAGCTATTGCGCTTTTACTATTAGTTCCGCGCGCGGGGCCATTCACAATTTTATCTCGTAGACGGGTTTTCAATTTTGCTACACATCTCTCAAATTTTGAATTTCTTAGTTTGGCTCCATTGCGCTTTTTTACACTTGTCTATTTCATTAATGCAATTTATCTTGAATTGTGAATGCATTTTGGATTGTTTAGTTTCTATGGGAGGGCTGAGATCGTTAAAGAATTGCAAATGCGGCTAACATCTTTTATTTTGCAATAATCAAAAATTGAATTTTAGTCAGGAAGAACGTGTGTTCAGCCTATTGTGTCGCGTAGAGCTTTACTGCTCCAGCAATTCGAGCAATACGGATTCGATTGAAATCTATCGATTTTAGTTATTTAGACGTCGGCGTTTCCACGCCGGTGGACACGAAAGCGAACAGTCGGCGAGCATCGATCAGCGGCGAATAAGGCGCGCGTGTCCGCGTGTAGTTTAAATACCAGAGAAGCCCCGAAAGCCGTTTCGATTAATGGAATTCCGCAACACGTCCGCAATTAACCCTCAAAGACCCGAGGTGGTGGCCACCGTGCCACGCCACGCCGCTGCTTCGAATCGTCCAGCGGGCGTGCTAATGGTGGGTCCAGGGCTCGTGTAGCATTTCAAACGCATTTAATGTATTCGTTATCGACCGGAATCACCGATTGAACCCTACCAGCCGATGCTTCCAAGACGACTCAACAAACCCGCGATTTGCGTAGAATTTTCGAGTGCCCTCTCGCTGCATCCAGAACGTCCCCCAATGATGTTCAATCCTTGGTAAACTAGAATCTGGAACTATTAGCACAACTGATGTGTCGGGTTATATTCTGGATACTTTGCACCGTTTTTCTATCTATGGTAGACTTGGAGATGTTACTTGTTTGATGTTGGATGTTTCCACCTTTAGATACTTCCAATGACTTTAGAAATCACCCCTTTCAGCGAGATACATTTTTGGGACACTCTGTATACAATTTTGGATGAATTGATTATACGTCTGCAGAATACTTCCTAAAATTGAGACCTTCCGAGGTCTATACACAATCTCTGCCCGAAGCTGGAAAAAGTCTACCATGGTTATTGTTTGTCGAAATAAATTCGGAAAGGGTAGTCGGTTTCGGTGTTTATGCAGATCTCGGGGCTCGAGAATCAAGGGTTAATTGAACAGGGGAAAAGTTGGTCTTCCCTTAAACCGAGCCGGGTTTCGAAAGTTTCGTCGCGACTGCGAACGAATTCAGCGCGTTGTTCTCCTCCGGAATCGAGGCGAGTGGAGTGCGTGGAACACGTCGGAGGGTCTTCTTTTCCATTAGAGTCGGGCGACACACGTGCCACGGGTAAGATTGAACAGAAGTTACCGAAGTCACCGGGAAAAAAAGCGAAACTCATGGACGACGAGCTCTCTCTCTCTCTTTCTCTCTTAGCGAACTTTCCCGTCGAACTTTCGGCAGAGGACCGAACTCATCCGGAACTTCCGTCAGTGTGTCGTGTCGTTGATCACCGCGACACGACAGCGTGACCAAGTATTTTCATAAATCTCCCACGATGACACGGATCGATCGCTTGGCGATCACGTTTTAATCGTTCGCCACGCTCTGTGAGCCGCTTCTGTAAACTCTGGTTGTCCTGCGTCTTTACACCCTTTTTTACACCGTATCATTCTGCTTGATAACCCCTAATAAGTTGAAGCATTGTATGTCTGAAAAACCAAGAAAGAAAAATTCTGTAAAGGTAGTTTTTGGACAGGATCTGTAAAATCGTCTTTCATCGCCGAATATAATCGACGTAATTTTCAAATTTTGGGGTTATATCACTCTCTATAATGGTAGGTGTCTATTTTTACAAGTGAATAATATTCTGAGAGCGGTGAAATTGTTCTGCTCGCAGCAGATAGCGTGTAATTGAAGTCAATATAAATTTCGCCGATGTTTTTGCAATCCCACGGGGCAGTGCTCCGATTTTGCCGGAGCAAACATGCTCGTCGAGGGTAGTTTTTCATCCTATCAAGTCAATAATGTCAGGATTAGATTCCAGGAACTCTAAAATGGTCTGTTTGCACCGGATATCGTATAATTGACGTCGATATGAATTTCGTCGATGTTTTCGTGATTCCGGTTCGATTCGAAACGGTAGTCGAAGCTTGAGTCTCTCTCGCTCTCTCTCTCTCTCTCCAATATCGAAGGGTATAACGTTTCGGTGGGCGATCGTCGCGGTTGAACGCGCGCAAACGACTTCGCCTGACTTTTATAGCCGGGAATCGTCGGTGGAACGACGACTTTGCGCGCGCGGATCCGTCTTTATGATATTTTCATGCTCGATGGGTAACGTCTGGCTTAACGGCGGCCGATCGTTGCCAACGAGCATAAACCGACCTCCCCCCGGGGAAGAGGAGGAGCGGACTTCCGGTTTTGCATCGGAAGCGCTGCTCGACCGATCCGGAAATCTACGAAATCGTTTCGGTTTAATCAACAAAAGTGTAGCTCTACCTACTCCCGGAATCGATCCTCGTTCTCGTATTTTCTCCGAAATCTCGTGCAGTTGTCAGCGACGATCGAATCGTGTTATTGTTATTGCACCGGGCCGATTCTGAAGAGATATGACGCTATTTCGAAATTGCTGTACAATTTATGACATTATTTTAATCTACTATTATACAAACAATTTTCTGCAGAAAAATGCATCTCTTTCTTCAAACGATTAAAGCCTCGTTTTTAAAAGTAGATGCTTCAACCTCGTCGGGGGTGTGTTTCCCATAGAAATTGGCCCACCTGGTATATTCAAGCTCCTCCAGAATCTCCATATCGTTCTCGTCTTCCGCCCACCGCACCGGGTAAACTATAGTTCATCAGCAAACAAACGTGTTTTTCGTCGAGATTCTCCGCGTTTCCGAATAGGCCCCGCCCACGCAAAATCTATTCGATGCTCCGTAGAAAACAGCAGAGCTTTTTCTCTAACATTGGAATTTCTATTGCAGTTCCACTGGTGAATATCAGCGTCGTTGAAGGAAAGCCAGCGGAATTACCATGCGACATCACTCCACCCGGAGCGGACACCCTGCATATGGTTTTCTGGTTCAAGGACGAGGCTGGCGTACCCCTGTACACGTGAGTAATCGGTTGTTCTTCCATTTTATAAAAGGTTGTCGCGGTGGCCTTCTCTGGTTTCTACAACACCGCTATTCTCGCACGTTAATTTATGTATTGATGCGAGGAACTGGTTTACCAATCTGGTCACCAAGGAAATCCACGATTACGTCGTGGATTCCAAACCATTCCAAACGTAACCATGATTCAAAAGATCATGATTGGACTTGCGGATATTATGCATTTGTGACCGGAATCGGAACGGTTAAAGTACTCGAGGAATTTAGAAATTCTGTTGTTCTCGACGTGTTAAAGTTATTAACAAAAGTAATCGGGTAACTTGTTATTAATGCACAGAATTTTTATTTTGTATAAAAATCCACAATGTAGTCGTGATCCTATTCGAAACACCTTTCCGAGGCAATTTTTCGAATTTTTGAAGGACATTATTTAGTTTAAGTAAGAGAAATCATTATTTATCATAATTAATTAAGGAAACTCTTAAACACTATGTTGTAGGAAAATAGAAATTGACAGAAATAAATCTGAAGAGCTATATTGTAGAAAATATTAAAGAATGAAAATTAAGAAAATCTTAAAAGCCGGATAAGCAAGGGCCAGCGGCTCCAAATCCGATTTTCCTGATTCCTGTCTTGAAACATCGTTTTATGTTTAAAAAAACATTGTGTAAAATTTCAAACGTCTACTCTTACCGATAGGGGTGATATTGGGGTAAATTCCCCCGCACTTAGATGCAATATGCTGTAAAACGAGAAAAGATATCGACATGGGATAAACGGCAAACGAAAGATACAGATACACTCTATATTTCAGAATTTTTTGCTAATTATTTATAGTTCAAAATAATTAATTAATTATTTGGGAATTTTTTTAACTATCTTCCCCTGGGTTGACACCTACCAAAAAATTCTAAAATATTACTATAATGCTAACCCATTTTGTATAAAAATCTCAGAAGTGTCCGTTTCATGGAACAGTGTCAAAAAAAATAAAGTATGCCGGCGAACGTGCAATGACACATGAAAGACTGATACATGTAAAAATG
Organism: Lasioglossum villosulum; assembly: GCA_963971365.1. NCBI lineage: Eukaryota > Metazoa > Arthropoda > Insecta > Hymenoptera > Halictidae > Lasioglossum > Lasioglossum villosulum. The sequence goes on from OZ020499.1 coordinate 28,654,933, forward strand.
CGAGTAAATCTTCTAATATACGATTACAGTTGGAAGTCTAAACCATTATATTTTAGGAAATAGCTTACATTGAAGTAGAAAAATCCGTATAAAGCTAGTTTGTTGCTGTCAAGTAACAGAAAGAAGAAGCTTCTCACAAGTATGTTGTATGGTCACGATGTTGGAGGCTCTGCTCGATGCTCCGAAAGGCTCGTGTTCGAATCCTTAACTCAACTTTCTTCTCTTGCTTTTTTCTTTTTTTATATGTATTTACAACTAAGCAATCCAAACGTTGAAACGTCAAATGTATACAATACTAGCGGGGAAAAATTGGAGAGCATAATGATAGAGAAAATGCGGAAGTGAAAATTGAATTTTTCAAGGTTCTGGATCAGAAGACCTTAAGGGACCCGGTTGAATTCGATTCGAGAAAACTGCTCGGCGTCCGGGGAATTCGTTGGTGGTAGCTAATATGCAGCTGCACCTTGGCGCGTCTTGTTCTCTTTTTCGCGTGATATGGCGATGGCCCTTCGGCCGAGCAACATGACTCCGGATACAGCGTCCGTTCCGCGATATTAAACGTACGTCACTGTTCGTTGGTGCTCTGGCGGGCGCTCGCCACTCGAACTCGAAATTCCTTTCTGCATTCCGTTTCGCAGACACGCGGGATGTTCCCCTGTTTCCGAGTTGGCCGCAATAACAGCCGCACGGCCAGCAGGCCCTCTCATAAAGGGATTCTCGGAGCACGACGAGCTCTGGTCCGCTCCTTTTTTCCCTCCCCACGAATTTCCCTGAATTTCCGAGAATTTCCCGGGCCGGATTTCCTTCGACAAGGACCTCCGGTTTCTGGAGCAAGTATTACGACGACGACGACGCTGGTCGACTCCGATCAAGGACGATTATTAATCGAGTCGGTCGCGGAAAACTTTTAATTGATAATTATCTCGCCCCATCGCGCACCTATAATTCCCTCTAACGAACCTGAAAATCAGCCGTCTCGATTTAAACGTGTTCGCAAACCTGCGAGCTGTTCTCGAGAAAGAAAGAGAGAGAGAGACAGCTCGAGACGGACAAGCGATTTCTCGATCGAAGAAACAATGATCGTACCCCGCGCGGAACAATACACCAGGACACAGAGAGTTTCTCTGTAGAGATGGAAACGGACGCGACCGGGAACAAGGGTCCTCTTAATTGACAATTATCTCGGCCGATTACTCGTTATGATTTTTCCAGATGCCAGGCCGAGCCGAGAACTAGGCGCAGGTCGCGCCCGAGGAGATTCGATTTAAATTGAACTCGCCACGACTTCCGCGCGATAATTTCGCTCGGCCCGGCGCGCAATTAAAGCCGACTGTCTTGAGGGCTACCCTCTCGAGCCTCGAACACCGCGGGTTTCAGATCGGAACGCGAAATCGTCCATTTCTTTCTTCCTTGTCTCTCACGTTAGGTACATCGACCGCCGCCAAATATGTATCTCTTATCGAAAAATAAGGCAGATAATGTGTTACGACATGGTCATTAAACTGACGAATTTAAGCAGGAGCAAAAGGTGTGGAAGAATACGAACGAACTGCAAGTTTTATTGTATTTTTGAACGTTGTAACATTAGGTACAAACCAAAGTACATAGAGCCAGTAAGTATAGTAAGTTGAGTAACTTGTAGAGTCTACAAACTAAAAGTAAGAGTATACCATTGTTTCCCTTTTTGTTATTCCTGAAACGCGCAGGTTACAGTTTTTTAAGAACGAAAGTATATGAAAGCAGGCTTTAACATTGGGCCCAGCAAGAAACATAGAAACATCTAGAGGTAGCTGAAATATTAACTTAAAAAGGTTATTCAACGGTAATGGTCTTTGCATATCGTATTAATTACACTGCCAAAGGACGTGATTTTTTTTTTATTAGAAAATCTCATATGAGATTTATTTCAACATAATTGTAATGCAATACATAGAATACAGTATATATAGAAAACAATACATACAGCACAAAATACAAAAACCACAAAACAGAACAGGACACAGTAAAACATAAATAATATAACAAAGACACGAGAATGATAGTAACGGTATAAACAAACACTTACACTTTAAGTCCGCAGCTCTTAAAAAATGAAAGTATATAACGACAGGCCTTGATATTAGGTTTAGCTAAAAGGACGTGATTGAGAGTTTCCCACTTGGAGTTGCATCTACACATAGGGTTGTTTCTTTGAAGTTGTTGAAATTTTCTCGAACACGTGGATAAGAATTTAAGGACACCAATAAGGTGTTCGAAACATGACGAGTAACAGTGTCACGCTGACGTTCGAGACGCGGCTGCCGGAAGGTTAACAACGCGAACGGGTTAAAAGTACGCGAGGCCGTTCCGGTTCCATGATGCAGCAACGGTGCTCTGTGGAATCCCCACGAACCGAACCGAACCGTACCGGGGATAAGCGTTTTCAACGTTTATTTGCGCTCCGTCGGGGAACGCGGTGTTTGTCCTCCGCGTGCGGATCTCGTCGAAAGGGATTCGTATATCGAAGGGATTCGCAATACGGATTAATCGTTGGTTACGTGGCAGGCTTATTTACCGATACGTCGTCCGTGACGGGAATGGAAATGGGGAACGTTCTCGCGATGCCACGCGCCGCGGGCGCAATCGTTCGCGTTTTATTTCATCGATATAGAGAGCGCATAGACCGCACTGTGGGTTTCCGCCGGATGATTTAGCATCGTTTCACCGGAAAGTCAATTTTTTTCGTTTTGTTATCCCGACCGGTCCGAAAGGTATAGAAATTATCATAAAATGTCATCGCGTGCCCGACGTGTTTGTACAATTTCTGTTCGAATCATCCTTTGACTGGGCAAATATTTTACTTGTCGGAAACGGTTTTTTAAAATTTCTTGATGACAGTTTTGCTTAGTTTTATTGTCGCTCGGAAATTGTGGTAGATAAACTGCGGATTTTATTCGTTTAGAATTAAACGAGATTCGATGCATTTTATTTCGATGTTACATTAGTTTCGAAAATAATTGATAAAAACATTATTTCGTTTAATTTTTGTTTCTTGAAATTGGAGAATTTTTATTTTGCATAATATGCCTTCATTTCTATGAATTCAGAACAGTTTTAGCAGAATTTCTTTCGAAGATTTTGTCAGATTGGTCGGTCGAATTCGTTGCCAACAGTTCAAACAGCTTTCCGGAACAGCAGTTCCGCTGTTGGGGCAGTCTTAAACAAAAAATAGTCTGGAAGTTCGAGACGGCCGCCGGGCGATATTAGCCTTGGTTTTTCGATATTTTCCGTAATGCGTGATAGTTCGTCGAAGTTTTGCAATTAAACTCGCACGGTTTAGACGCCGTGGCTGTTCACTTCTTCGAGATGCAGTCAGCTGCAGATTTCGGTGCAGCAATCCCAGCAGTCGAATCATTTTTCAAGCAGCTGCTTACGATAGTTGTCTGTGGAATGAGCATTTTCTGATTAACACGTTTCCATGGTTTTTTTCTTCTTATCCTTCCGTGTCTGTCTACTTCCTCTATTTGTTTTTTTAAATATGCAAATTCTGCATCGAATCTCCGTGAAACTTCGAAGGTTGCGGTGCGTTAACCGAAAGCAATTAACGCTGCAGGGAAATAATTATTTTTGTGGATTTGCCGACGGTTTCTGCGACGATGGCCTTCATTGCTCTTACGGTTCCTTGGTTTTTGTATGGCTATAAAAAAAGCCATTTAACTTTGAGTATTAGGTGGTATTGGATTGTGGCTGTTTATGCGTTCAAAGCGAAGGTTTCAATGTAAAATCAAACACGAAAAGCCCGTATTTTAAATGGAATTGATATTTTATTTCAACGGAATTGTATTTTATTTAATCAGTTAACTGTGGCGACCTCTTTCCAGAGCGTGCACCTATATGTGTCGCGAAAATCATGCCATGACGCCAGTATATACGGATACATGAATCCGCCTCAAATTATTTATTCTTTTTATTTGTTCGTTTTATTTCGTCTTGATCTCCAAATATTTTAAACATATTAAAATTGACGAATATATTTCAGTTTTCGCTAAAATTACTATTTAAATAGCCAATGGTAACTAAATTCCAGATTTACTCGTATTATTATATATACATATTATACTCGTTATGACACAAACAATTGCCATTTCTCCGTAACGAGTATCGTCAATCACAGCTAACTGGTTAATTTATTTCTTGTAGAACTATTATTAAAGTAATTACATTTGTCAGAAAAATAGACGAAGTTTAAAATGCTAATCAAATTAAAAGAATTTAAAAATGTTTACAAATTTCTCGCACCTTAGTAAAATCATAAAATAAGAAAGAATTTTTGTTTTGGTTCTTGTTGCTTCCGACTGGTGGAAAAAATATTTATTGTAAAAATCTGACTGAGAATTGAGGAAATCTTGGAAACTGTATTGGAAGAGAATAAAAGTTGACAAAACCAAAAATAGAATCTGGGAAAATCATAGAAGTTGTACTGCAGAAAAGTAAAAAATGACAAAAATAGGAGTACGAGTTAGTAAAATATTAAAAACTGTATTACGATAAACGATTGAAACGACACGTTCGCGATTTCAGAACCAACAATAAGATTCGGTGTACCTGTATCGGCACACCTGAATCCACACCTGTCCATCCCGCACAGCCTGTTCTAATGACGCATCCGTTGTTGGGGCGAAGTCAAAGAGACGACTTGATCGTGTCGCGTCCGTCACGCTCCTCGGCAAAGCAGTTCGGGGCGTACACGCCTAATGAGGATCACAGCAACGCATAATCGAGTTCGTGGCACGTAATTATAGCGTGTCAATAAATTTCAATTGGCGGTCGTAGGGACACCGTGATGAGCGGGAGGCTCGCGGGTGCTCTGGGCTGTGGGCTCTGGGCTGTGAGCTCTTGGCTCTGGTTCCCGGAAATTCTGAATGGCAGCTTTATCGGCGAATAATTGATAACCGTCGTGTCGCGTCGCATCGAGGCGCTTCCACGAGTTCACCAGCAACTGCATCGACGTAACTGCAACGTCGGAAGATATCCGATCGTCCTGCGGCGTTTCCACGAGACGCGTGATTAATTGATATCTTAGGAGCCGTTGACTTTCGTTCCACATTTAATGCGAGGGGGGACTTTCATGTTTCGAGAAAAACATTGTCGTCTACCGTTTCATTTTTCGTTGACGAGCACAAAACTAGCGCGCATAGCCGAAGCTGGCATGCACGCAGTTACTGGGAAGTGATGATTACATATTTCCCACTTTTTCGAATGATGCAAATGGGTTAAGCAATGGGGAACAGACTGATTGATGGTGGGGAGCGTGCGGCTTCGACGGAACTAATTCAATAAAAAGGAAAAGGAAAAATGCATGTGATGTCTGGTCCGAGGAGTTAACGAAATTCAAAGGTCCGACGTGCCAATCGGTCCGTTTCCTCTCCGTTGAAAGACGCCGCCTAGCTATACCATCTCGATAAAGACATTCAGCCATCCGAGAGGAGACGCGGCAAGGTGTTTTCTCGCGTTATACCGGTTCGCAGACCATCGAAAGTAACGATTACGGGCGAAGAAGCAGCAGCCTTTCCTCGCTTCGGCCCGAGCTGGAGGGGCGGTTTAATCCGCTCTTTATTCGTCCCTCGGCGCTTTCCACGAGATTATCGTTGTTTACACCTTCGCTGCATCGCGACGACGACGGCGCGCACTTGTGGATCGTCGTCGACGGCCTGTCCGTTGAGAAACGGGAGCGAAACGGCCGGGCTCGACGACCACGGTACAAAAGCGGAAACGATGCCCGGAGGTCGAGGCTCGGCGTTGAAAGCGACTATACAGGGCTCGAGCTTCGTTTGTCAGTCATTTCGTAATTAATGTCCTCAGCGATTCGAATCGAGAGTCGAACCACTACGGCGCCGCCGCTGGGTGTCGCGCCCATTTCTCTGCGTTAATTGCCTATTTATGAAAATTTAAATCGCCTCGTAATAATCAGATCTCGAAATGCAAATTGCGTCGCCGTCCGCGACTTCTTGTGACTCGACCCGATATGGCCCGACGCCGCACGGACATCAAAGAGCTGCCTCGATCAGTCGAGGAGTAGCTGGACAAGCAATTTCCTGCGGAATATTAAGGTCGTGGCACACTAGGCCGCCGCCACGCCAGCTCAGCACAGCGCCGCCTCGCCGAGCTGGTGGTCATTGCCGCACACTAGACGCACAACGCCGCAAGCACCGCACAAGCACTTTCTGTCTTTTTTTTCCTTTATATATGTTTCTCGCTCTAATGTTTTACATGCGTTCCGTTGTTCCAAATCTTTTGGAAAAGAAGGCCTCATGTCAGCTATTTGTTTACGCCGTTGGTTACGTAATCAATCGATATATCTGTACCTCAATTCTCGGTGCCCCTTCAGAAGGCAACCCGTTACTCAATTTTCGGTTTCCCTTCAGAAGGCAACCCGTTCCACAATTTATCAATCTTCAACTCTGTTTTGCTTCCTGCAAATGATTTTTTCAAATTAAATTAAAAACACCTATTGTTTATGGCGTCCGGATAACAATTACCGCAAAATTGACAGTAATTTGTGTGAATAAAATTTGTATTATATAAATATTTAAAATTTGAAAATTAGTATTACACAAATTATCATTAATTAACAAATATACGAAATCGACGAACCAATTTTATTGTTTGCACTATTCATTTTAGTCGTTTTTACGAATAGTTAAAATCGTCTTTCGTATAACCATACAAAAAGCAAATCCAGCGCCGCCGGCAGAACATTATCGCTCGGAATGTTCCTTCGTTCAAGGCAATGCAGGGGCGTGCTAGCGCTGTGCCGTTGCAGGTACAGTGTGCGCATCCCCATTTGAAACTCATAGAAGAAAGTGCAAACGGCGTGGCGGCGCTGTGCTGAGCTGGCGAGGCGGCGGTCTAGTGTGCGCATTTTTCCACGGCGATACGTAGGCGTGCTGGCGCTGTGCCGTTGCAGGTACAGTGTGCGCGTCCCCATTGAAACTAACAGAAGAAAGTGCAAACGGCGAGGCGGCGCTGTGCTGAGCTGGCGAGGCGGCGGCCTAGTGTGCCACGACCTTTAACCGGTCCGTTCCAAGCAGAACAATTTCCCGTGTTTTACTTCCCAGTGTCGTTCGATCGGTCCCCGGACTCTGTCTCTCGCTGTGTTCACGCGTCAGCTGTGTGCTTCGTTTTTATTTCTGCTTACTCATTCCGCGCTAGAATGTGATCGATAGTCCCGAGATCAAGCTTGCGAAATCGTGGAAAATGCGTATGTATGTACCTGAACGGAAATTAATATTCTTTTATTTTTACCGCGAGAAACGCGGCGGTTGATATTTTCGATTCGTTCCCGTTTTTACACGGTGATATTTTAGAACGTGACTTTCCAGAGACACTCGTGTGAATGCTCTCGATTAAAAATACGAGAAAATATTTGTATTAGTAAAGATCAATAATATTTCCACTTTATGTTCACGACGAGGCAGAGTTGTATAGCTGTCGAATCATACTTCTTTGATTGAGCAATTACGATTCAGACGAATTAATTATCCTTGCAATTAATGACATACTTAAGGGCCCTTATGCGAAACACAAATTTTTTGACGGGAACGGAAATTAATCGAAAATTAATTTCTCTTTTAAAAAATCTTAGTGGAATGGAAATAATATCTAGACATTTTAAATTCCTCTACTTTTAATGCTGTTTGACGTTTCACTTGATTTTTGTCGTGAAGGAATAAAATCCGCAGTCTATTAATTACAAATGTCTGTCTTCGTTCACTGAAATTCAACGCGCCCTGTGTGTTTAGTAAATTGTACGTATCTTTGTAAATATTTACATTGTACTAATAAAATCTAGGAAATATAATGTGACGTTTCATAAATGCATCTCAAATATTTATTTACGGTAAATAGAAATTTCAATAATTAATGTTTAATCCAATAAGTAATTAAATATATTCATCTAATCAACGATTAAATACTTACTTTACTAACGGGTCAAACATACATCAGTTAAATTGAAAAGTTAATTGCTGGTTGTAATCGACAACGGACCACTCCAATTATAATGTAATCGCTATTACAATTGATTACATTAAACATCGCCCTGGGTTACAACCAAGATTTTGTCAACCAGCGAAATATTATTCACTGTGATTCTCATCGAAGGCGTGAGGAAATGCATGGATTTCTACATTTATGACAACATTGGGTAGGCGAAATTTAAAATAATTTAAAAATGTAAAAAATATACTATTATTAATCTATTAAAAGCTTTAATATAACCATTCGTAAAACGAATAGATAAAGGAATAATCTCAACGAGCGGTCCTCATCGGAACCGCTTGAAGTCTGAGGCGCAACTTCGTCAAATTTCTCACTAAACTGATCCTAAATAGATCCCGATTGACAGCATCGAGCCGACACAGGCTGGTCACGAGGAAACTTTACCGAACCATCTCGTGTCATCTCGAGAGATTCCTGTTCCGTGGTACAGAAACAGAAAGAGGAGAAGGGCAGGGGGTGCAGGTGAGGCACAGGGGCACTTGGCCCGTTGTTTGCGAGGCCATCTCATTAGGGAAGTATTCGGAAGCTCGTGGACATATCAATGTTGCGTGCAACGGCGCCGGGTCGTTGGCTCGGTGGTTCTCGCAGCGAGCACTAATTATAACATACCGGTACCGCGAGGAAGGGTTGGTATGCGAACTATGCTCGCCGCCAAACATACGGTGCATGGAACAGGGTACGCTGTCAGAGTGGGGCCCAGGGCTCTCCTGGCAACCTGGTAAACGATACACGGGCCGGTCCTGGGTCCCCATATCGATGTCGCTACTCCATCGCGACCTGTTACCAAACATTTACGCGTGCCCTCTCCTTGCAACGACCCCGAGAACCTTTGTCCGAATAAATGTGGACCTGCTGGGACGACCCTCGAAATAGTTTCGCGATTGCCTACCACTTTGGAAGACCGGCTCACGTGCGCTAACCTGAACCAGGGATTCAACACGGTTATGCAGACTGCACCACCTAACTCGATCACTTCGAATAACTTCTAAATTATGGACGTAGCAGAATGTATTCTCGTGGACTCTTATGATGATTCGACACCTTTGAGTTGTTGGAAAACATAGGCCGCAAAATTAATTGAACATAATTTTTTAGGTAAATTTTTGGGAATGGCTCGACGACAGGATTCTAAGAAACGACCCGTTCTACTAAGTATCAGCCATGTATCTTGTCCATTTTAGTCCCATTTCCCCATTTAATTGTATCTAAAAGTTTTTCGAAAAGTCTGACACATTTCAAATATCGAACCGCATATCTCAGAATTTTTTCCAATTTTTTAGTTGTAAACTCTGGTTGTAGAAAATGGAAAACCAGAAAGAACTCGGGAAAGCACAGATTTAATATTGAAGCGTATGAGCGACCACCGTAGAAATTAATTTAATAATAAATCAAACGTATTCGTCACTTTGAATAATGGCGGATCAAGAGTGGTGAGTATATCATACGGGAGGGTGGCTTTATCTCGAAGCTATTTACTCTCTCGATGGCATCAATGTTCGAAAACAAGTGCACCTTGGTCTGGAGAGGGTTAAGGGTTGAGGGTTAAGGCGGACCTGGAGGATCGGCGGGTTCGTCGGGAGCCTGTACTTCAGTGGGATCGAGAGTATGGTTAAACGCTCAGGGCGAATGGGGCCGAGTAGGTGTTACCGGGTCAAGACGCGGATTAGGATCTCAAGGGGTCACCTTGCGAAACCCAGCCTCGGGGTCCATGCATCTAGCCCATAATTTACGTCCGACTAAACGCATAGTTCCCCTGTGAAGCAGTTAAACCCTGGTGGAGAGAATGAGAGGGAGAGGGAGAGGGATCGATTAGGTCATAGTTGGAGAAGGAGAGAGAGAGAGAAGAAAATGCTGTAGCATCAAAAACAGGATCAAACAGAAGAGAATCAGGAAATGGTTGATTAGGAGCTGTGTAACTCGGAGCCGAACTAGGCTGGATGAAACGTTAATGGCAGCTCAGAGAGACTAATCAGCGTGCACGGTATACGTATGTACATTACGCTGTGGATCTTGTTTCGAAATAGTAAACGGTGTTCCGTGATACGAACCAGAGAGCGGGGAACATCTTCGAAATTGTTCCGTCGCTATACCTAACGGCTCGACCCGGCCCGGTTCGATCGACGTATTACGTTCTCGACTTCCGAGAGCCGAACTGTTTTTCCAAACGCCTCCATGGAAACCGTTTCAATTTCTACGCGTCGGGTAAAACAACCGTAAACCACGTATTGCGATATAATGAACGTTTCACCGCAAAGGTCGGAAGAAAAAATCCCCCAGAGGCCGCCGAAGAGAACGAGAGAGAGCGCGCGGAAAGGTAATCTAATATCTCGCCATGATAGAAAACGCATTCGCGGTAGGAAATTTCATTGTGCCGCGAATACGTCGTTCGGAGAAAGTATGGCGGATAAGCTGCAACTCGAAATTTATGGTATCGTTCGATTACACGGGACGCGTGTACGCTATTCGCCGCGGGTAATAACCGGTGTCGCGTTTATGGGATGCGCTGTCGATTCTTGCCGCCATATTCCAGGACGGCGCGGCGGCCGTCGCGCGTTCCTCTCGTAAACGCCGCTAGGAAAATGTAAATTAACGCGTCCCCCTATAAAACGCGTCTACCGCCTCGAAGGTCGTTCGTTCCAAGCCCCTCGATACGTCTCGTCGTTTAAACCGCGATCGCGAGCCGGCTTTTTTCGAACCAACACGTTTCATTCATCTATCCTGCGATATGTTATCGAACCGGTTTCGCACGCGCGAATTCCTTTCTTTATTCACCGTTTAGTTTGCCATTGCGGACACGAAGGCGTAGCAAGAGACAACTGAAATTGGGTAACTACCTAAAACCTGCATCGACCGGAAACATTGCTAGTCTAATAAAAAACGTGTTATTGAAATATCTGCAGTTTATCTATCCGCATTTGCGCCGCGAGAATCGATCGTATCGGTGTTCGGTAACGATCGTGGGTTAATGCTGTCGCGACTCTGATTCGACGGGGTGCAAAAGGACGGGTTGAATGGTTTATGGGGGTTATGGCTCTAGATGCGTGCAACTATTCCACCCGGGATGGGAGAGAGTACGTTTTCGTCGACGTCGCATTTAGCGTCAGCGGTTTATCGCGGCGCATCACATTCTGGCCAGAGGCTGAAAAGGTTTCGAAAATAACTGTTCCAAACTGTACATATCTGCTCTGATTGAAACAGTTATAAATGCGACGGCGGGCCTTTGCGTAAAATAGGAATATTCTAGAGTGAAGTTTTGAATTGACTAATTTTTCGCTAATGTTCTCTCCACTCTGAAAAATATGGAATAAAAACAAGTTTGAGAAAACCACAGAATAATTGCGTGTGATTTTAACGTTATTCCGTACATAGTTCGTTCGCGAATAAAACATGACAGAATTGCGAAGTATCGATATCGCTATTATTGTGGAACGAATGAAAAGGATTACAAAAATGTAGAAACGGGAGTCGCGGAAACCGGACTGGGCATAAAGAAACAGCCACGGTCACAAAGAGATGGCGAAACAATAACTCTAAACTCCACCGATAAAATGGAAATGAACGCGTGACATTAAAGTTGCAGAACTCTACGGGGGATTAAATAGTTAATTTCGACGCTCGGATATTCGCCTGGTGAAATATGGAAGAATTGCGAACAATTGATTCCGGCATTTTCGTGGAATGATTCATAGAATCGACCGCCATGTTACACAGGGAGCAGAGATAGGAGAGAATAGACTGCCAGGAATGAACACGGGTAGAAGACATGGTGCTGATTTATGTGGTCCTTAATGGGGATACGGATTCGCGACTGACCGTCTTCTGTCGTTTCGGTTTTTCTATCTTTTTCGCTCCCTTTTTCTTATAAATCGCGTGGATGCACCTTTCGTGAGCGATTCATCCGTGCCGAGCGTTGTTGGATTTTTAAAATAGAGCCGCGGCGCTCGCTCGTTCGCTCGATTTCGCTTCGAATTAAAATGAAAAGTTAACGAAATTTCCGTTGCACCGTGCCGGTGGCAAACAAAGGGTCGCTTTTTCCCTTGTTGATCTTGGTGAAATCGAGCGCAACGCCGCGCAGTTTCCGGCGCCGCGGCGCGACCCTCGGCATCCATTTATTTTTCCCGTGCCGCCGGTATCCGCGCGAGCGCGCCGCGGCTGCAACGCGAGTGATTTATACCCGCACGAACCACGGAGCACCGATAATTACAGTAATTACAATTAATCAGATTTATGCCTGTTAACTATAAATCTGATTAGATCTGGGTACATAGGTATAATAATGGTTAAATCTCTGTAAACGCGCTAACCTCGATTCTGGCCGAGTACAAATTATTGTGCGAACGCAGCGCAAACCTCCAACGAACGTTGTTGATTGCCAGCGACACTAACTGTGTTTGCCGTAGCGGACGCTGTCGGTACTATTCTAGAACCGATCACAAAACTGCTCCAACCCGAAGAATACGAGACACCATGGAACCCGCGTATTATCCACGCAAATGACAATCGAGAAGTCCTGTGCCGCTTAGCGAGACGCAGAGAGGAAAGAGTTGCCCTCTCTCTCCGTTTAGTAACAGTTACGCGAGCACAAAAAATCGCGAAGTTATTATTCAACTTTTTTAATATCAAACTCTGGAGCAGAGATGTACCAGTTCTTTTTAAAGACGAACGGCGCCGGCAAGACATTCTGTGACCCTTGACCGTCACGGTGCCCCATAACCTCGCGCAGGCTGCGACTGCTTCGTGAAATTTGATAGGTTGCCCTGGAGATTTTTGGTGAATCGAGGCTCCTCCCGATCCGAGAGAGCAGCGGATGGTACAACCTGCAGATTTCCGAGTGGTGGTTCGTGGCTCTCCATTAGCTTGGATCGCGAGCGAATAAATCTCGGGGACACTGGGTGGGGGGATCGCGTCTGCGAGCCGCGGAAGCCACCGGTGGAAAATGAAAACGGGTGAACAGAGGACGAACGAAATTTATGTCCGATCTGCGAGAATAGTTTCGCGCGGTTCAGCCACACACGCCGGCGTTCTAGGATTCTCTCTTTCTCTTTCCCTCTATCTCTCTCGCTGTCCTCCCTCTTTCTCTTTCTCTCGATCAGGACTTTGGAATGGAGTTCTCTTGGCGAAGCAATGGGTTCCGACCTAGGAATCCGGGGCCAAGACCGAGGGCAAAGATCCCTGGCCAGTTTCGACCCGGCACGTAATCCCAGGACGAATCCCCAAGATCAACGGTCTGGTTTCACCGGAAGCCCTACGTCGACCGTTCGACCTTTCCTAACTGGTTCGTGGAACTGCAGACGACCTACTGGCTCCCTCTGCCCCCTCCCTGTCTCTGTGTTTCTTCTTCTAACGGTTTCTCTCCTACTCTTGGCGAAACGATTTCGCCGCGCGCTGCGCCCACTCTGTTTGTCGACCACTCTTCTTTCTATCTTTGCCGTTTAACGATCGCGTCACGAGGAGATCGCATGTGCCCAGTAGTGGAACGCGTCACTTCTTCTCGCCCCATCACCACGAACTTTTCCCTTTTCCAACTTTCTTCTTACCTTCGATCCGTCTCGAATCACCGACCATCATTCCCGCAAAAGGATTTGGTCGGATAAGCGGGTCAAAAATGCCCTTGAATCGGATCCAATCGTCGGTTCGCCTCTCTATGCCACGGCAAAGAATTTCATTAATAAATACGCACAGTTACTTGCATTTAAGAAGACGATCACTTCTTCAACCCTATGCGGGCAAGTGTGTTTTTTTCCACTTGACGTGGAGGCTTTGAGGAAACTCACTTTTTTTACATGGAATTGTTTATTTACATTCTGACAATGACTTATTATGAAGGTCATTCATGGTCACCCAAGGTTAACTGTAATAGAGAATAAATTGTTAAGTTTCTCCATTTTTGGAACCGAACGTTCCCGAAGCTGCTGTTACGTCCCGGGATTTGGCTGGCTGTGAATTTATCGTTCCGCGACCCATTCTCCTTACTAGACGTTCAAATATGATACAACCTTTTAGGGTACGCGCACAGTGGATCCGTTTTCGTCAGATTCGGCTGACGTCCGATGCATCTGTCTTTCTTTTCGTGCGGAAAAGAGACACAACGTCGGACGTCGGCTGAATTGGACGAAAACGGTTCCACTGTGCGCGTATCTTTAGTCCACGCGGCGCATTCGTCCGACGTCTGACTGGGAATCACGACATTTCGCGAGATGCGCGTATTCTACTTAGAGCGTACAGACAGTAGATTCACACGAAACGTCTGACGAGAGTACAGACAGTGGAAACGTCTGACGAGAGTGCAGACAGTGGAAACGGCTGACGAGAGTACAGACAGTGGAAACGGCGTGGACCTTCGTAGGGAAATAATTGTTGACTTATCGGACAGTGACGGTCGATGAATACGGGCAGACCTCTTCCAGGCCATTTTTATCGTTGATTGTCGGCTGCTGCGGCCGAATCAGCTGGTCGTATTAGGGAGAGCAGCGATTCTTGCTCGTTCTCGGAAAGGTCGCGTCACTGGCGACTTGGTTGACGTGAGATGCTCGGCAGCTGTTGATCTCTGGTTTCACGTTCGTTGATGAGGCCTCGTACAACACTAATAACGGTAACTGGCGCGGCGCGGCACTCGACATCCGTATTAGAGAAGGCGTCGAATACCGAGATATTGAAGCAGAGCGAGGCTTCTGCCTGCCTCGCGAATTAGGATAAGAATGCAGTAGGATGAGAGGAGTTGAACTAAGCGAGACTCACTTATTAAATTACTAACTGGGTATATATATATATATATATATATATATATATATATATATATATATATATTTAAGACTGTTGTGGAATGTTACAATGAGTAACGAGAATTAGAATTAGAACTGCGTCGAATATTAAGATCACTCGAGGACTCGTCGGAGTCCGGAACGGGACGTCCAGGAGGCAGAGAGCCTCGGTGGAGTCTCGAACAGAGTGACAGTCCGACTGTCCGAACTATTGTGCTGAACTGAGTATGATGTCTCTTCGCGAGACCGAATATATAGGTGAAGAGGGGCAACTTATCTTCTACGCGAATGCATCGCCAGACATAACACGTGTCTTGGCTACGGATGTGATGGGATACGCGGTTGGTGATTACGGGGAATGCATTAAGGTATGATAAGAATGGAGGTATGACATGGGAACCGGATGTAGTGATCGGAGCGGAGTATAAATACTTATTTCTAACGAATATTATTTAATTAATCATTATTAATTAAGCCTACGCAATACGTCGACAAATGTAACGCTGCTAACCGCGAAACCGTCTCGTTGTCGCGTAGATCGCCAGTGACCGCAGTTTACGATCATGCGACCGCGTTAGACAGGCCGGTCTTTAATTCGACTGAATTCCGGCGGCCGCAATTCGATCTTTAGCGAACCCGTCCGCCGATTAATGGAAAAAGTTGCCGACGAAGTCCATCCGTTCAGGGCCGTAACGAAAATTCCGTGGAGGCGAGATAGCGAGAAAACAGGAGAGGTGTTCCGGACCGCGAATCGCGTGATCCGCGAACGAGCAGAGCAGGCAGAGCGAGCAGAGCAGAGCTAGCTGAACGAAGCGGATCGGTGCGCGACAATGCTCGTATCCGTGTGGATTTCGCGGAACAACGGTTCCGTCGGTTGTTGTAATTGTAACGCGGCGTAGATTGTTTTAACGTGGCCGCGCGCAGTTTGTATGGGTCGCTCGTAAAACGTTTTACTGCCCTCCTTGTTCCCTGCGAACCGCGAAACAACGCGAAAGATCGTTGACACTGTGTAAACCGACTGTTCCGCCGGCCGTTCCTCTTGCGACAATGCGAAAAGCATTCGCGATTCGACCCGCACACCGACACCAATATCCACGCACACCCTGTACATACGGCAATAGTGTACCATATGCCCCGGCGAAACGCGTTTATTTTTCTCGCCACCCAGTTTTATCGGCGAATTCGAGAGTCCCGCCACGCTCGCAACCACTCGTTTCGTCTAATTGGCAAAGAAGAAACTCTCGGGAACCTCGTTTCCCCTGTTTTTCGAAGCTTATGGATTTTCGATGCCCGACCCACCCCCCGTAATTCATCTGTTCAAGGCTACTCCCCGAACGTGATTCACTTCCGTTTCTGCTACCATTCGCTTCGCCCGTACTTTCCACGATATTTAGAGAGCGCCCCGGTATCGGGAGAGTAATTGTCGAAAAACCACCTGCGCGATTATTCACGACAATGAGAATTGATGTTAGATAAGTCCATGTGTCTGGGGGCTTTCGGCCGAACTCTTGCTGCTCCAACTTGTTTAACGGGTGGTCAGTAAATAATTGAACGAGGATTTTGCTGCCAAGTCAAAATTCTTTTTTCCTTAACAGCTTCGGTAAATTGAAAATTGTGTATTGAAGTACAATTCTTGTTCGTCGAATTTTTGTTAAGAACGTAAAGTTTATGTACAGTGTTATGTACAGTGATATAGGTCATCGAATTGCTCTTGACCTCAGCTACTGCTCCATAACGCCAAGAATATATAGATATATTGTATCATCATCACAATAACGATGAAATTACGAGAAATATAGCCTTGAGAATAGCCTTGAGATAAAAAAGCTGGTTCGTTCACCCGGTACACACCTGATAGATAGAGAGCATACAACCTGAAGAGCACACAAACTAGATCACAGCTAGGCCGAAACGATCATCAGTCCGCTGTCCCGCAAGTGTTTAAATCATCCAAACATCGCATCCATTTCCAACCTGGAGGGGTCCAAATTTATCGCGAGAGAGTTCGGCCAAGCAAACGGGGCATCGAAGCATTCCGATCGCGAGCCAGCCTGTAATAGTGGTTCTCGCAGTAGCTGGCATAATATCGGTAGCGCAATAGTGGCCGCAATACATTGCGAAACTGTGCAATCTCGGCGAACGATCTGGAGAACGCGGAAGAAAATCAGGTGGCAAGGCTCTCGCGATCGCTTCGAGAGATATCCAGAACAGAGCTAATCCAGAACCCTGTGAGAGCAGAGAGTAGGGAGGTAAACAGAAGGGTTCCTCAAAGGGGGTTAGGGTTTCGTGCAGCCCGACGGGGGCACGCGTGACGCGATGGGGTGGGGATCGATTTCGAGAGAGCTTTCGCGGGCATTATGTGATTCGAATCTCGGTATTATTCTATAATCTATTCCGTGGGATGATAGTGTCGGCAACGGGTTAGGGCAGGTTGCATGCCGGCCCGCGTAGCCTCGTTCGACTTGCACGCCACCACCCACCAATAAGCACCCTGCCGTATCGGGTTCGAGCAACCCTCTCCTCTCTTTCTCTCTCTCTCTCTTACTCTCACTTTTGCACTCGGCCATAGTCGAATCGGCCCAGACAGCCACGCGTCTACCTGCAAGGCTTCCAACCTTCTTGATTACGGTTGCACGCGTCTCGTACCACCGACAGGATAGAGTTGGAAAGATGACACCCTTGTAATTTTTGACAGTACAGCAAAAACATTTAGACGCAACTAAGGTGACGTGTTTAATTGGTTTTGTCGAATAACAGAAATGTTTCACTGTTCGTTCCTTTCATTCGTCATTATACAACTATCCGGTGAATGGCACAAAGCGAATACATGATTGATTAAGATATAATTGTTTGTTATTATGACGGATACGTAAAATTGATGTACTGAAATTGAATTTATCTATAATTTAAACTAACAGTTGCCATTCGCGAATACAGAATTTTAATTAGCACGTTCCACGCGCGATATTAACACAACGATTTGGAATTTTCGTTATTTACCGTCATACGTTCCTGGAAAATAGTTGTACGAATAACACTCTACGTATACACTGTCGCACGACGCTTTAATATAACAAGTTATGACACATTTACTATAATTTTATAATCACTGTATAATTATGTTCGCAAATATCAAATAAATTTAACCTATTCCATAACATATATCAATTTACAAGTAGTTCCTTCAATGATACTTGCAAAAATCGTTCTAATGCGAGATATACAATAAAATGTGTATTATCTGAAATATCTTAAAGTCACGTTTTCAAGATTTCAAGGCCATCGAAGTTTTTTTAATGAGATCACATATGTATGCTCATCACAACAACCTGACAATTTACCAATTTCGTGCCAGAGGGTGTTCAAAAAATGCAAATAGTGGTTCTTAAGAGCAAAGTAATGTTCAAACGACGAAATGATGAAAAAAGTATTAAACGTGCACCATGATGAATTCATGGTTTCAGTTTGAACGAAGCCTGACACTTTAAGCTATTCGACACATCTATAGCCAAATCTCGTCAACATAGAATATCCCAAAAATTCACCAGGTGCCAAAGGGTCTCCACAAGTATTCCAAATGGTGAGTCTCAAAGCTCCGAACGCATGCAGCACGTACAACAAGTCACCATATGGATTTTTCTCGCGAGCCGTGCCGCAGCCGTGTCGACTTTTTCGTTCGGGTTTTCAGTCGCGCGCGCCGAAATGAGACGAGTTATGGTTGGCCGGGTCGACGAGACGGCCGTTGATGAACACCCAAGCGTTGTTCTCGTCATCGATGCGTCAGTGTGGGAGGGGACACGGCTCGATTTTCCGCGGAACGAGAATTCGGGACCGAGTGAAATTCGTAGAGCGATTGCGAGCGGGTCACGTCTGCCCGGGACCGCACCGGATCGGAATTTTAAAGATCGGCATAAATTTGTGACCGACCAGTGGGTCGACCGATCGCAACGGATCCTCTCTCTTTCCCGGAAATTCTCGCCAGACCGTGTTTCATTCTAAGCGCGTATTAAATATCAATCCCGGCGCCGGGGGACGCGACGGAAAACATTATGCGAGCCGAGATCGTCCGATGAATACAATATATTGTGTGCGTCCACATGTTTAATGAATTGCCTAGCTGGTAAAGCTCTTCGTGCGCTTTAACCCTTGCACGCTCCTCGGATATACTTGCATACAGATTCTACTGCAATAGTTTTTTTTTATTAGAAAATCTCATATGAGATTTATTTCAACATAATTGTAATGCAATACATAGAATACAGTATATATAGAAAACAATACATAACAAAGACACGAGAATGATAGTAACGGTATAAACAAACACTTATACTTTAAGTCCGCAGCTCTTAAAAAATGAAAGTATATAACGACAGGCCTTGATATTAGGTTTAGCTATTAATATGGAGACATCCATTGGAAGCTGGAAGTTAATTAATCGGAGTTTATTAATTAATTTGAGCCTTTCCTCATTATACAAGTTGCATTGCCACAAAACATGGTTCAGTGATTCATCCTCCTCCATGCAACTACTGCAATAGTTCACCCATTTTTGCAGCACGCTTCAAATCAATAAATCACATTTAATTTCTAGCGTCACATACAGATTGCGGATTTTTATGGAAAGTAAACATTTTCTGCAGAGATTGTAAGAGAGAAACTAGGATTTTTTTGGGAGTTCCCTGGGGTTGTAGGACTATTTGGGGAATGAATGGGGATGAATTTGAACGTATTGCTTTATTTCAAGGAAACTGTAACGCGATGCAATCCGGCGTCCTTTATACCGACGTCGAGCCAATACTTCCGGTCGCTGGAACCAGTAGTTTCGAAGGTTACTGCGAACGTCGCTCGACCAATGTATTACTAGATTCATGGCTGTCTTTAAGGCCGTTCATACCCGTGCCACATAACTTTTGATTGGAATACGGTTTTACTATTCCGTCGGGAACCACCCCCACGCCACAACCAACAACTGACGCCCACAGAATCGCTACGAAACGCGACATGTCGCGATCTCCGCCTCCGACGATCATAATCGGTCGAGGGCGCGTGCCCCGTCACATGAACTTCAATCGCGAAATGCGCGAAGTATCTGCGAACTCGCGCGCGTCGTGTTCCAAGAGTTTAGAAAATAATTTTCTCCTATCCCAAATGAGCGATTGAAAATTTTAGAATTATTATAATATATCCATCCCCATGCAGTTCATAAAAATTTTTTCAACTCCACACAACCAATTAGAAATTTTCAAAAAATTTGACAAAATACCGAATGTTTACCCACTATATGGTCTTGGGGTATGGAATTACCTGACGTAATAATCGAGAAACGCAGTCACAAAGTTAGGGTTAGTTAGATCGCGATCAATCGAGCCCGCAATATCTCGATTGTTTGCGGTGTCGATTGCGACCGATCTGCGGTCGAATTTACGGCGAATTATTAGTCGATTGAGGACGCGACGCTTGCACCCGGGGCGGTTTCGTGTCCCTGTAAACGTTAATTTCAATATCTCTTCTTCGTTATCCATTCCCAATTTATCGATTTCGTCTGGCCACGGAGACAGGAATTTGATATCAGGTCCAATGTTACGCAGCTGTTATTGTTACAGCATCTGCACACGCCGCTAGCTCGGTGTTATTGCAACCAACCTGCCATGATTGACGCTCCGGAAAAAACCATGCCGACGCAATGAAATCACAGAAAAATAATGCCCGAGACACGACACCGTGCGACGGCCTCTGTTCAAGGCTGTTTCAATATTTTCCTCCACTTTTTCCCGCATCGCCTAACCACTATGCAAGACGTTAGTTTTCAGCTGGAGAATATATGCATATTTCTGTGATATTCGTAAATAAATAATAAAAAAGATATTTTATAGAAAATTCGAAGATGCACCAGCAACCGGATAAAAGAATATGATTCTATTAAAATAGATGAAGACCTTCTTAAAGTCTCTGAAACTACTCCACCCATGAAACAGACTCTGCCGCCACATTATAGTGTCATTATAGTCCTCTTGATATAAAGCAACTTTTGGTAATAAAGCTTTTTTTATCTGCAGCAATAACGGAGATATTCAAGTACTAAATCTGATTAGACACCCGGCTATACAGGGTGTCCCAAAATAAGTGTAACTTCCGGAAATGGGAGGTTCCTTGGGTCATTTGAAGCGACATTTTCCTTTACAAAAATGGCGTCCGCGGCTTTGTTTAAGAGTTATTAACGAAAAACACGGACTATAGCCGGGCTCTGATTGGTCCGTGTTTTTCGATAATAAGTCCTAAACAAAGCCGCGAACACCATTTTTGTAAAGGAAAATGTCGCTTCAAATGACCCAAGCAACCTCCCATAATCCGGGAGTTACACTTATTTTGGGACACCCTATATACATGTAATAGTGTATGGTTTGTATTCGCTTCTTCGACTTCGTCACTGCTTGAAATGATGATTAATCTCTCTGAAACGCTTCGCACAATTTAATCACAGTCTGGCGAATGTTCTGCACGCGCAGAGAGTATTTCATCGCGAGTCGAGAACAATCTCTATCCCATAAAATAAAGAATCGAACAGCAGCGCTTTCAAACTTGAACGCATCCGTTATACGATGCTCGGTGTTTACCGAGATTGTTATATTCCATATTGTGCCGGATGTTTACAATACCGTAATGTATGTACGATTGACCGGTGCAATCGAGTCGAAGCTTGCTATACGCAAACAATGATAGCTCTACTAATATTAACTGTACTATAGTAAATGTAAAAACTTCGGGTCTGCGCCGTCACAGTTATAGAAAACGTACTATATTGTTCGGTACAGAAGGATAGCCATTGAACGACAACGAGGCTCCGAAGTATGATGCCTTTCGTAATCCTTAGGATTTGGGCAAGCTCAGCCTTTTAAACAAAAAAGTAAACATTCCTGATTTTTGGTTTTTCGTCAATGAAACTTCTACCATCATATTCTTCTTGTTTTTATGATTAAAACGACAGCAAATACGATATAATTACAATTTTGATTTTGTAACAAGCACTTAAGTTTCAAACTTTACAATTACAGAATTCATTTCGCTATCATGAATGACCGAAACTTCAATCGTTTGTTACACAAGTAATTATATATGGTCGTAATTATATCATGGTGGGTGTCATTTTAAGGGAACAAGACTTATTTTTCCAGGATTGCAAGGATGTTTTAGTAGTCAAAAACGCTAGATAAAAGATCGATGTAGGGCGCTATCCCCTCAAAAGTCCTATTTGTTCGATAACGAGGTATAATTCGAAACAATAGGTCTTTCGAGTGCGACAGCACTCTAGATCGATGTTTTATCTAGTGTTTTTGACTACGAAACATCTCATTTTTGTATTATTAAGAAATGAGAACGAGAATCCCGAGCTCTTGCAATCCTGGAAACGAGTCTATTGGCTTGTGAAGAAAAAAGAGAAGAATACAATGGTGAAAATTTCATAAACAAAATAAAAAATTAGAAGAATGTGATCTTTCGCTCCGCTTGCGTAAGTGTGACTCTCGCCAATATTCCACAAATTGTTAGCTGGGTAATCGGTTCTCTGGGAGACCTCCTACTATTTTATCAGTTATGGTAGACATCTGCTTTACAGTTACAGAGAGAACACTGAACGTAGTAGCTAGATCGCGACGTTGCAGGACACCAACAGCGTCGGTTCGCGAAATCTTTCGGCGTTGCAGCGGATCCGCGTGGAACGCAATTAGACGGGCAAACGAGAGCCAACTTTTCGAGAAATCTTGTTATTGCTCTCGCGTAAATCCGGTTGACGGCGTTGGTTTTCCCGGAGAAAAAGGAAAACGCGCGCTCGCGCGGGCACAAGGTTCCCAGGTTTTTCTTCCAGGGGATGGTTCTCGCGCGTTTTAACCGCGTTCCGCAATTATCGTCCATTGTTGCATTTATTTTCGTGCTTGGAAAGTAAAATGAAGGCGGTAGACGCGCTCGCGCACGCGCTACTACTTACTTCTCAAGCCTGCCGCCTGAGCTTTTTTTTCATTTTCAATTTGGCCTGGTTGCTCGACCGTTCCAATGCACTCCGAGCTCCATGGTTCAGAGCTCGGAAAATTTTAAGGGTGTTCACCTGCGATTTTTCGGGTTCCTTACGGGAACGCCTATTCTTCCACGGAGGAGCTTCTATTTCCGGAATAAATTTCCGTATTTTCTTCTAACGAGATAGAAAGAGCGAATGCAGAACGCGCATTTTGATTTTGGAAGCAGAAACGTGTTAAAATTCACGGGTTGTGTGCGCGTGTCGTAGCAGTTGTCGCGAAGTGTGTCTGCTCGGCCGAGCTTGGGAGCTTTCCAGGTCCGTAAATATCGAGTTACAGGGGCGCAAACACCGGGATTCCGTGGCGAAATCGTTCGTGATTAGTGGCTTGGTCCGATACGTTCCCATAACGAGAACTTCTGACCTCGGTGGCTCCGGAGGTCGTGGAACTTGCGCCGTTATCTCCCGATGGTCGCCGGTGTGTGGTGGCTGGCTTTTATTCTTGTTGCGTGCACCGGATCGATCGAGGAAACAACCTGTTGGCCGTGCAAATATTTTCGTTCAAATATATTATTGACGTTAGTGCCTGCCGTGGAGTTTACATTCGCGTTTGAATCTGCTCCGCTGATAGGAACACCGTGAGATAGAGAGAGAGCGCGCAGTTCCGTTGAGAGACACGGCGCTTCGTAAATATCGAGTTACGAGTGCGCAACGATCCGAGATTTCATCGGGGAATTGTCCGTTATTAGCTGGCAGCCGGGTATACGGCGAGTACAAGGCAGGTACGTGTTCCTGCGAAAGGGAACATCACGCCTCTCTTTGGCCACTGCTCGCCGTTATGTACTTGGAACTTATTCCCGCGCACTTACGCGCTCT
Source organism: Lasioglossum villosulum (assembly GCA_963971365.1). Lineage (NCBI taxonomy): Eukaryota > Metazoa > Arthropoda > Insecta > Hymenoptera > Halictidae > Lasioglossum > Lasioglossum villosulum. Next base: position 28,678,615 of record OZ020499.1, read on the forward strand.
CCGCGAAATTCCGACTGATAGTTTATGCCCCGAACTTTCGCAATTATAATTCTACAGGAGAACCGCATCGTATTTTACCAGTAAGCGCGATACTGGCCCGAATGTATCAACTGTAAATTGTCCCACCGTTTCGTCGCGGTTTGCGGCCGGGAACCACCTCGATTCTACTCGCACCGACTATCCGCTCGGAGGATAAACTTGCCAGCTCGACGACAGCAGGATTTTCATCGTCCGCCGGCCAGTTTTCTCTATCCATCGCTCGAAAAATCGAGGTACATTATTCTCAGACACTACCTGAAATCCAAATTCTATCACGAACGTACACACACTCAGGTCAATTATTTTTCTACCCCTAAGGACTGAAAATTGACCTGAAATTCTGCACGAAATTCACGTAGTGCTATCTGCTATGTGCATAGCTGATATATGCGATCGAGTTCGTTCGATTTTCTCATATACTGATCGAGAAAAATGATTGTAAAGTTAGATTTGTTAAAATTTTTCCTGCTATTAATGATAGATTGAAAATTTTGAAAACATTCGATCCATTAGCTTATCTCCTACATTCCTCGATAAAAACGCTTATCAAGCTCGGGGTTCTCAGCCTCTTTTCCCTAAAAAATATATGCTGTTGAATTAAGATCATTGTGCATTTATTTCGATTTATTCGTCGATGCACTAAATTCACTCAGTTCATCCGTACTACGTAATTGACTCGCTCCAGTAAGAATGGCTGCGGCAAGAGTACAATGGACACGGTAACAGCTTCTTTCGACCGGCGCGAAGGAGTCATTTTAGTCAGCAGGTCAAAAGAGCAGTGTTTCGAACGTTTACCGACGGCGCCTTTAAGGTTTCCGGTCGACTTTGTTCACCGTGACCCGATATCTTCGATCTGTGTGCTTTATAGGTGGCGATCGAGGCCCGTACAGTGGCATCTTCGCGACCACAAACTTAGACATACCGTCGGCCATCACGAACGATAGAGAGCTGCGCGGTTAAGTACATTTACCCTTATCGCGAGCTTCCTTTCCTTCCTGTCTTCTACGGCGAACATAAGCCACAGGATGCCGTGGCTGGGAGAAAGAGAACACCAATGAGAACCAGAGAGATAGAGAGGGAGACTGCTCTGGTCGGACGTCGATTATCGTGCGTCCGTTCTTCGGTGTTTTCATTGGCCGTCATTTTCCTCGAGTATCGCAAAAACTTCCCTTGCAAACGATGGCGACTGGTGCATCGAATCGCTGGTAATTACTTCAAACGATTCAATTTTTCCCAGTGTTCCTCGCGCAGAAATATCACGTCCTCGTAGATTCTCTTCCAGGAGCCATTTTTGTGTCCACTTTCTTAATACTAGGTTTACGACACCCGTTAAAATAATTTTGATAATTTCAATATACAAATATCGAGATTGTCAAGACGCATCCATGAGGAATTATTCAACTTTAATTCTCCATGTATACAGGGTGTCCCAAAACTAGTGTAGAAGCGGAAAATGGGAGGTTCCTTGGGTAATTTGAAGCGACATTTTCTTTACAAAAATGGCGTCCGCGGTTGTTTTTAGGAGTTATTAACGAAAAACACGGACCAATCAGAGCGCGATCTGGACGCGAGTTAGCACAGTCGGACCGACGCGCCAACTGTCAATTGGCCGAACGTGATATCGCATGTCTAGGTCGCGCTCTGATTGGTCCGTGTTTTTCGTTAATAATTCTTAAACAAAGGACGCCATTTTTGTAAAGGAAAATGTCGCCTCAAATGACCCAAGGAACCTCCGATTTTCCGCTCCTACACTAGTTTTGGGACACCTGTATATTATATCTAATCCTAGCCTGGGCAATAGGTGCTCCGAAAGTCGGTGTCGTAGAATCGGCTACCCTCACCCGGCTGCGTATCGACTCTTGGATCAGCAATTGGCCGGACGTGATCTGGGGGTTTGGGGGAATCTAAAGTATCGAGGAGAAAGATCAATGTGCCAAATCGATTTAGAAAAAGTCGAAAGAGCATGTGTAAACCGTAAACTTTAATTCCATCGAATCCGACAAAGAGTTCTCGGTAATCGCAGGACGAACGATCCGCCTCGTTTCGCGTTGCCCTGGCGCAGTTCCTTGCAAAACTGTTTTTTCTTTGTACGCAGCGGTGTTTTCGTTGGGCGAGTGGCCTTTGATCGAGTCTGTAGAATAAAAACGTTGCCTCTTGCACGTGGCTAGGGCCGAAATCGCTGCAGGCCGTTTTCCCGGAACCCGACCGAGTGCGCGCGCGTAAACTTCCTCGTCGGGCTCGGCGAACTCGCGCGCGACTACTTCCTTTTATTTCCCGTGGTGCGCGATAGCGTCGGCCCTTTCGGCAAACAATGCCCCGAACGTCGGCGACGATATTTCTTTGCTTGCCTGGAGGGAGACGGATGAACGAGTCCCGACCAGTTACCCGGCTACCGATAACAGCGGATCCCCGATCTGCTGGAGCGAGCCAGTAGCCTTTCCAGTTTTTCGAAGGCAGCGAGCTTTACGGGCATCGGGGAGAACGCTAACCTCCGTGGTTATGCTTCCTCTCGTATTCACGCAGTAACCGGAAACCGGCGAACCTGCGAAGGGTTTCGGCTGCAGCCTCCATTCCTACAAAGGGCTTCCTCTGGACCCTTCTATCGTTTCTTGCTCGAGCCAACTTCTTCAGCTTCCCGACTCTCGTCAGTATCTTTTTAATTCTTGGTAATTCAACCGATTCAATTATAACCTGGCTCTCCAGGTTTCCTTCAACGACTTCATCTGTTTGACTTGAACGATCTTCGGGATGATGGATTCATTTTTTTTTTCAATCGATCGGACACGTAGTACTAGAACGTTTCTGGTTTCTTCGAGCTTGCTAGATTCGACAGGCCCGTCTACCTCGAGCTCAGTCTAAACATGCTTCTACTTTTTCTATATTAAATTCTTGAAGGTGATCACCATTTCGTGCAATTAGATTAATCAGCACCGAGGACCGAATCTCAGGTCTCGTTCGAATTCTCGTTTGGATCGGTCTCTCGCGAATCAAAGACTTTTAGATTTACGGAAGAAAGGTAGAAAATTGTTTATTCACGCCTTGAGTGTGCGCCGGGAGAGGACGCGTTCCTCCCGGTGTGACGCATTCTTTCCTCGTCGCCATAGGGAAGGAGGAGGAGGTCGGTTTCGAGGAGCAAATGGTCGTGGAAGATGGGAAAGTATACGGGCGACGCGGCGGGATGCATAGCTCAGCGTTACCCTCGTGATTCCTTTGAGGATAAAAGTCTGAACCTCGAGTTACGTCTGTGCGACTGTAGGCTCTCCGCATCCTCCACGAGGATGGCTATACAGGAAGCTTTTCTCTCGTCAAGGAAAACCTAGACGGATTAGGCTGCGGTTCCACAGCGTACGATTCTCACCGATACAATTATCTATTTCGATGCGATCGAAATTTATTTTTTTACTGAACACGATTCAGCTAGATCTTGATTATCCGACAGCGATGCCTGGATCTATTTGGACTCGGAGCATTAATATAGTCATTTATGCAGTCGACGTTTGGCAATTGAATTAATCGAATAACTCCGCATTGGGAATATCATAAAGCTTAATATGTCAACAAGAACTATCCTTGAAAATACATTTCAAAATATTAATAAACATCGTGAAGAAATATGCTTATAAAAAAGATCTGCCGTCCGGGGTTGAATCTGTCGCACCGTAAACTCTAGTACCAATTGGTGCGGTAAAATCGTCAATCCACGACCGATCTCTGTAGATCGGAGTGGGATTTCCTGTCCGTAAAAATTTGCCGAAATATTTCTCCCATCTCGCTTTCTGTTTCTCTCTCGTTCTCTCTGGGGTCTCGAGATCTCGGCGAGGCAATATCGGCGATACATCAGGGGACAGGGGTGTAGCAGCAACGGGTCGTCGGGGGGAGGGGGGCTAAACGTGCGACGAAGCCAGAAGAGGAAGAGGCAATTACGTATTCAGGGAATCGACCGAATTGCCCCCGACCGAGGAGTTATGGATCTCCGCATTGGCGGGATGCAGGTGCGAAGAGGGCCATTCCCAGGTCCCGGTTACATTTTCCATTGGCGCAGGGACGAAGGGTGGAGCTCCCTCTAAAAAAAGAAAAAGAGAAAAGAACCGGGAAGAGCAGCCGCCAGCAGAGTCAGGCCGAAGGAGGCAGACCGGCTAAATAAACGGCGCTATGTGAACGAAATTAAATGAGTCCGACGAATGTATCTGTAGCAGCGGGGGACAACGCTTCGAGCGCGTCAGGAAGATATACGGCGCCGGCGTGCCGCGATAAACGCTTTCGGCATAAATGTACCGGGCCTGGAACGGACCTGGAACCAACGGCCACGATGTTCCTCTAAAGAATGATTAAAACCGACTGCCAGCCGAAATACGCTGCCGCAATGCTACCTTCTAGGGTCTGTTACGCCATATCTGACTCTGGACGGTGAACTGGTATTTATGTAATTGCCGAATCTGATCGACTTCATTAGGTCTGTAATTCTTTCTTAAATAATAATTATAGAATTTTCTTGAATATAATAGTTATCGAAGGGAGAAATTGGACAAGATTGAACAGTCAAGTCTTCATCTTGAAATATTAGTGATATTAAAAAATCGTGTATATTGCAAGTTCTAACGCCTCAGAGGTTAAACAATTTTTTCGTAACACTATCCCAAACCACGAGTAACCAAGAGATTGAAGTCGATTCTGTACGATGAGACTATAAAAATTGACGGAAGATTTTTCCCCGTCACCTTATCGTAGTACGATCGATAGCTACAGCAGCCGTAAAGGACAGACGCAAGAAAAGTAACAACGACACCATGGAGAGCTATACAGTCTCCTCAGGGCGAAAGACAACCGAGAAATGGTTAGCCAGTTATCAAGATAAGCCGTCGATGCAGATTTCGGTGAATCCCGGTCGCTTTGAACGGCTCGGGTGGAAAGGCTTTGTCGGCGACTCGGTTCCTGTGGAAAGTTCATACACACCGATCGAAGAGATTTTATTTCCGTTTCGCTTGGGGGTAAACGCTCGCTGGGTCTGACTCGGTCGTAGAGGGATCGTTACATCGAGCCGAGTACAGAGCAGTAGAAGAACAGAAAAGTAGAGTCTAGTCTTAAAGGAATTGCCAAGGAACCAGGGAAGAGGCAACCGTTCTAAAACGCTGATCAAGATTCATATCTGTTAATTACACATTATTAATTCCAAACAGAACGCTTTCAGGTGTTTTTGGGGTCGTAGTATTTGATTCTGGTATTAGTTACACATTTGCTGGAATGAGAAACTGTTTTTAGAAAACTATCCTTACGGGGGATGTTGTAATCTCAGAATTTGAAACTTTGCTGGCTTATTTCAAACGTCATTTTTAGTGAACGATGGAAAGAAATCGAGAGATAGACGGGATGAGAAGAAAGACAGGACTGACAGGTACTAACGAAGAGAAAAAGGTGTTCGGGGGTGAGAAAGAAGCTAACCGGAGAAAGGAAAACGAGTGGAGGAACGGGGGACGAAAAGAGCCTGCGGTGAAGCGGCGGTCCACATCCGGCAATAGTCTCTCGTCTATCTCCATTTAAATCGCGTTGCTTGGCGATACTTAACTTTAAAAATAGTGTCTGTATATTACCCGGCTCGAAACACAACCCCCACTATCTATCTTTCGCTCTCCCTCTCTCGTGCTAACTCTCCGGCACTCTTCTTCCGGTCCCATGTCCGTGTCTAGTGGCGAAGCAGCCCTTAAACTCTCCCTCTGCGGCGGCCGCACGCCGTGCAGCCACCGAGTGCATCGTTTACGCGGCAATAAGGGAAAATTATTGCCGGCCAGCTAATAACGAACGATTCCCACGCGGGATATCCACGGTCTTTATTTTCCAGCTACGGGAAGTTTACGGCCCACCCTACGAATCCCACGCATTGGGACTCCCCGTCACCGAACAGCAAGGAACGCAGTGCGGTTCAAAAGGAACTCAATCCTTTCCCTGACGCAACTAGCTTCCCCTTTCTCTCGATTGAATCCTGTTAACACGTTCACTGCCACAGCAGCGCTCGTAAAACTCGCATGACATTAAAACTATGCGGTCTTTTACGCAAAATAAAAATTGTCAGTGACAAGTCTTCGAAGAAAGAACTTCAAAGAAAGCTTCAATAGTTTTCATTCGTCGCTCATCATCAACATATTCATCATAAGTACACTAAAAACAGCAGTCCAGTGATGAACTCTCTGAATATTATATTACGTTCGATGATGTTATGCAACAGTATGTACAAAGTTCATTTGGCTTAGTGGCTTTCCAAAATATGCTCCATAAATGTAATCGATATAATTTTGATTATTCCTATAAAAGATTGTGCAAAATGCTAATGCAAAAACTTCGATAGTTCTTCTGAAAGAAATTTAACATCATTGGGAGGGGCTTTCCCGCGAAGCATTTGGTTCGATGATGCGGAAATGATCGCATTTTCTTGGCTTGATGATCCCGTCGTAGGAGGTCATTTCCCGATAGAAACGGACCCGTGCTAAATGACCCGTTGCACTTATTGGATGCGTCCCATTGATTGCATGGTAATCAATTGGCGATTCATTATCCGGCGAACGATAATAGACGTTTATAAATGTAGATACGCGCAAAGTGTTTGATTTGAATACCAAAGGCGGGCCTCTATCGATTGCACTATTTGTCACTCGTTCACGCGTGCAACGCCGCTCTAACCGGCGACAATGCCTACGTCTGCGTGCGTACGTGTACGTGCAGCACACCGGGCGGTTGCACGTGTCTACGGGTAGGTATAATACAAACATCGTTAACAGTGCAAACCGCCGGGACGAATTGTAATAATTTGCCGACTGAAATTACGTAATAAAGCGGGTATATAGACGCATCCAGCGGTACAATGAACTGCACACGGCGCATTGTAATTTACCAGTCGGATGACGAATAGCACGCGTGCACGCCTCGCGCGGGCGAGAGAGCTATACTTCTTCGTTCGATCGGTCGCGCGATTCCAATCGACTGGGAACACCGGACAGGGCATAATTCTGCCTAGTTCTTACAATTTTTTATCCACTCGTGCCCCGATCAGATCGCTTTTTTGTCGGTTTAGATTGGCCACTTTTTACGACACCATGACGACAATCCGTGTAATATCTTGTTCAGGTACCTGGATTGGGTATTCGAATTTTTATAAAAATACTGCCACCTCATATTTTCTTTTGGAAAAGATTCGGTGACGCAAGTCTTCAACATTTTCAGATTGTAATCAGAGCACGTTGTTAATCACAGTCAACTGCATATAGCTAAAGCAGACTTGAATTCTAATTCATAATCGATGAATATTATTAGCCGAATTTATGACAGAAATGAACCGGTAAAATTTGAAATAGAGAGACGACAAATTTCATAATACTGATACGTTATTTTCAGCATAATGATACGAGAGAGTGCAATTTCCATTTAGCTCCTGTATCAAATGAAACGGAAAATTTTGATTTCGCGTAAAGATCCGCAGGCTATTAATGAGCGCCCGCGAGCGCCGAGCTCATCCGAAATTCTATCTCGCGATATCCACCGCAGTCACGGGCTGCTGGGAATTGTCGCGGACGTTGATGGCGCCGTTTCCGCACGATTCGGCCACGGAAAGGACGAGGAAGAGGTTCGCAATCAGGAGGATCTCTGTTAGCGAGAGAGCTAGCCCCGGTGTCAACCGGTGTCGGCGGTCGCAGCCGACCGGCCGACCGCAGCACTGTCAAGCTGCGTAATTAATCCATGTTTCAGCGAGCCAGCTACGCCCGACAGCAGCCTAAGATTTACCGCAGTCCAATTTTACACCTGTCCGTCATCCGACCTCGCGACCGGTTACCTTTGGCCCGATGGAACTCGCTCGTTCAGTAATTATCGGCGCTACCGACGCGGACTCGCCCAGTATGAATCTGAGCATGAGCACGCGGAGCAAGACCTCTTCTAGACGTGGCAACCACGATCTCTTAACGATTTTCCTACCGGCAGTTTTGCAAGTCTTTTTTTATTTAGAGATCATCTGTTGAAAAGCGGCAAGAATTGTTTCATCTTTCAAGAAATTTATCTGGGATGATTTCCAACCCCGAGTAACTTCATCCCCCTCTGTAGTTTTGTGGTTGGCAATTGATAGAATTTATGAAGATTTATTGCTGTTTTTTTTCTATGCGATTTATTTATCTCTGACGAAACAATAATTGTATTTCCGATTGTGAGTCTTATTAGTTTCAATGCCACTCCCTTATTACATTTTAATTTAACTAGAATCCCCTTTTACCATCAGGCGAAGTTGTTCAAATTGTCGACAGTGTATGAATTAGTTATTTTCAAAATATTTTTGTCCCCGATAGAATTTTTAAATTTATAATCCTTACCATAATCTTGAATCCCTTCCAACCCTTGCTGTCTTCATCCACCTCTTGCTCCAAGTCTTCCAACCTACAATTTAGTGTAACTAAACTGAAACCTATTGTAGGTTTATTTCGGCTTTAACAAAGATACGCTAGTTTTACAGTTTGAGTACATTTACAATATGACTAATCACAATCACAATCGTTTAAAAACTGAAAGATAAATTCACAGGCTTTGACATTTGGTTCTGCAAAAACGAGATCAGCTTTTAGTGGTAAGAAAAAGTTAATTTTACGTAAATTATTTACAAGTTTAATTCTTTGGGATTCGTATAAACAGCACTGCCATAATACATGATCCAAATCCTCAGAGACTGAGTTACACTTACAACTGGGATCATAGATAATATTTACACGATGAAGAGAGGCAGCTAGGTTATACATTGCTTCGTCATTGATGTTTCTATACACAATACAGCATTAAAAACCATTATGTTGCATTATCCTGATGTTTCTCTACAGGAAGCGTCATCCAAGAATATACCCAGTACAAACAGCAGGATGAGCCGCAGTGTACATTTTCGCAGTACTAAAATTGTTTCAATTCGGTGGTAACACTGCCAGTACAGCTCATATATGGGAGACAAGGCAACTCCTAGAACCACCGTAAATAATTATTGTTATGACAGCCGTATCCGGCAAGATCGTCAAACGAGCCTCCGTGCGTATTATCGCGTCCGGTGTTCGTTCGTAGCCTCCCTTTAACCCGTTCAACCCGTTCGAAACCCTTTTGCGGAAAGTAGAAGACCCTGTGGTCAGCCGGAAGCTTCGACACGGTCGTTATCGTTAGAACTTCGTGGTCATTACGCGCCACGACGATAACCGCAGTGTACGCAAACGTCCTAAGAGACGCTCACCTCGCGAGAGTACTCGCTAAGAGCTCGTTCGAATTGCTCAGTACGCGCGTTACGCTTGCGAACGATTCCTCCTTTACGCGCGGACACTGTGCCCCGAAGATTCCAACGATTTTGCAGCCGGTACGTTGTGGACTCGAGCAGACATTACGAGGTGTGTTCAAAATGTAACGGGAATTTTCATTTTGCGGAAAAAATTTGATTCATTCGTCAACATATCCTCTTCAAAACCGTCTCCCTTAGATACTACACACTTATGCCAGCGCTTTTTTTAATCCCCGAGACAATGATGGAACTCGATCTTGTGGATAGCCTTTAGCTCTTTCAACGATGCGCTTTTAATGTCATCTATGCTTGAAAATCGGCAACCCTTTAAGAATCTCTTTATTTTCGAGAACAAAAAAAGTCACACGAGGCCATATCCGGTGTATATGGAGGCTGAGACATCATAACTATGTTGGTTTTGGCCTAACAATCACAAACAACAAACTGAGCAGGTGCATTATCGTGATGCAAATGCATGAATGTTTCCCTACAGAACATTCGCTGATCGTACGAAAACACACGTAACCTTCTCGAAAGCTGACAATAAACTCAATACACATCGAATACGACAACCAATCTAGAGACGCTTTTCAGACACATTTACCAACACAGCACAGAAAAAATGGCGGAAACACACTTCGTATTTCTTCAATTTTAGCACTAAACGTATCCTAGCAATGGTCAAATGATCGGACTGGTTATTTAATTCGCAATTATTGAAATTGTAAACATGTCTTCAGCAAAAAAATTTTTCAGCTCAAATATCATTTTACCGGATAATTAAATTTTAGGCGTGTCTACGAGGCGTGAATGAACTCGTGGTAAATAGAATTATCGAAGGACGGGACCATGATTCGCGAAACGATTCCCGCGAACAGACACGGAGGAGAGGATGCAGGTATTTCTTTCCCAGAAAATATCGGACGACGTATAATCGATGCTATCGTCTGGAACGAAGGCGGTTCTTTCGACACGACGACGACACAACGACGACGACGACGAACGACGTCAACGACGGCGGCGATTCATAAATATGCATCGCGGCCGTACGAACCCTGCTCTAAGTAAAGTCGGCTTTAACGTCGAGTTCTGACACGTGCACTGCCGCGAGCTTTCGCTTCGACGCGTTTGCGAGACTACTCTCTCTCTCTCTCTTTCTCTCGCTTTCGTCTCCATTCACCGCGAGATTCTTGGCCTCCTATTTCCGAAATTCGATGGCTCAGAATAGCTGCCGCATTGCCGGGAATAGTTGCTCCAAAGATTCTAGATTAAAGCTTCACTCATTTCCGGTTTCAGTTCGACTCTAACTCTCATCCATTCGTGTCAATTTGACAGATTTTTTACGGATATTGAACGAGTGCGAGCGATTTCAATTCAAATCCGTCTCATTCTGCCCTCAGACTTCAATTCCGAATGGTGAATCTTGCGGAGTTTATGATTTATGTTCCTATATTGCACTGGCTTTTTGACTATTTTGTCAATTTCATATTCTAGTCTAACGCTCGTGCGTTACATTTTGTGCTCAAACATGTTTTATCGAGAAAGCTCGAGCATCGTCCACAGAAATTGCTTTAAAAACATGATTTAGGAGGTCGACGTTTAACTATGCAGTGGTCAGAAGCGCCTGCCCTCTCAGGACTAATAGCCATTCCTATTCCGAGGTAGACGACCACAATCTCCGAGAATGGACTTGGGAGGTCATCCTCGTAGCGTTATGTCCACGAAGAAGAGGGTGCAAGGAGGATGGCAGGGGCGAGGTCCTTGGAGACGTCTCGATGCGTGTCACTTCGTTAGATCGAGTCAGTGGGCAGAAGCTAATCGGATTGGCCGGCCCTTCGCGGGTTATTTAGGCAAACATTGCGTGTAGAATACGGCGCGACGGTCCTTTTCTACGGTGACCCATGCGGCCTTAGATGGTTATGCCAGCTCTACTACGTTTTCTGGTTCTGTTGGCCCGCCGCTGAATCTCTCCGACCCCTTATTCAGAGGCAACGAACGGAGGAACGAAGGAACGAATGAACAACCTAGCGAACGGAACGGAACGGAATGGAACGAACGGTCTCTGGTCTTGAGTCTCGGCCGCTCGTTCGTTCTTTCTACGGCCAGTAGCAGCCTCCGACCCTTCAGCGCCGCTTCGAGCCACTTCCTTTGATCTTAACCCCGTCGAGGCAGGCCTCTTTTCAACCGTTTCACACAGCCGCCTCGTAATAGGTACCCTTCGCGAAAAACCGAGCCACGAAGAGAATAATCATCCGGAAATCGTCGCGTCGCCCTGGAACGGCCAACCTCGAGAGCGACTTCCATCCCCTCGTACCCTTCTGCTCTCTCTCAGTCACCCCCAACTCTCCTTGTGTCTCCCTCTCTCTCTGCTTTCCGTTTCCACTCCTGCCCCCACCTGAATTTCCTTATTTCCTTTTTCTTTAATTTCCTTTGGCTCTAGACCCGTCATCGCCATCCTAGAAAGCCTTCTGTCAAGCCCAACCAACACCAAAATCACCCTCTTACTTTTCTTACCCTCTCTTTCTCTCGCTGACATTGTCGTCCTCCTCAGGTTCGCAACGCCTCCGCAGAACACTCTGCGAGTGTCAGGGATCGGTGTTTCACGAGTGCGTGTAATCACCCGGTAAAAGCCACGACGAGAACGTCCCCTTCGATTCCAGCACAGTCCGACGACAGCCAAGATTTCCGGAGTTTCCGTCCTCCTCTTCTTGGGAAATTAATTCCGTTCGTCCACGCCCACGCGAGAGCTCCGCGAGCTTCTTCTGGGACCACGAGAGGAGACGTTTTGACTCAAACGCTTGTGATCCCCTTTTTAGAAGACACGCGATTCGAACAGGATATTGTAATTAGTTCAACGCGGTGACCGATTTTCTACACGAATTGCAACAAACTAGATCGGATTAATAAATTTAAATCTTAACATGTTCAATGGATGGAGAATAACTTTGACCGTTCTACATTACACATACTCATTTTTGTTATTCATTTCGACAACGTAAATGAGCAGGTGTAATTAAAAACAGTAAAAACAGAATAATTTTAAAATACTGTTATATTGTTCTCAACCAATTATTCACTTTAACTGAGAAAATTAATTACTATTTCACTGCAGATAATTTGCAATTCAGGTAGAAAATTTTTATTTTGAATAAAGATCCGCTGTTTAGTCTCTGTTGAAAAGTACGAGACATTTTCGCATACACCTAAAACCGTTATTCGAATACAAGAGCGTTGCTGTCGAAGGAGGAGCGAAGAGTGAAATCCAATCGACAGAGGGGCGTGGATCGCGAGTTCCTCGCGCCGTGCGCGTACGCGTGGCTCGTAAACTGGGTTCCGCATGTTGTCCTTAATAGTGGGTAATTCGCGAACAAGCCCGAGAGCCGATGAATTACTATCGCGCGCGATCGACGAGCCATTAAAGCGAGAAATCGGAGAGAGTACATAGTGTTAGTGTATGGGAGTTTGCGGGGAAAACACGTCGCCGCGCACTTAACGAGCAAGGCGTCGGTAACGAAGACGAAACAAAAGCAGGGTAACGATGCAGCGTTAAAATGACGTCGGTGGCCAACATCTGTGCCCGGTGATTCAGGAATTCGCGACCCCTTGAAATTTCCAGATAGAAATATATTATTTAAACGAGGTCAAGCTGCTTCGCGGAACTTATTTCGTGTAACAACGGTAGCTCGCCTTTCTCGTCTCCGCTCGGGCGCATTACTCTTTCGTTGTTACCCTTGTTCCGGCTGGTATACCTTACGAGAACAGAGAAAGAGGAGGAGGAGAACGATGCCAGCGCGAGAAGTCTATGGTCCCGAGTCACGAGATTTCAACGAGGCCGCCGCCGCGCCATTCGCGCGAAAAGACGCTATCGCGCAGCATTTTTTTCATTCCGTCGTAGAGAGAACGAATCTCAGGACCTAGAACTCGCGGCGGAGATCAAAGAGAGCGCCCAGGAAAATGAAAATCACGGACGCCAGGCCCTGGTAACGTTAAAGACTCCTGTCTGGCAGTTACATCTCTCCCCGGGGACACGAGCCACTTTTAAAAAATCCTTCTCTCTATTTTCCGAGACCCCGCGACGTCTTGCAAACATTCATTCGATTGCGCTCACTGCCAAAGAAATTTTCGAGTTCCAATCTCGGTTTACAACCACCCATTAGCCATGTTGATAAACCTCGAAAAATAGTGTACATTTATTTTGAAATGCTTTTCTAATTTCAATCATTCGGTGGTAATTAAAAATTATAATCCAGTACGTAGACTTGGTGGGCGATCGATTTCACATAAAAACGCGAACGAGGATTCAGCCAGTAGGATCGCGTTGCGGATGGATTTCGCGGGGGGTGTTAAGTAACCGGCTTGTACGCGAAACCGAATTGAATTAGGAACTTTCCTCGAGAGCACATGCTTGCATTTGCATAAACGTCGCGAGCCTGACTCCGGGACAAGCTCGAATCCTTGTTCCCGCTTATTGTCACGCGCGCCGACTATACGTGCCCACAAAATTCAGGGGAATCGGCCCGCGTGTAGCCCGACGCGAAACGCGTATCTACTCTCCATCTCTCTTCCTCGTGTTTTGTCTCCGTGCGCGCTGTTGCGTTCTCTCTCGTCGAGCCGGGGCGAACGCAAAATTAATTAGCCGGTTTTTGCAAACCGCGCGCGGAAATTAGCGGCCCGGCCACTTTAGCATTCCATCCGACGACGGCGACGACGACAACCGCGGAGAATTTACGCTTGTCCATTAGAGCCGTATTTCTCGTGTTTCTTCCCGTGCTCGCGTACTGCTCTGACTACCTGCAACAATGAACTGCGATCCCAGGAAAGTTTAAACGCGCCGCGGTTTATCTTTTAAGCGCCGCGAATTTCCAGTGCTGGATCGGTCGCGTCACCCCTTTCAACTCTCTGCTTGGACGATCGGAAAATCAAATGGAAAGGGTTTTTGCTCTCGACTCCAGCTTTCGTTTTTAAAGTGCGATGGATCTTTGTGTTCATCTTGCAACACGCATTACGAGAATAATAAAATAGAGTAGACCTTCATATGTTCTTGACGCCTCCCCTGTTCGGTTCCGACCAGGTACGCCCGTGGACCCTCTTAAGGAGTCATAAAATCATTTCGCGCGCCTCTCGATCCAGGTACCGAGATTACCAAAAAGCGAGGGACCCTAATCCCAAGCATCGGGCCTCACAGCCCTTACAAGCGGCGTCCCCGGAAACGCACGTCTTGCACCGCACGTGCGGGACACTCCGGCAATAAAAAATCTGCAGACCACTTGGGCCAAAATATTCACGCTGCTCCGGGGTCCCATAAAAATCCAAGGTACCGAAAATTTCAAGGGTCAATCTGAGGGCGGAGACTTCCTCCTCCACCGGAGAGAATTGTCCAGGAAGATTCTCCTCCCTCAGCTTGATTAACAAATGAGAAGAATTCTTCCCCCAGAAGTCGTGACCACCGAGCCGACAACGAAACTCACCCCGGAGCAAAGAACTAGAATCGTCCTAATCGTCTTCAAGTAAACAGCGAAAGGTTACAACCTCGAATTGTTCAAAGGAGAAACATCGCGAAATCGCGCAATTATTTAACGGACCATTTATTCGTGACTTCCATCGACCATGAGAAATATTCACTTACAATCACCGCTATCACCCACTGTTCTAATATAAACAGTCGCCCAAAGTTAACTCGGCCGGCGACCGTGTCGTGTAAATTGTTACAAATAAATTGTTATTGGGAAACAACAAAATCATTTCCTCACAAGACATCTCAACATCCCCTGTAAAATGGAGAGCTTCCATCTTGAAGTTTGATCTCTTCAGAAAATCTATTCGGTATCTCAGATGTCTCTTTCGAGCGTACACGAAGTAAATACGATGCTTGTATGCTGGGCAAATTATGATGTCGTCGTGCTTGTTCCGAACTAGTCTCGATCTCTCGCAGGTTTCTGTTGGTTCGATCGCGGACGGTCGCTCGTAAATAATTTCCGCGAAACGACTCGAAGGATTTCAGTATACCAGAGTCGATCCCCGAAAAGACGAGCCTTCGGTACATTCCCTTGGCCATAATGTCTAGCCGGTGTCTGCCGAGGGATAAACTACCGCCTCGCTGACTTCGCACGGGCTATATATAATATCCGGATCTGTGTGCATTTGGTTCCTGGCGAAAGTTGCCACATAAATTTATAGCGTGGCGAGGGGCAGAGGAGGCGTGGAGGGACCGGCCGCGGAAAAATCGTAATTTCAGCTCTCGCACCTGCAATTTTTTCCCCAGCTCTCCGCGGGCTCTATAACAGAGCAACTTCTACCCAGGGGCATTCTTCTCGAACCTCTCCTTTCTCTCTCTCTCGCGCGTCCCGGTTTAGTCGTGCCGGTTTTCTTGCAGGTTTGGAAAATCCGACGGGTGAAATATCGCGCGAACGGCCTACGCTCATCGCACGGACGGAACAAAAATGCTAGGCGAGCTTAAAAAGAAAGGTCGCGCAGAATCGTCGCGTCGCGCGAATTAAACCTCAATTACCGGGCTCTGAACGTTTTCCCATCGGATGGGCTCGTTCCGCGGGCATGCAGTGTGTCCTCGCTAAGCTTCTCTTTTTCACAGTGGGAAAAGTGGGAAAGGTGAAAATGTCTGGTTCGATGGGGCGGTCTTAACCCTTTGTACTCGGAACAATTTTAACTCGAAACTCAAACATATTTCCAACCTATATTTCCATTCGATCCTCCTCATGTAAAATTTTTTTTTCAATTTTCGTGTGCTTTTTTTTGAAATTTTAAGGTTATATTTGCTTGTCAGGATATGATAGCTAAGATCAAGAAGAAGCCAATGGTACATACTATTCGTACCTCCAGACGTCCAGTGAGAAAAATGTAGAGTAGTTGAGTAATGAATGAAAATAGTGAAGCGATGAGTAAACGCGATTGGAAGGTTGACGAAGAAAAATTAAGTAATTGTAATGAAAATGTAAAAAAAAATGCTAAAATATAAAATTCCACAGAATTTAACACAATTTTTACTTATTTCGGATCTATAAAGGCTACTACCACTGAAAATAAGATCTTAATAGTGTAAGAATGTTAATTGTAAGAATGTTTATATCACCGTGTGAATGACTGAATGTTTCTCTATGTTTTTATCATATGTTTATCTCTTATATATAATTTTATTGACTATTCTTTCTATCACCAATTTACACCTTTTAGCTTGCAATTCGCTTGTTGGGTCAATGAGCTTTCTTTTACTGGTCTCTATGGAATCAGGCATTTGTGTCTCTTCTCTGGCACGACTTAATCCAGCCGTTAAGTCGACCATTTTTTGTTCCCATTCCTCCAAATTGAAGGAATGTTAATTGTAAGAATGTTTATATCACCGTGTGGATGACTGAATGTTTCTCTATGTTTCTATCACGTGTTTATCTGTTTTATATAATTTTATTGATTTATGTGTTATATATAATTTTATTGAATTGTGTGTCACGTTAAGGCTTTTGTTAACAAATGTATGTTTCGTTCAGTTTTTGTTAAATAAACCAGTTCTCTGCGAGCAAGCAACGGATAACAACGTGTTGTGTCGAGCCTCCGAGTCTCCTCACAATAGTTTCCACTTTTTTGAAATTTGCCTACAGAAATTGAAAATTGCATAAATATTCGCAGTCTAGTAAAGAACGTTCAAAATGGTGTCCATACTCGCAAACGTCTTCTAATTGTTACGAATCGCACCAAAAACCATTACAAACTCCGGTATGCTGTGGTTTGGCAATGTTCAAAGACCTCGAAAGCACGTCCAACTTGAAGTTGCTAGTTGCCCGGAGCAAATGGCAGCGAATGTTTCAACGCTGACTACAAGCGAAGATACATGGTTGTCTGACGATGTTGGAATTGCCGTGGAGTGTCGACGCGCCTTCAATCATGGAGGATCGTGTCTCGCCGCATCAAATTTGAATGGCGCGTGGTGCCTTACTGGAGGAACCAAGACGTTCATCCGACAGATATCGATCGCTCGTATCGATTGTTCCGCGGTCTTTTCACCGGAACGCAAATCAGGTTGATGCGTTTGGAGAGGAGATGGGAGAGAGTGAGAGAAGAAGCGAGACTCGTCCAGCACCGGCACAGGCAGGCAGGCAGGCAGGTAGGCGGGCGGCTAGATGGATGAATGGATGGATGGATGGGTAGATGGGAGGGCGGTTGTGGGTGGGTTTTCATTGAAAGCAGCTCTCGTCTTGTCCATTGAAAGTGTCTAACGTGCGTTATAAATTACGGGATCCGGAGTCGCGCGTCGGATTTGTGCAGCGAGCGCGTTTCACGACTCGCCTGCTCCTCAAGGACGCCGGAGCCGGAGCGTCGCGTCGCGAAACACCGCCAATACTTTTCAACAATATCAAAACACGTATGCGAGATTCGTGCGCGACAGAATGTAAACCGGGGAACGCGAAACGAGAGACGTGGTACGGTGGCAAGCGGAAGCGGAAAAAAGAGGGAAGGGAGGAGTGAGAGAAAGGAGAGAGAAGAGAGGGAGACACCGGTGATTTCTCGACGATTTTCACGCTACAACGATCGCGGCTCGGAACTCCCTCACGACGGCAGATTTACCTCTATTCGCTCGTACGTCGGACCGTTGAAACGCGCGGCTCGCTCGATAGATTTATGAGGCTCGTATGGATTCCAATATAAAAGTGTTATATAGACGCTGTTCCGTCACACTTGTCCTCCCCGCGCGCCACGTACCCTCTCTCCCTCTCTCTCTTACTCTTTCGGAGAGGTTTCAGGCCCGCGACAAAAAACGAGTCGAGGAAAAAAATAAAAGAGAATACTAGCCTGGAGCCCGTGAAAAAAGCGGACAGCGTGACGGACGAGCTTGTCCAACGATCGTGATCTGAACGCCGCGTCCCGTCGCGCGACCATCCAACGAGATCCCACGACGAAACGAGCACCGCCGATCTATAACAGTTATTATTCGCTGCATCAGGGAGTCATCGCCATCGACCGATTCCGTCCGCGTCGAAATCGGCCGCCGTTAACCGGTAAGCTACCTCGTCGGAGACGTGTACGTGATCGACTTCGTTTAATCAAAATCTGTTCCGTAACAATTCACTACAGAATCTCTAGAAAGTGGACGAAATGAAATACTCATCCGATGGAAGCACTGACGACGCTCTAATCAAACTGGAAAATAAATCGTTGACGTTCGAGAGACGTGAGAAAATTATCATTTGTATACTGAAATAAACAACGAATTACAATTTATCATCTCAATCTCGTCTTAGACACTTGGATTTAACAAATTCCCACAGAGATATTAGAGATTCATCGATTCCGAATCTCATTTCCCTGAAAATGTACGAACTAGTCAGACTCTCGTTACAGTCGAGAAAGAGATCCCCCGAAATTCATCGAAACAAATTACCGCGGCAGCCTTGTTAGCGCTGCGACCAAGAGAAAGAGTTAAACGCCGATAAAAGAGATACCCGTTCGAGAGCTTGTCCTCGAACCTTTCGAGTAACCCGGGAAAAAACGAAGGTAACGAGAGAGACACGACAGAGCTCGATCGTTTGACAGATTTAAATTGTATATCGCGGTGGTATCGACTCTCTCAGGTGCTCGTTGCGGCGTTATTATACACGAAGAAAAGCGGAAGATCCCGTCGTGTTAATTAAACGAAAGTTCCCCGGCCACCCTCTACACCACCGCACTGCCCCGGGAGCCGATTGTTATTATCGGCGCTAACGAGTAATTTGTTTATCGAGGACGATATAATTTAGAACGTTCGGACCGGATAATTTAGGACAGTTCGGTCTCGGTGAGAAGCACGGGGGCTGCGCGGGGGAGGGTGTGGCACAGTGACGTGACGGACCGCAATCGCTTTACATATTCATGATGTAGCTTCGTGGACGTGCGCCGCGAAATCATAGAATTTCGCCGATCTCATCGCCATTCAGGACTGTTGAACCAGCGGCGGCCGCGGCCTATCCGCATCCGATTTTTCTCAGCCGTGTCTTGCCCCGGAATAAATTCCTGCGGATCGTTAACGGCGAAAAAGAAGAAGCGAGAAAGTGATACCGTCGAGGAACATTTTGATCATTTTAGAGTATCGATTTTTGGTAAAACATCAGACGTCTGACTCGCTTTGCTGCTAATTCATTTTGTGCATCAGGTGAGAAACAAAGGCCCTCTGTCCACGGAGTGTCACAAAATATCGCTTGCTGTATGCTTCAATGCTGTAACCAATGTGAAATAATTGACGACAGTGCACGAAACATCATTGTCGGGTAATCGTCGTCACATACAGGCGGATTAGTGTACAATGCGAAGCAAACTTCACGTCAGTTACGAAAAGAAAACAAAGATGTCGATTGACGACAAGGACCTGATCTTTTATAATTATATTCATACCAGGTTATTTAATTTCTGTCGTTATTTTATTCCTGTAGCGTCGTTACTTGAAAAATCTAATATAAGCATATTGAAAGTATAAAATATTTGTAATATGAAGAACAAATGTCAATAAATACAGAGAAATATACAATCAAAGGCAGCGGTGATTTAAATTATCTGAATGTACTAAATATAAGTAACGAGTAAACAATTCTAAATATTATTTTAAGACAATCAAACCATTAATTTAAAAATTATTACGAAAGATATATATGCATATATATATACATATGTATATGTAGATATACGGCAATGTACAGGTAACGTACGATACTGTCGTATGACAGGCGTCGCGTCGCATCATGATGAATGAAGATTGCGACCAATATCGAGATGACGCTTCATGAGCGGGTTTCCATTATTTTACATGAACCTGGAAGGTGTTTTTTCGCCTACACGTTGCGTAGATACTATTATTTTTCATTATTACTAATTACTGTTAATTGTTTTTATTGGTTTAGTTAATAGTTAAACGTATATCGATCGTAATAAGGTTTAAGCAAAATTCAAATGTTATCGGCGCGTTGGTTCGATCAAATAAATACTTTAACGTTTCGATTTATATTCAAATCATTTTCAAGAGATTAACATAAATAACATTGTGTCTGTAACGAAACAAAAAATTATTTTAATTTATGTTAAGAATTAAAAACAAACGTGAACCATGTTATAGGAAGAAAAAACAATAAATAATAAATATTTAGTGAAATATCACGAAACATCCTCTTTGTCTTATTTTGACGGCCCTCTCTTTTTGATGGCCTGCCATTAATAAATGGTGCCCCGGTTTTAAATGTTTAACTAACTTTTGAACGCCATTTAAAGGTAAATTATGGTGTATCGGGAAACCAGTAGCATTCATGCGATGAATGCATGTTACCAATAAATTCTCTTCTGCGCTTAATACGGTCATTAGACCGGGTCTCTTGATTACATCAGCTTTCTCTTCGAATCTCATTAGCAGAGTCGGAAAAGGCATAGTATAATATATGATCTATACGTATAGATAATTTATTACTTCAGGTTTCGCATTTATGACAAAAATGAGAGTAATCATAAATTGATCACGAATTAGTGCTGGATGAAGACCTATTATAGTTCCTTGACGGTGGAGACTCTAGTGCGGAGGCTTGCAGAATCGATTATCCTCTATTCTCGGAGCGAACTAACAGTGACATGACGACCAAACGTTCCCAAAAGTATCGCAATCTCTTCGAATATTTCCTTAAGTAAATTGCGAGGGATGGGATGAGGAGGGTAGAGGGGTTGTAGAACGATTCCGTGGGTTGAATAGTCGGGAGACGTCGACGGCGACGATCGTGTTATATAAAACCGTCCGTTCCCGTTCTTTCCCTTTCACGCTGATTAATCCCGGCGTATTAATACGGCTTTAACGAGCCGGTTCTCCCGGGCAAGGAGGGTACGAGGACTCGAGGTTTCGAACTCGCGCGACACGGTAATTCGGCGAGAGCGGCTGAAAAGACGAGAGGGGTGTCGCGAAGGATAGCGAAGGGGAGAGAGAAAGAGAGAGTGGAACCGTTGAACCGATCGGCGCGTCTGGATCCGAGCCACCAAGATATCGATTCGGCTCCCCGAAAGCGTAAAACGGGTCGTCGACTTTCATCCTTTTTCGTTCGACGCTCGGGAATTAGGGTCGACGAATCCTTTCCGAGCGAAGAAGTCTGGAAGGGCCTGAAAGCCGTTGCGGAGAGAGAGAGGACTCCGGGGGCTCTTTTTTACGATAAATTTCACCGAGTGCCGGGTCAATCGTTTCGTCGGCCCCCTTACACCGTGTTTAACCACCCCCGCGAACCTGCTAACCTTGTACTTCAAACGAGAATCCCGCCCGGCTAGGCGACTGCTCGACTAATAGACGCTACGGAGATCTTATCAGGCGATTTCGATCGAATTCTCGGTTATGTAGGATGAGAGAGAAGAGAGAGAGGCTGTCTCTTTCTGTGGACTGTGTCCATAACCGCGAATGGTACAGAGTGGAGGAGGCTGAGAGAAATCCAGCGAGATCCGCGGGGGCGTCGCGATATTCAAAGGTCCTTGTTAACACTTTGATTACTGTGACCGCGCGCGTGTGCAAGGGACTCCATCTCGCTTTCCCGAGTACGTTCCGTCGTTGGATATTTATTAACGCGGTGCCTGGGAGAAATTATTTGACAGTTTTCGTTAGTCCGTGACACACAGGCTAGTGCACTCTGTTATACTGAAATAATCTGTTTACAATTAACTTGTCTAACTGTAGTGAACATTGATAGACTGAGAGGAAGAACAATTACAGTTTATTTTGCTGGAGCTATTGATCATTGATTGATAGGCGACTATTGATAGTAATTTAAAAAATTTTTAAATGCTGCTATATCATTGTCAACCCATTATACATATTAAGAAAATAAATGTCTACTGCACTTTGTTGCGATTCAACTAGAAAATGTTTACTTTGCATAAATTCAAGTAAAGGGTTATGCTGATTTATAAAGCTATCGATTTCAGACAATTTATGCATGTAATTATTTGGATTCGCGTTTGAATTGGATGGTCTGGGGGATTTTTTGTGAAAATTGCGGAGGGTGAATGGGAAACTGAAGCTAAGTAAATAGTTAGGAGATGCAAGGTTTTGATGGGTGCCGATTGGTAACGAGAAGGTTAAGATGAGAATCGGTAGCAAGGGAGCTGAGCCCTACGAACAGAGGATTTAAAAAGCCTAAGAGTCTAGTCCTAACAGAACCCGGGAGCGATCGAGCGGATTCCTTCGGGGTCTTCGGGGGTCTATCGAATGGGGGTCGTCGTCGTCGTCTATCGGTTGATCGAACCGAGACTCGAATCGAATCGAATCGACTAGAGTAGACTAGAGTGTTGAACGGAACCTCGGGGTTTGAAACGTGGTCACGATAGTCCGTAGGAACGGGGTGAGAGCTAGAGCCTAGGGAAAGGTGATGGCAGCGAAACGGGGTGGCGAGGCCAGCGGGGTGGTTTCGGCGGAAAAAAGGAGCAGAAGATGAAGATGGTGGGCGTGGGCGGAATGGACAGAGGAGAGGTCGGGGGACGGGGGAAGAGGGGCAGGGGGGAGAGGGAGAAGCAACAAAAGAGCGAGCTGTGCGGCTCCCCTTTCAAAGTATTTCTATGACGTTGCCGCGTTTCGTGGTTCATTAGTGAAAAAGGGTTTCCCCTTTGTTGGCCGCGATACCATTGCGAAATGCTCCCGGTGCGATTCTATATCGCCGTCTACTCAGCCTTCGCGACCATTAGCCGGTTATTCGAAGCAACTACTTTGTCAGACGTTCGCGAGAATTTCGATGATAACGGTCCGCCCCCGATCGAACCGTTCGACCCGTCTGGCGTCGCCAAAACTACTTTCTCTTTATCTTTCTTTATTCCCTATCTTTTTCTCTGTGCCGAGTACCATGGCTGCGTGCGCGTTTGATTTCGGTGGATGTTTTATCCGTGTTGTTTCGATGCGTTAGTTCACGAGTCTGTTCGTGTCGAGTCATGTGCATGTAAGTCTTATAAGACGATGATGCTTTTTTCCGCGACGAGAAAATCTCTACCCCCTCTTCTTCCAACGATACTGACCACTTCGTGGTCTGCCGGGCAACTTTATGGGACCCGTTACCTCTCGATCCACTCAAAATTAATGTCAATATTGAAAGAAAACTATTCCCTCGACGGGAACTAACTCCAAGGGAAAGGATTGAAATTGATTAAAATGTGATGAAATCTCTAGAAACATCACCTTGAGAATAAAATGTTTCGTTTATCATAATATTCGCCTCTTCGAATAGAAAGATGTTTGCTTTAACATTTTTCCGGTCATAAAAATCAAGCGAGTATTTATAAAAGAAGCACATGCAAAATATATGTGGGCAGAGCCGCAAACGACTCCATACATAAACTAATATATTCGCGTAATATGAATGTATGATCGCACATATATTATTCGACATGTTTTATTCTGCGTTTTGTTAGATTGGATGGAATGGTGGATGCGAGGAACGTGAAAGGAATGGGAATTGAAATGCTGATAAAAATGAATACATTATAAACTAGAAATGGTATGTACAGAAATGAAAATGGCCGACAGAAATGAATAGAATCGCGAAACGCGCGATATAAATATACAAGTAAATACAGCCGCGAGGCGTTCAAAAGTGAATAGAGAGGCGATATGTGGAATTCGATCGAGCGAGCCCCCATTTAAACTGTTCAAAAAATTCAGCTCGACCTATTCAGAGAATTTTGAACCATTCGGAAGAAAGAAAAGAGTATAGATATTTTGAAATTGCTAGGATCGAGAGACAAGAATCAAAATATTACCTGGAAGCTAGTAGGTGCTCAAACTGATGTCTCTCCCCCGAAAATATTGTATGCGAAGAAAGTCTTTACCTCACCGAGTATAGCACGATACCATGAACCGAAGGAGTTTTCTCATTATACCCAGAAGAAAAACTAAGTTTCAAATCGTTGAGTTACAAAATAAGGACGTGAATTCCAGTCGTCAGGACTACTTTACACAACTTGACGAAATTTTATGAATAGAGTCACCGCTAGGCCCACTCACCACGGGATTTCTCCCTGCGGGTAAAGCAGTGTACTCGAATCCCATGACCGAGGCGTCTTTTTTCAGATATCCGGTGATGTTCGAGCCTGGCAGCAGGCTCGGGCGCATAAAAGAATGACTCACGGAATGGTGTTCGCGCGCCGAGGGCTGGATTCCCGAAAACGGGATTTCCAGGACGAGTCCGAGTTCGAGAGTATTGGCGAACGTTGAAGGCAGAACGGTAGCCGGTTTTTTGCAATTAGCAAAATGAGAGGAGGAACAACCGAGAGGCTGCGATGGATGAATGCAACACGCCGAGGCATTGTAACCTGGACTAGCTGCGTATTCCGTTGGTACGCAAAGAGCGTAGGGTGGGGCGTTGCGCGCCTATCCATGATAATTTCTCGGACGAGAACGTTTCCCTCGCCTCCTCCCCTAGTTTTCTATCGCCTGCCGTCTGTGAAAGCAGCCACACCGGCTGGCATATCTGCCACGTCGAAAGCACTATATGTGGCCCAAGTGACGAGCCCGGAGCAGCCTCGAAAATTCGAGACGAGACAACAGGAGAGGAGAGGAGCGGAGAGAGTGGAGCGTGCAAGAGCAGAAAACCCTAAATGAGACAGCTACCGGCGGCGATGCCGGACTTTTCAACCAGAAAAAACTGGCGTCATTATCACCAACGAAAACTATTTACCGCCACGTCGACGATAAATATTCACCAGCACTCTCTCACTCTTTCACTCTGCACCACTGAATATCGCGTCGTCTTCCATTTGCAAAGCGGTGCATCGTGGCTGTGCATCGCGCCGCGGGCCAACCGGGGACGGGCTGCTCGCGATCAAACGCGAAATACAATTTGCAAGGTGAAAAAGGGGCGAGCACGCGAGCCGCTCGACGCTGATCCAGGATCTGCAGCTGCCAGACCGGGTGCATTTTTATCAAATCCACCGGAGCCCGCGGAAAGATTGTTACCCGCACTCGATCCCGTCGACCAAGGAAACCATTTGATTCTCTATGAGCCCTTCCCGGACTCGCAAAACTCGAATTTAGCCGGTCCACGTTATTGCGTTTGGAATAAATTCCATGCAACTTTTAGATCGCTCGGGGTCTTTACTGAATGGCCGGTTGTGATAAAGCAAAGATATTATAGACAGTACCCGGCGTACGTTGTTTATACTTGTTATTATAGGTTTTGTCCTACCATCCAGAAAAATTACGAAATTCATCATCGATTTCTAGAGCATTCTATGCTGTGCATTCGGACTTGTATGTTGCTGAATAGTCTAAAAAATGATTACTTGCCTTACAAATTCTATCATTCGTACGCTAATCGTAACTCCTACCTCGTTAACGATATCCTACAATTATTATCGTATAATTTATTACATTTTCTTGAAAAAGAGGTGTATTTCCTTAACGAAAATGTTCTCCGCGGCTTCGTGAAGGAGTTATTCACTAAAAACGCGGACCAATTATAGTGCTCTGATTGTTCCATCCTGATCGAAGTCCCGAACAACATTTTAGCAAAGAAAGAAATTACTCCAAATACCCGCTGGAATTACCTCTTACAAGGAAGAACATTTCTGCGATACATTTGTAAAAATCGTACGGGTAAAAGTACATATAACGAGGTTCAGATTCTGTGGACTGTCGCGTAAAGACTGGGTGCACGATCTTCCAGGATGAAAGTGACGATATTACCGCTCTCGGGATGACTATGTCAGATAGAGGACGTGCACGAGACGAAGGAATTAGGCGGCTCGTGTGTTTCGCCCCGTCCGGCCGGAAATGGGCCGTGCCGCTTTCTGGTCGGCGTGAGTCGTTCGAGTCGAGTTAATCGGAATTCCGTAAATCGACGGGAGAATTACGAGAATCCATTTGTCGATGCCATGCCGAGATTA
This sequence comes from Lasioglossum villosulum, assembly GCA_963971365.1. NCBI lineage: Eukaryota > Metazoa > Arthropoda > Insecta > Hymenoptera > Halictidae > Lasioglossum > Lasioglossum villosulum. Next base: position 28,704,800 of record OZ020499.1, read on the forward strand.
GAGTCGCCCCTACCTGGCGCGAACACGACCAAAATTTCCGTAAACGATGCTTTAATTCGAGCGCGACAATAACAACTTGCAGCCTGTTATTCACCGGAACGATTGCCGCGGCGACTAATGTTCCTCATTGCTTAACAACTTGTCTTTAGTTAGAAACAATGAATCTAGAAATGCAGGACTTTCACGCGTGGTTGCAATTGGTTCGTTGCATTCGATGATAAGATACAGTCAAAAAGTCGTGCGAAGAACGTGTCGAGTTTTGCGTTTGAAAATAGAAGGATCAAGACTGAAATAATGTAATGGATAAACTTTGAATTAGTTTAAATATTTTTATCAATAGGATAGTTGTTGATTTTCAATAACTTACTTTTATTTCTATACATTTGAATAATATAAATGAACTCGACTATGGTTATTAAACACCTATTATTAACTTATCCCGAATTTAAAAATACTATTACACGTGGACTCTCCCAACCATTTCTATGCTCACTCACTCACTCACTCCATCCCAGAGGAGACAGAGTCACATACCCTATCCGCCTTTTCTCAAACCGCACATTCGTACCAATTTTCTTTCATGCCAACTGCCTCACAGTAATTATTATCAACAATACTTATAAAATTTAATTATTTATATACACGTATTATACATAAAATAAAAATTTCGCAATTGAGATATAAAATGTTATAGAACAGTACATTTAAATTTTTTATTTATGGGAATAATGATAGTATGTATATATGTAATAGTTTATTTGTTCCCATTACGGGTTACAAAGAGTCCCGTTCTCTTTACAATTTAGTTTCGTTTTATCTGTCTGCATAATCTATTAGAATCTATCAAAATATAAAATATAAATGGGTATAATGATAGTATTATTTCTAAAATAACATTGTAAATCTAGGGGAAAAAGTTACTGTCCATTATAGAAAAACAGAGAGAGAGAGAGAGAGAGAGAGAGAGAGAGAGAGAGAGAGGGAGGGAGAGGGGGGGAGTGATAGTGATCGAGTCCCAACCAGCTGTGTATGTACACTCGGGATGAAATCCACAGTGAAAGGGATCGTTCTTCGTGGGACAAATATCCACGGAGGAATTGAATTCATCGACGTTAACCGGTCTCGAATTTCGCGTGTTTGCAGCGGTGAGCGCGGTGTCCAGCGTAGCCTATTCCCTTGCGACAACACGCCGCGCCAGTTTGCGCCGATTTGGCAAGGCTGGAAATTGCCAATTACTAATGCGTGACCGATACCATGAACAACTACCGGCAACAACCGTTGCGTTACCGAGCCGAAACAATCTGAGCTGCGCGCTCGAAAACTCGATCGTCTATATGGGCCAAACGGAGAATCGGTGTTTCGCGGAAATCGGTAAATGTCATATACGATTATGCAATTTGATCGGAGTCAACACGATCTTCTTCTTCCTGATTGAATAAAGTTTCCGTAAAAAATATTAGAATCTCATACACATCGTGATATACAATACATTTTGGAAAATTGTAATTGTAAAAAATGAACACACTATAATTGTATAATCGAAAGTTTCCAAATTTTACCCACGATGCTCTCGAGACTTCTTCTTCGCCATAGGCGGCATAAAAAGATCATTCCTTGCGTTGAACACATACATTTCATAAATGTCCGAAGCACGTAAATAATAGCTAACCAGACTCTCGAGAGACCGGTCTGAATAAAGAAATAAACGCATTGCGAGTCGGAAGCTTCGAACAGTGATCAATGAAAAGAAGGTATAGTAAATCTTCGGGAGACTTAAAAGTTGAAAAATGGTAGTGCAGTGTCCCGCTGTACTACAGCATTCGCCGCACTCGTATATCTCGCGGGTCGGGTTCGGGATCTGGGAGTGCGGCAGTATTTTTTCCCCATTCGGACGGAAAGTTCGCGGAGCAATTAGAGGGGGAATTGTCTTTAAGGATCCGTGGCGAGAGGCGTGCACCGCAGGATTGAAGTGCATCCGGGAGTTCGATAACTGCAGCACCGAACTGCAAACTCGAAACTCGGAACAATGCTGTAGAGCCGCGGATTCGCAAGCGTCGTCGCTTTAATTCATGGCCGTGGAAGCGTGATGTTTCGTGACGCTGAAGAGATTTCTCTCTCTCTCTCGTCTCTCCTCTTCTGTAGGCACGGATTCGCGAGAGCAGAGTTCATCGTGATTTGACAAACGGCCACCGAGGGCTGGTCCCTTCGACCTTGAACAATTATTTTCTCACGGGTGCTCGCCGAGGTTGTTTCATCTTCCGATTGCTAGACGAGTCAAAGCGGGTCAAAGCGGGCCGGCTGGTCTGTCGCCGCAGCTGCATCTGGACAAACGAGATTAATATCGGCGGGACAATCGATATCGCTGGCCCGCCGAGTTCCCTCGACTGCTCGAATCCCGCTGCTAGCTGTTGACCGATAGAGCCGATAGAGCTGTTATAGCTCGGCGAGCTACTACATACTAGCTGGCTCCGCTGGATGCTTGCTGGCAGCGTACGCTTCCCGATTCTCGCAGGCGCGCACACGCCGGCGACCTTTGACGAACGCATTACCTTAATGAGAGTATGAGAGACGGCATCGATTCCGAGTCGATTCGCTTTGCACGAATCGCAACGGCGACGCGCCATGCCGGTGAAAACGGCACACCAACCAGTCACCGACTTATTGCTCACGGCCACGTCAATCGGCCACTGTGCTTGCAAAAATCACGCGAACCTCGCGGCAGCTGTTGTACCTCCACGTATTCCACTCTGGATTATTTCGCCTCTGCATTCTGGAACGACAAAAATTCACATTCTTCAATTTTTTCATATTTCAAAGTGCAAAATATTTATATTCCTCGCAACGATTCGGATTGGATCAAAACTCTTCCAGCATATTCTTTTTCTATTTTATTTATATTCCAGCAAATTTCTTTCGAACTAATTTGTAGAAATTGCTCCTGTGAAATGTCTTACATTCCGCAGAAGATTCTATTGATTTTTTTCCTGAACAACTGACTGAGTTTTATGGGACCAGGAACGCTATTTGCAGCCCATACAAAAATAATCAGACAATATGAGTAGGACGTACGGGGAAGAAATCAGTTAGTTGCGTCTCTCTTACGCCGTCGATTTATTTCGTACCGCACAATATCCTCATATCAGACCGGGGAATCATCGTTACAGTAAGAGCTGTGCTTCAATCTTTCGTTCCTTCCCAGTTTCTTGCAGTAGCTAATCAACGTAGAGCACGAGACGCTGCTGCAGTAGCGACGAGAGCCGAACATACTTCGATAAATTGTCAGAAATTGAGAAGTTCATTGAAATCGGGAGAGGCAGTCGAGGAAATTGTCTTTATTGACGATAGCTGCAAATTTTTACGAATTAAGAAATCATAGTCGGACAAACGACAAAGAAGTTATTTTAAAATTCTAATTCCTAATTCTCGTCCCATTCCTGAAAAATAATGGAAAAAATTGTCCTGTTGTATTAAAAATTACAGAGGACTCCAATCTATGACCAAACTCTATATACCAAAATCTAATTTGACCATTTTCCATATTTACCAGATACTTTTAATGCATGGTGGGTTTAGTGTTGACCAAGCAATGAGATTATAAAGAACAGAGCCTAGGAGGCTCCCTTAAAGCTTTCTTAGGGAATAATGAAAACCTGTTCCACCGCAGCCTTGAACCCCAGTCTAATACGGTGAATCGTTAATAATCGTTACATCAAATTCCAGTTCTACAGACGATTAAAAACTCGGTGGTAGCAACACGTAATAATTAAACGAGTAATAAAACTAAATTGGATAAACTTGGGAACGGTTTAGCGAACAGTGTGCGCAGTGCGACGTTTCTTCCCCGGCTACGTAGGAGAGGCTTGAGCGCAGGAAAGGCTCTCTTGGTATCGGAGGTTTCCGTAGGGCGTGTAACAACGGCCATTGAAAGTTTTTACGTTCCGCTGGTCTAAGCGAGATCGAAAGACCCGTCGAAACCCAGAGCGAACGTTAATCCGGAGGCATAACGAGCAGGGTCGCGAGCCAAGGCAGAGCTGAGCGAAGCTGAGGAAAGCTGAGCAAAGCGGAGCGGAGCTGAGCGGATCGGAGTCGAGCGGAACAAGGTTGAACAAGGTTCAGCGAAGAAGAGCTGGGCAAGGCGCTCGGTAACGCATACTAAAGGAAAATAAAGAAGATAACCGGCCGATGTAACGAGCAACAGCCAGTTAAAATATAATAACGCGCGGACGGGGAACTCGAGAATAATTGAGAGAGCACGAGCGCGCACGAGCTCCGAGCTGCAGGCGCACCGACCAGAGCGCGAAAGTGAACGTTATTAAAGTCAGTCAGTCAGTCCCGCGAGCGGTGGAACGTAATTAAAAATCTAATTTCATCGCAACACGGTCCGGAACTGAAATTATGCCGTCGTAATCGTTCCGTGCACAAATATCTAAATAATTGTGGCTTATGCCGGGCGTGCGCGGGCGTGCGCACGCTCTCGCAAATTGCCTTTGTTCCTCTGGTTCCCCGGCGAACAACCACTCCGGAGCTCTGATGAATTCATTCCGACTCTGTGCAGAAATACCGAGAATGCCCAGGAACATCTTTTTCTATCTCTATTCCCAATCGCAATCAATCGAACGTTATCCGCTCGACTCGCTCTAGAATTCCAGTTAACGGAGTCCACAAAGCTGTCAGCGAGCTTTCTTCCCTATCAGTTGGTTCTCTTTCCGTGAATTCAATGATTTCTCGTGCGGGCGGCTACTGTAAAATTCTGTAAACATTTTCAGCGCACGTGGCTGCTTCGCGAGACTATCCTGAAGCTGTTCGCTCATGCAAGGTCGTGGATGATCCACATGTTGGATTTTTATGCAAAAGTTGTCTGTATCGATTGCAGGAAAGGTTACATAGAAAGTTGGGAGTTATTTAGAAAATGGTTTTCATCATCGGGTTTGTTAGCCTTGAAGTATGTTGTCAAGGTCTTCATACTGAACAACTTTTCCCTATAACATGTACAAGGAAATGTACAGGGGAAAACTGTTCAGAATGATGACCTGGACAACATGTTTTAGCCAAATCAGTGAGGTCTTGCAGTCTTCAACTAGAACGCTGCAATAGCTAAATATTGTTGACGAGGGTTGCATCACCACTTCTTAACTAGTTTCTAATATTTTTAATTTACGATTATGAAGATCATAAAGACGCATTCGTGAGGAATTATTCAGCTACTTATTTGGGTATATACTATTTGAAACTGCAAATTCGACTGCACGTATGTTCATTATTTTTATAAAATAGACAGTTCCAGTGCTCCGTGAATCAAGTGTTAATAAACTAGCTTTTAGAACAACAATTCCGGAACACCAATGAATACAAAATTAGAAAATCTGAGGCCAGTTGACGGTGGGTTTGACGTTGGAAGCGCATTGAAACCAGACGACCAGCGTACAGTACATACGATCAAAAATTGCATCCGGTGAGCTGCAGCCTTACGAGTGCAGGTCGCATTGAACCGCAGAGGATGTAAACGCGGGTCGCGATGCACGCGCAATACGACGCGTCGCGCGACCAGAGTAATACGTTGCGGCAGCAAATCACAAAATAAAATAAAAGTGTGACGACGAAACGCGTTACCCATAAAATAAGCGGCTGGCTGGCTTGCTTGCTTACTCGCTTGCATACCGGCTGGCTCCGAGCTATTGCTCGTTTTGAATATGGCGAGCCGGAGTCCTACCGACGACGCCATCGTGTGCGACACAAGCTCAGGCATTCTCTGCGCGGCCGTTCGCAGCGCTGGCAGCCCTGTTTGCAAAACATTTCGAGGAAAGTAAAACGGAAAAAAGAATACGCACTCTCCCGTGAACCCCATCCATTTGTCACGCGCACGCGTACGCGGCCTCCCTTGCGCTCGACCTAAGCCTGCAGTCGTATAACACACTCGAAATTCCCTCCGCATGTAGGCGAGCAAATTCAATGGATGATTGGAGAACGTTTTGCCAATTTTTCCTCTGGTTTTTCGCGAAAGGAATTCATCTCTACAGACAGTTCAGAATGTTTCATTAAATTTAACAAATTTAAGGGGGTAGACTTTTGGACACAGTAGATATCTACTCTTGAAAAATACAGGTGACTGTAATCATTTTTATTTTTTGTAATTATTTACAAATTAACCCACTTGCATCATAAGCGTATACACGGAATTTTCCTGACCATTATGTGTTTTGTGCTTGCGCACAAAAAATAGCCAGAGCACACGCATGCATGCAGTTAGTGGAATGTGATGATTACATATCACCAAATTGGTGGTATGGCCAATTTTCCACTGTTTCGAATGATGCAAATAGGTTAAGAAGCTCCCAATTCCTTTTTTTCCGAACACTTATTTTTCCGAGGCTCGACCACGATCGTCGGCTATGGACAGAGTCTCGACGTGTAATGTAGGAACATCGTCTGTTGACGGAGCTCGACAAACACCGGTGTTTATCTGGAAAATAATAGGGCCCCGACTACTTGTTTATCGTCCGTTGAAGCCGAGGCGGAAAGGACGAGAGGGGAGTGTCTAGAGGGAAGGAGAATCTCAGGCATCGAAATCTAATTTTGAGCCGGAACGAAGAGAGTCCTCCTTCCAGAGTATCGCGATCGTCCTCGGGACTCGTATCGTATCGAGCGTCCAAATTACTGGAAACGTTTAGCCTCCAAAGAAGTTTCCGTCTATCTCCGGATACAGTGAACGGCTCTGGAGTATTTTGCACCGTGTACCCTGTGCAGTCCTCCCTCCTACCTTTCCTCCTTCCAACCGTTGATCCTGTATACAGTGTACATACGGGACAGACAGAACAAGCACAGGGGTATCGTCCCCGGCCTGTTTAACCGGGTAAATAGGAATGGCAATAATACGCCGTGTCTTGCCAAGTATCGACCTGTAGGAGCCTCTCCCGGGACCGATATTATGTGTAGCACCAAGAAATGAAAAACGAAACGAACACTCGACTGTCTCGCGTTCCTGCGACGACCGGAAAACACAATTTTCTGCACCGGGCCTGGAAAATCGAAACAAATTACAGGATAGACGTTCCTCCAATTTAGCGTCACTTCTAATTATTTTTCTCGGACTCTTAATTGCAGACGGGGTAGGAACACGAGTCACTTTTAACAATTCTAAGTGGCACAATTTCATTCTCAAAACATAAATGTCTGAAGTTGAACATTTTTACAGGGCTTAAAGATGCACAAGTTTTCGAACAATGCTCGAGAGTCGAATGAGATTTCACAGTACCTACAACTAGGTATTGACAACATTAAAAACAATGAATGTGTGTACTCAAAAATATCAAACAATATACTTATAAAAATAGATAATCAAGGATTATAATTAGATAGCGGATCTTTATGCAAAATAAATAGAATGGATATTATTTTCTTCCTTAATATATTTAATAGGTTGAAAGTAGTGTAACAATATTTTCAAATTCTTCTTATGTTCTTGCTGTTTTCAATTACACCTACTCATGTTTGTCATAAATGCATAAAATCTCCTGCTTAATTATAATTCTTCAAAGCTATTAAATACTATCGTCATAAAATCTGGAAATCAATATGTTCTGCCGGAAGAAATAGTGGCGTTGTTAAAATGTCTGACTACAGCCGTCCACTTCCACTAGGATATTTATTCCGTTTTTGCTACGTCCGTTTTCGTTAATGGATACTCCTATTTTTGATACGAGGAAGTTGATTTTTCGGGAATGTATCGGAGAATTCTTCGAGCCAGACAAACACCGATTCGGAAACGCAGCTGTAATCCGTAAGGGTGCACAGTTCGAGAATGTTCGGTGTCGCTGGTAGGTCCGTCGAAGTCGAATCAAGATTCTCGTTTTTCGTCGCAGCGACGAACGACATTTTAATTTCAACTCGGACGAACAGCCCGTGTAATCGGATCGCAACCGTGACACGCGGCCGCTGCCGCTAGCTGTGCCGCGCCACGTCGGAAACTGGTGTGTCGATCGTCCAATTTGGTTAACGAGGACCCATTCACGAGGAGAAAAACGACCGACGGTGTACGCGTTGATTGCCAAGATTTATCGTCGGACGCGGCAAAAATTAGACCGGCTAGATTGGGGAAGCCCCGGAAAGAGCACCGACGGGAAACGGGATCCAAACAACCGTGGCCGGCCCGTCACCGGAAGATATTTTCTCTGCGACCAGGCCTACCGAGCAAAATTAGTTGATAACAGAACATATTTTCTCGAAATGAAATTTGCTAAATCGATTGCCATCCAAGAAAGCTACGATTTCCATTAATAGGACCATTGTGCAAAATAAAAGCTGTATAATCTGATCATTCGGAACAGAAGCTAAACAAAAATGCATTTCTACTATTTATCATTTTAACAAATCAAGAATACTGCAATAGTAGATTCAACTCCTTCTGAAGTCTTCAAAAATATATACTTTATTTAATCGTATAATAATATAAATAATATGAACATCTTAAAATGTCATGAAGGGTGTCTACAAATTGCAAACCTAATGCAAAAGTATGAAAATATAATAATATGATCGTTTGAGATTGGGGATTTACTGCGCCGCCCCGCTATTGGCGGACTCGCACGTAATAGCGAGATCGAGAGTCGATAATCAGCTCGCAGTAGCTTATACCAGCACCGTCGGACTTCGATTACGATCGGTTATCGACCCCAAAAGGGGATTACTATTGGAGGATCGCTCTATCGATCTGCCAATCACTAGTTCGACTGTGACGGTAAACTGCCAGCTGATCGACTCCGATCCCAACGATCGTTAATCGTTCTCGGTCGTTCTATCCGAAAACGTCGCGCGTCTCTTGACCGGTTTTCGCGAGTAAGTCGATTCGCATATCGGGGTTCACGGACACTAAACGTGAATGTATCTATCGCTATCTATCAAGGGAAAACTCTTGTAATATCTCACGCTCTTTATTCATCAAATCTCGCCAAAACAAGCTGGTGTTTTTGGCTTGATACACACCTCATTGTACATAGTTTCAGTTACAATATTTAACGAACCCTAGTTGGGGAAATAAAGTTTGTTTTTACGTGAAGTGACTTGTTCTAACCCCTTCTAATCCGTAACAATGATTAAAGAAGGGAGAAATATCTGCACAGCTCCTGTAGCTTGCAATCTACTCATGATATCGTACATTATTGAAATTATGAATAATATTAAAATTCGCGCGAAGCAGCTGGTTCTTCGAACGAGACACGGACAAGCGGATCACGTTTAAGCATACAGTATACATCGAGAAGAAAAACAACTTGTCAATGAGACATCGAGGGCTCTCGGTACGATAGCGTGTAAACCGCACATCCGGTGGTGTATTTGGATTCGACGGAAACGCGTGTAGACCGCTCCGCTGTACGAGAAGCTGAAATATTCATCGGCCCTTTCCCGTGTCCACTTTGTCTTCCCTTTCTCGTCATTTATCGATCGCCGTATATGTCGCGGATAAGTCAGCTGCCCCTCTATCGAAACGGGGAGGATACTTAAAGGCTGTCTGCCATTTATCGGCACAACACAGTCCGTGTGTAAGCAAAACATTCAATTCCAGTTTAGCGTGATAGAATCGTTTCATATTGTTCTGCTTTCCCGAGGAATAGAATACGATGCAATTCGGACAAAATTGTTATACTTTCAATCTTGAGACTCGAGGTCAAATTTTTAGGAAGCTTACGTCAATCTCCACTAAACAGAGGGTGCAGAATTCCGCTACTACAGTCGGAGCGTACAATTTCATTACACACTGTACACTTATCCCTCCCAGACGCATATTTGTTTACTCGTCGAGCACTCGAGCGACCTAATTGCTCGAAAACAGCGGCAATTAAGCGTGTACCAGCGTTACACGGTTGTAGTACAGAAAACAGACGCGGCGCGACAGGAGCACGACAACCGTGCTCACAGAAAAATCGAGCGAAAGAAGCGCGTCGCGTCGCGTCGCTGAAGAAGCCGGTACGGAAGAAAAATCGTTGTTGCTTCTCGGGGGTGAAATTCGAAAACGCGAAAGAGCGTGTCGAGAGTGCCGGAGGGTTGAGAGCTGTTCCGGCCGCTGGTATCGGTGAATTCTCTCTCTTCGGTGGTCTCTCTCCTAAAGTTCTTCTCTCTCTCTTTCTCTGTTTCTCTCCGTCCACTCTCTCTCTCTCTCTCTCTCTCTCGCTTTATCACCATAGTGTGCTGCGGCGAGCGAGCGAGCTTGTGTATCCGAAGGGACTGAACGTTGGGGAATCCAATGTATCATCGTGCTAACAATACGAGCTACAGGGGCGAGAGGGGGTGATAGGGGATGGCCAGAGGGGGAAGAATCGCGGGAGGGAACAGAAAGAGGAGGGAAAACGCCGCCGGTGGCAGGGCGTCCGTGCTACGGGACGGCCCCACACCAGCCACTTTGTTCGGATGGTTATTTATTACTTATTGAAGCGGTCTTGTAATTTCCTCGCGTGATATACTACCGGCGGAAAAATAATATCGGCCGCGTATGCATTATGTATCTGCGGCCGGCGTTACCTACGGGGCAGGGGGTATGCGGGGGACGGGGCCGCCGATTTTGTTGCACGCTGCCTTCGGACACGAGGAAACACGTCTCCCTCACCCTCCCCCGTGTTATACTGAGTTCGAGCAGGATGTAACAGGACAGCGTGCATGCCGCGCGCACCCGCCTCGGCTCTATTTAATGTTGCCTGAATTACTGCCACCTCCGCTCAATTATTCAGCCCGAACGGTCCGTCCTCGAATCGGTCCTTCCCGAATCAGTTCCTTTCGCCCGCTTGCCTACTCGTTCGCCAATTCGCCCGTTTCGATCTCGGGAATCTTGTATTAATATTTTATTTCAATATGTATAACGAGCCGTATCCTTACATTTGTTTTGTGGTTAATCGAAACATTTTCCGCATTGAAAATCTGAATAATTAGAAAGATAAAATTAATTTGCTCGATCCGATAATCTTTACCAGTCCTTCCTACCTTGTATATATTAATTGAATCGTTTGAAACACTTCTCAGGATCGTTTTTTCAAGTGGTTAGCTACATCCAGAATTAATATGAAATTATTATTAGAAACACAATCGACTGTTTTAATTTCACCGCTTTAAATAGCATCTTGCTCGGCAGATGTTTCGCAGCCTCGATAATTCCCGATTCATGGTTCCGGTTCACAATGGCGTTAGCTATAGTCGCTGGGAGAAGGAGGAGGTACTAGCAGCTGCGGTCGTCCTCGTTTCGCGATTTAAATCTCATAAGCGTGATTTATCGTAAATACCCGTAGCCTCGGCGAGCTGACGCGGCGCAGCACGGCGGGAAACTTTCCTTGGGTTTCCTTTGTTTTCCCGCGGAAAACGAGTTGATAGAGCGTCTCTACATAGCAGACAGCGAGTTCAATCTCTTGTGACGTCCACCTCAGCCCGAGTCTCAGGTTTGGTCTCAGATTCGGTCCTCAGCCTACAGATCCTCCTAGCTTCCTCATTTTTTCTCCGGGTCCCTCGTACCTCGTCCTGCCCCTCGGCATCCACGCTCTACCCTTTCAAAACTTTTCTACTCGACGTCCCCGAAACTTTCAAATCACTCCCCCGGTTTCCCCAGGAGCTTTTTAAAAATTCATCCCCTGGCACGGGCAGACCGAGGCACCCCGAAGCTGTCGAGGAAATCGCGGGATGGATCGGGATCTTCGCCCGGGAACGAACCGAACGTTTAATTTGTAATTGAAATGCGGAGGAACCGCTCGAGTCCCGGGAAATGGACGATCGAAATGGCAGCCGCGGCGCCGGAGGTCCTCCTCCGTCGCCGGGAATTAATATTTCTGGAGGGCCGAAAGCCTCCACAAGAAGAAGAAGCTGAAACGGAGGCTGAAGGCCACGCGAACCCGTATCCTAATGAATTGACGAGGAACCAGAAGGGAGAGACAGAGAGGGAGGAGCTCTAGACCGGCACCCCTCGTTCGAGTGTTATCGATTCGATTCATTATCAAGGTTTAATTGCGCCATAAGAGCAAGCCAGCGCGAGAATTATAGCCGGCGTTATTAACCCCTCTTAGTAGCCGTTTATAATTTCACTTGGACCACCGGGCTCGATATTAACGGTTTGCTCCTCCTACCTCGATCCTCGCCTCTACCTGTTATTCCCTTTAACAGTCCTCGTAGAAATTCATCGATATACCGCGATATACTCGCTCGAGCCAATCGGTTCGCCGAGTTTTTTTCGCCCACCACGGGTCTAATTTTCGCTCTCGCTTCCCCGTTCCGAATACGCGCGATCCTATAATCGACGAGCATATTGGGACGCGCAAACGAGATTATCGATCGATCGCACCCCCTCATCCTCTCTTCTCCCACCCTCTTCTACACACACTGCTGACACCAACCCCTCGATCCTCCGACAGGCTGTTTTGTTCAATTTTTGCCACACCCTCCTCCCTCGCCGACCTCTTTCTCGTTAAATCGCTGTTAACGACACTTGAATCCAGACAGCAGGCACGACGCGTAAATCTAATTCGATTGCTGTGTATGTGGTTTCAGCGATGATTCGAGGTTTCGGCTACGGAATTTCGTTCTATCCTTCCAGTCAGATTTTTCTGTAATTCTATACAGTACGGGAGTTGCCTAACTATTATCTTCACCTGTGATCGCAGAGATCGTTTTCGAATCATGGAATTTCGTTCAAAGTATGGTTTACAGTAATTTATAAAATCGACTGCGAATTTTTGTTAATTTCTATTCCATTCCTGTTTCTCCCCACTGACATGGACAATTCCTTCGTAAAAAAAGTCCCTAGTCGACAGGCGATTGTCGAAAATAGAAAAACGAAAATTTGGTGGTAGGGTGAAGAAGAATCCGGACGAGCGATCGGTTATCGTGGCAGTGAAGGTTGGCAGAGACAAACAGGCCGTCGCAGAGATTCCGGGGGTAACACCGTTTCCGGCAAAAATAGTCGATCCAGCGTAGATCGGTTTCCATCTAATCCGGGATCTGTTTCGGACGCGCGGCGGGCTCCGATATCCCGTGTATCGGGAACCGGGTTGGAACCTGGGGGCTACATGTTACGTTACAAACCATGCGCAGAGAGGAACGGGACGGACTGACAGTGGTAAAGCTCGCGCTCACGCAGCGAGGACGATGCGAAACCGGCGAATGGCCGAAGAGTCAAGGCCCGGCTTAAAGGGAGAATCGATCGCGCGTCTATCTCGGACCGATATCCTGATGCCGGATCCTGGAATCGAGATTCCGGGTCCCAGTGTCCTTTGGTTCCGGCTTAATGGCGCTTGAAACGCAGTTTAATCGCGGATTAAACGTGATCGACTGGTGCACCGATGCGATTAGAAAAAGCCGAGGAAAAGGCTCGTCTTGCCAATCTAAGCGCTTTCCTCTGTGTTTTCAATCTCGGAATTCCGTTGATCGCGAACACGTTGCACGAGACTGTTGGCTAACCGGTGGACCACGTCACCAATTTGAATTAGGTTGGACTGAAAGGTTTTTTCGCAATGTGCACATTGAATATTGTTAGACAACACGAGCGTATATATATAAACATATTCTACGTGTACCACACGTTCTAGCACACGTTCTAGCTCACGTTCTAACACAAGTACTACCACACGGTCTATCATACGTTCTTTCACACGTTCTTGTACACGTTCTAGCACACATTTTCGCACATGTTTCAGCACATATTGTACCATATGTTGGAGTACACATTCTAGCACACAGTCTAGTGACGTGCCGGTGTCTAAAGCACAGAAACATGCAAGTCAGTCTTCTGGGTGATCGAACCTGCCGAAATGAGTGCAAATTCGTCAGCCAGCGTCATTAGGGTGCAGTATTATTAGGTAACCAGGCGTCGACAGGATCTCCGAGCAAAGTAGCTGGTCGCCGGAGGCGGAAGCGAAGCTGTCGGGACCCGATAAGGTCTATCCCTTTGCCTTTCCGTTCCGGCACGTTGAATGAAGCCCTCGTTTTCGGGATTGTCACGGACGCCACGTCACGGGAATGAACGGGGCTCTAGTTTTCCTTTTCTCCTTTTTTTGCCGAGCCGCGCCCTCGTTGCCAAAGGATACAAATCACAAGCGGACCGATGAAAAGACCGCGGGAAGAATAATTCCTTTCTTTCGCGTATAATAATCTTGCCCGGTGATCTCGTTCGCTTTTCTTCGCTTCCCTCAGCGACTCCGACTCCGTCTGCGACTGTTGGACCGGCGACGAAATTAATACGCCTCGTTCGCGAAAGGTATCCGGGACGGATTCCTCCGCCTTCAAAAGAACTCCATAACCACCGTAAGAGACGTTAGTCACAATGGGCCCGAGGAACCCCATGTTCGAACCCACGGACGTCTTTATTACGAAATGCTTGGCCATCGAGTGAACAGACGGGAAATATTTATCCGAACCGGCGCCGACTAGCCTTTTCTCCCTGCCATTGCTTAGTGGGCTGTCAAAACATTGGACGATTTGTTACATGGCTACATTACAATTTGGTCAATCGCATGCATAAACATTCAGGACATTTGTTAGCGATATTCATCGTTCAAACAATATTGGGAATGTTATAACGTTTTCAATATATCTCTGAAACAATATTAGTTCTTCTATCAAGTTACTCGAGCATACATACGTTCAATACTGTTTTTCACTTATAACATACGTCGAAACAATTCTTTTAACTACCGCGATTTTCATCGAATATTTCGGGTCAGAGGTGGTCGATTCGCGGAAAAATTCGACTGCACGATGGACCGGTCAAAAAGTATGCGCCGTTGTTTTTCGAGAGCCTACGGAATCGCGTTATGAGAGAAACATTTTTATATCTCCCACGGTTAACCGTTCTTTCAGTTGCACGATCGCGCGACACGTGTGTGTGTGTGTGTGTGTGTGTGTGTGTGCATGTATGTATGTGTGTGTGTGTGTGTGTGTGTGTGTGTGTGTGTGTATATATATATATATATATATATATATATATATATATATATATGTATGTATGTGTATATATATAGAGAGAGAGAAGGAGAGAGAGAGGGATTTAAAATAAAATTCTGCGATCGCCGCGCGCCTCCGACGAGCACAATTACATTATGAGTCTCCGTCGAACGAGGCTCGGTTGAAAGTCGACGATGTTTCGGTAATTCAATTGCCGGCCGTTGAAAGCGAAGCAAATAGGAATCCAATAAAATCAAAACCAGCCGGATTTTTCAATAAACGATCACAGCCGTGGCAATAAGTGTACCGATCGAAAGGGCTAACCGCGTTAATTTGATTGCACGGCTTTTCCCCCGATGCGCGCCGCTCCCTCTTGCTCTTCTACACGCGCCGTTTCCACGCCAAATCGCACTGAATTCGTCACATAGTCATCAATATTTTTGCACACTCGTGGCACTCGTTGCACATCTTCAAAAATCAATTTTCGCTAAAATTTTAGTTGTAGTATAGATATATTCATTCCTAATTATAAAAACTTTAATGGATTAATAAAAATTTTCTACGTGAATTACAACAAACATTATTAAAGACAGTATTCTCGAGAATAATGTAATAATGATAATATTATCATTTAGAAGCAGTGTTGCCAGTAAAATTGTGTTCTGGAAATCCTCATAGAAATGTAGCTTAAGAAATGAAATAACGATTTGCGAATACTAATATCAAGAGACAGGTCACACCGTAAATGCATAGAGTCCGCAGTTCAGTAATTAATAATGCGTTATTAACAGGGACATGAATTCTGCCCAGCTTTTTGCGATTCTGGTAGACTGTGCAACGGTTTCCAACTGATTGGGGTTCGAGTTAGAGCCAGACTATAGTCGGGTCTCGAATCGAGTCGAGTCGCGACCCTTTAGCAGAGATGCGTGAAATTCGTAATAAGGTTTCGTGGCTTGACTTGCCGTGACCCAGGGGACGATGAAGTTAAACAGAAGTGGATACGTCGAATAAACGAATGAAACCGAATCTAGGCCAGCAGCTGGGGGAAGGGAAACCGAGTCGAGCCGAGCCAGTCTCTGCGAGTCTGGGCGACGAGCCGAATGACAGAGACGGAAACTGACGGATAAAAAGAGAGAGAGAGAGCACAAGAGAGTGGGGGGTAGCCGCGTGAAAAGAGGTTCGTCGCGAGACGATTTCATCGTAATTACTCGGGGAAAAGCGATGGAAACTCGTTTTGTCTGACGGAGCGTGCGCGAGGACAATTAACGCGATCCATGTTAATTTGCGGCCTCGGCCTCGGCTCCGGCTCCAGCTCCGTCAGCTATCTTCGAGAGCTGAAATCTTTAATTGGATGCAGGGAAATAAATAAGAAGGTCGGTCTGGACCGGCCCAGACCGGGTACAGTGATCCGGGGTGGGGTGTGGGGGTTGGTTACTTTTGAGGGAAAAAGCCTCAGAGGGAATCGAGAGCAACCGCGAATCTGGCCGTTTCAATTTCAACGAGTTCGCCTGAACAAATATTCTTAGATAAAGAGAGCTCGGGAACCGTCTGCACGAACGAGCCTGAATGCCTAATGGTGCCGGAGTATCCGAGTAACTATCTGCCTACCCTTCATCCTCTCTTCTCTCTCTCTCTCTCTCTCTCTCTCTCTCACTCTTTCTATCTTCCTCGCGAGGTGGCGACTGCGTGCACGCCGGCTTTGTGCATCGAATATATCGCCGAGGTCTACCGGTGACACTGAAATTCAATATCGACTCCAAAACGATTTTACTGTCGCCAAGAATATTGAAATAACAGAGATTTCTGCCGCGGTTCGTCTGCTATCCTGCACGGACTCCAGTCTTCATCGTCTCTGTTTTCCGAGCCCTCAGACTCGGTCTCGATTCCCAGGGAACTCTCCTGTAAAGACACAGATTAACAGACTTTTGTTCCGCGGATTTCCTCGGCTTAAAAACTTCGTTTCCTGAAGACTTTCGGTACGTAGATGAATATAAGGACTGTAGAACTTCAAGCAAATCCAAAATGGCTACCGGGACTGGCGAGGAATTATCGAAAGCATTCCATGTCCGAAGAATAATGGACAACCTAACAATTTGTACAAAAATTTATTTTTTAGAATTGAAAAATAAAAAAATCGTATGTTGTATTTTTCATTTAAAAAGAACATATTTCCATATGCATCACAACGCACGTCCAAAATAATAATAATACTGAAAAGTGTTGAAGATTTTTATTGCAGGATTTGATAAACCCCGCGTGACCGACCACGTGATTAATCAAGGGTTCATTAATGTGACTGAATTCCATTAGAAAAAGTACCTACAGGGACATTTCTAAAGAGCTCCGTAAATATGTAAGACTCGCCGTATAAACGTTAGATTTTGCTTCGCTAAAGCTCGGTGTCTTCGGAAGAAATCTCTGCGGACCGTTTCCGCGGGTGGATCGAAACGGAGCAAGAAAGAATCAATTTTTTGAATCGTCAAGAGCAGGGAACGCCGTTAAAGCAATTTCCATTGGCAACGGGCCGAGTGCCAGCGATCTCAAAGAGTTGGCAGTTGTTTGTGTTTGTGCTCGGGAGTATCGGGGGTTGAGCCTCTCAGATTCGCGGAAGACATCCGCGACCCCGTCAAAGGGAAGTAGATACGCGCGTTTATATTTGAAAATAGAATGGAAAATGATTTGACGACCGAGAGAAAAAGAAAGAGAGGTTGAGAGGGAGTGAGTGTGCGGTAGTCCCGAAGTAGAAAGCTCTCCGGGAAAAATAAGGTAAGTGGCGACAGCCTTGATATCCAACTACCGGGGTTTCGTTCCCGGCCGTCCGCGCGCCGAGCCACGGTTTCGAGAAAATCGAATTTCCCCGCGAACGTGCGAAATCGATAAACGGATTTTACGAGGAGTTTAGCACGGAACTGGGTCGACCGTGTCTAAACAGTCCCGTGACGCTTCATGGCTCATATTAATTCAATATTTAATCGACGAGTCCTTGTATGTTCGAACCCGGAGCCACGTCTGATTATTTCGTGGATTCAATTGCGACTGTACACATACATACGACCACCTGCATGTACATGTTCATGTCCCTGACCGAGCTCGAACGACTAACGCTTCCCCGATTAGCTCGTATTTATTTTTCATGCGAATCAGTCGAATCAACTTTAATCGGATACGATTTTTATCGGTGATACCATCCGCGGCTTATTTTTCCAACGAAAAACCCCTTTGGACCTAATTACCGATGAACACTATACCAGTGATCAATATTCTTTTTACATGTTGTTAGTAGATGTCGATCGCAGACATTGAAGACATATACATTTTGCAACACAAACGGTCTTGTTGCGAGTCCATTTTCACACTATTTTTCAGACTACAGAACTGTATGCAAAATTCTGGGTTGAAAATATTGTAATTCAAACACTTTTATAGTTCTATCAAAATCCTATCAAAATCCGCTACTCTAGTTCAGTCCCTTAAATTCTTGCGGAGTGTTTTCATCGACGCGCAATGATACAAAACTTGTTTCTTACGCGAATAAAATTCAGTAACAGTTTCCGTTTATGGGTATCGGGTATTTATTTGACAGCCGTATTGCGGATCAGCCTGTATTTATTTTGCAGTCGAGTCGACGCTAATCGGATACCCTTTCCACGGCCTCTTTATAACGATAACTCGATCGATATCGACATCGATCGCGACGGACAACAGCGATGGCGGACTGCCCGAAAAGAGGAAGCCGTAGAACTGTCGAGGGAAAATCTGTAAAAGATTTAGCCATTCCATAAATCGGTATTGTATCCGCGTAAAATGATGATGGACGGGACGCGAAAAGAGTTCGGTGTTTTACACGCTCGTAAAATTCGCCAGCGTTTTAATAAATTTTCGACATTACGTTAGGGCAAGAGAGAGTCGGGGGAAGGAGGAGGAGGATAGTGCAGGCAAAGAGTTACGAGTGCGTTTATCGATTACCGAAACTTCGTCTGTACATTCACGGCGCGAGGAAGCTAGGTTCGCATATAAAACAGGTGATTTATCTCTGACCGGTCTTTCTAACGAGTTACTCGACAGCGTCTTATCCTAGACCCCTTTGCGAAAACTTCCCGCAAACTTATTTATCGATTATTTCCTTGAAACGTACCCGTAATTCTATCAAATTATTATTAGTATCCGCTTGGTGTACACGGGATGGCCTCGTTTTTTATGCACAGTTAGATTCGCGATACCCGAGGTCAATCGTGCATTTTGATACTGTTATACATCGTTGAGCTTTTGATAAAATCTGGAAGATTTCAACGAAATTAATATTGTCTTATAGATCGATAGACGATTTCAAACACTTACGTATTTTTTGACTTTTTCGAATCGAAATGAAACACCAATTTGTTGCTATTTTAGTACGGTGATGTGGGGTATGTGCAGACTACATAGTTTTTGTAAACATTAATTATAAACCTGTGTATTTTCAGTCTGGTATGTAAATTAATTAATGTTACGTGGGATTCTAATTTTTCTTGAGAAGTTTCATTTTTATAGGATATTGTACAAACTATCAAACTACTCTGCATCTGTCCCGAAAATAGGTAAGAGTTAAAAATGCTTTCAAACCTTGTTTCAAGTACTACGGGGCAAGAAAATAAATATTAACTAGCCTGCTATAAAATGCTTTTAATTGCATTAAATTATGTTGTTTAGTTTTATAGTTTTTCATTCTTAAACAAACATATACTTTTGGGTTGTTCGGAAAGTCTCCACCGATTTTTGGAGTAAATTGAAAACGAAAAAAATTGTACTAACACTCAAGTTTATTGAATTAGATATGCGCCATTTTGTTCGGTGACGGTTAGCTTTCTGTTGGGAAGTTTCATTACCCCACTCTCATAAAACATCCCTGGTTTATCGCACATTAACTGCCTAGTACGCACTTACCCCATCGCGATAGTCTACACTTGCCCCATGTAATAATATTTACAGGGCAAGAGTGGAATAGTGTATTTCTCAATAAATTAAAAAAATGCAATAAACCGTTTAATTAATATAAACTTACATCAATATTTGTTGTACTCAACTAAAATAAAAACATAGAATATATAATTAACTTATAAACTATTGCAGGCTTCGAGTAATCCCAAAGTTGTACTT
Source organism: Lasioglossum villosulum (assembly GCA_963971365.1). Classification (NCBI taxonomy): domain Eukaryota; kingdom Metazoa; phylum Arthropoda; class Insecta; order Hymenoptera; family Halictidae; genus Lasioglossum; species Lasioglossum villosulum. The sequence continues at coordinate 28,724,843 of OZ020499.1, forward strand.
CTCACGTGACTTTGTAGCACTGGTTGATTTAAGCGAAAGGGAAACACCTTTATTCTTGGGCGATATCTATGTCGAATAGTTCATACTAACTTATAGTATATTAATAAATACAAGCTAGACAAAAATCGCTGATATTATAATAAAAATAACCAATTTATACACTTGACCTGTTTACGCACTCACCCCACTCGACCTTATTTAAACTCTGGAGAAAATGTAAACCTGCAATTATTAAGTACTTTGCAAAATTTCTGAAAGTATAGCGAATCTACCTGACTGTTTCAGTGGAGGTTACTAAGAAAAAAGTCTTGAATCGGAAATGGTCAATGTTTAAAATAATCTAACTTCATGAAAAATGATAGGATCCACGAGACCTTGGGAGAGTTAATTTCGTCGTATTCCCAACCCAGCAGTGCAGGATCGACATAAATAAAATCGTACGCCCGGCCTCGGGAGGGTTAATTTCATCGGCTTATATTTCCGGCGCGGTAGGGCAAATCGGTATAAAAAAATTTTGCGTAGATCTCAGGGGGGTTAATTTCGTCGGCATATATTTTCGGAGCAGCAGGGAAAATCGATGCAAGACAAATTTTGCGGAGATCGGAACCTCTAGGGGTTCATTCTGCCAGGGCACTTTTCACGACAGTAATTCCGTGGCCCGTTCGATTCTCGGGCTTGTGGTCACGTTCGCCATGAGGTGTTTCTGCGTCGTAAAAACGTCCGCGAGTTGCGTAACTTTGGCGGCGTTCGTCGGGCCAACGACCCCCGGTTCCCATTCTGGTTCCCGTTCTGGTTCCCGTTCCGGTGGCAAGGTATGGGATGCGCCTTGCAAACGAACACGCGTACTCGGCTCGGCCGAAAATTGCAACCGGGATTGGTTCGAAACCGCCGGTACCGATCGGCCACGTTCCAGAACGCGCACGTACCGCCCGAAATCCCTGATTTACCGCTCGAGGACCGCGCTCGCTATTCTCGCCAGGCGGAACGTGGCACACAGACACACAGATCCGCTCGATAATCTATGTGCAAGTCGAACACAGCCGAACGTAGGCGCGTGCATCTACTTATGCGAGCTTGCATCGCCATCCCCTTTCTCACCCTCTCGGCCCTATCTGCATCGTGAGAGGCTGCGCGCCCAACTGCACCCTCTGTCACCCTCACAGCACGATACTTTAGCGAATTCGCCATCTACCCAGTTGTTAACATCTAAATTTGAGGCCTACTTTCACTCCCTACATTGGGGTCGTTGCAAATTATAAAGATGTTAACGAGGCTAAGTAGGAATACGGAAGCTCGTAGAGAATCGAGCGCCTACCGAATCGGTCTAGATGTAACATCAAAACGGGCCTCGAGATCCAATTTCCGATCTAAGCAGAAGAAAAGAAAAAGAAAAGAAGGAGCAGACGCCGAACAGGTCGGTGCCGAAACGAGCTGGCAATTGCCACATTATATAGTTCCCGCTACTCAAGATTACAAGGCACGTGAGCTTTAAGCTCTGCAATAATGTTCGCGTTCAAGCCTCCCGGACGCTAAGGACACGCGCGACTCGAATGCTTCACACCGAGACCTCAAATTATACAAACGTGGAATTACTGTCTTTTTCGGTCCCGGTAAAACCCAGCTGAATTTTACGTTTTCTCTCTGGATCGTAACTGCTTAAAGAAAGAGTGAGGGGGAGGAGGGAGAGAACGATCTCTCCCCCGGTCGTGTCTCGCAAAAATACCTTCCAAATTTATTATAGGGACCAAGCTTGTCTCGACCGAGATTCTCCTATTCTATGGAGTCTGAGCCGGGCATGACTCAATTCCTCTCCTGAATTCAAGATAGCACTGTCTATTCGAACGACGGGTCACTATAATTCATTCACGCACGGTGGCTCGCGAGTTCCAAATAAACCCTGAATGTAACCGAGTGAATCCCATTTGTTTATTCTTGTTTTATTATTTCTTTTGGCAACAATTCTGGGTCATTTATGACTATGAATTCCCAAGGACCTAACATTTGCATAAAGATCTGGCTCTTGTTGATCACAAACTTCATTCTAGAATCAATGCCTTCTAAGTTGGCTCTAGTTAGTTCATGGCTCTCAATTTTGACGCACCCTATAAGTGAAGTCCTAGAGTGCAATCTTTGCTTATAATGACTCATGATCTCTACAAAATCTAGCCATTGAAGACAACAGTAAAGTCTCTCTACGATTAATGCCCCGAGTGGGCGTGATTTATTGGAAGTTAATTTAGACAATGTACCAGCTCAACCGATTAGTGTTTACATAGAAAATTAAATACTCTGAATTCAAAATTCAAAATCCAAAATTCATTCACGTTAATCCGTTTAGCTCGTATCATGGCGAAGAAGTCGGTAAGTTCGCAAAAGTTCGGGGGAAAGTTTGTTTCCTGTTTTTCCGCGGGAAAAACGCCGAGTCGGTGAATTGCGTCGGGGCGTGTCGCGGAGAGAGACGGAGAGGATAATGCTCGGGCAGCATGGCAGGGACTCGTGTAGCGGCGGCGAGGATCTAAAATATTCGAATCGTCAAGTGTGTTGAACGCATCAACCGGCGACGGGACAAAGGGGGAGACCGAGTGGAGGCTAGGAGGCGAAAGTACTCGGAGTGCTCTCTCACGCGAGACAACGAGGTTGACGGAACGGGCGCGTGCATTTACGTCCGTCGTGTAGCTCGAGCAAGGGGCGGAGCGACAACAGCAGCAACCGTGGTGGGAGAACGTGGACATAGAGCGAGAGAGATCAAATGAGTGTGTGCGAGTGAAAAAGGGAGAGTGGGGAAGAGAGTACGGTGGGAGAGATTAACGAGTGCAAGGTATAATTGCCGGGACACGCAAAACGTCGAGCCACTCGAGCCGATCTTCAGAGCGAGGTAGGAGGAAGAAAGGGAGCAGGGTGAAAGAAGGCGAGAGTCAAGAGGGATAAACGAGGCGAAGACACAGAGGCCGAACACGACCGACCAAGGGAGAAGTCTAGAACGTGAACGAAGAGCAAAAGAGACGTAAACAGAGTGTGAGAGAAAGAAAGAGTCGTAGAGGCGGGTAGAAAGGTCGTTACGCTGTGGAGAAGCAGCGACAATGCCTCAACTTTAAATCTAGACGAGGAGGGACGAGCAAAGGACGAGAGAGGCAGCACGCTCGCTCTAGCGCAGCAAAAGAGGATAAGATCAGCGAGAAGAAATGAAGAGAAGAGAAAGCACCCAGCGTAGATCCGTCTGTCTGTTCGTTTGCCTACGAGCGTCAGTGTTTTGTAAAATTTAAGGAGTTCTTCGCGAAAGGGTGGCGTGGCGTTCCGTGGCGTGGCGTGCCGCGCTGTACCGGTGTGGTGTGGCGCCGGAGAATGGGGAATGAAAAGCGGGGACAGAGATTCTCTGGCCGACTTCGGCACTGTATGCACTGGTGTAGAAAAAATTTTTGCGCCTAAGTGTCTCTTTAAATTCAACGTTAATTACGCGAACACAGGCTTCTCGAGAGCTCTCCTACTCTGTCTCTCCGTGAATACGGCACAATTTTTAATTCTTCGTATTGTCGCGCATAACGATCGACAGTAAAAATACCACTCTCCGAAGATTCACGGGAATAGCCGACCAGTCTCCGAGACGTTGGCCATTCGTTGGATCGTCGTCGATCGTTCAGGACGAACGTAAACGATGTTGCGCACGCGTTCGGACTCCTCCGATTCCGCGCCAATGCACACTCACGATGTCAGCCGGATAACACATCCAGTATACGGCTGAGAAAAGCGGGACACGGCTCTCCAGGGGCCTTTAGACGCATTGGGTATCGCGTGGAACACGTCAGAATCTTCGTTCCCGCTGCCTTTATAATTTTCTATTGGATGAACCGCCCTGTTCCATTTAATTTGACCCAGAAGCGGTCTATCCTTGCAACGCTGACGTTTCTTCTATTATGGTTAATGTGTGTGTGTGTGTGTGTATATATATATACTATTAATTTCCGTTAAATTAAAATTTTTGTTTCATATTTTTCCTTCTAAAAAATTATTCAGTTGAAAAATGGCGAAAACTCTACTTAGTAACACCAAAAATACAAGAGCAGTGTCTGACTAATGCCGTCACATTCTACTCGGAGCGCCACGAGGCAGAAATCGCTTAGAATCTTCGTTCCCGCTACCTTTATAATTTTCTATTGGATGAACCGGCCTGTTCAATTTAATTTGACCCAGAAGCGGTCTATACTTGCAACGCTGACGTTTCTTCTATTATGGTTAATATGTGTGTGTGTATTGTATATATAGATACTATTAATTTTCGTTAAATTAAAATTCTTGCTGTATATTTTTCCTTCTAAAAAATTATTCAGTTGAAAAATAGCGAAAACTCTACTTAGCAACACCAAAAATATAAGAGCAGTGTCTGACTAATACCGACACATTCTACTCGGAGAGCCACGAGGCAGATTGTATATATATATACTATTAATTTCCGCTAAATTAAAATTCTTGCTTTATATTTTTCCTTCTAAAAAATTATTCAGTTGAAAAATGGCGAAAACTCTACTTAGCAACACCAAAAATACAAGAGCAGTGTCTGACTAATACCGACACAATCTACTCGGAGCGCCACGAGGCAGAAAACGCAAGAAAGTCGTCGTTTCCCCAGTTTCGAATCGGATTCCAGTTGGGAACAGGGAACACGCTCCCGGTGATTTTTCGATCATCCGTGCCAGCTATGATTAGATGGTTGGCGTTAAGCCATCAGCAGCGCGTAAACAACCGCAACGCTCGAACCTCGAACGCTGCGAGGTGAGGCACGGGTCCGGAGGGGAATCGATTCACAAAGACCGTTCGCGAAACAAATTACGCGTCCGATAGATTGTAGCTGTTCGGGGCTGCGTTTACACTGGCGAGCTTTGAAAATCATTACGTAGCTGCGCCCGAGCGGCGTTATTCAATTATTCGTGGAACGAGAGACTCGGAATTAACGGGGAAAACAAGGGCGCCGCCGATCGATACTCCAGGCCAAAACCGATCAACAACTGGAACGCTCTTACTTTTGTCGCGAGCATCATTCCCGTCACCGATACATATTTAATGTGCACATAGCGTTCAGAAGTCCGTTTGCTAGACAACATTCCATTACTCGTAGGTGATACGAACAAATATTTTAGACGAAAGTTTTAGGGTACAGAAAAGAGAGTATATTGATTATATTTATTTGACTGTGCACTTTATTTTTAATTATTTAAAACAACTAATTCTAAAACACTAGAATACTTGGGTTCCCGCAACTATTTTTATTTTTGTATTTATGTATTCTGATAGGTCATTGAAAGTCAATTACAATAGATATCTTAACATCAGCGTGAAAGTTGATTTTTCGATATCTGTCTGTTCTGTTGAACACAGAAGGGAGTTCGGAAAGGGAAAACGTGTGGAAAGCGTGTGCGGAGAGGTATGGGGAGAAAGACGATAAGAAAAAGGTGCATGTTTAACCGACAAAACTATGTTTATTGAGACAATCGGTAGTCGAAAATGGGTGACGTCGAAACGGATTGGCACGGTCTACAGTGAACTAGACAATAGATGGAAACCGGCAAGCGGAAAAGACTGCTAACGAAAAGAATGAGCGCGATTGCGTACCGTCTGGATCGGTTATATTGATACTAATTATAATAGATTCTAACGGCGAGTTGCTGACTGCAATTAGCTGTGGTTCACGGTAATCATGTGATCACGCATCGCGAGCGCGTTACCGGGAATTGTTAAAAACAGCGGATTTACGTACGGCGAATTCTCAGGAGCGTGTATCCTGGGACCACGATACGCGGGGGAGCACCAAGGACCGTATCACTCGACTTTGACAACTTACAACTACCTTAATTTTTACGTTTAATCCTAAACACTGTCCATGGTCAACGCACCGGTGCGGTGCGTCAAACGCGAACAAGAAGAAACAGAGAGAGAAGAAGGGGAGAGAACATAAGAGGGTGCGGTTCGTTTATGTCAGGAAAGTTGACACGAACTATCCAATATTGGAAAAACAAACGGAGATATTGACTCGCCGTTAATAAAATGACAATATTAAATTATCGGGAACGCAATATTACTCCGATATTGGGTCACTGCTTAATATGGGTATGCCAGGCGGGTCGATACGGAACAAATAAAAAATCTAATTTCGCCCGGTTATGCTTTGCTTCCGGTGCACCGCATCCGATCGGCTCCCTGGTCGACGTGCGTTAATCGGCGCTCACGATTCTCCTGGTTCGAAGCAGCCCCCGTTTCCGGTGTACGGACTCTATCGAAACCGACGCCGCCTCTGGCTCGTGCAACTTTCACTGCGGGGGTGTGCGCATTCCCTCTCCGTTAAATGCATCAGCTCGTAGCGACGAGGCCGAAGAGAAGAGGGGAAGGAAACGTGCGGAGACGAATTTCATCAAACTTGTCTCTGCTGGAGGCCGACCAACCGGATGTTGTTTTTCGGGGACGATCCGTATCCCGCGATCCTGCGATCCCATTTCGGTGATAAATGCTCCGAGGAAACGACAGGTGCTGCCTGCTCGGCCCGATCGAGCACGATTGTGGAGAACTGTGCGTCCTGGTTCGAGGACTTTGCACAATGGACGGTGTCCATTAGCTCGCGGAGCTCGCCAATTAACTTTCGATGCTCTCGGCATTTATCTTTACGGTGCTTCTGGAAGTTTCATTTCGAAGATGAAGTGTAATCTTCAGTTTCCGTGCTTTATTGCTCCACGATTTTTCTTAACTGCAATGATCAACCCTTCGCACTCGAATGGCGACTCTTAAGCGCAAATGAGGACCGTTGCTCAAAGTATTTGTTACATTATTAAAGTACAGAATAAATTAGTGTTTGTGAGAGATGGCCCGGATTAAAACAGCAAATGTGATAAGAATGAATCAACTTTATTTAAACGTCTTTTTCCAGCGATGGACTTGACGAGACTGTTTGTTGTTCGTTTCGTTTTCGACGTTCGTTTGTAAATAACATTTACAATATATCGGTTGGCGCAACATGAACAACAACTTGCATGTTACATCGTAATTATTGTTATATATTAATTAAACTATATTTGATACATAGAATCGTTTGTGTAGAATTCCCTTTCGTCGTCGAAGGATAGTATTCGAGAGGAACAGTCCCGAGGTAAATACACAGGCACGATGAACGAGGGAGCGTTTTGTCGGCAGCTTGGTTTTTCCGATTCTTTTCTTGTCCCTTTTCTGATGGTGTTGAACCGCGGACCGGACATCGGTGTTCGCCAGCTACTAATGAACTCCATTGAAATGAATCGCCGAACCGATAATAATTAGCGTTCTACGGACTTTCGTTGGCCAGCATTCTGTCTTTTAACGACGAGCGGATCTCCTCTCTATCCCTTCGCGCGCCTACTACCTCTACAACTCTATCCCTCCCCTGTGCTTCTCCGGTCGGTGAAAATGGCGGATCGTAATTACAAAGCGGTGAGCCCCGACGGGAAACGTAGGTGGTCGGTTTTCGGAAAAGGCCGGCTTTGCCACTGACAGCTAGATGAAAAGCCTCGTTAAAATGTCTCTGCGAGTCTAAGCGAGCCCGGCGACGACCATGGGACTCATATCCGCAAGGTTAGGCTGTGCGAAACCAATTCTACAGGGTGTCCCAGTTGTGCGCGAACTTTGCCAACATATTCCACAAGGAAATTTTGACCAAAAGGAATTGCAACACCCTGTATATCGAGGAGTTGAAACGCGGCGCGTCTCCGAGCATCGAGACTAAGTTACCGCCCCGCAGACGCGCGGAACTAATTAAACAGAAATTTAATACGTCGGATTAATTCGGCCGATATGCCGGATACGTTCCCCGGGAAATTCAGCCTTGTGAGGAGTCGACGGATGTCTTCGAGCGTCATCGGCGCCCAGCCATCCGACGCGGAATCATGTTCCCGTAGACTTTCCGAGCTTTATATATAGTTGCTGTAGACGGTTAATCCGAATGCGAATGGTAAATCTACCTTGCTGCGTTTATCAGATGATTTAAGGGGATCCTCCGGGTGTGCTTGGAACAGAAATTGCATCGGAGAATGTCTTCTCATTTATACCTACGTGTCCTATTAATACACTTGTTAAGATGATAGGAATAATAATTCCTTATTCGGGGATTTAAAACTCGCTGTTTATTGTCATTTTGTTAATAGTTGCATACGACTAAAGAGTTCCATTTCGAGTATAAATTCCATTCTGTTGTAAATTACAGCACATTACACAAATTAATTTGTGGACCGTGTTTGTTTATAAGTACAATATAATCTTTCAAGAGAATCAACAAGATCTTCCCGTCCAATAAAACTTGGATAATTCCAGTGAAAAGTTTTCTTAAAATAAATTCTTAAGGCAGCATATGCCTGTTTAAAACTGCCCATACTTTTATAGGACATCGAATCCTTGACTGTTCTACTAACTTTTTAAAATACTCAGCGAAGTCTTCCCTTTCCAGTAAAACTAAATTAAAATCGATCCATACAGTTGTTTTTGCAAAATAAATTTCTAAACACTGTACGTACTCCTTTAAAACTACCCCTATCTTTATAGGACACAGAAGACTGTACTCAGACCATGCTTGTTTAAGCACGGCTCTAAAAATTGTATGAAAGCAAAGTCTCCTCTTTCTATTAACAAGCTGACTGTGCACGTTAAACTTCAGACCGCGTGTACCACGATCTCTCTCTCTCTCACTCTCTCTGTGTGTTGTACACACTGACATATTTATTTAATGCGCTAAAAAAGATATTTTATAACAAGTTTAAGACTGTAGAGTACATTCTCACCAAAAAGAATGAGGCATTATAAAAACTTGAGTATAAAACAAAGCAAATGGCCTGTATGAAAAATCGAGGAAAAACGGCTCAGCACGGAACGTGTTAAAGCAAGACTCAAATCACTCCGTCCAGTGGTTTTTCCAAAATAAATTCCTAAAAATACTCATTTGAGACTACCCTTTTCGTATAGAATTTCCAACGCGTAGGTTCTTCGCGATTATAAAGCGCCCAACATTTTCCCGGGTGTACAACAATTAACACCGCACCTTGCAATACTCGTAGCAAGTCCACGAGCATCGAAGGCTTGTCGTCTCGCGCGGCAACCGAGAAACAACGCGTTCCTTTGCGCGCAGTGCCACGGACGCGGCTTGCGCGAGCACAATAGCTCTCGGAAAAGAAAGAAAGAAAGAATGAGAGAAAAAGTAGGAAAAAAGAGAGTGAGATGAAGAACGTCGGTTTCGAGAAAGCGACGCCGACTGCGGCCTCGGATGCGGGCGGCGTGAACGCGGCTCGCGTAATCTGTAATGAGAAACTGTCAGGTAGCATAACAAGAAAACGTCGGCGCTGTGTAATCAGAAAACAGTCTTGAATCGCCGTGTTTGCAGCGAGCAAGCGAACGTCTCAGCAAACGGGACACACGGACGTTTACCGGTCTGTCCGGCACGTATTGGAATTCCCCGATTCCAGATTGAAAAGGGACGAGCGAGAGATTGTTGCGCGCGCGCGATAAAGAAAGAGAGACTTCTCGCGAGCCGGAGACCTTTTCCGTCCACCTTTGAATTATCGACGCGACAACTTAAAAGACCAGTGGGAGGAGGTGTGCTCGCATTTGCTTGCAGACGTTCCTCGAACCCGTGGAAACGCTCCCGGAGAAATTGCGTCTGATCGAGCGACCTCACGTACTCCGATTTCTCCCAGACCTTTCTCCCTCTCTCCTGCTATATCAAGCTGATTGTTCTACTTTGATTTTAACGAACCCTAGCAGAACCCTATCAGTATGAGGCGTGGTAAAAAAATAACGGTAATTTTGTACACTTACGGGTTCTATTAGTCCGATTCACGCTATTTTTTGTTGTTGTTTCTCTGAAAAGTTTGTGTACATTGGTTGTTGTATTGAATGATTAGCTTATTAGCAGCTTTCGATCAGATCAATGCACCTGCTCACACTTCATTGCTTCTTAGTGATTGTTTGATCAAAACCACACTATACTGATGTCCCAGCTTCTATATTCACCAGACATGGCCCCATGTGACCTCTTTTCTACCGAAAAATAAAGAGAACTTTAAAGGGTCGCTATAGTTCAATCACAGATGATATTAAAAGATCGTGTTCCAGAAGTGTTTCAGGGATTGGAAACAGCGCTAGCACGAGTGTGTAATAATATTCATGTTGACGAATAAATAATGTTTTTTCCGAAAAATGAAAATCCCCGTTACTTGTTTAACACATCCCGTAAATGCACAACGAGACTTCGGGTTTTTGTAGAAAATTGTCTGCGTCCATTTTAAGAATCAATTTCTTAAGGACTTCTAAGGTTTGTAAGGTATGTAATAATATTCGTGTTGACGAATAAATAATGTTTTTTCCGAAAAATGAAAATCCCCGTTACTTTTTTAACACATCCCGTAAATGCACAACGAGACTTCGGGTTTTTGTAGAAAATTGTCTGCGTCCATTTTAAGAATCAATTTCTTAAGGACTTCTAAGGTTTGTAAGGTATGTAATAATATTCATGTTGACGAATAAATCATGTTTTTTCCGAAAAATGAAAATTCCCGTTACTTGTTTAACACATCTCGTAAATGCACAACGAGACTTCGGGTTTTTGTAGAGAATTGTCTGCGTCCATTTTAAGAATCAATTTCTTAAGGACTTGTAAGGTTTTCGAGGACGCTAGCAAACAATCAGTGGGTGGACAATACATCATCGAGCCAGATTTAAAACGGGACGGGGAGAGCCGGTCGCTGACACAGACACGCGAAACTCCAATGTGATGGGAAAAATGTATAAAACGGAGCCGCGCGCGCGCGAAGGGGTTGTGCGCGGGGTGCAACAATGAGATCCCGGCACGGGTCGGGTCGGGACGGCCCGGATACGTGCTACGTGTGCAAAGCGAGAATCCCGAAAGGGCAGGACCGAAAACGAGAACGGCAACCGTCACGACGAAACAGGAACGCGCCGAGCGTTTTCCTCCTCCTCGAACCTGCCACTGGGAAAAACCGATCCCTCAAACGAGCGGAGATATTCCCGTCGAACAGGGATACTGAAAACGATGGCCCATCATCCAACAATCATTCCTCGACAATCGATTTTACTCGCTTCACCCGGACGGTGATTATAAATATTCTGTTGTTCGTAATCTCCCTAATGGAAATCATCGTTTTTCTGTCAGACCGAAACTTTTACTGGGTTGTTATCGGTGCATTGATTCTAACCGTTTATGACAAAACTGAGTGCTCCAGACACTGAGCAATAAAAACTTCAGAGAACTTTCAAAGTATCGTCATTATACTCGCGACTTTTTAAAAGTTCCGAAAGAAGAAACGTAATTTAAAACCTACTTATCTTTCGATAACGAACTTTCATTTATGAGAAAATTGTGTTTCAAAATTCATCGGACGCGTCGGTCGATTTATATTCAATGGCACGCGCGTTTGACGAATTTCCAAACTCGATTCTCTCGTGCGCGTACCTTCGAACGAAAAAATTCTATTCTTTCTTTCCGTCTTATTTTTACTTCCTGCTAGGCTAGTGTAGTATTTTATAGACTGTGCAGAGCGTGTACGTTCGTTTCGCTACTCGACGAGAAAAATTGTAGAGCTTCGTACAAAAAGTCCAGATTTTACAAATGTGTAGAACTTAATTTCTCAGTAAAATGACGCGTTCGTCGTAAACGTGTTTCACACGTTTTAAATGTTCGTTATAAGCTTAAGCGAAAAAGTTGTGAAAAGCAATTTTTACTATCTTCTTTGTAATTTCATTGTACTATCATCTAGTTTGTAGAAAAACTAAAGTCGTTTGTCCGATTTGCAAGAACGTTATTCGGATCTGAAATGTATGGGGAAACCCTTTGAAACCGTATTATTTGAGGTGAATAATGTTTAATTAACAGAGACATGAATTCATACAGGTTTTTACGATTCCAAGTCACTGTGCGGAAATGGCGATTTCGCGTGGATACGGGGGTGTGAATCGGGGTGGCATGGCATGGCAGCGACAAAGGAGACCGTTGGCTGTTAAAAGAGCGTCGAAGTCCGTCGCGATTTAAACGTTTCGTCCGTGGAACGGAACATTAAGTGGCTGTGAGCAATGTACGCTCTAGTAGTGAAGCGGAGAGAAGAGGAGAGGAGAAAAACGGCGGTGGCGCGAGAGTAAAACGCATGAAAATATTACTTCGAGCGTTCCGTGAACGGCTGCCGCTGCAGAAAAATTAATGACCCGCTCTTTATTACGCAGATGTGTTTTCTCCATAAATTACGGTTTCAATAAAAGTTCACGGTAGTGTCGAATCGGCCGGGCCGGGCCGGGTCGGGGCAACTCGCTAATGGCTGTTTCTGTTGGCACGTCGGGCTTGTTATTACCGGTTGAACGAGCGACGAACATCGTCGACGGTAAAATTCGCTGTCGGAAAGACGTCGACGGGGAAAAATCCACTCGCCAGGGCCCCCACGATTCGTCTCGCGGAATGATTTGCAAGGAGCCCCCACTCTCGCGGACCGGAAAAGATACAGCGGGGATATTTCACGGCGAACGGATCTTTATCGGCGAAACAACGGAGCAGTAAACGTCCCAAATACCGTAATTTACTACGATATTCCGTGCTACGTGCACACCGCACCGTGAACTCCCCGCGAAAGTAAATAAACATCGAGTGGCTGCCGCGTTTTGGCACGCGAACTTCCCACACTTGCAGCTCCGTTTCTTTGAGAACGCTTTTCCACCGTTAGACGCCACCGCGTTGGCCAGACACGCTCGTACACGACCGCATGCTGCGTGTGCTATTTCTGCGAAAATACTACATGCCCCCGATGTAACTGAATGCAATTAAAAAATATGTGCGGTTGCGCTGGACCTCTACCTCTGTTGGCCTAGCGACTGGTCGCAATTATTAATATTAGAAAAGTGCTTCCACTCGAACTGATTAAATATATGTAGCGGTCAGCTGCATGTACAATAAAACATTTGGCGTGCAAATGGTCGGGTCGGTATACGAGACTAGCAATAATGAATTCGTTGCCAGCCTCAATATTCAATGTCGCTCTCTACCTTACAACTTACCGACTTTCTATTTTATATAGAATATCTTTAATTAATTGTAAAAATAGATCATTACCAGCCTAGTTCACCTCATAACGCCATAAAAATTCACACATATGATCTATAAGCGAATCCTCTTTAATTTAAAGTAATACATACATAAGGTAAACTTTAAATTTTTAAAGACTACTCCTGGAAATCGTATTCTAATCGCATAAATAATAATATAACTAAATAATATAAGTAGACGATGTAAAACAAATTTAAATAACTCACGCATGCGCACAACACAGACATAAAGTAGAAAGTTTCTAAGTCAGTAAATCGGTAAGGTAGAGCGCGGCATTGAAACGATAAAAAATTTTTTTCGAGTCGGAAGAAATCCTATTTTCAAAATTTTATCGAATTCTGAGATGGAAGGTAAACGGAAGAACAGCGAAATCGACTTGAAATTTTCGCCGGGAACGTGCTTTAATTTAATATATGCAGGAAGTAGAATTGGTTGATCATGGCCAGACGCGTCAGACGATTCCTCGGTAATAGCACGTGTATTCGCTGCATTTTCAAATTCGATTTTCTCGAAAACGAGTTGACAAACGAAAAAATGTTATTCCTTTTATCCGACTTATTTGTTCATGTAGTATCACCCCCTTTTCGCTTGTACCACCAGTTATGTGGAGAAAATTAATACAGAGTAATTCTTCCAGGTGTCAGCCATCTTAAGCGTTGTTGTTATTAATACATCATTTTTTGATTGATTTTTTATATTTAAATTTTTTAATGTATCTTTTACAAATATTGAGGTATTTGAAACTGTGATCGACCCGTATTTCGATGACACCGAGCACTTCAATCGCAGAGGGTAGATAAGACATAAAGTGTTCAGGGTGCAAACGCAATCTCCGTCCCCTTCCTCCGAAAGTCTTTTGGAGTCTGGGAGCCGTAGATGGGGTGGAACTGAAGCCGCGTAAACGAAATTCGAGGGAGTGGGACGAGGCGTTTTAATAAAATTAGTTGGCAAGTTTAGCCAATAAGGTGGCGATGAACGATGCGGTCGACTATAGGTCGTGTTTGCGCCTCCCCGATAGTGATAATATTGCGGGAATCGAGGCCCCCGTGAGCGGCTGACGCGAAAATACGGGGCTACTCTGTCCCGGCAAGTTTCCTGATTAAACCTGTTAATTTGTAATTAAACGGGACCCGCGGTAGACGGAGTCACCCTTGGAATCGTATAATGGACGACGCGCTCGCCAAGTTTCTACGAGGATAATATCCGCGACCTCTAACCACCTTCTCTCAAAGCGAATTGAACACCTCGGTGCAAAAACCCATTCAGCGGGACCGGTTAGCGTTAGTTAGTAAATAAATCCTTCTAATATCTCGAGCATACTCGAGGCGTTCCGTCCAATTTCAAACAGTTATTCGATTGTAGTTAATTTTCAAGTTTTTCGAGTGCACGAATACTTTTTACATATACTAAAGTGGAAATGATTTTTGATTCGACCGAACATAGATTTTCTGATGCAAGGATTAAACAATTAATTCGCAATATGATTTTAAATAAATCTAATGTACTCGATTTCCGATTCTTTTTTAATTAATGAAGAAAATGTAGCGTAATGAACATCGGTATATTATTCGTGAACAATTATTTTTTCTACTGAAATAAGGAAGCAGACTTGTCGTGAAGTTTGCGAACAGAGTAAATACAAATTAGTCTAAATATGCTATATTAGATCTGGGCAACTGGTGCTCCGAGAGTCGATGACGTAGAATCCACTACTACCGCGATGTGCTACATATTCTATTGCATTGTGTATACGTGTTATCGGTGTACATAAATATACAAAGTACGTCGCTTTTCTTTTTCGTCTGGGTAAAAGGGAATATATCGTAGTGGTAAAGAGGAACTACATTTCTGTTTATCGTCTGTTCCCAGCGATGAATTCCAAGCGTTTTCATTTTCCGGCAAAGATCCCGCGTTCGCGTAGCATTTAGCGCAATAAAAGTGATGTTATAATAATAACAGCAGCAACCATAATGTTTACGACGGTCCAAGATACTCGGAAGACCGAGATCAGGACGGCAAGCGTTGACTCTCGCTACTGCGGCCGAGAGAAACCAGCAGAGTCGTACAACGAAAGCGAATTAAACGCGGTCGAAGGGAAGGTAGCGGTCGTTTACCGGTCCACGATATTCTCTCAGCAATTGCGTGGCGAGGCAGACAAATTACCGGGCTGCTCGTAAAACGTCCCACTAAATTTTCGAAGGACTGTTTCGCGACGGGCATACCGATTTCCGAGTACTTTCGGGCGTAACTTGGTGCGACGACTACCAGAGAACGACTACGGAGGATGCAGCTCTCTCGATGGGACGGGAGGGTTGTCGCTCATTCGAAGAAATCTCCTCGAAGGACTTTTACCTTCTCCGGAGAAAAGAGGAGAAACGTGGCACCAACTAACCAGATAAGCTTTCTCCGCTCACGTAGCGATAATTACGTCGCATCAGCCAGCCATTTCGGCTATGTTTACTCCGAGGAAGCTCCGCCAAGCTGGGGCGAACGCCACGGTGGGCTGCAGTGCTGATCAAATTCAGAAAGATCAGGTACAGCTTAAGTTTTTATAACAAAAACGTCAAAAAAATTGGTTTCTACTTTTTTTACTATGACGCAGCCTAGCGAAAAATATGAAGAAAAGTAGACATAGTGTCGGTGGCAATACCTTATTATTCAATTAATTTCCAAGACAGTCGCTCTTAACCCTTCGCAAGGTAATGTGGGGTCTTAAAGACCTCAGTTTTAGATTTTCGAAAAGAAAGTTTATATGAATAAAATTAAATCTTTTTATTTACTTTACTTTATGCTGTATTATTCTTTATCCCAAATTTATTAAAAACGAGATTATTTATGAAATTCATTTGTCAAGAGACCCTTTTACCTGGCGAGGGTTAAGCTTCAGTATGGAATTTGTATTTGTTCTAATTTCTTCCGGGGTTTCAATCTTCACTAGCAGAGTTTGTAACTGAAAATCGGAAAAATTCTCGAATATGTGACTCGACGTGCTAGATGTGTTAGATTTTTTAAAGCATTTTTAGACGCGATTTAATGGGGAGAAGAGGCAAAAACTGGGTTTTCCTTTACTCTCCGTAATTACCATTACGGAAGTAGTATGGGCTTGACACTCGGTAGAAACGGTCCTTTCTTGGTAAGCTGTAGAACGATCTTAAGCCGGCTGGACAAATTGAGTCATTTTGGACACTTCTGAAAATGGAGTTTTCGAATTGGACAACGCTGAATCGAATTCGCCGAGGAGCCGAGGGGAGGTGGTAGTCTCAGTCTTGACCGGAAGAAACAGGGCGCAGAAAAAAAGGAGGAGCTGACCGAAGAAAAAGAGAGAGAGAAAACAACCAGAGACCAGTGTAATTCTAACGGGTTTAAGAGACTTTTTAAAACCCGTCGACCGAGAGAATCGGTGGATGTGCAGGAAAAGGTGCGACGGCGACAAAAAATGGGCGAATGGAAGAAACAAAGACGGAAAACGGGACGTCCGAGAAGAGAGCAGAGTCCTCCCCTCTGTCGAAGGGAGAACACTGTTAGAAGAGAAAGAAAGAGAGAGAATAGAATGGTCCAGCTATGAAAGTGGCTGGAACATCGGGCGAAGCGTACTTCTTCGTGTTTCAAAGTAATTTCGTTAAACGCTCGTGAGAGGAACGTTCCCGTTGTTTAAGCACACGGCCTCAACGTTCATACGATAGCATCCGCGAGAAAACCGATTTCCTCTCTCTCTCTCGCGAATAATCTGCGCAACTTTGCAACACGCCCTCTCCCTCTACTCGTGTTCGCCGCGGTTGTTATTTACGGAGAGTTTAGCTAATCGAGCCACTGCTGTTTAGCTAAAACACGAGTCGCACTGGAATCTCAGTGCGAGGTTCGAATTGGTGCGAGTTTGGTCAGCGATCACGGAAAATCGTGTGCGAAAAGATCAAGGGGATCGGTTGAGGATCGACCTGGGAAGTAACTGGCTTAATTGTTTATAAATGTTTTCAACCCTTTGTGGTCCGAAGCATTTTAGAACTTGCCTCACCATCGTACTCTTCAATTATATACAGCCTGTGGAATTTAAAACACGTCACCTGAATAACTTGCTTGCTTTTGACCAGAAACCAAACTCCACTTGGTGTCGAGGGTCTCGTAATCTGATACTGCTAATATTTTTTGACGGAGGCGTTTAGGAGATATGAAGGTCAACTCTACTTTATTAATTAAAATTATTATTTTATTTACATTCTAATATATATGTTTCGAGACGAATACAATGAGCCATTATGAAGGTCACTCAAGCTTAACTGCGACAATTTATTGTCTGTTGCAGTTGATCTCGACTCCGGCACAGAGTAAACATTTTTCTGAAAGGGTTAGGAAATCGTACACTGATTTGAATCTATAGCAAAAAGCGGACATCGATGGGCAAAACGGGCCAAAGACACGGAGGGTTTACTCTTCCGGGTCAACTAAACGTAATTTAATTGGAGCGCGTCGACTCAAGAATTAATTACGGCGCTGGAACGGCGCAATCTTTGATAACACGGAATAGGCCGCGTGAGGAGGGTGCGTAGTTACGTCGACAGGGTAGTACCGAACGAGCCTCGAACGGTACTACGAAAATCGATATTATTCGCGGTGGTGACTGTTTGATCATCGGAAATCCAGCTCCAGTTCTCAAGCGATATATGTCCGCATATACATATATCCGACTCAACGACGCGGAACATCGTTGATTCCCGTTCGCATTACAAGCGCGTCGAGCACAACGGGAACGATCGCGCCAGACGCGTAATCAAGTTCCGAGCTATGTTGAACGAGGCTGAAACAGGTTCTGTTCCGGTTCCGCTAATGGCCAAGTACGAGACAATAAACATTCAACAACCAGTTGCAATATTGTCGAGGAACTTGTAGAGGAGGTCCCCTCAGATTTCATTGACCTTGAAATACGTTGTCAAGGTCACCGCTCTAAACAATATTTCTCTTTCTTAACATGTTAGAAAAATTCATTTTGGTGGGTAATGCGTAAATATTTCTTGTATAAACTAAAATTGTAGTTCCCTATTATCGATGCTAAACCATTAACCCTTTGCACTTCGAATTATTTCTCCATTTTGTGGAGACTTACTACAAAGGACAGTCTCTTGACTCCTACTTATTTTAAACAATTTTGTTTACTAATTGTATCAAGTGTAGCTCTCAAAAGTTGTAATTTATATTCGTGAAACTTATATATGTTTTTAACTAAAATATACGAATATCAAATACGTAAAGAAAGAACCAAATACATATAAAAATACGTTTCGTTTACATTTTTCTTTCTCTGATGTCGAATCACACTCGACAAACGATTATTAAAACCGCGAGAATACAATCAATGTAAATTGGCGTTTCCATCTGAGAAATAACATCGTGAATCAGGGGTGAACAAATTTCCTCCCTCTTCCCTTTGGGTCTTAGAAGAACACAGGTTTCGATTAACTTCCAGCTTCCAAAGGATGTCTCCATATTAATAGCCAAACCTAATATTAAAGTCTGTCGTTACATACTATCATTTTTTAAGAGCTGCTGACTTGAAGTATAAGTGTTTGTTCACACCGTTTCTAACATTCTTGTGTGTTGGTTGAATTATTTATGTTTCTTCAGTGTCCTGTTCCGTGGTTTTTGTATTCTGTGCTGTATGTATTGTATTCTATGTATTGCATTATAATTATGTTGAAATAAATCTCATATGAGATTTTCTATAATAAAAGAATAAAGAACACAGGTTTGACTGGTGAGGTGTGCAAGTTGAGTAACGAAGCAAAGAGGTTAATACATTGTGGCAGGGATATAGTGGGGAATCGGGACGCGTGTTCGCGAACGAAAATAAATTCAACACGGCACGGTGGCAGAGGTTCTCGACATAACCACGTGTTCGGGTGTTAGGAGGAGGGAGGTATAGCGCGCGCGTACACGTCCGAACAGTGGATCATCTTTCACGTGCTTTCCCGAGCACATACTTCTTCTTTGACCGTTCACCCCGAAACACGGGACATTGGTCTCCTCTCGTGTCCACTCCTCTGTGTCCAGGCCACGGGTTTTTCTTTCTTTTCGACTGGCTCTTCTGCCCGCTGGTTCGGACGTCGAGTGATACTACTGAAAATATTGGCGTACCGTTCCGCACACCATACGACGTATCTGTAAACGTCCTCTGTGTCCCCCGCGCCGCGCCATTTCGCGAGACGCTTCCAGAGAGAACGTAAGCGGAAAAGAAAACGACGCGAGAGGTTCAACTCGAACGAAGATTGCAGCCGCCTCCTCGAGACCGTTCAATTGTATATTACCGTTTGTCAACGTGCGATACCGGACGTGATTTCAACCGAGCGACCTGCAGCGGGACTGTCCACGTCATATCTTACAATGGCATGACCGTTTTGCATTTTAGAATCAATTCGTCGCTGCTGTTTCCTATTTTCCATTGGCAGAATTGGAACAACAGAAATGGTGACTATAAAATTAAAAAATGCAGAGATTTTTCTTAAAATGCATTTTCCCAATTTCGATCGAGGAGTTGAGATCGAGGATACAGTATTGGACCAATTAACGGGAAAGTTTAAATGGAATTCTATAAAACATACTTTTAAAAATTCGAATACAGGCCCGCATAACGAAGTTATAAACAACAACCATCAGTATTTTCTTTGCAAAATTTGTTCTCACTTTTAACTTCTCGAAAAGAGTCGTGCAACGTTAAAAAAGTTTTTTGAATGTTCTAATATGAACGCCAATGAATGTACATGTTCGGTAGATTCTGTAGGTTAACATAGGGGTTGAAAGAAAGGGTTACCGGGTATAAAGTGGCCGTGTCCTAACGTTCTTTTTATCTCCGGCGACCGTCGATCGTTACTCGCCGACAGGATTCCATTGATTTTATATTAGCGGCAATATCTTGTCGTTAACACGCGCGAGAAAACACGTGTGCTGCTGGTGTAATATCGATCGAGGGCCGGGATATATCCTGGCGACAACAACACCGCCCGAACCGGAGAAACTTTTTATCTCGGTTCGAGTTGCGGCGAACGGTGAACATGGGAACGACAACGGTTCACCGTGGAACCGGTGCCAGGCGTATATAGTCTGTGTACAGCCGACGACGGAACAAACGTGTCACTGCCGGAAGGCCAGAGAAAGAGAGACAAAAAGATAGAGAGAGATGGCTCTCCCGTTGACGATGCGAGGGTTTCCGATTTCTCCAACCTGGACAACACTGTAAGCTACAAAAAACCGATAGGCGAAAGATCCAGCGCGAAGATTAAAGTTTGCTACTTTTGTCGCATTCCTCGGACTTTGAATTAACCTGGTGATATTTTTTATTCAATCCTAATTCACTAAATTGATTCAGAAATATTGTCAGAAATTGGTTTCTCGTTCTTATCTGTAAGACTGAAATTTATTGAGTAATGAAGCTGATTTAATTGCAAGACACAGGATCCATTTATTACTTCTCTACTTACTTCTCTATTTTGTAAATTTATTGGGTTGTAAAAATGATTTGAAATTACAAAATTGTTTGAAACTACACCCACCCATTTTCATTACAAAATTGTAAAATCCGCAGTCTATTAATAAATCGCTGCAGATCGCAGCATTTACTCAAAGTACACATTTCTTGCATTAATTGCACGATACGGGACCCAATTTATTTCTCTATTTTTTAATTTTATTGGGTTGTAAAAATTACTTAAAATTTCAAACCGACCAAATGTTTTTATTAAAAATTCGTCGATTAGTACATTATTGAGATGAAAAAGCGGAGTCTTATTGGATAAGTTTGAAGTGGTCATTCGAAAATATTCATCAGTCTCGGAATTTTAGCATCCGGTTAGAACGCGGACGGTGAGGACGTTGAAACGACTTCTGTAGAATCGACAATAACGCGAGATCCCCGATTGGCTGGCAGCGTCGAAACGGGTCCGCTTCGACCGGGGCTCGGCATAGCAGCGGGACGAGAATTTTTCATTTCCGTTAATTAATTCGAACGGCGCGCAGTGGCAAAGAGACGCGCGCGCCAGTGATTAAAACGGCCGACGGTCGTTACAGTTCTCCGGGAGAAAGGAAATCTCGACTCGGTGTTTTCCTTTGAGCGATGATGTTTAATCAGGTCGCGGAAACGCGGTACTCGCGAATCAGGCCGCTTCGCGAGAGAAACGAAACGAAACGAAACGCGACGAGACGAGACGAGACGATGCACCGAGGCTGTCCGTGCAGACGCGCGCGTTGGAATCGTTAGAAAGTTATTCAGGAAGAGATCGTCGAAGGGTGGCTACGGTGATTCCGTGGTATTCTCGCCTTGGTGCCTAACACCGCCGCTCCCGCGGAAAATTCGTGCCGTCTTTTGCATAACTCGATTCAATCGGAAAGCGTTTTCCTCGTGAACGCGAGTCCCTGAATGCACGTCGACGAGCTCTCGCCCCTTGCCCTCCTGCTCCCTAAGAATCAGCCCTATGTGCAAGAGAGAGCAAGAGTGAGAGAGGGGGTTGGTTTTACACGTCCCGCAACGTCCCGAATGAACGTGGATTAAATGTGTTCGCTGTCGTTCGAGCCAGCTTTCCGTTGGAAAGTTTTCCGGGACTACGAGAGAGAGAGAGAGAGAGAGAGCCCACGCGGAGCTGTCACAAAGAAAAACCAGTGTTACTTTCGAGCCGTGTCCCCAGCACCACGAAATTAATTATGCTGCTAAATTAAATGTAGGTGGAATATTAACGAGCAGCGCAGCCGGCCTCGCGGCTGAAACGCTCGTTTGACGTTTCGCCACGACGCGACGCGGTCCGCGGACTTTGTTTCCACTAGACTTTGTTCACTTCGTTGTGCCACCAAACGAAATTGCATCGGCAATTTTGTAGAAAAAGAAATCAATGAGAAGATCCTGCAGCGCATAGAAAGAGAGACAAACAGACCGACAGAGAGATAAAGGGAAAGAGAGGGAATCGTGTATCGCGGCGTCAACTTTTCCACTCAGCGAAACCCCGCGAGAGCTCGTAAACCGGGGGCCGCAGCCGGGCTGAAAGAGATACGAGCCGGGGCGTTTCAATAAATGACTCGCCGCTGTTCCCGGTGATTAGGAATCAATTAACCCGCGTTGATAATTCACGTTGAATAGCCCGGCGAACACAGTTACTTTTAATCGATGCATACCGCGCGCTGCAAACCCCTCCACATCCCCTACCCCACCCCGCTCCGTTCTCTATCGTATCGGCGATAAGCACCGGGCTATTTCGCCGAGTTCTATCTCTCTGTTCCGATTGTTTCCCCGCTTTCCAGATGGAACGCCGATAAGCGCCGCGCGTTGATCATTCCCGGAATTTTCGAGCACGTACGCTGCTATTTCAACCTTCTATTTCTCCGGACCCGGCCCGGCCCGAGCTGGCCCGTCGGAAGATCCTCGATACGTGTGGTCACTCATCTCTGATGGAATTTCTATGACCAAACCGTTAATAACTTGTGTCTTCATAATTTATACAGACGACTGCTTTGCTAATGTAACGAGATCAAAGTCGAGGATTCTACGAAAATCCTTCATGATTATTACATGTACTGCGGATTTATATGCAAAATAAACATATTGAGTACAAGAAACAAAAGCAGATTTCGAAATGTTTGGAAATGTTATTTAATGTTTATTGTTTCTAATTCTAGCTTCTCATTTTTACCATGAATGCATAAAAGCACCATGGAAATACACAAGAAACTTCAGATTAAATAATGTCGTTTCTTCTTAATGAGTAACCTCCTCCTTTTTCGAAGTCGGTTAAAAAATAATATACTGCAGAATCGACAGTTTCACGGTCGATTAAAAATTAGCTCAACCTGGTCCAATCATGCTCCCCATCGCAAAATAGTCGACAATCGGTTTCCGGGAACATTGAAACGCGTTCGCGGTCGCAACGAAGTGACTGTCGGCAAACAGCGCAACAATAGCACGTCGCAGCGGGTTCACAAAGAAACCGTCTTCTTATCCAGTGTCGTCGACCCCCTCGGGGGGTCGTGTCACATTAAACTTGAAAATCTCGCAACACCGTCCGGCCGACGTGTTTTGAAAAAGTATGCACACACGGCGGGGGCAGATTAAAAAGTTCCGTCGAGCCGGCTGGCAGCAGGTGTCTCATTAAATGTGCACGAGAGTCGCCAGGTTCGAACGGCACTCTTCAACCGATACTATCAACGACGGAAGTTATACCGGGCTGCGCGAGCCGAGCCGGGACTCAGGCACACGACGATTGACTAGTACGGGGGTTTTATTATTGACCCGAACCCGTCGCACCGAGCCGCGCAGCGCCGGACGAGTACGGGACGAGTCCGGGACCCGTCGACAGACCGTATCGACAACAATTACTCGGATACCAGGGCCAAGTTTATCCGGCGAGATACGAGTCCGGCTAATTTCCGAATCGTTGCATCGACGAGCAAATAGTCCGACACGTTTCCTCCGATAAACTTTATCGCTCGCTGTAAACAATCCTGTTGATCGCGAAACCCCGTTCGATTCTCAACTATCGGCTGCCTTCAAACTGGATGGAGCGTTTCGCGAGTTTTACGAAAAATGGGTAGTGCAATCGTTAGACAGTAGACTGTGGAACAGGGAAGTTTATTTCAATGAATTGTCAGGATGTAAAATGAAATTCAGTGGAAAAGAAAAACTTTCTTTTCTAGAATAAAATATTGTCCTTCCTATATTGTTTTTTCTAGAATCCATCAAATTTATCTCTAGATTGTAGTGTCTAGGAACGCACTAAAAAATTCTTGAATAGTCTTCAATGCTCCTAGAATATCGTCCTATGATTTTGATTGTTAATTTTTTTTAACAAAGCAAAATGGTTAAGTTTGAACAGAATCTGGTGTTACATAACAATGATAGCTTAAAATGGACGGTCCGGGCCTAGAACGACCCGGTACGCAGATGGAGGGTTAATTACAGTTCAGTGGGGATAGATTTCTGTCTTCTTTCTCTCTCTGGTTTCCCATTCTTCGTCCCTATCCATCCCTCGCAGCCGTTAATTCGAGAGGCATCGATCCAGTGCGAGAACTAGTTTCGAGGAGGAACGAAAACGTGCGATGATTCGGGAAGGTACGCGGCAAAGGGAACAGATTCCCCGGACATCGAGAAGAACTCTCCAATTTCCTCGTATTCACGGGCGGACAGCTCCGAGCGCGGTTGCACTGGGTCTTGTCACACTCTCCTATCTTCCAATTTTCGATTCATGCCTCGTCCATATTTCTCTCTTTCTCCTCTCTCACTCCCCCACCGCAACTATCCCTTCAAATGGCCACCGAATATTTATTATTATTATTATTATAAACGTAGGAATCGGAAGGTGAACAGCACACCGGTCTTTGTACTATACACAATTCCCTGGCCAACATTATTCGAGTCGACGAATGCGAAATGCTTTGTAAAATTGATGGGTGCTTTGTTCTATAAAAACAACCGAGAACCGATCGGCTCTATAAAATGGTTTTATTGGATCCGTCAATGCGGAACGCTTTGAAATATTAAACACGTTTCCTACCAACGCAACAGCTTGGTCCTGTATGAACAAGTTTTATTGGATTAGCGAGCACGAACGGAGTTGCAAAATTAAATGTTTTCTCCAAAGAAAACGGAGGGTGCTGTCTATTGTGATTTATTAATGTACGCACATGTTTCCTGTGCATAGATCTGATTTGCTTTTCTGAATCGTCATTAAGGTAATTGTGCGAACTAATATTAAACAATCTCGAACAGGAAAGAAATCAGAAAATTGTCTGTAAATATGTTAGGTAGCCCACAATGTAAAAATTTATTCTGAAAAGAAATAAATGTCTACGTGCTACTTGTGTCTTGTAATTAATGCGAAAATTTTTTAATGGACCGGATAAACTTAAAATATAATATAGTCACATGTGCATGAAGATCCCCAGTCTATTTATAATGGACCACATTTTTGGTAACACAATTTTTACACTATGTTGAAATTCAAGTAAGTTCAATCCATAAATGAGTCCTCGCTGATTGTTATTAGTGCTAACGAAGAATAAACTATTCCGGGAAGCTGCCCTGCGAGCACGTTACATGGAGGTTGTGTTATAAGCGATATAGTAAACAGTGAATATCTCGTCGTGCTCGATCGTTACCAGCGTATACGAGAAAGAACAGCTCCCCAAGAAAGGAAGCAAAGCGTATCGGTGATTCTATTCGAGCATCCCAGCGACGCAACGGTTCGCCTAACTACGCGGAACCGAATTCGAATAATGGTGATGGGGTTCGGAGTCTACGGCGATTCCCGTGATTCCCGGTGAACGAGGTCGAAAGAAGACGATCGCAGAGACAGCGAAGGAGGGTTGCAGTGGCAACCAATAATCGTAGGAACTCGATGCAATGCGATGCGACGCGAAGGTAGTGATCGTAACGGTAACGAGCCGGATCTGCCTCGGTTTTGTCGGATGGGCGTAACATTATTATAAAGGTCTGGCCCCGCGCAGAACAAGAGAGCAAGAGAGCAAGGAGCGGCTCGGATGCCCCGTTTGGAATAAACGGCACACGTGTTGCGGAGATTTCGTTGAAAAAGTTTGCCCCCGTCGCTTTACGACGCGCGGCTCCAGCCAGCAAAATAACCAACAGGAGGGAACAAACGTTAACGTCGCTCCGTCAGAAGGTAGCGAGAGACGGGGCGAGCGGCGAATTTATTCCCGTTCCCAGAGACACATTTTCTTCCGCTTTAATTTCGACCCCGTGCATACATTCGAAAGAGCCCAGGCCCGTTTTTGTTGCAGCCGCCGCCGTGCCGTGCCTTGCCGTGCCGGTTAACCGTGTTTTATGCTTACGACTCGCGCAACGCCGCACGCGCACGCGCCCTTCCTCGGTCTTATCGGGAAAAACATTCTGCAACGGCTCCGTCGTTAACGGAACTTTACAACCGAGAGCTGACCAGGTCGCGGAACGTCGATTCGACGATCCCACGTCACCGGAAACGCGAATCCTGCCAGGAAAATTCAAGTAGAACTAATTCTTCGAGGTCGTCGCTGTTCGTCTGCAAACCCATTCAGTCTTTCATGTACAATCATCCCCACCAGGTTTACACCACTTTGCTACAACCTGCAGCCATGAAATAAGATAGTTAAATGTAATGTTGTTTTTTAAGGGAATGGTTGGCTTGAGATCTATGGTTTCTTTCTGAAAAAAGTGTCAAGTTCAATTTTTAAACACCCTGTGCAAAATCGATGCTGTTCGGTCTAACTCGGTACCTCGACGAGAATCAGGTACTGAAGCCCAGGATAACTGCAGATTCAAAGGCGATGTTTGTGCGAAACTAAGGATGTCCAGACGATTGTAGAACGTTGTGAGAAAATCCGCCCGAACACGGTGAAAGTTTCGAAGGGTGAAATTGCAGAGATGTTCGCAACGAAGCCGCTACATCGTCTTACCGTCTGCGGAGAGGCGCGGGAAAGAGAATCCGGCAGTGGCGAGACGGAAAAAACGGGAACGAGGGCGGCGTCTAAATTGGAGGAAGCGCAGGGAAAGCGAGAACGAACAGCTCTCGGTGAATCCGGCGTCGTCTAACGATCCCGTATTATGCGCCGCCGTAGAAAACTCGCCTTAATTAAAGATTATAACGCGTGAAATGAATTCGAGCGGGACAGACGGATCCTGGCTTCTCCTCCTCCTCCTCCTCCTCCTCCTCCTCGTCGAGTTCCTTCGAAAAAGGACCGACACGGAGAGCCGGAACGGGAAGAACGCAGGGCCGAACTACTTTTTTCATCGCGAAATCCGAGCCACGGGACACGGTTCCCTCGCTGTCGGCCAATTGAATTAGTCTGCACGTTCCGCTTGCGATTCGTTATTGGCCAGAGGAGGCTAGACAACTTGACGATTGATTCGCCTTACTGAAGTCGACGCGAAATGAAACTGTTTTACAAACCTACATACTACTGCGAAACAACATAGATACAAAACAAGGATTGATCGCACACACATAACGGTAATCAGCAGGGCAAGAGAAGTGTTTTCTTCAGTGACCTTGAGTGACTTTGCACGATCTTCATAATTGGACATTGTATTCGACTTGGAATACTCTATCGGTAAATAAAAAACCATATTGTTGCATTATACAATGAAACAGAAACCGGATTTGACCACCTGCAAAAATGATCACCTATCACCGCGGTGGGCTTCCGTAACCTGTCCGTTTCCGGGGGCCATGGAGACCAAGTTTCCGTCGTCGACGACCTGGACCAACGAGTTTCCATTAGTGAAACAAATTGCTCGAGGCCTCGGCCTTAATCTCGAGGACGACGAGATCGTCCAACACGAACCACGCTAGCTCGCTGCCGACGCGGCTGCATTAGCTCATGTTAGTGCATTCGGTGCAGCAGCGTCCAGCATTCGGTGCATTCGGTGAACGTGAGACGGCGAGGTGGGCCATGCTCGCGCGCAACTCGTTACCTGCCTGGTCACGTGACAAGCGCGATACACTTCGCTGCAGGTCCTCGTGGGACCGTGGATTACACCGCGTGACTGGCTTTCTTTCTAGGATGCGTTTCGGCATGAGGAGAAGTTTTGAAGAGAAGAATGCAGAAAAGTATTTTATAGCTTGCAGAAAGGTTGTGCCTCTTCTACCGTTGGCGGTAGACAGGGTCTAGAATATTTATTCTGAAAGTGGTGTGCAGAAAAATCTCATGAATGTTGCAGAAGAACATTACATTCCTCTGAATAATTTGTTGGAATATGGAGTAAATTGCTTTTACGCAATTTGCTAAGAAATTGTTAGAGTCAGTGGATAAAAGGGTATGATAGTCTTCCTGTGGAACTCCAGAACGCGTTAAAAAGATCCTGGTTCGTCCGAAGAGCCGTAGTATAGCCTTTCGATTATGTTTGCGACAGCTGCGTCGATCTCGAGGATCCCGACCGCGTTTGTTAGGGCCGAGAAACGACGGGAAACCCTTAAAGGAACGTGTCCAGCTGTAGGAAAGGCCTGGTAATGGAGAAGAAACGGCGGAACAGGGATCGAGGATGGACGAGGAGGGTTTTATTATGTCTGCGAACGAGTCACGCGGGCACTAGCCTTGAGAGAGACATACCGCGAAAGCGACAGCGGATAGTTTCCGCGTTTCGCTTCGCTTCGGAACGTTCCGCGGGAGTAACGGCTAGATGGCTGGCTACAGAAAAAGAGGGGTTGTAAAAGGGGTTTTATTATGCCACCGGAAGGAGAGGTGACTAAGAGCGGGAATAAAAGTCGCGTTACCTTTATTCTCGGACGGTCGTTGTTTTCGAAGCAGGGTTAGAACACCGGCCGAGGAACACGAGCGACGAATTTCTGCGGTTTCTTTCGCGCTCGTGAACCGCGACAACGTTTCGCGAGGCCTTACAGATAAACGAGACACCACTTCCATGGAAAAACCACTACCCTAAAAATAATTACGGCTCTTACATATTTTTTCGCAGGAAAATTGAGGACCGCATCGAATCTCGTCGAGAATTTTTCGATTTTTAGGAACACAAAAATAAATTGTGAACTGCTTAAAATATTATATGGACATTTCATTGAAAATTCTTGTACTTTCGTGGTTTCTACTTCTTTTGTTTCTTGTCCTTCTTTCAGTATCGCATTTCCTGGACGACGCGCTTCTAATCCTCTTTTCTCTGTCTTCCCCTACCTTTGACTTCCCAAGTTACTCGTCTTCAACAAGGTATATAGGTTTCTGTGCTAGATCGGTCGAGACTAGACAGAGTTCTGTGGTGTCTGTGTTTGACAGCAGAAGCGAGTTAACTCGTGATCATTCGCGCGTTGTAATTGTTCTATTTTGATCAGGGAATTCGAGCAGTTTTACTGATCTGGAATATTTCCGTGACATACGACGTTTTATTTTGAAACGTTTTATTATTCATGATACAACGTGATATTTCTGGATTAAAATATCATTCGATTTACAAATTGGTGCACATTTGTGCTCGTAAATTCTGCGCACAACAATTTGCCGATTTGCAAGTTGAGTTTATTGTTGGTTGTTTGCGTGGTTACGAAACAATGCAGGTTTCATCGCGACAATGGCCACGGGTCTAAGCGAATCCAAAGCTAAGTGGTAGACGGAAGTTTTTAGGAGGGGGGTATATTATTGGACCCGCCCAAACGGTTCTACCTTTGCTTTTCCCTTCCGAAAACAGCTTTATCCGGGTGTCCGTCATGCAGGGCGTCCCATGGGCCGCAACGCGCACGGATTCCCGTAAGATTAATGTTTCGGAAGATGCACCAGCATTCTCGAAGGATGATAACTCATAGTACAGAAAGAGTGAGAGAGAGCTCTGGTGGGGCGAGGCTGGCGTGCGAGCTGCCACTAAATTGTTGCCGCGGTGGCAAAGTGGACGCGCGTTGTCAAGCTCGTCGTTGACCGTGTCTTCACTCGAGTCGGTAAATCAATGACTATCATCCAAGACCTGGCTGTTCTTTCTATGGCTGTCTTCTCTTTGGAGAGGAGCCCAGCCGTCAAAGTGATTTAGAGGACTCGAGTAGACGAAGGAATTCGGACGATAGAAAGGTAAGATCGCTATCATACCAGAATGAGCACTTTACCAGCCAAAACAAATTTCTTTCAACTTTCACTATTTTAAATTCCGACTATCATCTGGTAGACTACCGGTAATTATTTAGAAAAGGGTCCTTCTCGCCGGTTTTGATTATCAAACTAATCTTACAAGCTTGACAGAAAAACTGAAATCGATTGGTCCACTCATAAAAAATGTGATTCTAGTTTCATTTAGAAGACACGGACTTTCTACCACATTTGTGGTCGCATATTTTGTTGAGAGGTTACGTGTAAATAACTATATACGTGGACGGTGGAAGAAAATATATTTAGTAGAAAGGAGATGCTGTCGGAGGTGTCAACAAGATGGTTGCACGATTAGAACTGAACCCCAAACGCAAGGGCGGCGGTACGTACCTTCATACCTGAAGGAAGGACAGCATGGTGAGATTAAGCGAAATCAGGTATTCCTCGATAATTCCAGGATGTGGGGTTTTCCAGAAAGTACAGTAAAAAGGCCTAACGTTTTACCTTGACATATTTCACAGTGCACCGTGTAATCTTGGGTAGCAAAAACCGCGGTGGGATTGATCGGCGACGAAACAGAGACGACAGCATTTAGTTCCGCTTAGGTACATCGTCCGTCCGTGCTGTCGTCTAGGCAATTATTAGCCTGTCCTCTGCCGAGCAACTGGGAACGTGGACAGCGGTGTTCGCTATCGGTATCGTAAATATTTGATCGGGAGATAGGGTTCCGCGGCGTCCCTCCCTTAGCCTATTAGAGCCACCGCGATAAGACTCGTCCTCTTACGCTCGCGGGTTGGCGTGCGTGAAGACGGTAAATAGCGTTTACAAGGCGCAAAACCGAGTCCGAGCCCGCGGCCCTTTAAATAAAGCGATAAATTTGGCCTGCACCCTCTCTCCCTCTCTGGGCTCGTCCCCTCGAGTAAAATCTCCGTTAAACTAGAGCCGAGAGATTTATAGGACGTTTAAATCGGTAAATAGTTTCGTAGCGGGGTAATCCGTTTCCGGGGAACACGCGGACGAGTTCGAGCGCGCGCGTGTGCACATGAAACATACGCGCCTGTTTCTGGAAGCAGGCTGGGTTTTCTACGCGCGAAATGCACGCCCCCCTGTTCAACGCGACGCTGCGCATCGCCGGAGAGATCGTTCCGCTCGTTAAGGGATCCTGTAGCTTTGTTTTTCCTCTTTTTATCTATTTTTTGCCGTCGATTTTTTCCACCGCGTCCGTTGAAAAGCGTCACACATTTGGGGAACGGGGGAAAACCGCCTCGCCCGAAAAAACACCGAATATTTCCAATTACCGCGGTATGACGAGCGAACCGTGACGGAGTGTCGCTCCCCACACACCCCCTTCGCTCCCGTATTTTCGTTCGCGCGTCGCTAATTGTTCGCCGCTATCTTGCGTCGCGCTCGGAACGAGGCCAATTGGGAATTCGAGCGTCCTCGAAAGTGGCCGGCGTTAAGTTTTAACGAACCGGGACACCTCTTTGCCCCGCCGACTGCCTCCGACGCTTCGTTTACAAATAGGGGAAAGTCTCCGTTGAAACACACGGGTTTTCCGATTTGTTCGACTGCGGTAAGCCTCTTTCTGCTTTGCGAGCTCTGAACCTTGAACTTCCGGGAAATTCATCTGATTTTATAGATGATCGAACACTTTTCCTCCCAGGACTTGTAGCAGAGATGTAACGCATCGATTAAAATGTTCCTAACGAAGCTGACACGATATTCCAGGACATGGTACTCCAGTGAACTATCCACCGAAAATAGGTGAAGTGGGAAACGCTGGAGGATCATTCATCAAAAACATAGTGCGTCTCTGCTGAATCCAGCTTCTGCGGTTCGGAGTGCCTCGATCCATTCTCGTATGAAATATAAAAGGCGTTTCGATCGAGGCTGAATCGACGCGATTATCCACTTATCGTCCATCGGATAATTTCGTGTGAGCTAGAGTAGCGTCAGCTTGGCAGCTGTTTCTCGGAGGGCGGCTGTCTCGTCTTCACCAGGATAATAACGAATGGTTATCCCCGGCGTGCAAGTTTTTTCGGCCGTGTTCGATCCTCCCCTGGCGTTGATCGGCTAACGCGTTAATCTCCATCTCCTTAGCTCTCCCGCAGACCCGCGAGAGATCATATCCTTGATAAAGTATCCGAGCTTGCTCTGCCTGCCGCCAATTTCCTTAATCGCGCCTGGGCAAGTTTTATGGCTTTCGCTTCGATGAACGCCAAATATTGATTTCCGTGGTACAAGGCAATCGTCCCAAAGAAAAAGGAGAAAGAGATGGATGCACCGTGACATCGCAATTCCGTGATAAAGTTCATTGGCTCCGAAAATACAACGTTAGGCTAGGATTTTATACTTGATGCGTATTTGGCCACTCTACCTTTCCCTTCCACGTCGTTGGTTCCCCACGTTTCAGTCATAGTTCGAATCACGGGACGCGTTTCGTCTCTGTCGCAAATGTGTCACAATGTCACGTGACCATGGAGGAACAGTGTCGTAGAAGGGGAAGGGAGAGTGCTGAGACGAGTCTTAATTTGGCGACTATAAAATTAATATACTATGTATATTCATTTTAGTATGGACAAAATGAGAAAGCTCGTACATAACGAAAATATTTTACATTAGACGAAACGTTCAAATTTCTCTCTAGTCTACGCAAAACACAATAATAATCGACCTCGTACATTCAACCGAAAAAACCGTGTTGTCTGTACACTGTAGGCAGCCAACACACGAAAGCCCAATCGGCCGAGAATGGTCGCAGCAAAAGCTCGAATCGATTCAGCGGTGTGCACGGTGAAAGATTAACGGCCGCTAAAATCGCGGCGATAACGACTCGGGAAAATCGAAGGGACGAAGTCGCCGGTCACAGGGACATATCGTCCCTTAACGATGCCCTTTGTCGACATGACGCCGTGCCGATCGAACTTTCTAAGGAGCTTTTACGAGCAGGTGTTCGCGCGCCAGTAAAAAATGTTGACGCAAGCCGCGACGGCCCATAGTGGACCGTGGTGGTCCGCAAACGAAAGACGTCCAACCATAAACTCTCCCTTAACGTCGTTGCCCGTGATAACGCGCGAATCACGACGTTGATCCCCAACGCCATTCTATTGCAAAACGGACAATGTTATCCTGGTTCGCGAACCATTTTATAACCTTATTTGTCGCTGAAGAATTACACATTATGCATCTAATCTCGCTGAAAGGCTGAGGGCAGCTAGGGAGTTGAAATTATCACAGCAGGAAGCTGGAGAGTCCCTTTAGTAAGTAAGCTCGAAGGAAGGTGCACAGCTCTGCTAGATCATGCGTTACACTAATGGAGTCATTACTTTTTTAAACACACATAATTTTCGAGTAGTGGAATTTTCTTCAGGGAACGGGACTTTTTAACACACTGTACGAAGAGTAGCGTAATTAAGACTTCTCTCTCACTCTACCTTCCCCTTCTATGACGCTTCCGCAGCAGCCCGGTCAAATGACACGTGACTAATACGGTACAGGTAGAGAAGGGGTAACCCATCCCCCTGATCTGGCGGCTCTGACTATGCGAATTTGGAACGCCTATCTAACAGAAGAGGGAGGAAATGAGAAGGACCGAATGGGAGATGGTGTCGGCGTTTTATGGTCATCGAAGGGCTGGAAGATTTAAAACACCACGCGCGTGTCGCAGCTCTCTGGCTCGAATTTCGCATGGAGCGCATAAACGCCCCCGGATGAAAAGACACCTGGTTGCCAGGCGAATTGCCGACCGTCCAAACAGCCCGATTCCGTTCCACGTAACCAGCTCGCTCACCCCGACCGGACCCCAATAAATAAGCGGCTTTAGAAGTCGCCGCGGATACTTCCTTCCGATTGTCTGACTTGCACTTACATTTACTACTGCCCGTTAACGAGTCCCCCACGGAAGGGCCGCTTTCACTCGAGAATGAATACCGGAGCGCCAGTTGAAAGAGATAGACAGAAAGAGGCGATAGAACGGTGCGAACACTCGTGAAATTTTATTGGAACGCAGCGTCCCGTCCGTTTTACGAACGACTATCTCTCTCTCTCCCTCTCTCTTTCTCTTTTGACCATATGGCTCTCCACTCTGATCAAATACCCTCGAATCACCCCCGCACCGTCAGAACCCTTTGTGAAGTCTACGCGGCAATTACACGGATTTTTGCGGAGCCTGCGGTTAACACGCTCGCCACGGAAAACGATGCGTTCTTCGGATCAAACCCTGTTTGCATCCCGTGATCTTGAACGACAAATTTCTTTTCAGTTCAAACCATAGGTTACTGTCACAGAAACTGATTCTGTAACATATTAAAGGCAATGGTTGCATTTACCGAAGGTCCTTAAAAATAATTCCAATTTAACCAATGGATACAAAAATAAAACGTTCTAAGTCTTTCACATAGTTTTAGATTCTAAACAATTGTGGCACGTTGCAGCTATCGAGATTGATTTTTTAATTGTTTGGTACACAATCGCGTGTGCAAAAAATAGCCACCTGCAACCTTTCAGTTTCAAAGTGACAGAACTCCATTTTCTTCAAAATAGATCTAGAATTTCTGTGTAATTTGAGTCGACATCCGAGAACCAATGGAAGTTTCAAATATTTGTTCCTTAGCATTCTAAAAGTATAATTTTTGTGCTACTTTGCTATCGATCTTCTAAAAATTAGCGTAAAGGTGGGTCAGATGTCAACTGGCTAGTGAATAGTATATTCTTTAATCCAAGGTATGAACATACCGATTAGTATCCAGGACACTTGCCCCACCAGTTTCCCAAAATGTTTCGAAATGTTTTGCGAACAATTAATTCCCCAACAACAGGAACAACGGCAGGAAAATTATCAGAGTCACGTTCCTCATCACACCGTAATAGCTTCTCAGCTAAAGTGCTCGTAAAACCACTACGCTGCTACACCAACTAGGATAACGATTCGCCGCCAAACTTTATTCTTTTCAATCCAGTTTAACTTGTTCGACAAAACGTTTAACTTGAAGAGTAACTGTATTAATGGCTTTTAAGTGTCTATACACGGTTCAGCTTTGAACTTGCTATAAAACGACACTTGTTCTTTCATCGTATACAGACCGATTGGCATGGCTGCTAGAACTTCTTACCGTTAACGTCGATCGTAAAAAACGTAATATACTTTCTTCGCTCTTTTAACAAAGAAAAATCCCTTCGTTGTTCCATTTCTGTTAATTGAAGCATAATGTTCAAGCATCATTTCACATCATTGCATCATCGAAGACAAATACACAGAGATACGTTTAACGTACTAGAGTGTAGGGAATATCCATAGCGGTGCGAAATATCCCTAGTAATGTTATCCGCAACTACCGTTGTTATTTATCAACAGTTGTCATGGCAAAGGGACAGGAGAATTCCTCTTGGTGCCAAGCGGCAACTGTTGTTCTTCATCCTTTTGCTTTGATCTCGCGACGTGTCAACACGTATTTACATTTATAGAACTTCGCGCATGATTGTATTAAATTAATCATCTAGCGAATCATTTACTTCAATTTATTATTCAAAGTTTCTCACAATTGTTTAAAATAAACATTCCTATTATTCCTCTGAATTGTGAGTTTACTTTCCTGAATTTAAATCTCTCCTCCGACTACGATTTTTATCGGTAACCGTTAGTTTCCGGTTATCTACAATAACGAACATTTCCACAAGAGTACATCTACACCGACATCTGCAGGTCTTCATGCAAAATAAAAATTGTTTGAAATAATTGCAAGGAGCAGAGTCACCTGATTATGACTTGTCTCTCCTCCACCGTTCCTCGTGTGACAAAGGCACGTGACTAATCCGGTACTGGCAGAGAAGGGGTAACTTTTTCCCCTTAATTCGCATCAATTCCCCGATCTGGCGACT
Organism: Lasioglossum villosulum; assembly: GCA_963971365.1. Taxonomy (NCBI): domain Eukaryota; kingdom Metazoa; phylum Arthropoda; class Insecta; order Hymenoptera; family Halictidae; genus Lasioglossum; species Lasioglossum villosulum. Next base: position 28,760,361 of record OZ020499.1, read on the forward strand.
CTGGCAAGAAACAAAAGAAAGATTACAATTTCTTCTTTTCTTTAACGATCTTCAACAAGCGAACGTTTGAATCTTAATTCACGCGCTTCGAAGTTCGCGAGTTATCTCGGGAACAACAGTTCCCAACTTCGGGAACGGCTTTCGGAGGCTGTGAAACGTTCGGCCGTGGGCAAAAAGATGATTTTTATTGTTTCGATCGGCGGTAATAGGCGGACTTCTTAAAGGGCGGTTCTTTCGGATCTTTCGGCGCTTTCGAAGCGTATTTCCGGCGACGGTTTTTGCCAAGCGGAAGGTAGAAGTTACGGGTAGCGGTGTGTCCCCGCTCGATAACTGAATTATTCATAAGCGGCGAGCACCATTACGGGTTTTATTTAATTCGAAGAAACCTCGATGCGTTTTGGACGCGATATCCATTCAGGAAGAGAGATGGGCAGAGCAAGAGAACAGTGACGTCACGGTTATCGGTGCTCGGAGCTGTTGCGCGATGCTTTTCATCCTTTCGAAACACACTCCCGTCCTGATTCGCTTCGGCCTCTAGCTGGTCCCGCTCGTTTGACCCTTTGTTTCTTTCGGTTTCGTGCGACCGCGACCGTCTAATCGCGCGGCACACGCAACAAGTTCGCGTGAACGAACGAGCCACGTCGAAACTTCTTCTCGGAGTCGTTCCGGCTACGCGACGCACGAAACCTCGACTCTTGAAGACGAAGGGGCGATTCGCGTCGTCGAGATGTTAATTGTAAGAAAAAACCGTTAGGAAAAACGGGTTTATTAACAAAATTGGGCACACGGATAACCTGAAGTTAACGACCGACCTGTTTGTCGCGGGCGCTCGTTTTAATCTGTCTTTTTTTTGCCTTCTGATAGCAATCGTAATTTTACAATCCTTCTGTTATTCCTGATTTTATATTTTTATAAATTCAGCTATACACTGCCGCTCAAAGGTATGTGGACACTTACCGTGTTCATGACATTTGTGACATATATACTTTTATTATCGAACAATATTTGTTGCCAAAGTATATTATGAATGTGTATGCAATGTGTTCCAATAGTACCAAATAAACTGTTTAGTTATTCAATTTTCTAAACACTGATTTCTAAACACTTGGTCCGTGTTTTTCGTTAATAACTTCCAAACAAAGCCGCGAACGCCATTTTTGCAAAGGAAAGTGTCGCTTCAAAGGATCTCAGGAATTTCCCATTTCCGGATGTTGAAGGAATTTTGAGACACCCTGTACATAATTAATCAGGTGCACAATCATTGGACGGTGCTTATGATTCAGGAGAAGAAATGGTAACGGAGTTTCGCACAGATCAGGACAGGATCGACGCGACGGTCGAATTCTTCGGGCTTGCGGTTTCGCTAGAGTTAAGGAAGACGAAGAGGCCTGACAGCAAAGTTCCCCAGGACTCTTACGCTTGTCACCGTCCATTTTGCCATTATGACTCGACTGTCTCGACGAATCCGAAAGTTGGAGGGCAGACAGACAGCACCAGCAACGACGCAACGGCGGCGGTAGAGGTATCCGTGGCGGCTTGTAACGGCGACGGGAAATTATTCACCGAGTCAAGGAGTACAAGTTGTATACGATAGGCGTAAACTTCTCGACCCGCTTCCACTCGAGAAAATATTGAACGCGGCAGCCTGTAGACGAGTGCGATTCGTCTCTCCGATGGCTGCACGCAAAGTCCGAACCCTGCAAGTTCGACGCTATCGGAATCGGAGGTCCAGTGTCTTTATGCATTAATAGAATTTTGCAGTACGTATTAAGAAAATTAATAATAATTTCTTTCATCGTATGCTTCCCATTCTGAAAATACACTTTTCCATTCATTTTTATAAAAAGCCTTGCGAAAATACGAATTGGAGCGATTTTTTCCTGGAGCATATTTAAAATGCACCGTAGATTAAGTTACTGAATTTTGAATATGAAAGTATATCAAATATGTATGTACATAGTCGGTAACGTGTGCACGGATAAGTGGCAAAAATACCATCGACTCTCACTGATTACTCTCACTGATAATGTTCTCTCGCGTTTTACAAATTCGTACATTTCCTGCCATTATCGTTATGATCGTAATGCTGCTTTAATGCGTTCACGACAAAAATGGATGACTTTAAAAAGGGGAAGACATTAGCGAAGACATTAGAGGAATTGAAGAATGTTGTTGCCGTATTTTTGACTTTTGCAATTGAGTGGAGTGAATATAAATGGACGTGCAAGGGGAAAACATTTGCAGAATTGAAGAATGTAATAACATTATTTTCGACATATTGAAATGCGCTGAAGTGATTAAAAATTAATAAACAGAGAGAGAAAGACATTCGAATAATCGGAGAACGTTGTAACTCGTAACTAGACAGATGTTTATGTAATTTGATAGGCACATTTTCAGTGGCAGTAGTCGTAATTTTGAAATAAATAAAAATGATACTAACTTCTGTAAAATTGTATATTCAGGCATTTTTTCAAAATTTTTAGAATCTATAAACGCGTAAAGATTCGCAATATTATTGACTGAATGAATTTATCAGGAGAAGTAATATATTTTCAGTCGACTCTCATTTCTCACCAGCGACATAGAATATTTTTAGGTCACACGACACGTTTGCGGTCTAGTCATGATTTTTATAGTGTCCAGTAGATTTATAGACTTGAAATCTAAACGTCCGCGGAGGAATTACGGCGGCGGTGGCCGGCGCTGAATGATTCACCGGTTCCGTAGGTGACGAGTTTATTTAAATATCGAATGTATCGGTAATCGGTTTAACGAGGCTCGTGACGCACCGTAATTAAACCGTAAAGCTTTGGCGCGCACGGTACGCGAGAGCGCATCACGGTGCACGCGCTTCCCGGCACATTTTTCCGACTAGTCATCGCGCGCGCGCGGGCGCCGTGTGCCATCTGGATTCTGTGTAATTCGTGTAATGGATTCTGATGTTAAACACAGCATACTCCCGACGCGTCCGCGACTACATTAATGCGTTGAATTTCATTCGATCTCTGATTAATGCTTGCGAAACGTGCATAAATAATGGATAGCCGTACGCGATACCTTTTCCGCTCTGAACCTGTCCACTTCGCTCAGCTCCGCTCTACTCTGCTTTGACTCGCTCTCGTATCGCTTTTAAAATCTATCAATATTCCGATGTTTGTAGGCCGCGCGTCGTCATGACCGTCACGCCTACGTTTGCCACCGGTTTTAACCCGATTATACCCACGTTTGATGTCTCTATTTCGACTCCCATGAGTCACGAACGCTCCGGGTCGATTTGACCAAACCGAGCCCAACGAAACTTTTTCTCGCCCTTCTGATAACTCATCGTCCGGGCCAAAACTATTTTTCCTCGTTCCTACTTCGACTCGCACCACCGTTGCCTTTCGTTTTTTATTAATCACGGGTAGAATCTCGGTGGAAACAGTGGCAATCCAAATTATCGGATAACTGAGAAAGTTTATTTTACCGGAGTTGGACGATTTTGACGATTTCATGGCAATTCAAATCCTCACCGTATGGTTCCATTTTAAAAAATTAAGTTGATCTTCACATGTCCTAGACCTCCATATACAAAAGATGGATACCTCGAAACAATTTTCCGGTGCCATACTCTAATCGTCAGAATTATTAAGAAAAGAAACAATACTATACACAGCTCCTTTCTCGTGCGATCGATGTCCAAAGTTTTGATTATGCAATGAAAATCCGCAATCTAGTTATCACCGATATCAACCGACTACGAATGACACAGTGGAGCCAACCTAGACACCGATTCAAATTCGGTTGCACTATCAGCGGGGTGGTGATTCTATAACCTCGTGTTTTATGTAGTCTGCAAAGTGCAGCTCGATAATGACAAACCCAAGAAGCGGTTCGTATATCCGCGGGCCCCGATAGCTGACCGGTATTCATCGGGCAGGTTTATTCCGCCATAACGTTTCATGGGGGACCTCACGAGCGTCTCGTCGATCTCCTCGATCACGTTGATCTCGTTCAATCGTGCGCGCGCGAGATAGCGGGAGCAAAGTAAAGGGAAAACAAGAAGACTCGCAGAAGGAAAACGTCGCTCGTTTATCCGGTTGTTTCCGCAAAGAGGGGAACACGACAGACGATTACCCCGCATAAAGCGATAACATATGGATTTCGGACGGGACGGGCCGACGGTTAAAGTCCTAATTTCCATTGTTTCTCACGGCGGAACCGCGGCTGGCAGGAAGTCGGATGAACGTGTACCATCTCGAAATGACTTCCACCGGTAGCGGGTAATAGCTTTGCCGGCCGGTAGATTAAAACGCTCGCGGGTTTTGGCTGTCGTCTATGCTCTGTCGTCGTTTACGTAGCCGGTTCTGCCTCGCGTTCACACGCCACTACACGCGTCGGCCATACGTTGTCTTTGTACGCCAGAGAGTGACCTCTCTTTCTCTCTCTCTCTCTCGTGAACTCTCTCCTCCTCTCTTTGAACCGAGCTTTCGACCACCGGCGAGGTACCAGTCCCGGTTGTAATGAACGTTCCAGCTCGCGGAAACCATATCGCGACGTTTTCTCTCTTTCCCATCGCTCCTCCAGTCGCCGACCTACTTTCCCCGCGGTTTCCCTAAAAACAGCCCCTTCGCGTTAACTCACCCCCTGCGATGCATAGGGTCTACTTGTGTCGGATGCGACTGTCGATCGACCACGCTTGTTGTAAACATTCTGTAAGTGAATAGTTACGTGTTTCTCGATCGTAATTTTCAATATAAATCAATTATATGTTCTCGGCGCACAGTTTCGATCAAAAATAAAGCAAGAACAAAGCAAATTAGCAATATTTAAATGTAACTCAACGTTTCGATCCAGGTGTGGATCATTTTCAAGAGCAATTGCGTCTGAAAATATATATAAACAAAATGTAATGGGTAATTCACAAAATTAATAAAACTGTAAATAATATTTTATCCGATCGAGCTCAAACTTCGCAGAAATTGTTTTTGTATTATTTCGAACAACTCTACGAGGTGTTGTAAAAGAAATTTTGACAAAATTAAATAAGAGCTATCCTAGCGCGCACACGCTCTTTTTCCTCGGACTGAGCCTCTGAGTCTCCTAAATAATTTATTAAATCCTCCCGAAGCGAGGTCTCCCCGGCTCTAAAAAATGCAGCTGATATTAATCTACCCGGGTATACACACTGTGTCCATAAGTCCCCGGGTACTTGGTTATTCCAAAGAAAACAGAAATTGCGATACAGAGTCTGCGAGAACACGAAGCAATCATGCTCTCCGCGATGCGACGCTTTTATCTCTATGCAGGATAATTGCTCTTAGCGTACAAGGTGTCTCTGCGATCTTATAAAGAAACGAGTTGACAGTTTAGTACAAGATATCTCATATTGCGTTTGCGAGAAGAACAAAGCTGGGTCGGACTGCGTGTCTAATCGTGGACGACCGTTTCTACTTGCTGTCTGCTCCAGCACGATTCTCCAAAGGTATATGCAATAATAACTAGACAGAGCGGATCTTTATGCATTTATGGCATAACTTAGTAGGAGCAATTTAAAACAGTAAACATATTATAAAAATATAAAGATACTGTTACATTATTTTCAACCTACCGAACATATTAAGACAGCAAATAAATCTCTATTTCACTCTAATTTGTTGTAATTCATATAAAAGCTTTTGTTTTGCATAAAGATCTTCTGTCTAATAAGTGAATGTAAAAATGCAGTCGAATGTGCAAATACACGCACACAGTCAAATTAAACAATTTTTGGTTTATAAGGAAGTGTTGTGAATAGAACGCGAATGTGCAGGCACAGTTTGAAACTTTGAATTCACATTGTGTACACTAGTCGGAAACGAATTTTCAGGACAATCTGCCGATTGTTCGGAATCTATTTTCTCCGCAGTCTCTTTAGCTTTCTCGATTGCCAAGCAACTTTTTTCACGGTGTTCGTATCCGACGCGAGGTCGAGCCGCGACACGCCAACCTCGATAAGATCGATCGAATGATTTTTCATAGCGTTTCCCATATCGGGCCGGCATGCCAGTCAGTCGGCTGTCGTCCCTCGCCTCCTCGACTCATAAATAAATTACGTTCGCGTGACGTTTACCGATTTCCGTGGCTCCGAACGTTTCGCTTCCTGCTCTCACTGATGAGTTCCCAGCGCGATGTGAAAACGTGGCCGCGCACGCGGTCACTCAAAGAGCTTTCCCAGAGACGCGATGGCCACGCCGAACCGAGAAAAACACCGGAAAAGTCGGTCAGCATTCTCTCTCTCACTCTCTGCAACCCCGGGATGTATTCCTTCTTTAGACCGATCGTCGCGTACGCTAAGAGTGACCCCGTTCTTGGTCCCACACACAAAATTCTCGAAATATTGAATTTGAAAAATTTGTGTCCTCAAATATTACTATCCACAATTTTTTATCAATATACGAATTTATGGCTACACCTGAATGCTTCCTCTCAAACTACACAGAAGTTTTATCAAATGTTAACAATTTCTCCGAATTTTTCATGTTGAATGTCCATTAAGATTTATTTATTAATTTATTAATTTATTATTAAGTTTATCGAGATACGTTTAACTTAGACCTGATTAATTTTCCTTTGTTACCGTTCGAAATATTCTTTCAGTAGAATTTATCGGTGATGACTGATGGGGTTAAATGCTTGTTGACAAAAATCGTTCGATACTTAAGTTTACATTGCAGCTATAAACTATTGAAAAAGATTCTGCCACAGAGAAGTAACAAATTCTCCGGACGCCAACTATAATAATTTTAAATGTTGTCATCCTGTTTTCGCCTTGTTAAGATCATTGGATAATGAAAAGTTATCCAGCTGCCTATTAGCATGGGCAGAGGCGAAGAGTCGACAGAAAATTTTGGTTAGGAGAGCGTCGAGAACTGGAATTACCCATCGCAGGTAGTTCCGAGGGTGGGAACGTTCGAAAACGAGCAATTTTCGCGGTGACTAGAGCAGATCTCTTAAGGAGCGGAAGAATCGGACGTTAGGTGTGCCAGGAACTGGCGGCAAGGAGGAAAGTTTCGAGCGGAATTAGCCGGAACGAGGATCCCTTTCGCCCTGGCAAAGTCGGATAGCGTACGTGGTCGGGGAGGATAAATTCAGGGCTGGCCGCGCGAAAGGACCGTCCTGCGGCGCCGATATTATTAGTTTACGAGAACAGTGACTAAACTATAGACGGCCACTAAAATGAACGGAGATAGTTGGTTAGGCGATGGAGGGTGAGGACAGCCGATAGAGAGAGTATAGAGGCCGAGAGGGAAAGAGAGAGAGAGAGAGAGAGCGGGATTTTCGGTGGTTAGGATGCGGGGTCGAGGCACCAGCCAGCACCCTGGTTGTTTATGCCTCATTAGCTGCAGTAGTTACGTCAGTACCCTTAACTACCCTACGAATTGAACGGCGCACCGCGCGCGCGCGTCCTCGCACATATATATCGCACACCCTTCCAGCCCCTAACAACGCGCAATAACCTCTCGACGATCTATAACGCATCCGAGCAGCCGAGCGCGAGAGCTTCTGCACCGTCCGACGGGATACGCTCTCGTCATTCGATATTCCGATTGACCATTTTGCGGGATCGCCCGCGATACAGAGCAGCTGCTTGCGAATTCACGCGGGTCCGTTCTGAAACGTTCCCCCTCTCGGTAAATGTATTAAAAACGGAACGCTTCAGCACCCGATAAATAAGAAACGCGGAACGATCGCGGCTCTTTTCTTTCTCCTTCAGCTCGTTACATTCGGCCGGCTCTTGTGGATTACAGCCTCTGTGGGCTGGACAGTTTTTGCTGTTGACGCGAGCGGATGATGTATAAAAATTAGAGGGAACCAGAAAATGTAAATTTTTTATTAAATTGTGTTTTCGAGACACGTTATAATGTTATTTTGTGTTTTTTCATTTAATGTTTTATCGTATACCCTATTGTATAGGAAGCGTATGTGTTAAAGGATGAAGCTTGTAGATTCTAGTGGTATTTTTGATCGAAACGGTCGTGTACATTTGCGTTCTAAACTCGGATAATTCATATGCAGCAACCTACTACTAATAATAATAATAAAACGGTGTTGGAGGATGCATCCAGGACCGGAAAATGCAGCGGCAGGTGGCCCAAGCGCGGCGCGAAGTTGTCGAAAGTCCTTGCTCACAGGAAGCGCGTGTCCTTTCCATTTTCCACGGCGTCGCTCCGTTCCATCATCGTGGTCGTGGTCGTGGTCGTGGCCGCGGTCGTGGCCGTGGTCGTGGTCGGAATAACGTCGAGCAAGTTTCTGGTCGGCGTTTTCCCGAAAAGTGCCCGACTCGGGTACAGTGCGCGGCAACAGATAACCACGGCGTTCCGTTGGCAAGTGCGCCCTCGGTTTGCAGGGGGCTTTCGGAAGAGGGGTTTCAACAAAGTGGGGAAGGGGTCGGGGGATGTAACAGGGCGTATGAGGATGTTTCTGTATCGTCGCGACGACGTTTCTATATGCGGGCCAGCCCAAGTCGACCGTACGAGCCATTACGCGTTCGTTACACGTACACCGAGCATCGTTTCTCCGCGACGCAACCGCCACCTTTATTACTCTTGTCGCTGGATACCGTCCTTTATTGTTATTAGACAATGAAATTCGGATAAGGGCCGTTCCGGCCTCTCTTCCCGCGGCTACAGCAGATTTCGCGTTATCGTTCCGCGCGCGGCCCGCGATTCTTGAGAATGACAACGAGCACAGATCCGTATCCGGCTCTGCGTGAAACGATCGCCTACGCGAGTCTCGTAATTGAATTATTGAGCAGGAAATCGCGACCGATAAGCCGCTTTCACGACTCTACTCTTTTGTGTACCTTCGAGCAACGACAAGCGCCACGATCAATCTTCCCAACGGCGCCTGCAGCAGTTATCACTCGAATAAAAGTTTATTAGTTGAATGTCATGCGATGATTAACGCATCGCACATCGTTGATTTTGTTTCTTTAATGAGCGATAAGATTGTAGTAATGAACATATATGGATTCATTAAAGAACACTTAAAATTTGAACAAAAGTTTTGAAAAAATTTGTTTGCCTATCACCGCATATGTAGCCTGTATACGAATTGATATAACTGACCATTATAAATGAAGAGGGACGACCATTGTAGACTATTTTAAATGAAGTGAGAGAAGAGAAACTTCTAAGCGAATCTTGAACTTTGACGAAGCAAGGCAGTAGCATCGATAACGCATCGGAAAACAGTTTCTCGAATGGCACACGACGGTCAAGTTGCGCGAGCTACTTTGTTTTCTTTTTTCCTTGCGGCCCTGTGCTTTTTCCACTCATGGTCTTTCTTTTCGAGCGTTGTTTGCCGGGAACTCGAGCGAAACGCGAAAGCCACGGCAAAGGTTTCCGCGGCGCGCAAAGCGAGCGCAGCCGCGCCGCACCATGCCACGCCATATCTACTAGTGTGGCGCGGCGTTTTACGACCGTTTCGTACTAATGGAGTTTCAGCTTAACGCCTGGCGAAGCTCGCTGGAAAGCTCGCGTGGATATTTTAAACGGCGACGGCCGCGAATAGAAGGGCGAGTATCCGATCAAACTTGAGCGCAGAGACTGGCGCCACTCCCTCCCCCTTCTTTCTACTCTCTCCTCTCTCATCTATTGTATTTTCCAACAAGTCCTCGGCGCACACGAAAGTTCGTATCTCTGTCAATTATATAATATTAATTACAACCGGAATAGTTTTAGAAGTGTATGGAGACATGACGCCGTTTAAAAATGTCTCGATAAATTTATTTATTGTTTCGAAGCTGCAGAATAGCAATAATGAGTAGAAGTTAATAGTATTTTGTATTTCACGCTATACTTCACAAATGTTCATGTTTGTTCGTCACCTGACCTCGCTCTCATTAAATGTATGTATATGTCAATCTATTTCTTTAATTTACCCTGTCTCTCTCTCTCTCTCTCTCTCTCTCTCTCTCTCTCTCTCTCTCTGTGTGTGTGTGTGTGTGTGTGTGTGTGTGTGTATTGTCCTCAGTCGAGTTAGTCTCGTTCTCACCGTCAATATAAATGGTTCTATCGTCAAGTTATCAGTGTACTTTGTTTTCCGTTCACCTCTTGGAATAAATTATCGTCGATTCTATCTCCTTTTCGCGATCGGGCTGCGAGATTAAAAATTAACCAATCTCCCTCTACAGTAGATAAAACAGAAATCAGTGAAGCCACGAGATCAGATATGAGCCTGAGTGCTCCTGAGTCAATCTGAATCAAGTATTCCAGAAAAGACCTAGAACCCATTACATGATATCAAAATGTTTAACATAATTCCAGCGATTTTGTAGAAACGGTCTACTGTGACGTGGCCGCGTTAAAGCTTCCGCGGTCACTCTTAAAACCGGCCGAACGAGCCGCTAACGAAGTAGTTTAGGCCACGAAACAGCCGTTCGTTATCGGCCGCTCGTAAATCGAGCGTCGCGAATAGAACCGAGTCGCCTGCCCCGTTTAATCGAGACGTTCACGCGAGACGCACAGAAGCGAGGAGAAACGAGGTGTAGGGCGAGGCAAAGAGAAGCGAGGCGACGATGTGCGAGCGATCGTTCGACGCCTCGTCCGCACAGACCTCGCCTGACCTTATTACTCCGCAGCCATGAATATGTGAAACGGTGTTCCGCGACGAATAAACACCGGCCCCGATCAAACCGGTCGCAAGCCATCCGGGAGCCACGATTGATTTTAACACGTTCACAGCTCCCCGTATATGGGCCATCCTACCCCTAAATTCATCCCTCGCTCCACACCCGATTCCGCTTTTACACTGGGTGTTCGCGCGGATACTAACGCCGTCGCCCTCGTAAATGTCAGCGGAAGCTTCCTGAAGGTCCTCGATCAAATGAGCGCGAACAATTGGCCTTAACTTTAGTATTCATTAGGAGACAACGCGTGCGTCTTCATCTGAAATGTCATTTCTAGCAGTTTAGCATCTCCATACTATTTTTAAACATTTTCACTGATTAATCAACGCAAAGAAACAACACGCAACGTGTAAGCTATTTGCTCAATCGTGCACACCGCGTTTCCATTTGTAAAAACGACGTGAATTAAAAGCACGAGTAGAATTGATATCTTGTTGTTGGTGAACAAAAATATTTTATAGACAAAATGCATGAACGGTTGTGTTTGACACTGATTCATATTTAAAAATCGGACAGCGGAACATCTTTACAATTTTTATAATTGATTATGTTTAGGACGATTCACGGCTGTATATGCGATTTTCTTTTGATTAGAATGCGAAGGATTGGAAGGAACCCGAGGGGAAATGATAAGCGCACGTTAGCTTTACATCGTGTACTTTTCGTAAAATTTTAGTACACTCGTTAACCCTTGGTTGTGGGTGTTTTTTCAAGCCATTCTCACCGGGCACTTAAAAGCATCATCTAGCTACTCAACTACCGGTGATTAATTTAGATTAGAGGCGGTGTAATTTGGTGCAACGAGAAAATCGAGTGTAGATAAGGCACCTTTAAAAAGTGTTTAACACTAAACTACCTGCAGAGATTCTACGCAATTTTTATCATGATATATACTTCGATAAAGAGATTTTCCAAAAATATTAATAGATTATCAATTAAATCGGTCGTTTTCGACCAAGTGTATGAAAATCATTATCTACTTACTCAGTTCTTTAAATTAAAGAAGCTGCTGCTACACATTCGGAACAATAAGAAATACTAAGGTATCTTTAAGAAGTAATAAATATGTGTAATATGAATGAATGCTGTAATAAATATTTCTTAACCTCATCAACTATACAGTTGTAAGAATGGACCGCTGTCTGAGGGTTAGTGAAAAGAAAATTACAAAGAGAACATTGTCCAAGAGAAAGGTAAAATACGATCTAAAAGAATGAGAGTCAGAAAAGGCACTGTCTTGGAGAAAGATGAAATAAACAGTGGAAAACCAGGAAGAATAGGAGGAGGAGATCAGGAAAACAATGGCAGGGTTGGAGAAAGGGTGCTCCATCAATAAGGGAGGGAACGGCAGGAGGCTGAGTAACGAAAATAATACGAGAAAAAAAGATAAGATCGATATGAATGCTAATCGAAAGACGTCTGATTCACGAGAAAGGAGCGAGAGGATTCGCGAGACGCATTCGCTATGCGCTCGGTATGTTTGCCGAACCGTAGTTCCGCTGGTAATGAGATTTCGCGGCGACTGGCGTCGATATTAGTTGCCCCTCTCTCTCTCGCTCTCGTGTGAGCGTAAGAAAGTTTCCCAATCAATCAATTTCTCGTTTACGCTGCGTACGTCAACGTCAGGCGTCGTCGGTTCGAAGTTCTGTCGTTGTTCGAGCTCCCTCCTGGTTTCCCCGGGCTCGATATCGGGTCTCAAAATCTTGCTAACGAGCGACCAGAGATAGAGAGAGAGAGAGGAGAGAGAGAGAGTGAGAGAGTTGTTCGTTTCTGGCATTCGTCGGGAATACAAGCTCCCTTCTGTCGCCGAGAGATTACGCGCGTGCGCGCGCGGATCGCTGGTAATCAGTCGGCCGATCCCGCGATTAACTTAAGCGGTATTTGACAAGACGGAAAGAGCCGTATCAGTCGTTGTAGCTTCTCAACTTTAACCTCTTAATACCTTAATCCGCTTACGTCATGACCAGATTCCACGTGCCCGGCAGGATTACTTCGTATACGTCGCTTTAATCGTATCACTTTATTCCGCTCCTGCCCTCTAATTTCGTCTTTCAATTATCTTTACGACATCGCCGGCCACCCTACAAGGACCAGCTTCTCGGGCCACCCACATCGCTCCAGGAGCAACCACTTTGCTTCGTCGATGACCCCTTGAACCTGGAACATTTCAGAAAAGCTACCTTAATTGTCAACATCTCCCGCAAATACTTGAAAATCAGGAAAGTAAATTTTAGAGATTGACCGGCGAAGTGTAACGCAATATTTGATCGCTTGTTGACCCACAGGAACAAACAAATTCAATCAATTGTCAAGGCAAGCTGTTATTGTCCGTACGAACGTTACATATGTCACTTCACTGTCATTCCACGTACCATTCCATTCGTTTATACAAAATATCACCGCGCTAAAGAACATTCAGCAGGTTAAAAAATGTTAACAAAGCTGGATTTGGTATCCGTGACAAGGGAAAATCTGTTTACAGAGACTAGAAGCTTCTGTTTGTATCAATTTTCTGTTTCATCCAGTCTATACTATAGTCGTATTTTGTTTCGAGTTCCGTCTTCAAACGGGTCATATTAATTTCGAAAGAATCAACTACTGCACACGTTTCGTTTGGTATTCCGATCTGTTTAACCTCGTAATATTGATTGAACTTAAGACCGTTCTAAAATTCGTAACTTATTGTTCTTGAGTGTGCTGCACGAAACAGGACCCATGAACAGCAAGATGTGAAGTTTAGAGGAGTCCTAGATTCAAGCAATTTTATGAGATCAAATAGCTCGGAATCATTTCCTATTCATGTCATACCAAATCTGCGTCCAGCTTTGTGAACATTTTTTAATCTACTGAATCTCTTTTTGTGCAGTGATATTTTATATAAATGAATGGAATGGTACGCGGGATGACAGTGGAGTGACGTATATGTATAACGTTTATACGGACAATAGCAGCTTGCCTCGATCATTCGTTCAATTTGTTCGTTCCTATAGGTCTGCAAGCAATCAAACATTTAAGAACAAATATATCGTATAAATATTGTTCTTTGCATAACATTAAGGTTTGTTATCTGAGCGCATAAAGAAGACAGAGAGCATATCATGACCCAAAGGAAAAATAAAGTGACATCAATAATGTCACGATTTATTTACGTAACGAACCGGAATAAATAATAGCAGTCAAGTCAAGTTCGTTTGCACAAACGAAGAGGATGCATATAATCCAAAAATACGTCAGTGCAAGAGGAATTCGTGTCTGTCGATTAATTGTATTATCTGTTTAGCATTGATTTAAAGCTCGTTCATATTTAAATCGTTTTTAATGAAAATCTGCTAACGTTGTAAATGGGAACTCTCGTGACAAACGTACAACTCGTTCCCCAGAAGAGTTCCACGTTAAAAGCCAAAATTGATTTCGCAAAGTATAAATAAACAATTGATTATCGTGGATATTACATCGTTCAACCCTTATATTGTTCCATGACGTCAATCTTGAATTCCCAATGTAGTCTGTTTAAAATTTACGCAATTCTTTGCTATTGTCCGCATTGAAAACGACAAATGAACAAATATACTCTATGCATCAATATCAATCCTGTAATGTGCAATTTAAATGGGGTTTCCCTTTATACGTGGTAATCAATAATGGTAATATGATAAAACTCTTTGTGGAAAAATCTATAAGTACCAATTCGATTTAATTGCTTCAACAGCGAATTCAACAAAATGTACATTTTTCTGCACATCAAAGAATTCGTTTGCACAGCGTTTTGTTCAAATACGATTTCCCTGTTCATGAATTTTTAGTATATTAATGTAAAAAATAAGAAATATTCTGATGCATTTGGTTTGCACCGTTTTTAATTATCTTTATGTTACTTATACAGGGTGAGTCACAAATCGTGATCAGTAAGTACAGATTATTCTGTTATTAGCTGTCCGAACGAAAATGTTTTTATTGCATACAGTGGGTGTAGAAAGTGTTCGTACACTTTTTAAAGTGGAATAACTTTTATATAATTGAATCAAACGACCTGATCTTCTATAATTAATTAGAAACATTAGTTTAAGAAATGATATGCAAACAAGATTTTCCAAAAAATTATTATTTACAACTTTACATGCAAAAATAAAAAAGGTATTTTCATTAAGGGCCCTAATGAAAAAATTAAAAGAAATGCTTCTTTTATTTTCGCATGTAACCTCGTAAATTGTAATTTATAGAAAATCTTTTTTGCAGATCATTTATTAAACCAATGCTTCTAATTGATGATAAAATCAGGCTGTTTGCTACAATTTTAAAAAAGTTATTCTATGAACCATGAAAAAAACATAAAAAAAATAATCATGCAAAAGCTGATACAAACATTTTCTGCTAATAACCGAGTAATCTCTATTGATCACGATTCGTGCTTCATCCTGTATAACTAGCATGGATCGGTTTATAAAAATGAAGATGAAAATTTTTCATTCTAATTAAAGAAACAAAGACCTTCATACTTTGAAACGTTTTTACTAAAATCATTATTTATGCAGTAATCTTACGTGCTCCAACCTATATGTTATTCGAACAAAAATCGACAAGCAACTTTGCTTCTGTATACTTCGTGAAAGCTTAAAGATATTCGGAGACAAAGGGAGCTTTTGAATATAGCATTACACGAACCGTCACAGGCTGACTTCCGCAACGAGTTAAAAGCTTGAAAAAATCGTGCAACGTCTCCCAAACGTCATTTCGCGATAACGGGTCGAGATATTTCGGTGGCGTAGCCCGCGTTTAGCAAGGGAGAACGTTCTTTTGCACGGTTGAGCGTTTCCAGAAGCATTCGTGGACAGTTTTCGAGGTTCGAAACAGAGATAGTTGCACTCTCTCCGGAAGCGACGTCCAGTACATCGATCCGTAGCGCTGCGGGAATAATTTGCGACCGTTTCGAAGCAGTCAACTCTCTCTCTCTCTCTGTCTCTCGGAGGCCGCTTGGAAATTCATATCGCGTAGCCGGCCGGGAAATTTCCCACGTTTGTTGCCGGCGCTCGATGTATCGTGATTTTCGTCCCGGGAAACAGCGCCGCGGGATTCCAAACCAGAAAGAGTATGCATTTCGGAGCTGGCGCGTCCTTCTCGTTGTTATTACGCGACCTCGTAATAACCGGCTCCGTACCGGGGTCTTTCAGCTTTTCCGAAATAATGTCGCTTTCGAAACGAAAGCACTTCCTTCGCAAAAAGACGACGAAAACTGTGGCAACCGATGCCGAAAAAATTACAATATCCGCGGCGCTCAAAATTTCATTCTTTTCGAAGCTTTGTTTTCGTGCCTTAGAGGGGCGAGTTTTAGTATAAAGGCAACTTCCAGATTCTTGAATCGGGAAACTAAGAACCTTATCGTTATCTAACTTGATTGTGCTGTTTTGCGTATATGTTTCGACAATTTGTTCAAACGATTAATTAAAAAAATTAATATCTTTTGTTATTCAACAATGCCCTGTTTGTGTCCACTAGTTTTTGGCAGTGCATTTTTAATTTAAAAAATGTTCATGTTACGACGTATTGTTTTCTTCTATCTCGAATAAAAAAGCAACTGATTGAAAAACCGAATGGTTACGTTAAAAGAGTATGTCAATGCCGTGGAAATTTTGTTCGTAAGAGTTTTTCATAAAGCAGCCAGGTCACGAGTAATATAAAGCGACAGTGTCAGTCGAGGGATTTTCCGAGGGTGATTTTGGAAAACAGGAGGAGCGATTTCCCGCGGAGAGGATCGATGAAAGGAAATTCGCGTTTCCTGGCTGCGAGCCGCGACGAACTTTGAATCAAATAAGGGTCGTAATATCTGGAGACCGGTAGCCGGGAGGGCTGAATTACGACGTTAATTTATTAAATGCGCCGAGGCGCTGCGCGCACAAGTCTCCTCTACCTGCTATGCAGAATCTCTCGCGTAATAGAAACGTATGATTTTACGGAAGTCCAGGTAAGCGTTTGCTTGCGGGAGTGGAAACTGGAAACAGATACGCGTTTGCCGATCGCCGGTCTTTTAATTAAGGTCCGCTCGCCTCTCTCTCACCCTCTCTCTCTCACTTGGGCCGGGGTATGATTCATCTCGAAAATAAGCGAGCAAGCATGGAAAAGTTCATTTAACCAACACGTAATTTCGAAACCTCTATAAGTCTATACAGGGTGTATCACTGAAATGTCTTCCGTGGCACTAAGATACAGTAAACAAAGTAACTCGTTGAATATTTCATCCCGACATATTCTTTGTGCTACGAAAGACACTTTCTACAGCCTGCATTCTTCTTACAAACGAAATTTAAGTTTGACATCATATTACAGTACATATTTGAATGTATTTTTTGTTGTTTAGTTGCTTTATAAAAGAAACATGAATTACTTCGAAAATTTTGTACTGTTTTAAAATTAACCTTCCGTATACTGTGTCGGAGTCTATTTTGACCGGGAACATTCAAATTGTCATTTAAGTACTGAATTTGTGGCAATTAAACTAACTGAATGGCTGTTTCATTGAAGATATCGGAAGCACTAATGTGTCTACACGAGATATCATCTAAAGTAAATTTTTTAAAATTATTAATTAGAGCTGTGAATGGTCCTAAGCATTGCCAATTATATAACTATAAAAATCGTCCGTTGTCTGAGAGTTAGAGCAGATATTCTGAGAGTGACACTTAGGTAAAACATCCTGTATAAAAGCGAAAAGCAATGTTCCCAGCTATTCCCGATATTTAATTCCTCGTACACAGGAGTGTATCGCGCAAATCGTATATTTTCGAACGCATTAGTTGACGCGGTCCACGATTCCATACCAAAAACTTCCGACCCACTTACCAGGACGGAAAACCATTAACCACAGAGTTATTTTAATGCTATTACGACGATGTTCGAATTAAAAGATCTCTCGAGCTAATGGTTTTTAGATGTAAGTAGCTCGGTACGGTTTTTAAAGGATAAAGAACTTTGATGGGTGCAGGTGCAATAAAACTAGTTACATTAAATTACGCGCAGTCTGTTACAGTGATATTAGTATGCTTTTAAAGAGGCGATAACTTTTTAACTATCGGACCAGAAATTGAATTTTTCTTAGAAGTTAGAACATTTAAAATTCACAGTATTACGTGAAAAGGGGATGTTGAAAAATTGCAGCGAAAATACAAAAAGTGTTACAACTTTGTTAGGCATACATTGAGAATTTAAATAGTACATTTTGCGATCAACCGAATAAATGAACACACTGTGGCATTCACAGTGTCCGCTCACTAATATTTTCGTCACTCAGAACAAATGCACCTTACCTGTTACCGGGTTGGCCGCGCCCGCTGAAAGGATTATTCCAGCCGTTTATAATAATAATAATAATCTCTCGGACAGTAGGAACAAGCGTGAAGTTGAACTCGTAGCTCGTACCCCTGCGGCGTTACCGTAATCCCATCACGGACGATTTTCAGCCGGTCCGTTCATTAATTTCTAATTCGTTAAAACGCGGCCTGCTGGGGGCGTAGCGTGTCTAGAGAGTGATAAAGATAGAGAGAGAGAGAGCGAGAAGAGAGGGTAGGAAAAGCAGAGCAGCAGGAGCTCTCCGATGGGCCGATTCCATAAAACGGGTCTACAGTTTTCATCGCGGGTGCGTCACGTAAAGTTCCGCTCGCTTAGAGGGGCAGGACGAAACACACACTCGGCATATTTACAGAAATAGTAGCGTAGCACGAGTTACTTCCGGACCCACCGGTGTGTGCATGTGCAGCCTCTCTCCATGAGACTGCGTCCTCCCCATCCCCGCACGGCGCACGTTTCGCGTGTGCGATAGAGTTAAGTGCGGCTCGGCTAAGCGGTTACGAGAAATAAGAGAGGGTGAAATGCGAGTGCGAGAGAGACGGTAAAAGATAGACAGGGGAGGGGAGTTGAAACGCTCGATTTAGAGCAAACACGCGTCCGGTGTCGCGTGCGACCACGGATATCTGATACGGTTGGAACGCGAGCGTAATTCTCTTCGACGCTGTCGCGTTATTTATAAATCGTCCCGAACTGCCGTCGGTTATTATCACCGGCCGTTACAATTTTTCACCGGGGCTCGCTGCTCCGAAACGTCCGGTTAACTAATTACTATTAATTTAACGGGCGGCGCGTTCGTGCCCCTCGTAATTTTCCTCTCGCGACAGTTCGCAGTTGTTCGCTCTCGTTCTCTCTCTCCTTCTCTATTCTATGCAGTTCTTTGTTTCTCTTCCGAGTGAGAGAGGGTGGAAGGGAGGGAGCACACCCTCGGTCTCAGTTTCGATTCGAATTTTCCCATTCGCCCGGACACGTCGCTGCCAGACGAGCAAAAAAATAAAAAGAATAGATAAGGCAAAGTGCACGCTCGTTTAAAAGCCCGCGATACGCCCACGCCGACCGGTCTTTTGACACAAGCTGCGCCACTTTGTTCGCGCTAACCAGGTATTATGGCGCGAGACCGCCGAACAATCAGACGCACATCTCTCTCTCTTTTTCCCCTTTTTAGCGAACATTTTCGTTTGGCAAAGGTTGTGACGCGACTCTCAAAATGTTGTTAGTCACAGAACCACGTCTGTGACTCCAAGATACAACGCCAGCCGCATGCTTTTCGTTTGGTAAACAATGTAGCGAAAACACTGGCCTAGTACAGTTTATGTTATGCACAGTGGTACGTCAAAATTGAATACAGCACAAAATTTAATCTTGTTTCGTTGTTACATATGCATGGAAATGCAATAAAAATTTGACCTTGCTCCATTGCTGAATGCGATAGGCACATAATAAACTTAATGCAGCACAAAATTTAACCTAACCCATTTCCATATGTGATTAGGCACACAATAAACTGAATACGTCGCAAAATTTGAGCTTGTTCGTTGCTGAATGTGACTGGGAACACAAGAAACAGAATCCATCACAAAATTGACTCCGACCCATTACTCCTAACAGCTCGTAAGGACGTCAAACTACGTTGATAAATGAAAATGGAAAAACTTAAATTACAACAAATGATGTATCCGTCGGTTCGATTAAATTTCTGCTTGAAACATGTTTCCCTGTGATCAACAACTTCAAAATTACCCGATGTTTGACTGACTGAAAAGGCACTCGTGTATAAGGGATCTCGATGCCTAAACGACGGTAGACACCGTACTGGTTCGATTTCATCCTCTGAAATAATTCAGACAGCGGGCAGTTCCGATTTGCGTCGATTGCGCCTGTCATTCGTAAATCGCTGTCACTCGGAAAAATAGCTGGTGTAGCTTCGTCCAAACCCCGCCTGTTAGCTTATGTATCCGTGTATTGTTGGCAATATCGGCCTATAGTTTCCGTCGCTCGATGAACGAAGCGCGAAACGCGAAAGAGGTCTATCGAGAGTGGCGTTGCAATCTTTGCGAGACCGACGGGGCGGCGCGGTGGTATACTAGTTCGACGTATTAAACTTAACGAGGAAAACAGGCGTCCGAGCCATTTATTTCTCTCCCTGCTTCTATCGCTCTTTTTCTCCGTCTGCAATCATAACGTCGAACTAGCTGACATGTCTGGAAAGTACGGAACTAAGGGAGAAGACAAATGGGAACACGGACGTTATTGAAAAACGCAAGTTGAGAGGGAAAGAATAGGAAGAGAAAGAGAAAGAGAGAGAGAGAGGAGATAGGGAACGGACGAGGCGCATCTTAGTTTTTCGAGGTACGGATGGTGGAAAACGGTGCGTCAGCTCGCGTCTTGACTGGGTTTACGAGGCACCATAGCCGCGAGTGTATTTGCTCGTCGAAATCCGCAGGACCGTCGGGTTTACGGGTGACGTAAACGGGCTCGAACCAGCCAGCCCGAGCCCGAGCCCGGTGTGCTCGACCCATCCTTCCGCCCTGGCCTCTGGTGGTTTATGGTCTGGTTATTCGGTTGACGCGACCCTCGCCACTTTGCAGGGTCCGTGCAAAGCGGCGGAGTCACGGAGAAACGCATAATAAGGTTACCCCTGGGGTCCGGAGGTCGGATCATCCGCTGCGACCTCGTTTCGGAACACCACCTCGATCCTCCCTCCCTCTGAGCCCCGAGAACACGCCGATGGCCAATCGCGTTCCTTTCTTCTTCATCGTCGTTCAGCCAGAGGGAGAGACTGTGTGTGTTTGTGTGTGTCTCTCTCCTCGACGAAACGCGACGCACCACTCGCCTCAAGACTCGCTCCGACACGCTCGAGTTCGAATAATTGCCACATGCTCTGAAACGTGTGCCACCGAATCGATTACTCGCGGCAATTCGATCTCGGTTCTTACGATTTCGATGCTCCCCATCAGATACTAGATAGTCTTCAGACCTACTGGGACTCTGATCCGAGAGCGTAACTGTGATTGAAACTGTTGAACAGAAATGGGGGTAGGTTTGGACATAGTGTTGATTCTAGTTATAACACAACTTCGATAAATATTAAACTAATCTTTTTTGTATTGTACGAGTAAATGAATAATTTAAGTTTGTGAAACAAATCTGTAATAAACATTTCATCCCATGTTATCATAATTATCATGTTATCGTAATTATTGCTAGACAGGTTCGCTAGCAGCAATTTTTGGTTGGTGCAGCGCGATTGTTGTTGAGATATTCGAATAACTGCAACGTTCCTGCCGAATAAAACATTGAAACATTTTGGCAGAAGATAGTAGACTGCGGTTTTTATGCAGTCATAGCAAAATTGAGTAGATAAATTGTTAAAGGTTTCTATTTCTTACAATTGATACATACAATTTTTTGGATGCACCGCAGGATTGTTGTGTTACATATCTGTGGCGCTGATAGCTCTGAGTCGATGGCGTAAAATTGGCTACCCCCATTATCTCGCTGGTCGGCTGGGTGGGGATAGCAGATTCTACATCATCGAGTCTCTGAGCACCAACTGCCCAGGCGTATTGT
Source organism: Lasioglossum villosulum (assembly GCA_963971365.1). Lineage (NCBI taxonomy): Eukaryota > Metazoa > Arthropoda > Insecta > Hymenoptera > Halictidae > Lasioglossum > Lasioglossum villosulum. The sequence continues at coordinate 28,781,920 of OZ020499.1, forward strand.
AGACCCTCGAAGCTAGGATATACCGTTAAGAAGACAACAATATCGTGCTAATCGCCGGGAAGAATTCCATTCGGCGAGAAAACGATTTCCGATTGACCCAGGAAGAACAGATGGAACCTTTAGGATCGTTTGACGAACGCGTCAGAAAAATCCGCGGGATCTAAAAACCTTGAAGTCTCGAAGCCACGAAACGGACGAAGCTTATCGCGTCTCGGTGCTCCTCCTTTCGCCGTTTCCCTTTCATAGGCGAAACACGAACGCGGTCGGTCGTCGAATGAAAAACCGCGTCCCGGTTTACGATCGTTTGAATTAGTGGTTCGAGAAACGGAGTCGAGCCAGCCCGGTTTCGCTCTTATTCATCGGGGCCGCGACATTTAAGTTAAATACGCCCGGGGAACAACACAACGCGGGACTGCACCCTCTCTCTCACTCTCTCTTTCTCTTTCTCCGCGCCGAGGGTATTTTCCCGTGCGGCCTGTGAAAGCCGTGTGCACTCTCACAGACACGTTATGCACAGCGCACACAGGCGTATACTTAAAAAGGTATCACGAGCCGGGTATGCGTCGCGTCGCACAAGTATGCATTCGACCCGGTTCACCGAGTATGCAAGAAAACGCGAGAGCGGCTGCAGAAGAAACGAAAAATGTAACCGACGCCGAACAAAGTATCGAGCCCGCGCGACGCACGGTCGGCTAGAATCACAGAAAGATGGACGAAATTCGTGTCTCTGGTAATTATGCGTTACTAATAACGAACCGGCTGATTTAAGGGATAGTATTACTGCCTGCGACATTTTTATTTTGCATACAAATTTTCTACCGTTTAAAATATCACTAATTCATAAAATCTGCAATTGCGATTAACCCGCATGGAGAAAGACGAAAAAGAAGGGAAGAAGAACGGATCAAGACTAAGACAAAGCAGAGAAAAGAGAGAGAGGAGAATCGGACGAGGCTGTGAAAAGAGACACGAGGAACGAGCGACGAGGGGAGGAAAATAAGGGAAGTAAGGCGTGAAGCCGCGGGAACAGGGTTCTGGCCGGGGCTGGATTACTCGTGCTCGAAGCTAAGAGCGCAAGGAAATAAAGGTCCGCGCGCGAACTCGTGAAATGCCGCGTTTCTTAGAAAGTTTTTTTCCGGGGAACCACCTCAGCTTCTCGCAAAGACCCAGGCGCGGCACAATGGACGCGAGAACGCGCCGCGGAAACGAATTAGGCAGCTGTTAAAAAGCCGCTCGACGGAACCTCGTAAAACAGCCCTGCCGCGAATTCACCGGAAAACCGAGTAACGAAATCATTCCTCCGGTTTATTGGACGCGTTCAAAGAACACAACGAATTTCCCGTAACGAGAGACGACGATTGTCTCAGCTGGTCAGAGGTTTCGCATCCTTCGACGCCAATTGTCCTCTTTGTGCTTCTTCATCGAATAACGCTGCCGGTTTTGCCAAACAAACAAATTTTATTCTGTATGGCAATATTATTATGCTTATAGTGCTTTCTGTATCGCAAAAGTTCATACGCAATGCTTCGATTTCTCATTAAATCCTTCAATAGCTATTCTGATCCTTCGAAGACGTTACTGACGACATCAGAGTTGCACGCCTAATTCCAGAAATTGTAAACGTATAATTATAAACATTAACATCAATTTCTTGATATTTCATTCAATTTTTTAATAGCTATTTGAATCCTTTGAGGACATTACTGACATCAGAATTGTACACCAAATTCTCGAAATTGTAAACATACAATTTATGTTCGACAAGAAACACCAATGTTCATTTCTCCCATTACTTAAAAATTTTATGCAGAATCTAATTCAGAAGGATAAAATAACTCAAGAAAATACACGTTAGAGAAGATAATCTAATAAACCTTTGAAAACAGTTCGGGTTCTCATCGAGAACTTCTCTAGCATTCAGTATCTACAATCAGTAGAATTTGCAGGCAATGGTCAGACACGCCAGCCAAATCTCAATTTGTTCTCGCATTTACATACTCCTTTTCCAGTTCCATGATCAGATTAACTACACTTTGAAAGACTAACTTTCGCAATTATTTTTTCACGTGTTTTTTTTCGAAAATATGAATGAAAATTCCGTTATTACTCGCCAAACGATCCGGAGCTTTTTCACGAAGTCTGTCCGAGAAAATCTGTACCTGTAAAAAATTTAATTTCCATCGGAAGTACATCTAAAACATTAACACGCTCTCACGCTGGCTTAATCAAAGTGGAAGCAAATGGATTTGCAAGAGGATAACGACCAGAAACGTCGAAGCCGCGTTTGCGTCGAATGGAAATTCGAATATAGTAATATTGTGTTGCACTAGCTATCCCGGCCATCCGATGCAAATCCTGTAGAAAACGTTTGCTGCTCTATGAATGGTGAATTTAAACGAAAACCTATCCTAATGAAAAATTAATGAATAGCTGATCGAAAATTTTGCCGAAGTATAACCGATAAAGGGGTTGATTTAAACTCGTTAAAAAGAGATGATAGTGCGGACTTTCGTGTATTATTTAATGATTTACCACTTACGTTGAGATTATCGTTCTGGACATTTATTATTGCCGTCAGAGGACTTTAATGACAGACGTCGGTGAATAGCTGTAATTAGAAAATAATGTTGAATTATTTTTCAACTGGTAAAACTATTCAGAAAATATACGAATGTTTAACTGCTGCATCTTCTACGTAGGGTTAGGATAGATCGGGGCTAGTTGACTAATGAGGTTAGTTGACTAATCCATTCTAATTGTAATACTATAAAGTAGACGATGCTGCTCTTTGCGATATTGAAACGTAAGAATGACTAGCTCAACATGTAATGTGTTGTCGTAATTAAATCTCGCGTGTTATACCAATAAGAATAAAATATCTGAAAACATCGGGGATAAATAAATATTTTCGTTTCGACTATTTATCAATTTTTGTCCATATGCTTGATATTTCTTCATGATTAGTTTATGGCAATATGATACATTGACTATAATTTGAGGTATTTTGTTTTATCCGGTGCACCGAGGTTATGCACGTGTGGCCCAATGGTGAATGATAAAAATTTTGAACGGGGGTACTTCACTAGAAAGAGTCCTTGTCTCAAAATCAGAAGATAATTTAGAATGCTTGATCTGCAATAGATCTTCCACTGATAGCGTATGTTGTGAGAACTGAGTGCAATGTACACGTTGCAGCAAAGGGGCTCGCGAAAAATGCATCAGATATGTGTATTAACTGTGACTCGGATGATGATTTATAAGTCTAATTTGGCTACAGTATATATGTATAAACAAATAAATATGTAAATATTGTTAATACTATTATTTTTCTAATTCCATCAGATATGTCAACTAACCTCACAACCATGGTTTGTTGACTTATTTCTCTCACTAATGTAAAAATTAAAACCACAATCAGGTTCAATCAAAACGATTTTCAAAATTAAATCTGTATACCCAATCCGTCCATTGGTGAAAACTAAATATGTCAAAAATTAGTCAATTAGCCTCGGTCTTCTCTACCCTCATCCGCGATACTAGAAAAGCTGTCGCCGGCCATCGTGTTATATCAGAAGAAAACTGAATGACTTAGGCGATGGAAATAGCAGCCTGGTCGCGTGTTTTCTGGAAAGTTATAACTTTCGAGCGCACATAGAATCGGGTTTGTCTGGGGCAAGTAGGGAGTTTTCGCCTCGGCCCGTTCACGTGTTAATTTAGGTCGTACTCGAGTCGGGGCTGGATCGATCGATGCGTCGGAATTAAACAAATTCGCGGCGCTGACGAAGCTACGGTCCCGTATCTCGGCCGCGAGTCATCCAGCCGAAAGGGATCGGAGTTTTCGGTCCGCCGCGTATTTTCTTCCGGTCGCTCGACGGTTAATGATATCAGCGCGGAGAGCGTTTCCGGATTCAATTTTCGGATCGAAATCGTCGGATATATGTGCGATATATGCAAGCCATGCGGATTACCGGCTCGCTCCAACAATAGCGAGGACGCCAACCTATAGTATTCAAACCTTCTCCGTCGAGAACCGTATAAACACGCGACGGATTCGCGCGGACAAGAAAAATAATGAGTCTACGTGATTACAGCTGCGTCAAAGAACGGCAGAGACGAAGCGGTCGCCGGATACCGCGAATATTTTGTAATTAAACAGGAATAGAGTCCGCGTACCGTTGATTCATCGCCTCGTATTGTGCCGGAAATGTTTCGCAATTAAACGAGGTTGCATCACCGCGGTAACGAGACGTGTCCGGAGAGGGAGGGACGAGAGAGTGAGAGGGTGAGAGAGGGTTAGAGGGTGGTTTTGGCACATGGGAGGGAGCAAAAAAGCGCGCATAGCGAAACTCTCGCGGTCGGATTGGTGTCTCGCGGGACGTTGTTACGGGAGTCGTGATTATTAATGGTAACGGGCCGATAATGATTTCAACCGAAAAAAGAGCCGCGATCGCGCCAGATTTCGCGCTATTCCGCTCCCCAGGGCACCCCGTACACCGTGCCGCCATGGGCCACGATGCGATGCGAAAAGTGACTCGCGACGTCCCGGAAAAAACTTTCTGAAATATCGCCTCTCCGCTCTATCCATCAATGAACGCACCCGGACAAGTGTACACCGAACTTTTTGCGTACCTAATGTTTGCACTCGGTAATTACGTGCGGCACGTATGCAAATATCAGCGTCGACCGTAAGTAACGCCCCGAATTCTTCCCTCCGCGGGAAACCTGCGAATAAAACGGTCTGGGTTATTAATCATTTGCGGAGATTCCAGTAGATGCGGTCTACACGATGTTCCCGCGATCCTCGAATTTCTGCACTCGCCTTTTCCCAGCGGACTTCGCGTCTTTAATCTCCAATTTCGACCTCTATATGAATTCTCATCAATGTAGAATCGCCCTCTCCACGTTCATTTAATTTTGAAACACCCTGTAGACATTAAAATAGTTCATGAAACTTCAAAGTCGTTTTTCAAAAAAGAAACGGCTGACTTGAGAACTGTGATTGATTTGAGACTCTTTATCTTCGACAATAAAACATTTGATCTGGGGATAATCGATCGAGATCAACTTTGCACGTAATTTCCAAAGATACAGAATCCAGCTGCGACAGTCTTTAGACACCATTTTTGTACAACCTGTACAATTATATGTAGCTACAAGTGTCCCCACCAATACTTTTCCATACAGAAAAACTGCATAGATGCAGTCGTCGCTGTATTCGCGAATAAACTCCCGGGTTTATAAACATTTAATTTACTCTGCGCTCCGAATATGCGACGATGGAAAATAAAATATTGCTAATATTCTTGACTTTACATAAAGTTACATTGCAATTTTTTCGACCGTCCCGGCTAAGCCTGCATTTTCATTTTCCCGTGCTCGCCCATTATAATTTTTGCAGGAGCAGTTGCGAGCATCTGTTAGCCGGCTGGAAATCGAAAAATTACGTCCATAATTGTCCGTGGTTTTTCATCGTGCCGGCCGGTGCAGCACTGGTCGTTTCATTATCTCTCTGTCTCTCTTTGTGTCTGGGGCTGTTCGAAATTTAACGGGCGCGTAAATATGATAACGCGACGCAGAGAAAGGATTGAGAGAAGGGGAGGGAGCGAGAGAGATAGAAGATAGTCTCTCTTTCTGTTCCCCTTTAATCGGCCGCCTTGCAGCGCCGCGAACTTCCAACGTCGAACCGTAAAGCTCCTTCCGACGATTTCTGGTTACGAGCGACGACGAGCCCGGAGTTGTTTCTTCACCTGCGCGGCAAAGATATCGAACAATGACGGGAAGTAGAGTTTCGCATTAAGGAAATAGTCGTAGAAAGGGTGGAAGAGTGAGAGAGAGGAGAGAGAGAAGAGGGCACACCGGTGCCTTCGAACTTCCACCGAGTTCCAAGGTATTCTCAGGCTCTGATTCAACCGTGCCCCCTTCGCGACTACTCATTACTCCTTACGAACTTACAAATTGAGCACGTAAGACTGGATTGAGGGATCCCAGGAATAATAATAATTCCCGCTCTTTGTTGCCATTCTGCCTCTTGTTCCGCGACGAACGGATGAAGCCCCCGAGACGATCGATGACTCCGAATAATCGCTCGTCGGGGACTCGTTTCCCAAAGACCCTGCAAATTACCTGACACCGACGCGATGCATCCGCTGCATAGCACCTTTCTTTGCAATCCAATTCTTTGCGGCCAGCTTCACGATACCGGCGATTTCTGGTGAAACGATACACCATTGGAGAGAAAAATTCTATCCAACAACTGCAGTCTATTCCTTGGCATCTGCAGTACTAAGACTTGATCCCCCACTCCACCGTCCCCTTCTACGATGGCCCGGTCACGTGTGGGAATAGCGTCATAGAAGGGGAAAGTAAAGTGGGGAGATTAATTAACTGAACTCAATTGATGTTACCGAGGCAGTAGAAAATTTTTATTTTGCATAGAGATTCGCAGTATAGTGCGGTCACAAACTCAAAGGATTAGGGTAGTCACAGGGACGAACTACAACGTTCCTTTTCCACTAACCCATTTCCTTCAATTTTACGTTTTGTTTGATTTTATAATTGTTAGTTTCGAAGCGTGTAAAATTCATAACTCCGACTGCAATTTTGTACAGAAGGAGTCGCAAAGGGACCTAGTCCAAATTCCAGGATTGCTAATTGGGAAGAAGGTTCAAGGGTCGAGTAGAAAGGGTAATCTAGGGCGGACGGGTTCGTCTCTGTACGTGCCACGGTGTCGTAAGCGTTTATTATTTCTTTGTCGGTGGAATTTAGATAGTTGAGTCTACTACAAGGACCAGAGAAGTTTCGAAGTACTACGTCGTGGCAGGTTTCGACTTACAATTCAAGCGTCTGCTCTCCTCCACCATCTCTTTCTCTCTCCCTCTTTCTCTTTGTCTCTCGACTCTGTGTTCTCGCAACGTCGATGCCGAAATCGCGGTGTTCCCACCCACGCTGCCGCGTTTCGGAAGTATCCCGGCAACTTCTAACCACCGTTGTACACATCCTAGTTCACTCGGGGGACCAAACAATTCCCTGCTATCTCTCCAGACCGACGCACGAGTTTGAAGACAGTTTCAGGCCTGGCGAGATAAGATGCATCTAACGCCGAGAATCTGTAAGAAGAATGCCACAGAATAACCGCTTACCAACGAATTCAAACGCGAGCTAGCGAGCTCCGATGTCTAAACGATCTCGAACCGGCACGCCTGAGAATTAGACGATCCTCTGCATATTTTTCCCATGAATTATGAACTTTGACTCGTCTAGCTCAGATAGCGAGTGATTCATACTAACGTTTTATGACGTCACGTCACGCAGAATTCGAATTATTTGTTCAAAGTGGCAGAAGAGCTTCTCGCGCGCCCTACGGAACTTCTTAATTGTACTGCTATTAACACGAATTCTTAATAGTTAATAGAAATTCCAGTTCTGTATTTTCGAATTGTTGACACTCGGAGATAAACCGCTTTGAAGTGCGGAATCTCTGTGAAATTGTCACTAAAAAATTGCCACGTGTCTCGTCGAATAAAGTTTGACGACACGTAACGGAATTCTCGAAGTGTGAAAATCGAAAATGGCGTATGGCAGGGCATATCCAGGGTGGCAGGAAGGCCTGCAATGATTTTGTTATCGAAGGAGACCCAAGAGTCCTTTGAGAGGGGTTATCCAGTCGCCGGTAGCACCCTAACGAGCCAGGGTCCTGGAAAAAGGCGACACAAAGGGAGAGAGGAAAACGAGCGACGCTTAATCAACGCTTCGTCCTCGACGAATCTTAAAGAAACTTGCGCGCGCACCCCTTTTGCACCAATCTGTTCTTCGGCTTCTTCTTCGTCCACGAGGAAGCCTCGAAAAGTATGGAAATCGCGCGGAAGCCTTTCCCGTGGCTAGAACGAAAGAAGTTTTCCGCGCGGTTGGGAAACTTCGCTCGATAGACTGGACGTTTCGAATTTTCCAAAATTCCAAAGTACTTCCGGATGAGTCTTCTTCGGCGGGCTGCTTGCCGTAGTAACCAATTCCTAGTCGACAGGTGATTCTTGTGGAATGTATACAGGGTACCCCGTTTAAAGTATCTTATTCACATAATCAACAAAATTGGCAATTGTGTTGCTTGTTTACTTCGAAATATGTAGATCAATTGAACATTACCGTGCGTTTAACACGTGTAAATTATGAACGCCACTAAATGACTTTCAATGACCTGGTAAGACGAACTTGTTACAGGTCAGTGCACTTACTATAATTCACTCGTTTCGTGACGATTATATAGTCTCTCGAACGTGGTGAACTGTTTGATACTATCGGAAGCGATCAAACATTTTCAAACAGGGTTTGAAGTTCGAATTTCCTATTACAAGACCCTTTTCATCGGAAGCTTGAAACCTTCGAGAAAATTAAAACACGACTGCGCAAACGAGTTCAAACATCGTTTAACATGGGAACACCTAAAATGGAGGTTGCGACAGTTCCTCAATTAAAGCGGCAAAAATGTACGAGAGAGAATCAAACTTCACCGCGGCGAAGTATGAAGTCTAGGATCGCCCGATCAGTCTCCTCGAACCCGCGGACATTTTAATTAATTCGTTCGGGCTGGGTAACGAACACGGAAGACGTGGCCTGTAAAAAATTTCCAAGAACCAACGATGGGGCGGGTGGCTGTCCTCCGGATCGGATTGAGCGGATCTCGCCTCGATCCTCGCAGAATCCATCAGCTCGTTAGATCGCGAGAGGAAGAGCACCGCGGGATATTATCTTTTTATTTGCCAGATATATCTGTTCGAAATGAAACTTTGAATTCCATCGACCTCTAGCCCCGGTTAAGTTGCGCCGTTCAATTCGATGGAATCGATGGTCGGCTCGATGAGTTGGGCGATGGCTCCTGAGAAAAATGGGCTGGAATTGAAGTACGTCACGTCCGGCATACAGTTTACCTTGAGAAGGATCGATTCTCGAAAGAGTTAAGTGGCGGCAGTTCTTCGAAGAAGTATACCTACCGACTCGCCAGTAGGAATCACGTTCGTGGTCGAGACCCCCGCTGCTGGTGTCTGGATCGCGGACGGCAGGACCGCTCGCTGTCATCTTAATCCCCGGGATCCTTTTTACACGGCTTTCTCATTCGCCTCCTCTGTGTACCGGGGCCGAAGGGGCTCCTTGTAGACTTTGCCAGCCCCCGGCCCGGGACATCACCTTCTCTCTTATCCGGTTGAATTACGGCGAGGCACGTCCGCCCCTAGTCGACGTCCTGCATCCTCTCTCGCCCTCCGAGGAGCCTGGACGTCGTCCAGCTTCCACGAACAAGAGAGGAGGATCACCCCCGGACATCCAATGCCCCGGGACCCGTATTAAAACGGCCGGCGCGTACGTGAGGCTAGATTTTATTTCGCCGACCAAGATATCATCCTCATCTTCGCGACCATTTCACTGAATCCCCCACGATCCCCTATATTTTTTCCGGGACCTCGTCAGGATTATTTCTTCCCCCATGGACCCCATCCTCATAGATTCGATTTCTTCTCTTTGTTCCGCTTCGCTGTACGACCAGACCCTCTGTTGATTGTCATTATTGTTAGTCTTCACATATCTGCTTTATCGGGCGTGGATCCTAGACACTGAAGTACAGCCCGAGTCACTTCTAGATTTTAATTTCTTTTTTTATAAAACTTTCGCCGACATGTTCGTCACGCTTTTCTGAATAAAATGATACCCAAATACGTTCATTCGTTCAATCCACGATTTATTAGAACTTTATTATCCGTACTAGTCAGTGGGACGTATTAAATTCGTTAATTTTTGAATTCGATCTTCTCATCGTTTTAAAGTAAAATGTGTAAACATCCGACAACTTTCTCAAAATCATGAAGGTCCGGTCCTCTTTAAGTTGTCCCGACGCCTGCGGTCGAAGACGCACGCGTGTGTACGTGAGCTGAGGATGGGAGTTCATCGACGAGGCGTCACGTATGGCATAGATGGTGTGGCAATCAGTCGAAAATCGATCGACCCAGTCAATAAAGGATAGCAGAAGGATAGATATTGTCCAGAAGGATGATAAGTTCCACACGATACAGTGCGTGGACAACAAATGGTCGAGGAGCATCTTAGATACGTCTTCTTGCACACGAACTATGGGGACTTCCGATTGTACAGACCATCCGGTAAGGTTTCCCTTATTCTCTTGGCGTTGAAGCTGATCACCGGACAAAAGGTGCCGCCTTCCACCCCTCCTTCACCTTTGAGACGCCGTCGCTCAGAGTCGTTTCCTTCTCTTTCAAGAATCTTTATGGACGGTATAATTACGTTAACCGGATCGCTGTCGGTGCGAATCATGTCAGGTGACGGCCTTCTTTATCTTTCTTCTGGTAATCTTCGCAATGAACTTGCTACAATTTCTGCAATTCTCTTTGTCCGTCTACGGTTTTATTGGAAAATCATTTACAAACATTCTTCATGCTACCTACTTGCTGTCTAAATATTTGTATGGATAGTGTAATTACACTGTGGATAATCATGCAAAAGAAAAATTGTCTACATCGATTACAAGAAAAATTTACATGATGTACCAGTAATATTAAATTTACAAGACGTTCCTTCCATTTTGTATTTTAGTAATAAAATCCGCAGACTGGTAATCATGTTAACCAGATCTTTATGATATCTCTTGGGATATTCTTTATCTGAGATTTGATGAATAACTTTCCTTTACTTCGACGTTCCTATTGAACCATCAATCGCTAGATATTTTTAATTGGATTATTCATTGTCTAAGTACACCCTGTCATTTTTATAATTACCTCACTGTTATCGACGCAAACTGTGAGATGAGACAGTCTGCTTTATCTTTTTTTTTATTATTCTTAAGCTACTATTAGCGAATAGCCATCGTCATTCTTCCGGTTCTACTGACCTGAATGCAACAGTGTCTTGAGAGAGAAACTAGTGAACCTAGTGAAAGATAAAGCGCAAAAAACAGCGGCATTCGAGGTTTGGCAAAGCACGTCGTGAATCCGCTCGCGGGTTCCGCGAATTGTAAACGAGCCGGTGTGGCGACGCGACGGATCGAGCGAATTTTCCATTTAAAAGTTAGCCATCGTCTCGTCTGAATGGTCAATAATTTCAGCAACGGCTGAAAGCCCGAAAAAGTTACGACGCTGCGGGACCATTGGGGTAGCGAGGGGGTGCACGGAGAAAGAGGGGGGGCTGTTTGCGGCAGAATTGCATGGAAGTGCGTGATGCACTCCGCTGCTGGCGTGTTCACGGGCAGTAACCCTAAATATTAACACGGGCCCCAAGCGGTCGAATTGCGCCGCATTACCATCGCCACCCTGTACTCGGCCATCACCGTGGAAATATTGAATTTCGTTATCGACCCAAATCCATCGGGCCGGCCCGCCCCTCAAGGACAAGCACTATCATCGAACCTCGGAACTACGTCGGGTTCCTCGAAATTGATCCAGATCAAGATCACGATCGTATGTATACCGTCGAACTAAAACTCTGCTGGTAAATGTTTGTCTTTCGGCGAGGAACATATGAAATAATATCTCTCCAGAGAGAACACGATTTTCAGACGGAACTGGAACGTGTGCTTCAGCGGAAAAAGAATTTTCTTTAAGCAGCGCGAAAGTAGTTCGATACTTTTATCCGTGAAGTCTGAGTTGTTTCCGAAATGGTGCTGCCACTAGATCAAATATTTTCGACGACAGACAGTACACCCTGTACACTCTTCGAGAATGCAGATCCTTTGAAATAATAACCTTAGACGACCTTTACAGTAGGTCATTTGAAAAAAGCAGTGTTGTATTCCTCTTGATCGCACACTATTCACAATGTAAAGAAAAATTTCATTCCATTAAGAAAAGCAGAGTTAACCTAGTCCGTAATCTGTTCTTGACCCCACGAAGTAAGTTTGATGCATGTTCTTCTATCTTGGAAAGCAAGTTATTCAGGTGACCTGTTTCAACTGCCCCACCCTGTGTATGCTCGATTCATACGAAAGGAACAGTGTGGTTTTATCACGAATTGAATAATGCTCCTTGCAATAAGATTACGGGGAAAAGTTGGCATCAGACAGGAATGATTTTGAGAGGTGCTAGACCTGGAGATTTCGCAGGGCGAGCTCAGAAGGCGTTAGTAGCTGGTGAAAATTACGCACGTCGTGTGCAGTGTCGGCGAGGATAACGATTAACGAGCACGATCGGCCTTGCAGCTCGCCATGAGCAATCTAAGAGGTTGCTCGCGCGGCGAAGATGCAGCGTGCAACCTCCGAACTGCATGCCCAGCGATGCACAGCAATGCAGCCCGCTTCGTGCCCGATTAAAGGGACCGTGGCCGTAATTCGGGAGGAGAGGAGCATGGCGCGCGATAACACAGACGCTAAATTCGAGGATACGCTTCCTCGACGTGTGCCATCGACCGTTTACGTCCGGTATTATCGCATTACGCTCGACGTATTCTCGGAAGGCGTCGTGTACGAGCGAAACGCATGCTCTCTCTCTCTTCCTCCAGCTACGTTCTCTCTCTCCTCGTTTCTCTCAATTCTTCTCTATTTCTCTCCCTGTTCGCGAGCTCGACGAAACTCGAAAAATTCTGCGCGGCGAGAGCGTGCGTGACGCGCACGAGCACCGGAGCTCGCTCGTTCTCGCGGAAAGTTACGGGAACCAACGGAAAGGAAAGAGCTGCAGGTGCAACGACAATACGCGGAAAGTTCCCGGAGTTTGCTCAGAGCTCGATTAAAGGGACCTCCTCCTCCTCCTTGTCTTCCACCGAGACGTGATAACAGAGACGTTTGACCACGCTGCATTCCCGACGAGATCGATGCGCTGCGTTTCGCGGCACTGTATGCGCGATTCTGCTCCTGTCCCGTTTATCAACAGAAATATGCATCCTCCCGACAAAACCTCCTCCTAAGATTTTTGGCCTAAGACGTGTCCGTGTTGGAAAGTGAAATAATATATCAAGTAAAAATGCTGAAACTTATTTAGAGGATGATGAGACCGTATAGAATTTTATGATTTTATTAAGGTCAATAATTATACATATGTACTTAATGTATTAGTTACAATTATTTTATTGGAGTAATATCTAAATGTACAAAATTGATTAAAAGTGTTTAGAAAAGAAGAAGTTCATATTTATAATTAGACTGCGGATCTCTTTGCAAACTAAAAACTTTCTACCTGAATTGCAAGAAACTGGATTGAAATAAACATTTAGTTCCTTGTTGAACATGTTTAATAGATCGAAAATAATATAATAGTATATTTAAATCCTTCAAATTTGTTTACCGTCAGAAATTAGACCTACCCATTTTCATTATAAATGCATAAAATCCGCAGTCTATGTATAATTATGTTTGAACTAATTAATTCAGTTGATAAAATTATATTTTTGTACGGAAGAACCAGGTGAGTGTGTTGACACTTGAATTGTATCCAATTTTATCTGCCGATGTAGATAATCTGCAGCGAACTTGAAAACAATTTCTGTCAGACGTCAAAGGGCCGCCGAGTATGACGTGGGACGGACAAGCCGTTCGATCGTCCCGCGAAGCGATTCTGGTCGAAATTCGACGGACCTGTCGAAAAGCGAGGGCTCTAGTTAATATATCACGGGTTTTTTTGCCGTCGCGTCGGTGGCCCGGTGCCGTCACGGAGCTTTGTTTTTGCGGCTAAACATTGTTATGCAGATGGGACCAGACGGCATTGTTGTTCGGCTAGACCTCCGCGTACCGCCGCGGCGCTATTCTCATGATAATTTTCGGGGATTATTTTTCATAATTTCTCACGGAATACGTTGAACATCCCTTTCGCCGTTTCCTATGGTCGCTTCGAAAAACAACGAACAAAAAATATAGGTACGAGAGAGAGAGAGAAAGAGAGAAAAGAAAGAACGGACGCGGAAAAGAAGAACGAGAGAGTGTGTCCCTTTCCACCGAGGGAGACACCGTCCACGCTTTTATGTCTCTGCCGGGTCCGGGTCTAGGTACGTCAGTTTAATTTATTTACTAAAAACTGCCTTATGTTCATTAGCATTGCGGATGCCATATACTCGCGAGACGAGACCGCACGAGACAGGACGAGTCGCGGTTCTTCCATGTCTCGATGAATTACTTCGGCGTAGTTCCTGTCGCGCGGTGTCCATCGTATGCACGATCTTTCAGAATTTATTTAACAGCGCTCCTAAAACTCGCACACGCGACGCATTGCATATGCATTTCGGCGAGTCTGAAGCCGCGTCCAGAATTTTCCGAAGCGTTTCCATGAAATGTTTATGGAGCAGACGACATTATGAGCAGTTCCGCGTTAGAAGATCGCCCAGACTGTGCATCTTTATGCGTTTATGAAACACGACAATTTCGAACGTAAAAGAGAACATGTATGCGAGTAGATTGTGGATCTTTATGGAATATTTTCAATATCGATCATAATCTACTGGAATACACTCCGATCTTTAAACCTACCTACGTTTCATTCGTTGAAAAAATGTTCAACGTCTTCATGGACGTTTGCATGTGCAGCAATTTTTGCAACAACAGATAGATACGTTCTCTTAAAACCGAGGCTGAGGTGTATCGCTTTATAGTAATGACAGGATTCAATTTTAAAAATCTGAATTTAACAAAATTTAAGTAAAACTCAGAAATCCATCATTTTGACGAGCTCGGTAGTGTCGAAATGTGGAGCTAACTGAAATCGCAATGCAGGTTTCTTAAAGTCACGGGAGTGGAATAACGATGAACAGGCGAGGCGCCATAGCTCGCCGATTAATTCTCGATTGGCTTCCAGCATGGAAATATGTAGTATCGATTCGGCCAATCACTAACGAGATGTGATCCAAGTCAGAGTCAGATCGGTGGCACAATCGTATATCGTGGGAGACAGTGTGTGACGTAGCAATGGTTTCTGGGCATCCTTCGCGTTCAAAGAACGAATCACGGTATCAAAAGAATCTCGTTCGAGGCATCGTTGTCCAATTTATCTCTTTTCGATTGGTATCGCATCCGAACAGCCGGTTGATTGATAGGAGTCAAACCCGGTAGTTGACAGGAGAGAGAAGAGAGAAGAAAGAGAGAGGGGGGACTCGAATCCGGTGGAAGGCACGATTTCGTTCGAGCCCCATTATCGATTCTCGTTACCGTGTGTTCTCGGCGCACCTGTTTCGTTTCCATTCGGCAGCGAAAGCTCCATCGAATCCTTTTGCCCGCCCCGCTTCTTTTCCACCCTTTTTTCCTCCGAATGCTAGAACAACCACCATTCCTCCAGGGTGCCAACCAGACTCCGTGCAAGAATGAGCCAGCACCAGCGAGTCGCATTTTTACATTTGCATGTAAATAAGCTGGAATCTGCCGCGAATCTATGCGCGTCGACTTACCTCCCTATATATGTATATGTATCTGTGCCGAGTGCACGCACGGTAATGGGACACGTTCCGACCGTAACGAGCGCAATTATTTCTAAAGAACGCTGATCAGAACACGTAACAACCTTATTTTTCGGTGCAACGAGAGAACAGCTGAACCGCGACGTCGAAATACGAAAAATTGAACCGAGCTATTTCCAACTCGCAGACTAGAATTCCTTAGAATTCCCCTCCGTTAAAACCGGGAATAAATATCTGTTCAACTGCTTGCATTTGAGGTAGAACTTTCTTATTTTTATAGTTTCATTTTAGTCACTATAACCGTAGAGTAAATTATAAATTATAGTGGAACAGTTTAACGCTAAACTGTTTTATCACTATTCAATAACATTCTTAAATTTATGTAATGTGTTCACAATTGTATTTCCGACTCATTCATTTTTGTTATAAATGCATAAAGTCTCCAGTCTATTTATTACAGGATAGTACATTTTCAATAATTTCTTCGTTATCGCAGCGAACCGAACAACTACGGAGCAAAAAAATGCATTACATTAAAGCGCGACAAATATGAAACGTTAAATGCTGAGAAAATGGGAAAATTCAGGTGTAACGGAGGCTTAATGCTCGCCGCGAGCAAGCGAGGCGGCCGAACCTTCTCGAAACAAGCCAGGACGGTCTACGAGGTCCTTTTTCTGAAATCGATGCCGTTTATACTGTTTCTGGTTCTGTGTTCGCGGGCTGTTTTGTTGGTGAATTGCCAAAGGTTGTTGTTTCCCCGAGATTTCTCTTTCGACGTGGAAGCGTTTGCGGGTTCGTTGCACTTAGGTGTCGCGCAGTAACCGAAACCGTAAAAATGAATTTTTGAAAACGGTTATTTCTCACCTTGAAAGTCATTATGTCATGTACGAATGATTCTGATTTGGCACACGCTTTCGTATCATATAAAATTGAAGATCACCTTAATTTCTGATTTTAGTCACTATAACCGTAGAGCATAACAAGATCAAAAACATTCCACAAAGGTTGCATTATATGTCGACAATATTGGGTGAGCTATTTAGCTTTTAGAGATTTTAAGTTTCGTCATCGACGACCTCGAGACCTTGAATCACAAATTAGCAAAGAAATCCAGGTAGGTCTTCAGACGTGGCCACGTGTGTTAGCAATGTGGGAGCACTGTGCGTGTGGCCCGATTGCGCGTTTAATCGATAAAGCGAGCGATTAACCACGCGAGTGAAAAATCGCTCTGTGGACTGTGTTCGCAGTGGTCGTTGCACGGCGTTTCGAGTCGTCATAATAATTTCATTGGCCGTTTGGAATGGTCAATTTCCGACTACGTCGTGCACACTTACCGGTGCGTTGGTTGTGCGTGTCGTTCGACGAGAATACATTAAGGTCGAATTATTCAATGTAAAGTAGCGGAATGTAAAAACGTTTGATGGGACGAGACGATACGGGACAGGACGGAACGAGATGGGACGGGAATGAAACGGGACGATGGTGCTGGGATGGGTGGAGCTTTTAAAAAGCACTCTTTAATCCCGGAGTCTCGGCTGAACCCCGCTCCATCGATTTTCATCGACTTTTACGCGCACGTATCCGCTATGCTCCTTCCCCGTATACTCGACACCGTTCGTTTCGCAGCTCGATCAATCCGCGCGCATAAATCCGAATCCAATTGCCCGGATACATCGGGCCGTCGAGGTAAATTCGTTTCGCCCTTTGATTCGCCCCTCCGGCAAAAGTATTCTTTAGGCGGCGGCGGCAGCGGCCATTTCTGGGCCAGCCGATGGTAATCGCAGACACGTTTAAATCCGTTTCAGGTATTACCCGCCACGGTTTTCCCACGGGCTCTCTTTTTCCTCTCTCTGTCCTTTTCTCTTTCTCTCTCTCTCTCTCTCTCTATCTCTGGATCCCCGGCCCCGTGAAAAAGAAGCTTTTCGCCAATCAGAGCGACGCCGCTCCGCACTCCGGATATTCGATAGCGTGCTTATACACGTCTCACTGGCGAAAATCGTCGAATCGATATTGCTACCCGGAAATGTAACGTGTACACTTTCTGTTCCGGGCTGTCCCTGATCTTCCTTTTAAATTTTCTATCTATTCCGCCGGATCCACACAGACGCCAAAGTATTTTACTCCTCTGCCATTTTATGCACCCTCCGCGAGCCTCCACCCTTTTTACCGAAGATGCAACACGTTTATCGGTATTGATGGTGCATTAAAAATTCCATAAGATCAAAGTAACTTTGAGTTAATTGGATTCACTTTGTTGCATGAAATAAAGAGTGGGGGTGTTGAATACTGACAATGTCTACCACCGTTACTGTGCTGTGCAAATTGTAGGTACATTGAAGATAGTGTGGTGTCATGAACCGAACATATTTGCTCCAAGCATGAGATCATGAATGAAACATAGTTGATTAGTACATTTGCTGCATAGGTTTGTTTTGACAATATTTTCCATATATATATGTAAAGAAAGTGCATTTCTTTAAATTCAATTTTACCGCTCGCTTACGAACGCGGTCAATGATAATGAGGTAAACAAGCTGACATCGTAAGTAATGCACATAGTTAGGAGACATAAGCTACGAATAAATTAATCTCTTTGTTACAGAAACTCAGTATCGTTTATTGGACCGTGTCAATCTCTACAGTAGAACTATTATCATTATGTATATATAATATCCTATTATACACAAAGTATTCTCATATGTGAATCAAAGAAGAACGCGGTCACAGAGATGTGGTAAATTTCCTGAATATTCTGCTACGCGCTGTAATTTTAAATAACGATATGCATAAAATGAATTCGATGTTCTTTACCTTAAGTACAAAATGTAGCACCGTGTGACAACTAAATATAATTATCATTTTTCTGATATTTCAAATTTTAATACACAGTCTAGTTCTCCGAGAAAAATATTCTAAATTATCATCCAAGTTACCTGAAGAGATAATTTTCGCATTATTGAATTCTTTCCCATTAATTCTGAAAATTCAACTGTTCCACGACACCGGGAAAAGTTAATAAAGTGGAAGTTGGATGTAATATACAGGGTGTCTCAGCCAAAGCAGGCCACCTAAATACCTCCTTTATTTCTAATGACAAATAATATTTATGGCATAATTTAAATGGTATTAAAGGAGGAATATCATAGAAGAACCATTTTTTGTCCGGTTCTTTTCATAGTTTCCTTCGAGGACATCGTTATTTCTTTATCAGGAAAATTGTTTCTTTTTTATTCCATCTTGTAGCAGCTGGAAAAATACATTTGAATATGGTTTCAGACATTACCTTCTGGTAACCTTTAGTTCAAAAAATATGAGGAAATTGCAGATATAACGTGTGCACTTATAACTTATAATGTTAATTCAAGTTCAAATGTAATCCTAATATTATCCTGCAATTTTATCACATTTTTTGGAATCAAAAGGTCGCTTAAAGATATTGACTTAAGCATACTCAAATGTATTTTTTTAACCGCTACAAGATGGAAGAAAAAAATAAGTTTCCCGAGAAAGAAATAACGGAGACCTTGAAAAAATTCAATACCATTTAAATTATGCCATAAATATTTTTCGTGTCATTAGAAAGAAAGGAGATATTTAGGTGGCCCGCTTTGGCTGAGACACCCTGTATATGAAAAGTCTCGAATTCTTAATACTCTTCACCATTCTAAATTGCTTCGACTCGTTTTTCTCGTTTTCCTCATTCTTCTCTAATTCATTTAATCTCTTCACTACTTTAAATTGCATCGACTTGTTTTCATCCCCATTGTCCAATCCTTTTAATTCCTTCACTACTTTAAATTGTATCAATCCGTAGCTTCATAACAAACGCGGGCCTCTAGAATAAATTAGTTTCGTGGATCCCACAGAAGCAATCTTCAGCGACAGGGATTGAGGATCAGTTGATCCGTGGGATAGGGAAAATTCTGGCAGCCCATTGAACCAGGAGCAAGTTGCTTGCCGGTCCGCGACTAATTCTAAACCCGCACGTCTCGAAGTTGATAACAAACGCGTCTCGTCTCGTCGCACCCTGCTTCGAATATATACGTCGGCCATTTTCGGTGCAGAAACTGCGTCACCGATAACAACGAGCATTGTTAGGTTCGGCTAGAGAGAAAGAGAGAAAGAGAGAGGAGGGGATGTCGACAAGGACAGAATCGAGGCCGCCCTTTGCCTCGTCGGACGACGCGACACAACTTTCTCAATTGTTGAACCTATGAGGGGGCTGTGATGTCTGGCTCTCGCATTGAATACGAGGCGCTGCCAGTAATGATAACGGTTCGGCAAGAGCGGCGAGTGGCAACGCGGACCGGTGCGGAGCAGTACGGAGCGGTGCGGAGCAATGCGGAGCGGCGAGCGATTGCTCGACAAGCGCGATAGAGCCTCCAATTCGTACGGTTCCATTCGCCAGATGCGATCCGCTCGTAGCTCATACAATTTCGGGCTGGAGATTAGACGGAAGAGGGACGCCGAGGATGGAACACGGCCGTGTTTCACGATCGCGCGCCCGGCAGCTCTCGCTCCGCGCTAATTAATTGGTCAGCTTCGAACTCGCAATTAACCGACGGCCAAGCGCGCCGCGGACTTCCGTTGTCGAATTTTCAATGCGCGCAATTCATCGGGCACCGGACAACTGCGTCCAGGCGGCTCGTCTCAATGAAAGTTTGCGAAGAATATTCCGCAACACCACCTCGCCACGTACGTTCTTCCTATCAAATTAGTGGAATGAATCAGAACATTCTCGTGCAGTCATCTTAATCAGACCTGATCCTCTACTAAACAGACCCCCCTGTGCAACCTTACTTTCATCGAAGAATTCAAGAATATCGATATACTATGTCCAACATGTTAGAATTAACGAAGAAAATAAATTTGTATTTAGCTTCTGGGGCTTGGAACGATGCTTAAAAATTTCGTTCAGTTTTTCAGGATTCGCAACGAGGATCGCGAATGAGCGCGAGTGATGCCTGCGCCAGAATCCTTTCAATCATCCTCGCAGACTGTCTTCCCGCCGCTTTTCCCTCTTTGTCATACAGGATCGGCTTTATCGCGGCCCAACTCCAGATATCAACCACTTCGGTTGTCCCTCTGTCCTTCCGCGTTTATCTCGATCTCTCGGCCGTGTTCTCGTTCGCCAGCCTCCCTCTCTCTCTCTGTCTCCCTCCCTCTCACTCTCTCGTTGGCCGCCCTCTGATTTAGGTCGCAGCCAGGCCCACTAACTGATTGAGGGTGATTGACGCTCTAGCTGAATACCGGACAAGCCCAAAACCCATTATTTACTGCTCGGGCCTCGTACAACGTTATAATTGCCGGCAGCTATTCCACCCCGTGTACCCTCCCTTACTCTCCTGCCTCTGCCTCCCTCTACAACATTCGCTCTTTGATTCATCCTCCGTACCCTGCCTGCCATACCCAAGCCTTCCCTTCCATACCCGGCCAATCCAACCAGTCGGCTTATCGGCCGATATTCCAACTTCGACTCGCTCCGACGCGCAGCATTCTTGTTACGAGCGTGCGAACCTGCGTTACGATTAACCTTTCAACCCCTTCCTCCCCCCACTCACTCTCTTAATCCCTGCAGATTTTTCAATCTCTTTTTTCATTTTGCACCTTCGATCCCGATCGATTCGGGTATTCAATAAAGAACAATTTGTTCTCGACTTTAGCCTTGCAGTTTAGACCAACAGACTTTCTAAATTCTATTTTCGTTGTTTTTATTCTTTCTTATCGCAACAGATTTTCCAGTTCTTCTATTTCACATCTTTTGGTCTTGATCGTTTTGGGTATTTAATAATGATTTTGTCGTGATTCAATAACGACTGATCAAATTACTTTTAAATCATTTCCATGATATCTCGTTATTTAGGACATTTGAAGGTGTCTGCAGAATGTGATGTTCTATTCACGATACAAAAGACTTTCGCCCTACACAGACTTGTATCCCCCTCTAAATACTATAACTTTCAGTCCAAACATTTTTTGGCAGAGTAAAGTGTCTCATGTCGAAGTCCACAGCTGTAGAAAAATGATAATTAGACTGCGGATCTTTATGCAAAATAAAAAATGTCTGCATTGATTGCAAGATACGGGAGCCAAATAAAAACTTGTTTCTTCTTTTAATTATCTTATCAATATGAAACTTATACATTGGTTGCCTCAAATCTTCTTAAATTTTATGTACACATTTTTATCATAAATGCATAAAATCCGCAGTCTAATGATAGTCGATGGGGTAAAGAGCAAGTCTATCGATCGGCGACGATAACCAAGATCTAATTGAGGAAGATAGGAGTGTTTCTAGTGTCAAGATGGTTCTGTAATCAAGGGGAAGAGATAGACCGGACTCGAAATGCGTGATCTCCCAGCAAGCCGATAAGTTCATGTTGCAAGGGACAGTGGACCGGGACGGGGAACTCGCATAGATTTCAATTCGCGACTTCGGTTACGCAACGGTAAAATTCTCTGGAGGCTGAACACAATTCGAGCGAATTGGTCCGCGTGGCAAGCCCCTCTTCTGTTTCGAGAAGGGGTGAGTACAGCGGCGGCGGCCCGCATGTAAATAGGCTTTAATATAGTGACGCGTCGTAGTTGTATAACAACGCCTCGTTCCCGACTCGAGCAATTCCGAGCGTTTAACCTCCGCCGAGGGTTTGAATCGTTGAAAGGGTTTGGGTTCGGGAGGAGGGTCGAGAGAACTCGCCGGAGGGCCACAGGGGAACGCACGGAAATTTAAAGTCTTCGGAAAACAACGCGCCGCGGCATTGTTTGCCCTCGTTAAACCGGCACTCGCGCGGCTATTAAGCGCCCGCGTGCCTAATCGGACGTGGACGCACCGGGAATGCGATTACCGGTGCTCCAAAGAAAAAAAACTACTCTGGAGATTCGCAAAAATAATAATTGGACTGTGGATTTTCGCGTTTATACCGTCTTTGATCTCCCGACCTTTGCCATTGAAAATGTATGAGAGAGCTCAACCCTTTACACGTTGCAATTTTCGTCTGAAATTTTTCAAAGTTATGCAGCTATAAATTTTCATCCTCTCGAGTCTCGATTTCGGAGTTCACCAAATAGTTTTTTCTGCCCTCAGCAAGTAGATGGAATTTTTGAACAAAATTCACAAAATATAGTCGACGCACCAATGTTATTTACTTTTGGATTCGTTCGAGTAATTTGCGTATGCACCGAAAAATATAATTGCTGGTTTCCGAGTATTCGAAAAATAATTCTTTTCCACGTTCAGTGAGCGAGCAAAAATTTTGAAACAAATTCCTGACGTAACCTTTTGATACAGTTTAATTATTGGAAAGCATATATTAATAGGCTTCCGGTAAAAATACAACGTTCTCAACGATTCGAAAGATCGTGTCAATATTTCTACATTCTTTGAATACGTTTACTTTTCGACGTTGCATCCCCTAATGTCACCCATAAATGCATACGAGCCACGATCTAATTATCACGGACAGCACACGTGAACTTACAAATAATAAACTGCGCTGCTTTCCTTTACTTTAATACGAAACCAAATAACAGTAATAACGAGATGCAAATTATTATCGCCATTAGCATGAAACGCGCGGCAGATCCGGACAAAAGCACCGTTGTAATTTTGATGAGAGATTAAAGCCGGGTTTCTTTGACTGCGACCGCAGCGTTAATAGAGCAGAGAGGTTTTTTCCCCGGGCTGGAATGATTATTTTACGTGGCGTCGCCAGGTTGATAAATCTTCGCGGCGGTCGGGATTTCTCGCGTCGCATCCGCGGAGAACCGTCTGCGACGCTCGGTTGTACGTGCACGCATTATAAATATCTAAACGCGAACGTTTTCGCGACAAATCCAGTCCTACTCGTCGGCTGCACTTTTTCCATCCCGGGAGATTCTGCTAAAGCCACGGTAACGTTTCCCATCGGCCGTCTCTCTATTCCTCCATCATCCTCGTCCGTCCGAGGAAGGATTTTCCCGATGGCTTGGACGGCGCTGATAGACAGTGGATGAAAGACAGGGATGGGAAGAGTAACAGGGCTGCTCGTCGCAATTATTTAGAAATACAACGAGGACTCGATCGTTCCCGTCTTACAGTCGGCTTCCGCAATCGTCGGACCCATTTTCCTTCCATTTCGAGCTAAACCAGGAAGTGCTGTTCCCTTCCATTCTTTCTCCATCGACACATATCCCTCTCTATTAGATGCTCACAGACGTTTCCGTCGTTTTGCGATCAAAATTAATTCATACATGATAAAGAGAAACTGTAATCACAACTATTTGTTCACAATAGTAAATTATTATAAATAGACTGCGGATCTTTATCCATTTATGCGTAGTAAAGTTGAATTTCAAGGTCAGAAGGTGAACAATTTTTTTATTGCATCGTATTTTATACAACGCAAGGATAAAAAGCTTAAAGTATGGTATGGTATCTTTATTTGGTTCCCCTTAGGGTTACAAATCCTTTCTGCAACACAACCCGCTTGCCATCTCGCCGCTCTTATTCTATTACATTTTGACCTTATATCTAACTTATAAACTAGCTTAAACTTAAACTTAAACTTAGCCTAAAATTTAGAGAGAGAGAGAAACATGTATTTACAAAAGATCTTATTTTCTATCTTAACCTGCCCCTCCTCCCCTCCTTCTTAAAAAGCTTAAAGTAGAAAAAACTAAAATAATTATAGTAAAATTTTCTCGTAATAAATGAAATCACTTTAATAATGAAGAAACTTTATCATAATTTTTTAAGACAGTTTTGACCGAGGATTCCTCTTGCACTTTTTATCCTCGTGGCGAATAGAATGCGATGCCATAGTTAATTTTGCATACTTTCTCACGTCAATTATTTACACCCTGTACTTGACAGCGTTCGAGATATTCGAGTGACCGGGTTGAAATGTCCGTGCCAGTATGAGTGAGAATTAGTGGAACTTTGTGATGGATTGAATGTTGTTCTCTTTCGAATGCAACGCAAGTTGAATAGATCTGGACGGAAGGAAATCTTTCTGACAAAACGTCGCCGAAGTCGATGCGACCGACTGTGCCGGTTCGTTATCGTCCGGGGTGCAGGTTGTCCAGTGGAAAGTCGTCGTCGTCGTCGCATGGAACTTAACTAACGAGGAGGAATCTCGAGGAAGAGGGCGGCTCGTAAAATGGCGACGGACAGGGTAGTCGCATATATTTATCCCGTCGCTATTTACCCTGTGCCCAGAGGCTGCGTAGCATTTTTACGAGGAGCGGGAAGCGGGAAGCGGCCGAGGGGGCTGACGTGCTGCTCCCGAAGAAAGAACACGGGGCTAAGAGGGGTCGAGGAGAGGAGTGGAAAGCGGGAAAGAGTGAAACGAGAGGGGTCGAGAGGGGCCAAGCGGATCGGGAAAGGATCGAGAGGGTCGCGAAGGTGCTGCAACGAGAACGAGGCGAAATATTGGAAGGCGAGCTGCGCGGCGAGATAAAACGTTTCATAAAACAGACATCGATTCCGTATTACTCGACGCAAGAATCGAGTAGTCCAACTAGCCTGAGGAAGAAAGATACGCGGCTTCTTATTGCGTCCGATCGGCCTCTCGACGATTCCCGATGGTACTGTGAGCCGCCGAGTAGTCAAAACTGTTTCAATCAGACATTCAAGCCTCTCGCGAAAGCTACAATTACAAGATACAAGAGCTGTTACGTTGTCGCTACTGTGCTGATTCGCGACTAGTGTTTTCGGATCTGTGCCCGCCAAATTAATATTGGGCAAGGAGTTCAAATGGTTGGATGATATAAGGACGCAAAAGACAATGATTGATTCGCATGCAATAAAATGCATGGAAACCTGGGAAGGAGGAGTGAAACGATACTTGACTCGGTCAACGACGGAGCTCGGTAATTTGACACTGCCTAGGGTTATCATTCGGAGAGACAAATTTATGGCCCCTTGTCCTTAAAGCGTCCAAAAACTAGGCATCTGGCAATGCCTCGACTGGTCGCCGAATGACCCTAGTTTATTTAATCCTCGAGGAAGACTTTAGTCACGAATGCACCATAAAGATTGTTCGAAGGAAACCCACGTGTTCTGTTCTGACGCGACAAGAGCTAAATAAAACTTGATATTCCTCATTAATAATTTAATTTATTAGAAAGAAAACTCCCCAAATTCCAGGAGAAAAATCGGCAATTTGCTAGCGAGAAACAAAGGAACGAGAACCGAGACGCATTAAGCGGGTCGCGTGTGCTTGGGAACAGTGAACAGGTATTCTCGGCTGGCATCGTAATTGACTCGGATTCGCATACCGAACTCGACGCCCTGCTTCAGGGCGAAGAGGTTCGAGTTCCGTGCCTGCGACGACGTCGAGTACACCTTGTCGAATCGTGGTCTCGAGTATTTTCCTCGGAGTTGGGGACTTCCTGTCAATTACAATGCTTCCGTTGCGACGCGGCAGAGACGGTTGTGCAGTGCAGGATTCGTTTGGTTGCGCAACACGCTGCGTAATTACGGGGAACGCGTGGACGACGACGATGTTCTTCTTTTCTTTTGCGAGCAAACGGCTCTCGCTTGTGCTCGGGTCTACTCGCTCGTTTTTCCTTTTTAAGTATTTTGCCCCATTTACGACGCTGCCTTCTATCCGCGAGCTTGAGCTCGGGCCACGCCGCGCCGCGTCGTTTCTTTTTGCTCGACTTTAGCTGCGCGGAGGGCTCGCGTTTTCCCCCTCGTAAAAATGATGCACGTCCTCCGGGTAAAGGATAAATAGCGGCGAAATAAATGGAGACCATCCACCGTTTACTCCGGGGGGCCTCCAACGCGTTTCCTTCGAGAATATTGTATGTCTGCTTCTTTATGGCCACGCTAATTTCCCGACCCGTTTTCGTGCGACCGCACCGTCGGACGAGCTCTCTCACCCCCGACGACAGACGTCTTCGAGGTTCAGACATTTATGCATGCACTCGGCCGTAGCCAGACGCGCTACACTATGCTCGACCACCCTATGCTTTGCTTTTCCTCTCTTATCCACCCTCTTTCTTCCTTTCTCTCTTCCTCTCTTTTACGAGCCACATTTTTCTATTCCGACTGCGAGGAGTCGGCTGCGAACAACGTCCTGTCCGCGTAAAAGCCGACGGAATATTTCCTCCTTATCGCGGACGAACCGGAAGACAGCGTTCGGTAATTCCGAGGCGACCTCTGCCTCGAGTAACACGCACACCTTGGCTCCGCACTCCGCGAAACTGAAAATACACGAGGGACATTGATAATCAGGAGGCATTCAAGGTAGGCATTCTTGGTAGGTTCGTGTATGTATAGAATTATGATTAACCAAGTAACCAATGTTGTTACACATTTCTGTCTTTTTTTCATCGACAATAAAATAAGTGTGGCGTATTGTATAATTTTTTAAAAATCGAACTTATTGTTCCGACAAATTGTTCCGACTTCTCAAAAACAAAATTCAAGTCGTATGGTGCATTGTTGAAAACCTAGTTGTCGTTTTAAGAGCTTTCGAACATTACCGTGATCGATTGTAAAGGGCTGAAGGGATAAAACCGTGCACGTCCGTTCAGAATCGCTAAAAATCGCGACAAATTGACCCGGATGACAGCGCAGCGGGGCGTGGAAGATCGCGTGGGAGGACAGACGAGAGTCGACAAGCGAGCGGAAGAAAGGGTGTGCGCCCATCGCTGAGGAGGAACGTCAGTTGTAATAATGCGGTGTTGCGTTCGCAGCGGGTGGCGGGTGTGTTGTCGTTGCGATTACGAGCGCAAAAATCGAGCGGAGAGATTTAAGCTCGCCGATACGCCAAGGGAAAGGGAAACTGAGGGGATGGGGGCACCGAATCGGGTTAAAGTTGAAGGGGCCTGTGGAAAGTTCGACGTTAATGCGACGCGAAGAGCGACGTGGCAGGTTGTTGCGCGAACGAACGTAGCAGAATTCGTGCCTCTTCAAGATCTACGCGCACGCGCGTATCCTTTGGTGAGAGGCAGGAGGTAAAACTCTGGGTTCCTCGGGACAACCGAAACGAACGAAGGTTCTCCTTCGCCGTCCTCGAATTAATTTTAGCCAACCTGCTCCGGACCGCCCGGGCTACCTGCTGCTTTTCATGACGCTCGAAACTTCTCGCTCTCGACTACCGGTCGGGATTAAAAAGCGATCGTAAAAGACGCTCTCGCAGCTGCGTCCGAGAGCCGTTTCCAGATTACGGTTCTAGATCGCGAGCATCAACCTCCCCGGAGGGAAAACACCGTCGATAGATCTCGACCGAGCGTAAACAGGTCTGTTCCTCGCATCGCTTCTCGTCGGCCCGAGTCAACCTTATTTTACGGATGTTCATTTTTCAACCTTGGATTACCTCAAGGTCATTTTACAAACTTATACCGAACTTGTTCTATGTCCTCCAGTTTCGTCATATCGCAATAAAAATATGGCATTCCATTTAAAAGACGCAGAGACCTTGAAATCAACTCGAAGACATATTTTCACCATCCATCTCCATTGTAAATACATAAATTATCCAGAAATGCCAAAAAAGAAGATGACGAAACTATGAACTGAACGCAGAACAATTTCCTATGGTTCGTGGAGACTCGCGGTTCGCTTATAATATTTTTGTTGGCGGAGTTAGGGGTACGGCTAATTGTTCTAATGCAAGGTTTTTCGGGCGACGAGGGTACCGCGTCCGTCAAGGCGGGGTCGGAAAGAGCATTCCGTCGAGGCAGGCACGACAGGAACATTTGTTTGTTTACGTTAACTCGTATCCCCGACGATTGCTATTTGTTTTCACGTTCGTGCTGTCGGCGACAATGAGTCCCGTCGAAATGGAAGTTGGTTTCGGTGAATATTTCCGGGGCATGGTCCGCGTGTACACGCGTGCAAATGCCCGAACGCATGCTGTGCGCGAGTGGTCCGGTCCACGGATAGCGCGACGGATTTCAGTAGAAATAACGACATGCAGTCAGACATATCGGAACGGGACGCATAGTTGCGGCTGACGCTATCGTGACGTACTACTGCCGGCCGAGTGCTCTGCGCGTAGATTCGCATCGTTGCTCCTCTCTCTCTCTCTCTCTCTCCTTCTCTCTCTCTGATCCTCTCTCCCTCTCCCCTCACCCCTTCTCGCTCCTTCCATGGCTCAAAGCGCAGAGCTTTCTCTTTTTGATTTCCGTTTAGTTTTTCTTTTCGCTCGCTGTTCTGTTGCTCTAAATTTTTTTATTGCTAAAACTTGTCCGCGGTTCTTTGCCGGACTACGACGACGGTCGGAGGAAAGAAAAAGCTATTATCGACAATACTGGATTATACTAAAAATAGTACCACCCCTTTTTTGTAGATTTCCAGTGAAAAACTGTAGACTGCGGATTTTATGCATCTATGACGGAATTAAGATAATAAAATTTAAAACAGTAAAAGGATTCAATAAATTGAGCTAATGATCAACACTCCATTCGCAATCGAAACGATTAAATAACAATTTTCTACGCTGAGCTACTAATGCAAGCAACTTTCATTTCCTTCATTTTTCTATCTGTCCATGCAAAATGTAAGCTGGTTTATTGGAGGAACAGCATTTTTTGCTCAACATGAAAAACATTCCTAGTATATCAAAAAATACTTTACCAATATCGCGTGGAACAACCTACGGCATTTAATAGAGAATGGAATCTCTCTCGAATGCAATCATTCGAGCCTGCATAGTTATTTCAACGCGAACAATTTCATAGCTATTAATTTCAAAAGCACAATATATTAAGCAAATCGCAGATATGATGCGTCCATTGTCTAAATTGCTATAACGCTCGACAACATTCAATAGCTACAGTATTTTATTTCGTTCCGAATCTTAATAAAATGAATTAACTTTGATTGGATTGAAAGTTAATGTATAAACAATGATAAGTGCATGCCCGTTTATTCCGTTCTGATTTCGTTACAGTGCATAACAGAATGGATTAATGCGAATCGATTCTAGTTGCCGGTGGGGGTACTTCTTCTTTGTTTTCTTTGTCAAACAGGTAATTGGCGCAGTTTAACAATCAATGAATAAACAAATAATGCTAAGTGCGTGCCCGTTAAAGGGCACCAACCGTACGCCAAGCACTATCATCAAAGGGGTTGGCCGCAAGATAAGGGTGGCGACGGTGGCTAGCCCCTCCATTTTGTGCACTTTTTAATTTTCTACGAAATTATCTTCGCCGTGTTATTATACACGAAGGACCGCAGAGCTTTACTGTACAAACCATATTTTCGTCTTTAATAGCTTCCGAGATAGCTTCGGGGGTGCCAATTTTCAGAGGGTGACCTCGCCCCTTGAACGTGGCCCTCCATCGATAAAAACCATAATGGCCCGCAATTTTGGCAACTCTATAAACCGGCGACAGCGATTCACATCAGAGGGTGGTTAATTAAATTTACGCAAGTTTGTCTTGCAAGTTTCAACGTATAAATGGTTCTATAAACGATTTACACGCCCCATCAGTACACATTCGTGTATTGCGCCGCATGATTACAAAATTACTATTTCGTAAAAATTCCAAAGAATGATTTCTAAGCGAGAATTGAAACGCGACGCAGAGATGAGTTCTAATGAATATCACGCAAAAACGACACTGTGTTTCATCTTGAAAAAAATTGACTGTGCAGTGGAAAATGTGTACGCTGATCCTACCAAATTTCGTTTCAGTGGCTCGAACATTACCCTCGCAAAAAATTCCGAAAAAGCACAGTGACTGAAATAAGAGAGCAAGACCGTTCGGATTTAATTCCCCGTGCGAGTGTCGCGCAATTTGTTGCAGAAGACACGAGCACCGATCCGACAGGATGGCATTTCGCGACAGGGAAACAAGAATGGCGCGAGTGGCACACATGGCTTCACCATTCTCCGGTTACTCATCAGCCATCTCATAGCTTCCGTTTGTCGGTTCGAATCTCGCAGAAATTCCACAATATCTCGGGCCGAGAAGGCACGCGAACGACACTAGCGATCCATTACAGGAAAAACCGTGCTCTCGCTAGTAGAGCCGACCCGGCTCGCCATCGCTTGGAAATCACGTAAATTGAATCCGTTCTCGGCGGGAAAGCCCGACGACACTCGGGAAATACGCGGGCTGTCCTTTGACGAACGCGTCGATAAGGCGATGCAAAATCGGCCCATCCTTCTCCCTGTTATTACAGTATTTTGTCTCACTTGTTGGCACTTGTCTCGCTTGTTGTCGTGAGACCTCGTACAGATACCCGTAATTTATCTAAGCGATGCGACGCATCCCTTCCCCTCTTTACAGCATTATCTCGCGGAGGTCAAAGCGCCGATACCTCTTCGATATTCCAGAGAACTCGTCAAATATGTATCGAGACCGAAGCACCCAGAAAGTTACGCCTTCCAATAAACCAGCACACGCGTTTTCATCCCCCTTCAAGGGCTCTTCCAATGTCTTCATGTTTTATCCTCCATTGCGCTCGTGAATGTTTATTTTAATAATTATTTATCGAACATGTAACACATTTATATTTATTTTTAAAAATTGATCTGACTTGAATAAGAGTTCGTTGAAGGATTATAACCAGACTGCGGACTTCATGCAAAATAAAAATTATCTGGATCAATTGTAAGGGACTGGAACCAGGTGAACAGTTTATTATTACTTCAATAATTATAACAAGCTCAGGATAATAGATTCTTGATTCACTGTAACCATTCTACTGTTGTAAATCGCAAGTATTACTTTTTTCAATAAATGCATAAAATCCGCTGTCTAGTTGTAACATTTGGTCAGCCGTATCAGAATGAAATGAATGGGTTGTTAATTTATCTAGGTCCATGATTGGGTTACCAATTTCTGTCAGGATGTGGGCTTCTTTTTCCGCGTTGGTACGAAGCGGAGGGATAATTGAAAATGAAAGAAGTTCGATTTCCGCGTGTCCCCCGATCCCGAGGCACCCCGAAGGAACAATCGGGAAACGTCGATCCGGCTTTGTTCGGCCGAACGAATCGCGAGAGATTTAAAAGTTCTCTCGCAGAGGGCGAAAGTTTCCGCGCGAGTGCGAGCGAGTGAAGCTCGCGAGCAAGCGGGAACGGTGTAGAGAGCGGTCCGGGTTTCATAGCAAGCGAAACTTGAAATTACAGAACGTCGATGTTTAAATCGCGGAATCCAATCCCAACGAGGTTCATTAATTGTCGACAACTATTCGACGGAAACCTCTCGGGTTTTATAACGAATGGAATCTTTTGAAACCGGTATATGCGTTCGCCGTGCGGCGCGCACCCAGCGCAGGGCGGTTTGAAAAGAAGATGAACCGGTTTCAATGATCGGCCCCGATGTAAAACAGAAGAAATAAATGTCTGTAGAATTGTCGGACGACTACCCCAGGGGACTGGTGTTGTTCGAACCAACGTCGATCCCGTACGGCCGCGGCCAAAGTGGATGTATTCATTCCACGTTAGCCGAAGACACGATACAATAATGTTTATTGGAAACCGCCGCACCGTATCGAGTTCGTTGAAATATTTCCACGCTCTCGAATTAACTCCTGGTCCAAATATGACCCACATATCGGATTTCACAGCGTTCGCGCGAAGCTGGTACACTCCCGCATCCAATTTTTACATTTATAATTGGTGGCAAGCGAAATCAGACTCGACTCGTCCACATTGTCCAGTTAAACTCTTCATCCAGAGAGCAAAATGTTTCTGGTTTGACATCGTCACGTTAGCTCTCAAAATCTTTTAAGATCGCTCAAATTTAAATACCCATAACTTTTCAACTAGTAAATGCCTGACATGATAATTCAGATTTTCAGCAATTTCTCGTCAAAATCTACAGGACTACATCCAAGAAGGTTAAAAATTTTGTCACTGAAAATAGTACAAGATCCTTTAACTGACAGCATTGAAAAATGATCAGCAATGGTGAAACAAAGTGAAATGTCTGCATTAGAAAATAATGAACACACTAAGTGGACTAAATGCAGTTAACTAAAAGTGAGTTTGCTCAGACATGTACAGAGTGTATAAAAAGATCAATATACAAGATAATGGTCATCCGTCGTAACTGGCCGCAAAATTGATTATAACCAAGAAAATTGTTATTAAAATTGCTTTTTATCTCAATATCCATCACTCATTGAGAACAGAAAAACTTTGAAATAGTTATCAACACATATGCTATTGAAGTTTCTGCAAAATTTGATTGTGTGGAGTTATACGTATAGACAAAAGCCTCCCCCTGTTACTGTCCACCCAACAGTGTCAACATTTGTCGCGTGTACGTACAACTCATTCAAATTTTGCACAAACTTTAGCAGGTTGTATCTGGATACCTATTCATTTGCGACAAATGGTTCGTTCTAAGTTTTTTCTCGATGAGCAGTGGATGTTGAAATAAAAACAGACTTTAACAAGAATTCTTTTTGGTATGTAAGGATTCGATTGACCGTGGCCCATGCGGGTTGCAGCAGGGTACCGTGTTTTAGAAAGAGGCGCAGTTTATGATTACGGTGCGGATGTGACTTCAGGCTATTTTTGAGATTTAGCGGAACTTTCTGTTTTATGGTAATTCATTAGGGACTTTGTATTTTAGTTAAAGGTCTCAATAGCCGTTGTCGTACCGTAAAACATCTGCAGGCGAGGGTACCTCCACGAACTGGCCAGTTTCCCTCACCTTGTCGCCTCTTGAAAAGCGTGCGTTAATTTTAAGCAAAGTCGTTGTCGTTGCAGCGCGGACGAAAAAGCTTGTACTGAATAAACGTCTCTTTAAAATCCGAATCTTTATTGTTTTCCGGACGTCCTTACAGGTATAACCAATTTTGCGTCAAGTTTCTTTTACAAATGTCCGCTGAAGCAGAGGTGTAGATTCACTCTTAACTGCACTCACCGTGCAATATTTTACACATAACAATTGTTTTGAGAAAATATCGAGTTGATTCTTGATCCTAGTGTACGATATTCAGCCACTATGCTCGGCCGAAAGCACGGTGACTGGAGGCAAGGACAGAGACATACGGAGAAAGAAAGACAGAGCCGGATCCACGGGACTTTGGCTTACTTTATGGACCGTCAAGACGGCCGCGTCGTAAATACGAAGAATCGCGAGAGCACGTAATTACGGCGCTGCTGGCCGCATTATATGCTACCAGCTAATGCTACATAATTATGGCGCATTAAACCTTCGTTCCATAACAGTATTTCACTTGACATTCTACCTCTTTCCCTCTTTTTTTTCCACGGCCACGTTCGTTTTTTATCGCCGGCTATAACACGGGCTCCGATCCAGACGTTTTTAGCGACGGTATCCGTTAATGAATATCACAGAAACGGGCAGAGTTTTCCCCGCTACGGCGACGCGGCGCGAAGGTTTATTAACGTCGCTTCACGCAGGCATTCGAAAGTTTCATTGAATTTCCAAGACGAGGCCGCTGCACTGGCAACTAACCCGGCTTAATTGCAGGATTTCGCTCTGGAACTAGAAATGTCTAAGCGTGGCTACGTTTGCGTTGCCCTAGAAGCTATCAGACCGATGATAGCCGAGAAAAACTGGTATTTAGCTTCCGACGTTTGAAAGCATAGGTAACTGAGTCACAGTGGAAGACAGTAAAGCGTGTTTCTTCGTTTTCTCTTTCTCGCGACTTTAACATAATCGTACCATTAGACAAAATGTAATTCGTGATAGGGATCGCGAATTTGTTGATGCGAATTAACAAGGGAATATTTGATTTTTTGCCCGTTCACTGTTCTGACGAAAGAGAAAGAACACGAGGGAATTTTAGCCGCGTTTTAATCCCACGGCTATAGGCGACGCCTCTCGTTCATCAATCTCCGTCGTTTTAGCCGGTCTATCCCCATCGTCTTCCATCTTCCATCATTTATTTCGCGATCCGCTTCCGCCTTGTACGCGCTCCTGTCAGCCCTCGCCCTCGCCTCGGTGCCGCGTTGCCGGCCACTTCGCCGGGAAAATTTCATCGAGCCGGTCTCTCGCTAAAAATTGACGCGCGCCAGGACGTTTACCATGTCAACGAGTATATCGACCGTCGTATACTCTTCCGCGCTCGCAAAACTTGTCACCTAATCCTCGTCCCAGGCAGTCGCCAACTTTGACGACTGTTGACGAACAATGATCAGACGTCGAAAAGTGCAGCTTAAAATTCGCAGATTATGATGTTCGAAGAAACGAATGGGGGTAACGCAGATGTTAATACCACTTGAAATTTTTACCGAATGTTCAAATCTGTGAAAACTGAATTTTTACGAATTTTCATTTAAACACGTCCTACTTGTGAGAGGTTTGTCTCTCTTCCAAGCACCAGAATGAAATTAATTTTATGAAAACTTATTATCATTATAAATGTGAGATGGCCGGAATTGAAGCGGAGAATAAAATGCGATAAAGGTGAATAGACTTTATCAAAACATCTTTGTCCAACGTCGGACCTGATGAGACTGCTCGTCCTTTGTTCGACTCCGACGTTCGTTTGTCGTTGGCAACGAATCGCTTGTCAACAACATGAGCAATATATATTATATATATGTATGGCGCTATATACCGGGTGATTCACGAGAAACAGGCCACGTAAATAGCTTCGTTAGGATTAGAGATAGAAGAAAACGTTGTAAAAAGGGTGGTTCCATTTAAAACATTCAGAATGAACTTGATATCTCTAAAAAATGACAAAAAAAATTTTTTGCATCGTGTCTGCCCCATTGTACCATTCAACTTTGTCCTTAGCATATTTTACGTACCTTTAGAAACAACAATGAAATTTGAGATGTAAACGTTAGGTGAGTCACCCTGTGTACATGAACGACAGCTTACAAAATAAATTAATTTTCAAACAGGAAACAAAATGGAAATATTCTAGGTTGGAAGAAAAAAGTGAAAATGACGAAAACAGGTCCGAGTGCAAACGTTTACGTCTATGGTCGCCTCGCATGGGCGTAGAATCCATGGGACGGTTCTCGAAACGGGCTCAGAATCCGCATTGGCGCGGTAGTTTTTCTTTGGATCGGAAGTGGGACGTAGTGGCGCGCGAAATATCGGATAACAGGGCCGCGATTCAATTGCGTTATCTCGTCCCATTCGCTCGTTGCACTCCACTCCCCCGCAATAATTATTCCATCGATTCGAAATAATTATATTCGCTGGTGTCGCGAGCACGGATAAAGCCGCAGAGAACGCGGGCCGTGAGGTGTGTGGTCCGCATACTCGATGAATCGCGATGAAACAGAGAGTTTTTCGAGCGGCGACCCTCGAAACGTCCTCTACCCTTTAGTCCTTTTCTCGTCGGGGACACTGGTGTCCCTTACAATGAAACCTCCGCGCTCCACTCGAATTTCATTAGCCGGAAATTGCGATCGTCTCCCACATACATATCGAATGCCGGCGGCCCGTTCCCCGAATTCTTGGGATTCCCCATGCAAGTCGAGCGCCCCTCTCCTAGAAAAAACTTCGCCAAAGAGAGAGAGAGAGAGAGAGAGAGAGAGAGAGAGGGAGAAATGAGAGACCGACAAAGACAAAGCTGGTGAGCAAGAAGTTTTCGCGGAAGTAACCGGGAATGCGAACAATGGAATTGAGTATCTCTTTCCGTTCTCCCCCAAGACTCACCCCCTCTCTCCTCTCTCAGTCTCTAGGCTCTCTCATCGAACGTGCCTCTTCCCAGACAACGAGCCCGAGAAAGAGACAGGGTGGGGAGAAGGATCTCCCGAAGAGACCGATTAAATGATAAAGTTTCCGCTCACGGTTCTCTCTTTCTCTCTCTCTCTCTTTCTCCCTTTATATTTTTATTAGCTCAGCCGGATAAAAGTGGGATTAGTTGCAATTGGCCGGTACGGTATCGATCGAAGCGATGCGCCGCGCGGTCCGATTGGAACCGGACGCGTCCGCGTAATAACGTTTATTGCGTTTACAAACGCAAAATCGCATCCTATTTGCCAAATATTACCGGGCTCTCGGCTGCTCTGTCCGCGAATCTCTGGGTAAATGGCAAATTACATTTATATTGCGTTAACCGGATACAAAACAAGCACCCGATATATATGTATGTGTGCTGCTGTTATTGTTTCCCCGGGCACGGGTAGGGGCGACCTGCCAGCCCTGGGATCGGTTCGCCGCGTTCATAATCGTCTCTTCCTGGCATGAATTGATCGTCTGATCAGAGATTCTTTTACTTTTGTTTCGCAGAATCGACGCAAAGGAGAAGTCGGTCACGAAGGCGCAACATTCCTCGGACTCGGGGGTGTTTGGCCCGAGGGCGTACTTCCGGACCGCGTCCCCCGGTCCTGCGGTGCTGGTGATCGAGGACATCAAGAGACACGACGCAGCTACCTACAGGTGCAGGGTCGACTTTCGGAAGGGACAAACTCGGAGCTTTCGTTACAATCTCACCGTGATCGGTGAGTCGCGATTCATGATTTCAGGATTGTATTTGGGAAGTTTGGGGGATTATCGAAGATGAATGGAGAACGAAAACACGATTCCTCGGTTGAGCGTATTTGTTCTTACCGAGATAAATCTTTATTCGATATAATAAAATCGAGACTGTCGGTCTGTTTGTAACTGCATCACCTGAGAACGGCTGAACGTGGAAAGCTGGGATTTGAGTCATTAGACGCAGCGTTTCTTCGGGAAGGCTTAGGAGAAATCCACATTTGAATTGATTTGTCCATTCGTTGAAAAATTGTGACGTCATTAGTGACCAAAGACTGGTAGCACCTATATTCGACAGGATCTGTTATTGGACGTTGTCAAAGTCGTGGGTACAGCTTGTTATATGATAAAATTACAGATAAACCTCTCGATGACAGTCGTGATTTTCTGCTGACTTACACAATGGCATTCGCCAGAATGCAATGAGTTCTCTCTGAGGTAACATCAATTTCGTTGTAATTGACAATGTTACAAAAATCGATTTTCGATCGGCTGGTGCCTGACTCTGTAGCGTTTTGCGCTTGTTCCTTGGCCCCCTCGAGGGAGAGAACAAGCGGCGAGCGGCGGAAGAGTTTAATCAAGATCAAAGCGACGCTTTTATGAGCCTTTGAAAAGGTGCGGCGTAATTTCTGGTGTCAAACAAATTTAGCGGCTCGCTGAAAAGGACCCTCGAACGGCGTATTATCCCTTAAATGGACCTTCGCCTCTTCGGAGGCTGTGGCGCGAGGGTGCTGGCTCGGAAAAAAATCGATGAGCAGGCCGGAAGGTCGCGCGCGCTTCCCACGAAAGTGTGTTTCTTCGTTTTCGAGGATGAGAGCAAACATTAGGACGGATAGTTTGCGGCTCTGTGAGGAGGATGCGGTGCGCGGGAGAGGATGAAGAAAGCTGAAGACAGACGGCAGTAGAGAGTCTCTCCGGACCAGGCATTCGCGCCGGTTTTCATGGAACGCGTGCGCGCAAACACACTCCTGCCTACTGTGCATCGGCGTCGCATCCCGTCGCGTCTCGACGCGTCCTGTCGTCTCCCGAGGTCGAGCGAAAAGTGCAGTTCTCAGCAAGCTCTAAGTCTGATCAAACAAATGGCGACTGTTGAAAAATGCATGAGCCAATCGAAGACGCGCACCAGCCGCCCCTCGATCGTCCGATGCGACGAGACGAGAACGAGACGCGCAGAGTCGTGACGTTCGACGCGACGCCCACGTGGATGCTCTCCCCATCGACTCGCTGTTTACGCTTTTTCGTTTAATCCCGGAAACGTGCTCGCGAGTCGAAGACTCCGCAGAACTTTGAAAACCCTCTCGAAAGACACGGAAACTCGAGGCTGCTTTCCAACGACGTTTCTCTTTTGTGGATCACACGAAAGAACGCCGGCCACCGGAAGTAGTTTGAATCCGCGAGTCCAATCAACGCGAGGCACCACCAATACTCGATGGTAACGCTGTTGTACGAGATTTCTTCGTTGACAAAAGTATTCGTTGCGTCTGAACTTTAAATACCTGTGATCCGCGTGAACCTTTGATACTGCGATTTTCTTTGTCGTTTGTAAGTTTTTGTAGAAGAAAGGGTAATTACGTTTAGGGGAGGCAGCTCCGGTGACTTTCATCCTGACATATCTTGTCAAGGACAACATTCTGAATAACTTTTGTCATTACATCTACCCGGTGCTCGGTCTTAGTTTTCGAGATTTTTGCAAAAAACTGTTGCTAATACTGTATTGAATTTCCGCCTGTTTAGTTTTTTTTGGTCATACATATGAAATGAAATGTCCTATGCCTGGACAGCATGTTGTTTGATTTTTAATTTTATCACTTTAGATAAACAAAAATAAATAATTTTTTAATAGTTTTAACATACTGTTCAGAGTTTGTAACCAATGTCCTTTTTAAAAGAAAATATTTCATTAAAGTTACAGACATTTCATAGGCAACAACAGACGCAGCAGCGTTATCAGGTCTAATCTTAAAAATGTTATTCTGTTTGAAATGATAATTGATCAATTATGCGTGTTACTGCGCTCAGTAGACTTTGATCATTATCGGTAGAGGTTCATCACGAAGAGTGCTAGTAGACCTTCATCGCGAGTCTAACTGGATATTATAATCTGCAATGTTAGATTACCACGAAAAACGTGTCCATTAAGGAAAATTGCAGTGCTCTTTCTATCAGATTATGGACTCTCCCTCTCTCCTTCTCTGTCTCTCTCTTTCTGATTAGTTTTACCAACAAAAATTAGACCCACAGATGAACACGGGTATTTCTAATACACATTAAAAACTACGACTTTCAGTTTAAACCCTGAATTGAACTAGAACATTATAATATGGAATAATCGTAGTAATATTTCTCTAGAAACTGTCAGGCATCTCGAGGGTCTCCCGAACGAATCTTCGAATAGGTCTGACTCCAGTTTCTCTTTCGTAGGTTCTTTCACTTATTTCTGAATAGCGCGAACAGTATTATGGGATAAGTTGCGGGCGCGAGATGAAGCGACGTTGCAGGTTGGCCGATCGAGGGAACAATCGATCGTAAAGCCTCGCTACCACGAGCCGGCAGAGCAAGGGTTGTAACTTTCATGGACGCTGTTCAAAGCAGTCGCCCTGGCGAAGTACGTTCGAATCTCGGGATATCCCGTATAGCTCGCGGCAGGAATATAACCAGAAAAATCCTGGCCCCGATCCTCCGATACCGGAATCCATCTTTCGCGGCAATCCCGCAGCTTCTTCCGCTCCCCTAGGAGCAGGAACGGCGAGAGAGAGAGCGAGAGAGAGCGAGAGAGAGAGAGGGAGTCAGAGTTTCTGGATGAAGGAGGAATAAGGGATAACGACGGAAACAGGCAGGGCGAATCGAAAGAAGCAGGAAAAGGCATAAGCCGAGGGTGAGAACGGCATAAATGTCGCAGTGCAGGTCCCAGGAAGAGCTCCGGGGCTAACCTGGAATTGCTCGATCTTTATCTGTTCGGCTTTCCTGCGGATTTCCCGCCTAGAAGATAGCTTGCGTTCGCGTGCGAGCGCGAAAAATATTCCGCTTCGGTTTTTTCCGTGCGTGGAAACGCTCCGGGTAATAAACGATGAAAAGGAACCGGGCGATATCCGTGTTTAGAGTTTCTACTAGCAGCGGCAAAAACGATTACACGGCCCACGAGCGCCGCGAGGACGCTCTTTGCGCTATTGCTGGGAGTCTTCGCTCTCCGGAGAAAATTTTCGAAGCCAAAAGAGAGAAGAGAGAGGAGAGAGCTCTCCGCTTGCACGCGATACTCTCCAAAAAAGAGTCACGGAAGAAATTGGCCCCGACCGGGCCGGGAACCGTCCGCTTTGAGCGAGGTATTTTCATCAGAGGAGATTGGTTCCCAAGAGTTCCTAGATTGCGACCGTTCACTGGATTTTCTCTCGTAACCGGCGACCTTCCGCCGCGCCCCTGCCACGTCGACCCACCTTTTTATCGGTCATTTCCCTTTCTTTCATATCGCTAGACCACCCCTGCTATCTCCGATGATACTCGCCGCCGATACCCTGCATTCTGTCTCTCTCTGTCTCTCTCTCCACTTCGCTTCTTAGTTCTTGCTTCGGCCGAACGACTCCGGCAACTTTGTTGGCTGGACTGGGGATCCAGTTTCCATTTCCCTTTGCCCTACGGGCTTATATTCGACTCAACGAAAGGAGTGATCTCCGCAGACGAGGAAGTGCAGCGTATCAGGTTTTGTTTGAGGAAATCAAGATACGATCTTCCGCCCAACCGATTCCACCATTCGATGACACTCCGAACTACTACTGTCTCCTAATTAATTTGTATCGATTCTTAATTGACCTTTGACGGCGGTTCATGTTGTGTAAGCGTTTCGTCCTGAGCCCGCTAGAGGACTCGTCGGTGAGGCTATCCAGCTGGGATATCGGAAGGTAAATAGTCGAGGACGGTATATGGGGATCGATTATGGGAATCAGACAACAGCTGGAAAGGTGTTGATTATTTGAAAGACAAAAGTGTGCGTCGAACAACAGTTCGTCGTGGAGCGAGCGATTACGGACACCCGCATATCAAAAGCAGCAGGATTGTCCGATGTACCGGAAGCGGCAGTGTAACACATCGACGAGTGGTTTTTCCGCGGCGATAATGATGCCGGTACGAGAACCGAGGGAAAGCGATAACAAAACGGGGGCTTGTCGCGTGGAAATCCAGATCTAGAGTCGTTCCTCGTCGGAGATGGAAAAACTGTAAAAGATGGAAACGAAGGCTGCCGCTGAAGTGGTCGGAAGGAAGAATAGAGATCTGCCCTCGTTAAGGAAATAATCCGCGGCTTAATTAAATGCAGCGCAATTAGTTCTGCTGCTGCCTCTATAGCCGACTCGTGGAGTCCGTGCAAGAGCCACGTCGCAGCTCCACGAGACTATCGAGAGATGCTCGAGGACTATCCTGCGAAACCCTGCTCCTACAGAATGTCATTATATTGTAGCGTTAATACGATCGGTTGCATTTAGAACGGTTTCGAGTTGTCAGAATTTAGGGACTCGTTGCAAACACTTGCAACTATGATTTGTCAGGTTATCTCTTAATCGGTCGGTGTGTCATACTTTAGTTCTAATAAATAATTACTATGAAAAATCACTGGTACACACCCTTAACTTTATCATTCTTTTCCCGGTTGTTAATTAAGATATTAAAATACACGAACTTTCCTCCTGCATTCTATATATTTTTACACAATTGTGAGCAAAGTATAAAGGGTAGAAAAAATTGATTTCTTTAGGGATGGGGGTTGCAAGCAACCCTTTAAGTGACACCTACCAAAAAATTTAAGAACAATGTTCTGATGCCTACCCAGTGTATATAGATGTTTCATTATGATCGGATTGATGGAACATAGTTTTAAAGAATGTTAAATTAAAGGGTGTCTACATGTTTTAACGCATTGTTTTGCGGACGATACGATAAAAATTTCTTAAGGCATATATTACAAAATTTTATCTGGATTAGCTATATTCAGACAATCAAAGAAAAGCAGGAAATTATGTTCCCGAACGGTGAAAGAGGCAATGTTCTGTGAACATTGGATTAATCGAGCTTCAAAGTGCTCTTTAGTAAATTTGTAGTATTTTTCATCGCCAGTTGGGTGAAATTGATAAACCTTTTATGGGAAATCATCGTGACCCAAATGCGAGAGTGAAATTCACTACATTTATGCTTCAAATTGATACCTCGTGTATTAATCTATTACAGAATACGTTTTCAAACAATTTTATATATCGATTTATGGTTCATATGTATTCAATTGCAATTACAAGCGCCGGTATATGTTGTGTATCGATTACGTTTGATATATCCAATTACAATTACAAGCGCTGGCGCACAGCTGAAACAAATTTAAATTGTGAGCCGTTTGTATATGTTATGTAGATGTATCCGCGCACGCAATTATTTCCCGAATTGTTCGTTACGCGGGCAGATAATTCAAACGAAACACACATTGTTCAGAATAGAAAATCTTACAGTTTACGCGGACGATATTTTCCCTTTGCAAATCGGAGCTTTTCGGAAGAATCAAATGTTCCAATTGTACAAAAATTGTTTGTATTCGTTGCAAGAAAATGAATGCATAATCCTGAAGATTAGATAATTGAAGGATTAAAATGAATTCCCGAAGCGCAATAGATTGCTAATCCTATAAAATGCCAGGCCTGTTCAGGTCAGAATTGATTGAACAGAGTGCAATTTTGGACGATACATTGGGCTTTACGCTACCGAAGGTATGTCGCGTCGTTGGTGGATAATTCGCGGATAGACGATCGTGATCATAGGAAGAATCGTCATCGATTGGAGGATCGTGCGCCGAGAGCAGATCGGAGGACGGAGGAGTCTCGTCTCGAGTGGAGGTTGTCAGGGGC
This sequence comes from Lasioglossum villosulum, assembly GCA_963971365.1. Classification (NCBI taxonomy): domain Eukaryota; kingdom Metazoa; phylum Arthropoda; class Insecta; order Hymenoptera; family Halictidae; genus Lasioglossum; species Lasioglossum villosulum. Next base: position 28,824,525 of record OZ020499.1, read on the forward strand.
TTGCAGGGGATGGCAGATGGCTGCAGACGGTTGCAGGCGGTCGCAGGGGCTGCGAAACGCAGGCTGGATGTCGCGCAGACGGTATTCTCGGTGAAATATTCGTGGGCGGTAGTACGGTGCGGAAAATTTTGTGTACTTATCGAGTTATGTACTCGCTCCACGTTCGTTGGATGTATCGAGCCAATTTAGGTGTCTGCAGCCAGATCGCCGCGTAGAGGAGGGGCTGAAACGAGGCCAGAACGGGGGCGGAACGTGGAAGAGCCGATTTCTACGTCAATATTTGCGAAACATTACGCTACGGCGACGCAGCATATACTCGCCGCGACTGAACGCCAGCGAATCCTGCGTGACGAAACGCGAATCTTTCTATGCCAGACGTCATTATACCCGAAAACGAGTCATCGAATCATCAATACCCGCCCTCGTTCCGTTTCTTCAAACCTTTCCATCGATTTCCCCGACTGAAATCGGATATTGTTTGGACGGCTGTACCTTTGTTGAGTGTTGTATAAAAATCTTGGGAAAAAATGTGACACGTGCTGCCTGTCTTTTGGTTCGAAATCCTGGGTGCAAAAAATTGAAAAATAACGATCTATATACACACGGTGGATCCAAAACGCTGAATTTCCGATTCTCTAGAAGTTGTCAATATTTGAACTATGACAATTTTAAAAAAAGTCAGTACTTGTGGGATGCCTTGATATTACTACTAAATCGTTTAACTTCAAATTTTACCTACTAATTTTTATCATAAACGCAATAAATTTGAACATTACAGGCAGTTTCAAACTAATTTGATTACATATTAGAAATATTGAACTGTCAACAACTTCTCAATCATTTTTGTAGAAATTGACAATAGTGACAGAGGCTCCTGTATCGAGCAGTACAATTCCGATAGAAATAACAGGAAAGTGCATAACAAGGTAAGAGTAGAGCAGAGATCGAAGCAGATCCTACAACGCGCCGATACACGTCGGAACATAAATAAATCTGCAAAAGGAAGATGTTTGAATTTCCCAGTCGAAGCGCCTCGTTCGCACAAATGGAAAGGGGTTTGCAAGTAGGGTCTGAACTCAGTGGTGGTCTTTGAAGGAAGAAGACGGAGAAGGGTGTTCGGCGTTGGACGCATCGGTAGGTTCAAGTGTGTATACGTGGCTAGCCAAAAACGAACGGTAATCACGTTAGTTCCCCGCGAGAAGACCCGTGAGACTCCCGACGAGTATTGCCACCTGTTTGGCCGTGCTCGCAGCCGCCTCCCGCTGTAACCGGGCTGCCACAACCAGTTCCGCTCTCGAATACGAATGTAATTAGTGGGGAATTGAACGAGGGGCAGCTCTGGCGCGGTTAAATGAATGTCCCAAAGATTAATGGCTGGAATCGACCGTCCCCGGAATCGATCGCGTGATTTCTTTACTCCTTCCGCCCCTCGAAGAAAACCGTCGAAAACTTTCCACGTGGTCCAACAAAAAATATATGAACATCCACGCATCGTTTCGTGTCTCTCTGTAGGATCGACCCCAAAACACTCCGGACTCCAGGATTGCTAATTTCAACAACCGTCGATAACAGCTGCGCCTCCCAGAAGCAACTCGAAGTTGGCTTCGTTCCATATGTAAACGTATTTAGCGGTTTCACACCCTGCTCCCGATTCTTTCTAGTGGTCGATGCACTTTGTACTTGTCCCTTTCTTATACTTTTCTGTGTTATGGTACCTGATTCCGGCTGAGTCACCGAACCACCGAAATTTATTCGCAAGCTACTTGTTGCACCAAAAAATGTTCAAACTTGTTTCGAACAAAAGTTGTTACGATGTAATAATTGTGTTTTCACATTGCACTTTTTTTTATTGAGTTCTTGTTTCATAATTTGTAATATTTAGACATGCGTTCTGGAAGAGTATCGAATTCTGAGTAAAAATGGTATTGAGATATGCCGGATGAGAAAGTAATAATTACCGAGATACTCTTTAGTTAATCTTGAATTCTCTATCAAACGACTGGAGGCAGACATTGCGTTAACAAGTTCATGAAGGGGACTAGGAGATCCCGATAGAATCAGCAACGGTATCCAAGCATGGGAAGCAGTTGTACTCTCCCATTCTCTCAGTGGGAATCGTCGGAGATCCGTGGGAGCTTAACGAAGCTTTAAGAAAACAAAAGGGGGTCTATACAAATTAAGATCGAAAAGCGATTAGAGCCCAGGATCCCATTTATTTAATTCGGTTCGGGTAACGAAGGTCCACGCCCTGGAGCAGCGAGATTCGGTTTTGCGCGGTTCGGTATCTAAATTATGCGAGCGCACGGCGAGAGCAGCGTGAGAAGGGCTCCTTTGAATTAACAGGGATTTCTTTCGACCAACCTAATTATACACGCTCGGCCTTATCGGGGGGATCTTTAGCGTTTCCGGGAGCGTTCTCACATTAAGCAGACTAAGAAAAGCTCGATTAAAAAGGACAAAATGGAAACGGGGACATGGATAAAATGCAGACTCTACTGATTACGAAGAAATGGCATTTCACTTATCGAAGCTGACCGGCACAGTTCCAACTACAATTATTGCCGGCGTATCAATATTTTAGTTCGCGTGTGGGCAATTGGTGATGACTAGACTGCGGATCTTTATGCAATTATGGTCTTAAAAATTTTTTTAAATGCTAGGATATAAAATATGACAGAATTTAATAAGAGTTTAATTGATTTCAGATCTAAATAGATTACTGCCATGGAAAATATGTTTCCGTTTAATTCGAGTTTCTTCAAATTCGTCTACCAAAATTGCAAATTGCATAAACATCCGCAGTCTAGTGATGACGTAGAATTGACTACTGTGCGAGACAGATCCGGACAGGACTCACCCTGGCTCACAATGGACCAAACGGCAATTCGAGCAACGAATAATGCAGAAATAAAATGTCCTTAGAAATGAACAATATAAGTTTATCTGTGTCCCAGGAGCATCAATTGTCCAGGCGTGGTTTACTTGATCTAAGATGAAAGACAACTCCCAGATAGCACGGACGTTCATTGGTCGTCCTATGTACGTTCAATTTACGCCCATACGTCCATACGTACATCGGACGTCCAGGTGCTATCCGAGCTGATTCACGTTTCCCCTACTTCGTTCCCGCTCGCAACAATCGGTTTTTCGGAGGAGGAATGTTCTGCTCGTTTCACGGGGCCACGGATTCTGGTCGAGATCTGCGGGGAAAGTTGTTCGGCAACTGGCAAGAGAAGGCAGAGGTAGGAGCAGAGGCGGCGATGTTGTCGTCTACTTGGAATAATTCGCGTAGTTAGCGGCCGGCAGTTTATCACGTCGCGTTGTCGGCACACGCATAGTTCAGCGAGCCGAAACCAAGATCGCAGGAGAAGTAAGCTCTCTCTTCGTCTACAAACGGCGCCGATGTCCCGTAAACTCAGTCGCGCGCCATTCACTGGAATGATTAATAAGCTCTCTTGACTGACCCAACCCTAGACCCCGGCTTTCTGAGCTGTTTTTTCGGGACACTGTCCCAACCAAATTAGACCTCGCAGCTAGATATCTCTCTGCCCTGTTCTTTCGTTGCCGAAACAGAACTTTTTGTACAAACATCCTCATAAATGCTATGTGGCATAGAATCTGTTGGATAACCTTATGGAGCAGAAAATGTTTCTCCATCTTCTTCTTGGATAACTAAGTTGGAGATGTTGAGTTAAACGTCTTTATAGAATTTAAAATATTCTTCTTGGGATAGAGATACAATATTTTAAGAGGCACAGGTAATGATTGAAAGAGTCTTTCATTTCTCATGGATTGGTATACAGCTTTTTATATTTTTAGGACTTAATCAACGATAAACCTGCCACGTGACTTTTTCCTTTCAGTTTGCGTGGCCCTGAACTTTGAAGGAGCTTGTACAAAAGGAGGAAACTGAAAGAACAGAGATTTTTCCGAGGAGAAGGAGACTAGTACTTGCGGATCTGCTACGGCTCTGCTGCGGCTGCGAGAATCTCTCTTGTACTCTCGTCGAAGCTGAGGCGAAAGAACCTAGTCGCGGCTGAGCCGACATCGAGAGCAGAGCAGAGCAGAGAAAGATATACGGAGGGGCGGAGACGGGGATGGAACCCGAGTAGATTAGACGGTCGAATTAGAATTTCAAAAATCCACGCGGAACTTTCGGCGTTAACTCGAGTAAAAGTCGGTCGACGGAAGACGAAGGAGGGAGCCGTGCATAGAAATGGACCGGGCTGGACAAACCCCGTCGTTAAGTTTTCCCTTAATTAACCTCCGTCTCCCTTTTGCTTTTCTCCGTCTCCTTGTCTCTCTGTCTGAGTTCTGTCTCCTTCTAATTCATCCACCGTATCATCCTGCGTCCTGTTCTTCGGCCTTGCAGCTTCACTCTGTCTTTCTCCTTCTCTCCGCCAGCTTCACCCTCTCCCTGTTCTCTCCTCGGGCGCACAGGCCTGTCTCCCTCGTTTCATCCCTTCCGACTATATTTCACCGTGCGCCGTCTTCCGGTTGCATTAGCGTTTCCTCTGGAAAATCTCTGTTCCCGTTTGCGGGGCGGAAAATCGTCTCGACGTTTTTTTTCCTGAATCGATACGTCTTCTGGCCGCGGGATTAATCAGACTCCGTCTGCGACGGCGAAAAATTCGAATCGGAAACCTCCGCGCGGCAAAGGAAGTTATTAGCTTCGAGGAGAATGAGGATACTCAGACTTATCTATATTGTTCGGCATTAAAGTATATTGTTCTACACGCCCGGATAGTGAAAAAATTTGGTTCACAGGTAATCTGGAATCGAACGATGGAGGAGCAATTCTTTTGGGAAAGTTGGTCGGTCAGATTATCGATTTTCATGGTACAGGGATCGATCTCTGCGCGATCCGCGGCGCAACGCTACGCGACGTTTCGTTAAACTCGTCTTTCTCCCAACGAGCAGCAATTTCTCTTGAAAAGCGTTGAGCTGCAATTTTTTCCGGGCTTTTACCCGACGCACACGCTCCCCCGCGCACACGTACCGGAACCGGGGGTGGTTTGTCTCGAGGTCGGCAACCCTTTTCCCAGCCTGCGCTGCTGTAGGGCTATGTTCTACGCGTCGGCTAATGGGGAAAAATAGTAAGAGAGAAGTCGCTGGGAAAAAAGAGGGCAACGAGCTCGAGCAAGAGAAATTGAGAACAAGAGAGGGAAGGACAACGGCACCGGAGAAAAAGTTGGCTGCGCTCTATTGGCCACCGGATAGCTGTACATAATCGAGCCTCTCTGTGGCGAGAATAATTAACCCCATGTGCGCGCGGGGCCCGTGGCAACAAGCACTGTCCTTCCACGAGCCGTATAAATTGAATCGCGAGCACTTCTCTCCAGTTCCCGTGTGCAACACGCCAGTCGGGTTCTTCTCGGTTCTCAGCTCGCTCTCGATAATCCGGCTCAGGGCCACGCGGAATTGCTAATGCTCCTAGGCCGATGCGGTGCGTTCGCGCGCTATGCCGTTTCGCGCCGCGCCACGCCCCAGGAAATTTAGTTAAACCGGCCGATTATACGCGCGTTCGCATCCTTTAGGGCAAAAACGCCATTCTACGGGAGAAGAATGGAAACGAGGACACACGGGACACTGGCCAGAGAGACGAAAGTCGCGCAACCGCCTAGGCGCGATGACAATGGATTGGAAATTTTCGTCGGAGACAGAAAAGGGGGTGTGGGCCAGACCGCACCCGAGAATAGCTGGCGAAATGAGAATGTGGGGAGAAGATGGGCGAACTCGCGCGGAATGTGACGAGAGTAAAAGGCGTGAAAGCTTCGGCTAGCAGACCGGGAACCAGGCCGACGCGTTTTCCTACCCGCTGCACCTCTACCCCGTTCGCAGGGTTAAAAAGGGGCAGACGGCGGAAACCTAGCGAAAACGGGGTCCGAGATCGGAAAAACGGTCCGCGGAGTCGCATGAATTTATGACCCACATAAATCCGCGCCGGCGGTCGCGCACCCACGATTTTCAGAACCCCGCACACCATCTCATCCTCTTTTCCCTCATCTCGGTCCTAACCCTGCGGCGAAATTGCAAGAACTCTGACATTGAAATCCTGTCCGCGGAGCCGATGCCTCGACAAGGGCTGTCTTCGATTTGTAAGAAACTTCGTTGGATACTGCGATAGACGTGTTGCCTTCGGTGCCCTGTCAATTTCCGAGAGCATCGACGCTGAAATTCGAGAAAGCTACAGGGTGTCCAAATAATGTACTTCCTTGATTAGGGGTTATTCTTGAAGTTATTTGAAGTAACTTTTTCCTTTGCGAATATTTTTGGGATACCCGATATAATTTTATGAAATTCAATATATAAATCTTTATTTGATCCCCGCAGGGTTACAAATTCGTATATCTTTCCTCCTTTATTTCCTACTTCAATACAAACTACCTTTATAAATCCTATATCTATTCTCTTAGCCTATAGGGTAACTGCACCAGTGAATAAACGGGCACCAGTAAATGAACGGTTTTCTATATTTCAACAAATTTTAACCCGTACGGCATACTGGCGATAAAATTGTGATTAATGAGTTAAATAAATAGGAGAATATTGTTTAGTAATTTTGTTCATTCATTGGACTATCATTGTTAAATTACTAGAATATAGTGTTCATTCACTGGTACTTTTTATATTTTTTATTTAACGTTTAATGAAGGTAAATAATAATAATTTCATTTTATTTGCGTTCATTTATTTTTGACAAATGAAGTATAGGGAGCCATTTGGCATATATGAGATTCCTTTAATTCACACATTTTTTAAAAAATAAAATATCTTCCTGAACAATTTCTTAAATGTTCAATCACTGGTGCAGTTACCCTACTTAACCTAATAACTTATACCTACGCCTTATTACTTACTTACTAATTATTTTTTTGATGAAATTCGATATAAAATATCATATTTTCCATCAGATGGGTTAGGCTAGCCTCTTCTCTAATTGTTAACGGAATTTGTAAATCGACGTTCTCTATAAGTGATGAGTATAATTCCAGAAGGTGCCAGAGAAATTATGGAGAGGCATATTAGCGGAAAGGAGAACGAAGGATGTAAGGTAGAAGACCTTGCGGCCGTTTATTACGCGGATCATCCATTAAAAGAGCTGCTGCGAACAGCAATGAAAGGACGGACATCTTAAATCCTAGGAAATGTACACATCGCAATCTCCGCTGAAAAGATTAAAGGGGCGGAGTGGCTGTACCGTGGCGTGGCGTGCGTGCGTGCGCGCGAAAGCTGCGGAAAATTACAAAGCACTTTACGATCCGCTCGACGGAGAGCGCGAGCCTCGCCCGGAAATACGATTTTCGCGATCTAAATAATTACCCAATTTCAAGCATCGCGCGCTACATCGCGAACAGAACCTACCAGGATTCCCTGAAAAATAATGTCTCGTTTTTCGAAACACATCTCTCCGAGCCCGGACTGCGCACGTGATCATCGATGAACCTGCAAAATCGTACACTATCAGTGAATGTTTATCGTAGCGAGTCGACATTCGTAATATATTGATATTGTTCATGATACATTGCTTTCAGCTTATTAAAAATATTGACGGATAAGAGGAGTTCCTACTTGACTGAAGTTTGGACTCGTTGCAAGAAGATGCTGCATACAAATGTGCTATCTACTTATCGGACTGATACGTGTGCTATTTTCGAGCAACGTATTTTCCATCTGGGTCTAACACGACGTTCGAAAAATGTTAAATCTAGTCGGGTAGCATTGTATTTATTACGATCAATTTAATATATGTATTGCTGTGGATAGATCTAATTTTGTTTAATCCGCATTCGCTTACATTGAACTACTACTTTCAAAAAATACACTTTTTAAAAATTTTATTATAGGTATTCAATACAAAAATATATAATTCACATAGCTTTGATTATTTCCACTTCAAACAAATTACACATGCCCAGCAAATACCGATGAATACGAGCGGAAATTCCCATATCCAAAAATCCAATACTATTTCTGAAAAAATTGCCAGAAATCGAAAACCAGAATATCCTCTCGGAAATCGGATTTGATGCATTTTGGAGGCATCACCGGGTCCTGCAGCTTGCAAATGTAATGCAAGAAGACCATCCTTGCTTTCGGATAAAGAATGAACGGATACATCGCCTAAATTCGTTGGAATCGCGTTGTGGGTGCGGCCGGTATCGACTCTCGTGTGCGGCCATGATCGTTCGCGGATTAAGCCGGACGATATTTTTGCCAGGAATATTCGTTCTCGGGCCGGGGACTCGGATAAGCCAACCTGGATATTCCTCTTACTTTTTCGTTATTTTGGAAGTTCGCTGCATACGTCCGGAGAGCGTGCTCGATGGTTTATCAGCGAGGTAACGCGGCGCCGGGTCACACCTACGTTTATATCCCACTTCCTGCCTCCCACCTGCGATATCGCTCTGTTTAGTCAATTCATCGTTCGCTCGCGGGGAGAAAAAAGCTTGGCGCCCTCCGATATATTTTTTCGGGCCGAACGGAACCGTGCCGCGCGTCGTTTCAGGCAAAAGCGTTCGCGTAAAATCGCGAAACGGCCGCCGCAAATGTTGCGACGCGTCAATTTTCGCGCCGATTCGCAACTGGAAAATCGACGGAGACGTCGTTCGTCGTTACGTCGAGCCCTCGAATGGTCCCGAATCCCTCGGACCACCGCAAACATCCTCCGGTGAAATAAAAAGTATATATCGAGCCATATTCGTCGAACGATGCCAGGCTACAATGGAGTCGGAACAGCCTGTACACCACTCAAAAAATTGCTTCAAGCGGATATGGAAACGATCGTTAACTTCTATGGAGTCCACGTGGAAAAACTGCCCGATATGGAATAACGTTACGACCGGCTCGTCGCCTGGTACAACCGCTGCACTGTGTAAGCAGTAAGGAAACTAACGTGCCAAGTGCCTCCTTTTAATTTGCTGGAAAAATTGTTTCAAACATTATTGTTTCTAGACGTTCGTTCGGGAGATGGAGAATTTTCTTTCAATATGGAGGCATTTTTCTTTCTAATGATTCTCGGCGGTTCAACATAGACGCTGGCCAAACTAGACTGCTGACCCCTATTGATCATTCCGGGTGATTTAATGGTTCGAAATCGAAGTGGTTATCGCCATATTTACTAAAATAAATCCTTAGCTGGAGATCTGTGCGATTAATTTGATTGAACTTTTTCGAAACTCCTAATATTTTTACAAGCCATACGAAAATCGGAAGAAAACAACTGGAACGAAGAAGATGGCTCGAAAGTGTACTGAATTGGCAGAGGTTGACTGGAGTGATCGGGCAGCGATTTTTCTACATTTCTGTGGGCGTTTGGCGGGCAAAACATATCCGGACACTTAGAGCCTCGCGATATTCCGCAGAGGCGAGGGCTGCGGGATAGGTTCGCGGGAGTAAATTGCTGAAAAGCCTGCAACAGAGAGAATTGAATGGCTGTCACTGGAAGCGGTAGCAAGGGTGGCAGCGAGCGAGATATACATATAGGCGCGCGCGTATAAGCGGCCGGCTACGCTACACAGGGTCGCCTATTTTCCAGCCAGCCCTGAAATTATCGGCACGGTCTGAGCGAGGTCCATTGATTACCACTGGTAATTGCCATTACAACTCCCTACCTAGCGGCGGCACCCCTTCGCTCTCCTCTGCACGAGCGATTTCCCCTCTCCTCTCCACTCCGTCCTAACCTCTTCGATCATAGCCCGCGGGGGCGCCGATGCACTCCAGCAACGCTTCCCCGTTGAAAGTCGCCTATTGAAAGTCAACCGCGTTTCTGTCGAGAACGCGAGAACACTCTCCTCCCTCCTTGCGAATGGTCCACGGGTCGCGTTTAAATAGCTCCGTTCGCTTCGAGAATTAACTCGCCGCGACAATGAAATAATTATTTCATAGGGCCGAGTTACCTATCCAATCGGAATTTATACCACCCATCGTCCCGATCGCGATTTTTTCTCGTTTTTAACACTCCACAGCGAGAAAGCCCCGCTCGTAATTCTTGGTCGACGCTTAATCCCATTCACAATGGCGCCGTGCGATGACCGATCTTCATTTGCTTACTGATTCCGTTCGTTATTCACGTATTATGCTGTCTGCGACCTTTCAACCACTTGCTACGTAATATCGAATCGGACTGCTGCGCGCCGATTTTTATGAAACTACACAAGTGTTCGAAAAATATAAAAAAAATAGTTAAAGTGAACGTTGTATCTTGTATTTTTTGAAATAATTGTCAACAGAATTTTATACTTCATTTTCTTCGTTTTACGTTCAGTTCTCAGAAATGGTACCGAACGTGCTCGCAGAATTAGCCAGCATTTTGGAGCATTTCCGATTATAAAATCGAGAGAAGTTGGATAGAGTCTGGGCTCCGTCTCGTCGACGCATTCGAAATCGCACGGTTCGCCGAGTTACATTTCCGGTTGCTCGCAGAGCAAATCTGCTTCCTCTGTCCCTGCGACCGGTCGTTGTAAATTGGAAAGCCTTTGCGCGACGCGCGGCATAAACATTTTCAAACGAAATTTCGGCGAATCGACGTTGTTTAACCATTGAAATATTCAGCAGCGCTGTACCAAACGTCCGATGAAAAAATATATACATATACATGTAAATATATAGAAAACGTCGGGCAGCCCATTGGGTATTTAACTTGAATCGATACGGGACCGATGAAACGTTATTTGAAAAATTAAACCCAATAAATATACAAACCCTGGACCGATCGATCTCGCAGATTACAGCGACGTCATTGCGCGCGAATTAGCACGTCAAAATGTGCGTGCGCCATCTTCTTTAACCCCACGCCGCACTTTGACGGAGATTTTTAACAATGTCTAACAAATATGAATGTTAAGCATTTAATTTCGATTGAAATAAAATTATATTTGTTTGTAATAAATATTTAAACATTAAAATTAATGTAGCCATACAAAAATATACATTTTCTTTTCCCTTCTCCGACATTTTTGTGCATAAAGACATTCTAATCACTGTAACTGTAAAAAAGGTACGGCAAGGGGTTAAACTCCCCCACCATCTAAAGTGTTCACTCTGCCGCAACATCGTACAGTAAAGTCCACTACTTTTTCCAGAGACTCCTTTTCATTATAAAACCGAGTAAGATTGCAATTATGCACAATTTTGCATACAGCAGGCTAGCTACAGTCCCAACACCGCTGAATAATAACAATTTCGAATGCAGAGAGTTAACATTTCCTAAATTGATGCAATATAGCATCGCGCGAAAATATTACTCGGGTGTGCAATCTCTTGAAACGCAAACGCTCTACTGTATATTTTTATGCATGTTCCCAACAGCTGGCGAGCACAGCAAAAATTATTATGATGTATGCGAGTCACGTGAACCGCATCTCGAATCATCGCGATATAAAATCAAAGGATGTAACGTGAATACGATCGGTCGGTTGCCTTTCGGAATTCGTGACGCCCCCGGAGCGTTTGGTCAGAGTCTCCTTTTTTTCTTTTTCTCTCTCCCACTCTCATTCCCGTTTTTTTTTGTGCGGAGAATTCGATATAAATGGATCCGGCTTTACATGCGAGTCGCGTTAGTATCACGAGGTTAACGACACGGCTCCCGTAGTTCGGTAGCCCCTCGAAAATCGTAGGGATATCGACGAGCCGGTCGCGAAGCAGCTTAATCAAGCGGGCCGAGTTTCGGTAAATTCAATTCCGTCGACTTCATCGAGAGAGAGAGGACCCTTTCCCGTGACCACGATCAAATTTCCCGCTCGTTCCGTCGATCTCCGCTCGTATCCGCTCCGATCCGCGCCGCGTAAAGTATTTACGAAGATTTATGGCCACTTTTCAATCCATGATGGGCCGGTATCGTCGAAAATCGAGCGTCCTGCCGCTTCGTCCTCTCGCCGCCACTTTCAAACGTTCGATCACAATCTTGCAAATGAAATTCTATGACACACGAAAATATAGAAGTTGTGTCTGCTATTCGATACCTTTCAACCATTAACTCGACATATGACATTTACCGTTCCACTGTGGACGCAAGTAGTACAGTCAGAAATTAAGGAAACTATTCAGCGTTTGTCGCGACGTGAACTCGAAGATTTATCTCTTTTTCAAGATATAAAGACATTTTTCATGATAACCAAATTCCAACCTGTATAATTACTTAATTTCTATCTGTTACATTAGCGACCATAGAGAGACTAATATTATAAAAAGTACCTACAAAAATGAAATTAAAAATTGCTATATAAACAAATGGGTCTTAAGCATCATCGATACTGTAATCACAAAAATGGCTCATTCTAGTCGAAGCAATTTTATCTAGAACAACATTCATTCTTGCATGTAGCATCATAGTACAATAACAAGAGGATTACGCGCACACAAGAAACCTTTTTGGACATCTAATTAAAACAGAAAGTGCACCAGATGATGCGACGTTTCTCCTAAACGCATTTCCAAAGAGCAAAGACTAGAGGCGATAAAGGGAAAGGTTAAATGGTAAATTGGAACCAGAATGCAATCTGTCGAGCAACGACAAACGGATAAAATATTCGCGTGAACGTGTTCAAGAGGAAATCTTTGAGGAACGAGAGGACTTTGGCATCGTCGCGTCGTAAACCCAGTTCCCATGGGATCGAGCAGATAGGCCATGGTGGAGGGGGGTTGTTGGTAACGCGTGTCCAGTCCCGTAGAATAAGGGGGTGGTAGCAGAAGAGAAGCACACACTATGGCACACAGCCTCGGCTGGTGAACTCGGTTTGTCAGAAGGTCGTGAATTAATTCGCGCCACCGCCTATTTCGCCCTCCCACCTTCCCTTCCGGAAAGTTAAATTCACGACTCGCGCGGGCTACACGAGTTTCCACTATCGTTCTAAAATTCAAACGAGCCACCGGTGCATGGGGGCGGCGCTGTTTTAAAATACTCGACCAGCCGCCGACAACACCTGCCTGCTTGCTACCTGGCTCTCGGTCTCGTTCGACCGTGCGAAAACGATACATATATATACGCCAGTTCCGTGACCGAGGATTGCAGGGACGTGTCGCGATTAAACACCTCTGTTTGCTGGCGCTACCTTCGGTGGCGGTTCCACGACAGCCCTGAAATGATGTCTACCGAACGTCGTTGCTGCTGTCAAAACTTGATTATCGCATCTCTGAAACGTTATGCGGTTCCTGAAGCTATTTCCTGAAGCTAGTTCAATATTCAAAGGATCCTATGGTAGGACATCGAAGTTACAATTTTTGTGTAGATCAGCGGCGCGCTTCCCAGAGGAGGCACAGAAAATATTTTCCCAGCGGAGGCGCCAAAATTTTTTAACCCTTAGCACTCGAGTGGCGACTCCAAGACACTGCTAAATATTGCTATATCAGTAATGTAACATAATTATTACGTGTTTGAATTATTTCATATCAAATAAATTACTAAACTTTTGAGTATTGCGTGAGTAAATTGCATCAGTTTAATATGCATAATATGAAAAATCCTATGGAATAGAAATATCCTAGGTCAGAAGAAATCTGGAATTTAATCTGCACGTTAAAATAGTTCCGCGAGTGCAAGGGGTTAATAAAAAATTAATTTGTAGTTTTCAATTTTTTTGTAATAATGTTTCTATTATTTAAAACACGTCCGTATTATTATATCTATTTAAAAAATAGAACGTAGGGAGACACAGAAAAGAATTTTTTCTCGGGAAGGCATAGTAGCATAAAGGTTGAAAATATGTGTGATGTAGATACTAATATTGAGAACTATATAGAACCCCTAAAATCATTGGCAGGATTGTCGTTAAAAAATATTTATATTAACACAACTTTGATACTCGTCGAAAAGGGCTAAACGTCCCAATTATGAACGATAGTGAGGGTTGCCAAGATCGTGAAAGAAGACGAGCTGGTTCCTAATTGAGACTCGGAAACTCTATGTTTCCTAACTCGTGTTGTTTTCTCGAGTGCTGTGTTCGCTATGTTTCTGGTGGCGGGACTGGGAAACGAGTGGGCCGGCGATTCGGTAATTAGCCGAGTTAAAGGAAATTTCCATAACAATGTAAGAATTATGACGTTAAATCGAACGGGCCATAACTCTGCTAGATGACCGGACGTCGATGCGCGAGAATATCGCCGGTAGCCGGTAACGAACGCTTTGAATTATTATAACGATCGTCAGGCCGATCGGTCGAATCTATTTAACGGGTAATCTCTCACATCCGCGGGCCCGTAATTCGTATCAAAACAAATGGAACGCGCATTGTAACGCGTCACCGCGATATTTGCTTCGCCGTGAACGAGAGCGTTGCAACACCTTTCTCTCTGTTTCTCTTCCCGTCTCTCTCGAACCTGGCCACGCTTCGCACGCTATTAATTCGCGCGACGAGTCTCGAAATAATTCCCCGAGAACGTCGACACGGTTGTATTCAATTGTTGTGTGACGGGACATTTTTCGGGCTGGAATATCCAAGCGAATTACAAGTCGTTTTAATCGGCCCGCCCGCCCGCTGTCCCATTTACCGACGCGCGGTTGTCGACTTTCGGATACAGTCGAGCAGAAACTGGTACGACTTGAAGTTTTAATTTCGAACACATGGTGATCGATTTTTCGAGAAAGTGGGACAAAAATCGCCGTTACTTAAAAGATTTAATTTATTTGCAAATAATGGAATTTAATACCCAGTGGACGTTTAAAAAATGGGATGAAAATTACTACGACTTGACAATTCCATTTATTCGCGATTGATAGAATTGAATACGCAGTGGTCGACTTTTTGAAAAAGTGAGACAAAATTCGAGATGTGTCATTTTCGCGGTCGCGATCGAAGCCTTAGATCGGGTTTTCGTGGAAAACTAACGTCGCAGTCGTGATCGGATGTTTCCCTGTAGCGAGAAAGGATGGGAAAGATCTAGAACGAGGACGCGAGGCTGACAAGGAACATGAACGATGAGTAGACGGCGCTCTCGGGGGCGAATTTGAAAATAAAATTTGACATTTTTATTGAAATCCAAGGACCTTGCGGCAACGCCGTGCTTCGTCTTGTCGGCGTGTGACACGAGGAGCGCGCGCTTGCGCGACTGTATATCCGGTGATCCGTCAAGTAGGATATTCTACGAAAGATTTAATAGTATCTACGGGTGATGGATTTTAATCCGAGGCGCAGGGCCTTCCAGCGGACGTAATCCATTAGGACTTAATTCTACTCCAGAGCGGCGGCATGCCAGTTCGTTCATTCCGTTCGCTTATTCGCTCGCTCGCTCGTTCGTTCGTCAAACGCCGCGGAAAACCAGTTAAAAAGTCCGGAAATTTGGAATTTACCTGTCGACCGATTTTCGGGGAATTTCAACGTCAACGACCATCAGCCAGAACTCAACCGGGCGACAATCCGGCGCGTCGTTGCCGCGAAATAATTATTAATCTGGCGAAAGAACGCGTAACAAGCGCGCGAAACGTTCACTATGCTAGACCATGTTAGACAATCGGTAAATCGTCAACTATCGTCATGGGAATGTGTATATTTTGTGCTCGAGCCCGGTTTCCTAGTCGAAATTCACTATCAGATTTTCTTGTTATTTTTGCGAAGTAATGTAACATAGTCATTTTTAGTTCTGCGTGAGCCTAGTGTTAATAATGTTCGATTAACAGAGACATGAATTTTGCTTAGCCTTTTGCGAGTCGGGCCTCCTGTGGGTCTTTATTGCGTCACAATCGGACACGGTTTTCACATGTAGCACGCCACTGTTGGGGGCGGAATCGCGACGATTACGTATCGACGACACGGAGCCACGGTGGCCGACCGTCGACCGTCATAAATTCCGGACGCCAAGGCTAGCCGATGACGCGAGGCGTCTGTTCGCGAGTCGTCCTCACAAAAACTGCTGGCCGTAAAAATTTAACAAGCAGCCGCCGCCTGTGGACGGGGCAGAGGGTCTCCGGAGAAAGGAGCCGAGCAACAGAAAAAGGAGAAGATCGAGCGGAAAGAAAACGGACGGCGCACCGGAACAGAGAAAGAGATCGTCTTCTTCGTCTTCCTCTTCATCCTCTTCCTCCTCCTTGTCCTTGTAGTCTCGTTGCCGTCGATGACGCGCATACCACGTACAAACCCATCCGTATTTAGCATTTCCTATATCATAATACTTCGACGAAGTCGTTGCGCCATTTACTAACAAAGTGCAGCTCTGATTATTTCGGGACATCTTTACCACGACTCGATTTCCGATCGCTCGATTATGAAACGGACAGTAGCCACTGCAAATAGACTTGTAAAAGTCGAGGGATAATTTCGGATATTGCCAAAACGTCGCTGAACTAGCTTATAGGTCGACGTCGTCAGATTGGCGTCAACGGGAGCTTTATTTGACACCCCATCGACAACCAGTCATCAAACTAATTGCTCTTGAGATATCATGGGTTCTCTATATAAAAGGGAAATTGCAGGTCAACAGGGACTGAAGCGAACTGTTTGCTCTCATCGTTTTCAAAATTGTGCTTAAAATGACCACGGGGAGATTCTCGAGCAATTAAAAAGTCTACGGAATCGCAGTAATTTATTGGGGATGTCAAAGCAGAAATATTAGCATTTCAGCTCGGAGTACTTTTTAAAGTGGTTTACCTCCTACGAATCCTAGCAGTATTCAGCTTTCTCGAGTACATTCCCAAAAGAAAATTAGAAGAAGCACGGAGATTTTATAAAAATTAGTAGTTCATCCGGGGATTTTATACGAGCTGTGATTATTGCTGAATAAACAATATTAATACAGTTACATCATTTTCTTGTTGCTCGCCAATTTCGCTAGATACATTTTTTTACAGACACGACAATTACCTGCCAGAAACTAGAAAATTGAAACTTCCCAGTTTAAATGATCATCGCGCGAAAAATTCGAAATGGGTCACTGTTACTTTCCCGCCGCGCCAATTCCATATCTTCGTATTACCATGACCAGGTTCGAGGACTGGACGAAGGACGCTCAGTAGTTCGACCGGTTTCCGCAACGAAAAAGATATCGCGTGGGTGTGTTAATTTGAGCGTGGTGGATGCGAGACGCCCATTTAATCCGGGCGGATTCTTAAATATTAAAAAAAACGGCCGTAGAAAGGCGAGTCGTTTACGGTGCTGATCAAAGCCGGAGATCAATGGAGCGAAGGTCTTGCTCGCCGGAGAAACAGCGACCGGTGGAGATAAAGAGAGATAGTTGGGGGTCTGCGTGTCGATGAAGAGGGTAGAACCCAGATAGAGAGAGATAGAGAGGGAGAAATTGAAGAGGTGAGAGTAACGCGGCACAGAGAAAGGGGAGGTAGTCTACTCCAATTTCTACTCGGTCGGGTCTTAAAGCTGGGCTGTCCGACCATGCCGAGTCTCTCTCACCACTTACGATAATGTTTCTGCTCGTCTGACACCACTCGGCTATTACTATTGGGGAACCATTCCCTTGAAATTTAACACGCTTCCCAGTTGTCTGACTTAATAGTCGCTTTCCAGCGTGAACGCGCACACACCTCGCACACAAATCCGAGTCTACACGAGTCGAGTCGAGTCGAGTCGATTCGAATCGAGTCGAGCGGCGCGCGGTATTTCTCTCAATAGAGCCTTGGCAATTGACGCGCGAAGACTTCCATCACGCGAATCCGCCGCTACGTATGGTAATGCCGACAAGCGAGGAACCGAGCGAGCTAATATATTATAACGCTTCGAGCCGAGTTTAACGTTATATCGCTGCGTGTCGGCGCGCCGAACGGAGCGGGCGCGAGCTTGCACGCCATCGCATCGCTCCGAAAACGCCCGTTGCACCGCGATGGAGAACCCACTGAATAGAAACGATCGCTTCGAACGACTTCTCCCGGGTGTTAATCGCCTCTCTCTCGCTCTCTCTCTCTCCTTCGTACTCTCTTCCCAAGTTAACGCATCAAAGAGGAACGCTCCGCGTGTCTCTGACCCTGCGATCCTGGGTGAAATAGTGACGAGTGTTATTTCGGGCCTGGATAATAGTAATCGCCTCCGTGCCGGCTCGCGGCTCCCACCAGATCTCTCTCTCTCTCTCTCTCTCTCTCTCTATCTCTCTCTCTATCTCTCTTTTTCAAAGAAGTCGAGAAGGTTGTAGGCACGATCCAGGAAAAAAGAGAGTCTTCTCTGGCATCGCTCAGCTCTCGACTGGTCTGGACTGGTCCGTACTAGTTGGTTTCTAGCCGACACTCACCCTTCCCCGGACGATTTGAATAAGCCTCGCAAGCTTCAAGCCCCGGCGAGTTGAAAAGCCAAGCGGCATGTTTACCGAACGCCACTTCGTATGCCGGCGATGCAACCGGCGACGTTTTCAAGCGCGCGAGGATTTTCCGGTGAACGGACCACCGACCATCCTAACTCGGACCTTAACCTTTGTCTTCTGTGGTTCTACCACCACGACGAGATCAGTCGCTCTTATTCGATCGTCTCTTGTAATTAAAAGAAGATCGCTCTGTGCACTGCCGACAGCTCTTCCATGGCGAACACGGCCAGTAAAAGGTCGCTGTGTTAGTCCGACGTAGTCCGCTCCAAAAAATGTCAAAGTACTGCGGTATGTTGGTTTGGCGACGAAAGTCTCACCGCTAAGAGTAAACTTTTTCTGTACCGACTCTACACGACTTTCGGCGTTCTACACGTTTTCAATCAACCGTTAAACAGCACATATCGCGACGATACACCACTAGGAAGCGAACGTACGGACTTATTAGCGAATTAAGGATGACGTGTTGCACCGAGCACGCTCCGAAAAATTTCAAAGTACCGCGATATGTCGGTTCGGCAACTTTTCGTAGAAAATTGAGGCTAGGAAAATGTTTGCGTGGGCGTCGGGACGCGTCGGTGCGGCCCGGATACGAGGCCGGCCACCATCGGCTGAATTTATTAGAGCGTTTATTTAGCGGTGCATTTGTCCGCTCGTCGGTCCTGTTTCGAAATACGCGGTCCGAACAATAAAAATGCAAATAAAGAATTGTTCGCCGCGCAGTGAACGGCAATCATTATGCGCGGAAGTGTATTCCATAAATCCTAAGCTGCCCTTCTCTCTCTCTCTCTCACTCTCTCTTACTATCTCGCTCACGCTCGACGCCGTCGACGAATAGCAACACAGAACACTTTTAATCGGTTACGCGAGCGACATTATCGATCACAAATTACTCGACCGGATGCGGAACTTCTGTCGGAACATTCCACACTGATGTCCTCGTTTTTGCTGATCTTCTGCGAGACTCGAAATCTACTCTTTGCTCCGCGAAACACATATGTAGTTAAAGTGAAGTGGGGTAAGTGGAGACTGGTTTTTGCAAAGTTGGATTTTAAACTTATGTATTTTCAGTCTAGTGTATCAAACTCTCTGCACAATTATTACGGTTGAATTACTATTACGTAGGATTCCAATTTTTGTTGGAAATTTTCATTTGGATAGGATATTGTGCAAAATATCAACTAGTCTGTATTGTCCCTAGAAAATGGGGCAAGAGCATAACTTAGAGTTAAAAATGCTTTCAAACTTTGTTTCGTGTGCAACGGGGCAAGAGCGGAATTATTAACAAGCCTGCTATAAAATGCTTTTTATTGCACTAATTTAGATTGTTCAGTTCTATAGTTATCCATTTTTAAACAAACAAGTACTTTTTTCTGAAATATGAGAGAGGATACAGTGATATAAAACAAAGCTTAAAGTATAAAATATAATATTTATTATTAGAAAAGTTTTGTCGCTACACATATAGGGTAATACCCTATTTACCTTCATTAAGAATTATATAGTACTTAAAATAAATTGAAATACTGAATATGAACTGCCTAATGCGCATTTACCCCACCATGATGGTTTACACATGACCCATGTAATAATATTACCGAGCAATATTAGAGTCTGATGATCAGACTAGTGTTTTTCTCAATAAATTTTAAAAGATACAATAAAAACTGTTTATTTAATGTAAACTTACATCAATATTTTTTGTACTTACCTAAAGTAATAATTTTGAATGAATTTAAATTCATAAATTGCAACGACGTTCGGACTTGTCATTCGAACCTGGCACCAAATAAATGTTTCAAACATTTTCTCGCAGAACAATTTCCGGGTAATTGAATCCCGTTGCAGAAGCTCGACCGATTTTCCTGCACGATTTCATAATATCAGTACGCCTCTGCAGCGTGTTTCCTCGGCTAAACGATGCTCTCGAGAAAAAAGTAGAACCGCTTCCGGTTATTTACGAGGTTTTTCGACCGAAATGGAGAGTCCTCCAGGAAGAACAGGATTGACAATGTTGAACGTCGACAGGATTCTCTACTGAAAGTCTCCGGATGTCCGTGAATGTTCCCAAGCACGAATACCTTCGAATAAGAAGTTCAAAGTGCACTTTCCGCGAACTTCGAATGCGTTCTCGTCCAAGAGACCAAGGACGTTCCGATTGAAATTCCCGGGATCATTGAAATTTAAGTTCGAGCGTTTCTCCTGCGCCGCGGAATTCGTAATTGCTTTAATCTTGATTAAAAGATTCGTAAAGTGAAGAGAGCGAGAGAGGCAGAGAGCCCTCTGGCCAACAGTACAGTTTTCGGGATTGACCGAGTCGAAGTTAAACGCGAGGAAATTTCCTCACGCGGCAACAACGAAAATCGTGACTCGGCTGTAACAAATATGCCGTCATAATTTCCTGGAAATATTAGAGCCCCGAGCTTCGCGCCGAGTCGCTCGGAACGAGTATTACGATCGCGACCCGTTTCGCAGCAGTTCGCGATTGCAGCACTTCCAAGGCTCGCGCAATATATCTTCGATTTTGCTAATACGTCTGACCTAACAAGTTTCTTACTGGGAAAACTCGTTGGCCATTCTTCCTCCTCCGGGTCTTTCGCTTCGGCCACCCACACCCCAAAGGGTGGCCGACATTGTCGCGCGTGTCCGCCAACTTTCTTCTACAGTGGCTTTCAGTTCGTTACCCTGACTCCGAAACCTGCAACTTCCCTCTGTTGCTCGAGTCTCAATTCCGCCGGCGAAATCCTCCGCGAAATTTGAAATTATAACTTTCAAATCTCGCCGGCTTGTATCGGGAAATTACGAATCTGCCTTCAGCCAGATTACAACACCGCTACAAACAAATGAATTTATTTGACTATTTTCAAAGCTGAACCGGCGCCTGTTAAAACGCCGGTTGTATTATTATTTTACCATTAGTGAAATTATAAAGTCGTATTGAATACAAATATTTATTTCTTTGGTTGCAATTTATTATTTTAGTTACAATAATTCTAGTGTTGTACACACATTTGACGAAAGTATCCCTCGGTCAACAAGTTCACTGCCGCGAGAATTTTTTACTTTTCACGCAAGTTTCAACGATTCATTTGTAAAAGCATTGAAATATAACGAAGTAACGGAGAAAGGAATTCTCTTACTAAATGTATCATATTAATTCGGTCTAAATAATAATTCAGTCGACAGTCAGAATATGTCCAAAAATAGATGAAGTCCAAAAACGAAGTTTTCAGCACAGATTTATTGCTTTTTGTAAGAGACTGTCCAATTAACGGAATCCTAATGGAGATCTCGGTGGTTCCTCCTACAAGTAACACGATTTCACATCTATAACCTAGTTACTATTAAAACATCCTCCAACGGTATTCATCAATCTTCATTCAGCAGTGGCACTCGAATAGAACCGCTTCCTGTAATCAAATTAAATAACGAGTGGAGCGCCGAAATATAGCAATGCTCTAATTATTTAAAGATCCCTTCCGACAAATTCTATTGTCTTCTTGAATGAACGCTGTGCCCTAGTGCAAACCAAATATGAACGACACTGTATGTTGAATAATATAATTTGACTTGATTACTTTTGTTACTCATCATGCTATTAATAGTCAGAACACATTCGTTGTAAACGCGTATAATAACCACCAAAGTTTCGGACGAAATTCAATTATGTCTGTTGATCCTGTCCGCATAAATTCTCTTACGGTCCAAGAATCGCTCGGATTAAGGCCCTGCGAGAGAATCAGTCTGCGAAGGGCCGTTTCTCTCGCGGAAAATGGTCGGTTCCAGTGGGAGGAGGAGAGGGGTGGTTCCCGTCATCGTCGAAATGAACCATGAAAATCCGCATCCTGCAGGGATGGAGAGGGGGTAGCCGGGGGTAAAAAGAACGGGGTTCCAAAATCGTTAAACAGTCGGCCGCGAAGAGAAATGGCAACCACTGATTCGCCGGGCGAACACGGCCCAGGTTGGAAAGCTTGACGACCGGCCAACAGATTTTAATATTTGCAGCCATATCTCAGCCGGGGCGAACTTTCTGCCGGTGAGAGAAACGGGGAGAGCTGACTCTCACTTAAAATCACTTTATACGAATCGCGGCCACTTTTTTGCCCGTCGTTTCGTATCCCGAGCCGTTTTCCCCTGGCCCGTGGTACCACCCCCCTCCGGCACGGACCCCCTTCTCGCCCCGTAACACCATATCCCATCCCATGGAAACTCGCGAGAATCCATTTCGCCCTCCTCCTCCTCCTACAGCCCATCCCTCTCGTCGACGACTTCTGGAAAACGGCCGCATTATTCTTGCCGACCCTCGCACCCCTGCGCGTTATCCGGACGACGTATGGCGTCGGATAACGCTCCTGCGAAGGAGAAACGTGCGTCGCGACGCCTCGACTCGCTTTGACTTGTTTTACCTCGCTTGCCTCGCGTCGGAACGATGACGCGGGGTCTGGGCGTCTGTGAAATAGAAAGATTTCGCAGGATCGAGTACCTTCGGATCCTACGAGATATATTTACAAGTGAAATTGATCGAGGACCGGGGATATTGGGGCTGAAGACATCAGACGATTCCATTTCAATCGAGAACCTTGATGAGAATCTTGACAAAACCTTCGTTGAATAAAATCCCCTCAAATTGTAGGAGATACAAAAGTTCATAGAAAATGCGTACGCAAGTTCGTATACACTGAAGAAATTAGGGCTCAGGACATCAGAAGATTCAATTTCAATCGAGGCGTCTGAGAACCTTTAGGACATTTCACAGATCTTGGATATTAGGGTTCGAGACGCTAGACGTTTCAGCTTCGGATTGAAGATCTTGACGAGGACCTTTCAGATCGTTGAATATACAGAAGCGACGCTGATCGAAATGAATCAAAATCTTGCTGAATTTTGTCGAATGCTATGTTCTACAATTTTTTGACAATTTTACTACTAAATATTTAGTGGAACTGGATTGTCATGTTTAAGTTAACCGTTTCAGTTGCAACTGAAAGAGCCTTTGATCATTAGCATTAATTTACACAAGCGGCTCTAACAATTCGATGCTTCTCAGTGTGGTAGAGCTGTGTGGTTGAAATTGCATGTTACAATTTGAAGCGTTTGTTTGGATCTTAGTGGAAACGCGGAAAGAATGTAACGCGAAGGTGAGGTAGCTAGCTGATCGATCGCCAACAGAATCCATCGTCGGTGTCGGCGTCTATGTTAGCGTCGGCGTCGGTGGGTAATGCGAACTCGTTTTCCCACGATCGCGAGCAGATAAAGAGCTGCGCGCGGAGATCCGAGGTTCTGGTACGGGCTCGATTAATGAGCTACCGGGGAGCCGGAGGACAGCCATTTTGTGGCCGAGAATTAGACCACTTAGACTCTGTGCGCGGCGCGCCGGTCGTTCCGCGGAGTTAGCCTAACTTTTAAACGAAGGCACGCCACAGTAATTAAACCGTGATCGATCGATCTCAGCGGCCCCTCCGCGGAGGCCTGGAAAAAAATTGTTGGCGCCTCGTCTCTTTCCTAACTATATACAAACATATATATATCGCCCGTCTCTTCTTTTCTTAGAGGATAAGAGGAGAGAAGAGAAGGAGACGGTACGGCACGGAAGAAAAAGGTGGAATCAAATTTTCACGGAGCTTCTCCTATCTTCGCGGAACATTAATTATTTCCGTGTCGGAGTTACCATTTTTCCCGGAGTGAACGGAAACGAGGAAGAGGAGGCCACCGCTCCGCTCAGCGCCGTCAAAGCGCGTTCCCGTCGCGGTAGTTCCCCGAGAAAAAGCCGATCATATTTTACGATTCTTTCGGGCTGCCTGCGCCCGTCCCTTAATGACCAAATCCGGCGCGATAATCGAAGATTAATCGGCCACCGATACCGCGCCGGGGCGCGACCGTCCACCGATCATAATTCAAATCTCTGCGGCCGATAAAAACACCGAAAGAGTCCGCCCGATTCGATTTCGTTCGCGGAGGAACAACCGTGGAGAACCAGTGCGGCGGCACCTCACACCGCAGCACCGCACCGGCCTGAAATTAACGGGAATCTGTAGTGTGTTACTTTCGTTTCCGTGTGTCTTGCAATATCCGGCCTCGCCATAATTAAAACGTCCGCCGGTTTGACTTATCGATCCCGTCACGACCAAAAGAATCGCGACCTGGCGAAAGATTGCCCCAGCGTCGCCGAATTTCCTATTAATTCTTCCCAATCGATGCTAAACGCTCGCCAACTACACATACAGAGTGTCTCAAATATGTCGGAAAATCTTGAAACAGGTGGTTCTTCAGATAATTTGAAGTAACTTTTGCCTTTGCAAAGATATACTCCACGGCTTCGTCAAGGAGTGATTCACGAAAAACGCGTGCCAATCAGAGCGCTGCTACAGCAGACGGATTACAACTAGACCAATGCCAATGTCAATGCCCTTTCCGTCTAGCCCCGCTTTGATTGGTCCGTGTTATTCGGGAATAACTCCTAGACGAAGCCTCGAAGAACCTTTTCGTAAAGGAAAAAGTTACTTAAAATCACCTTAGTAGTCCCTAGACATAGTAGTCACTAGATCTTTATGCATTTATAAAGAAATTGGTTGGGTGAAATATACAAGAGCAAACGATTGAATAAATTTAAGAATACTGTAATGTTGTTTTTCATGTAACGAGGTCATTGAGGGATGAAATCAATTTTTATTTTATTCCTGCTTCCCACAATAAATGCAGAACATTTGTATTTTCATCAACCTCCCTTTTTAAGGAAACACGACATATCTGGGTCACCTTGTATAATTTAATCATATCCTCCGTATATTCACTGACATTTTAAAGGGACGTGGATGTGGTTATTGCATGAACCAGAACGATTAAAAAAAAGAGTGGAGAATAAGGAAATGGTCGTAGCTCGTTTACTTTAATAACGATGATAAGTTTTCGCTGAATTAACGGTCGGTTCGACATTCAAAAAGGGTAACAGGGTGCTAGAAGTTAAGGCCTCGTTCCACCTGCGCTCCGTTACTCCGCACTCGTGTCGAAAGAGTCTCCAAGACCACATTTTATGCCTATATGCGGCGGCTCGGACAGCGTGCAGCGAGTGTACTATAAATATTTGGCGCGGTTGGAATATAGAATAAAGATGTATCGCACAACTTTGCTTTCCGTACATTTCGCGAGACTTACCACTGTGACTCTGTGCGTACCGTGCCAACAATAAGGAGCGAGAGAAAAAGAGATTTTCCGCGAAAATTCCCCTCTGCTACCTGTGTGCTCTGTCTTCTTGAAATTTCACTCGAAAATGCGAAAACGAACTGTGGATTTTTCTGCGAAACGAAAATGCTCTAGATCAAATGTAAGAAACAAATTTCTTCTCTTAATTGTTTTAATTCTAATTCATCATTTCTGCCTGTACCAGACCGTAGTGGAAGCGAGGAGGACTATCGTAATAGAACGATGAGACAAAGTGGAGGCACGAGTCTCAATCTGGCCACACTGCATAAAGATCTCAGCCTAGTTGCAACTACATAATATCCGCAGTTTGCTCTCGTGACTTTCACTTGAAACGAAACTTTCGCAAGCTGAACATCGAACCCGTCGTTTATTCCTTATCTCGTACACGTACCACAGAAATTCAAGGCACCAATTTTATTTTCATTTCTCTGGGTCTTGTTTCATCGTTAATGGCACTTTTTATGTAAACCGTTCACCGGGAATCACAATGGCGCGTTATAATATCAAATTACACGACGTCTATACTAGTACCAAATCCATTCCGCAAGGCATTGCGTTTTATATTGTAAAAAGTGAAACAAATGCACCTGTGCAAGTCGGAGAAGGCTTTGCAGTGGCCGAGTGTGTCGGAAAACAAAATATGCGAACAGTTCGCATGGGGTGGAAAGAATGAATAATTAAGAATTAATATGTAATAATAAAGTAGAAGCTAATTCATGAAGAGAGATGGAAAGGCAAACATATACAGCCCCGAGGAAAATGGTAACCGGTAGAGAGAACAATAAAGTTTCATTGTTATAACTGTTCTTACAATTACGATTATAGAAATGGAAATGCACGAATTTAAATAATCATCCGCGCGGACGCTCGAGCGTTCTACGGTGTCGAATGTTGATTGCTCGCCGCTGCAAAGTTACGGCTAATTGGCTCTGCACGGGAGCTCGCAGTTGCTTTTTAATGTATTGTTTAAGCTACCGAATTTTCGAAAAATTTCGTACAAACCTAATTTTTCGCGGTCGTTTAATAATAGCTTGTGTATGATTAACGTTTAACGAATTCTTCTTCATTTCATTCAGAACACAAGTAGACTCTTCACCCTTCACAATCGACTTTTAAGGCAGCACAAACAGTCTTTTCAGGCTGAAAGATATTTCCCCAAAATTTTAAGTCGCTAACCCCTCATTCCAGGATATTACGAGGGTAAACGCCCTTAACTTTATCATTTTTTCCACTGTTGTTAATTAAAATATTAACATGGAAAAATAACGAGAATACTCGAACATACTTCCTGCATTTCATATATTTCTTTCACAAGTATGATTAAACTATTAAGGGCAGAAAAAATTTATATCTTTGGAGGTTTTCTTAAGGATATTTCTTCCGGATATTTTAGCATTTGTATATGCACATGACTTCGATTGTTATTCAGTGTTTCGTTAATTGTTGAAAGCAGGCTATTTTTCCGTGGCGTTTCTCTAGTTAAGAATAAGCTGGACACCCAGTATAATTAGCCACCTGACGGTTTCCCCGTGGCGAAGAGCGTCTGCGAGACAAAATTCGAGTGCGTCTCCGAGAGTCCTTTTCACGACGGCGCGGCGCGACGAGACGCGGCAAGGTGGGGCTCATTCCTTCGGAGAAACCGTCGTGCTGGAGGATAATCCAAGATTGCCGCAGACAGTAAAAAAAGGATGAAGAGTCATGGGCGGATAGACGACAGGAGCGAGAAAGCGGATAGCACCGATGCTGCGCAAGAAAGAGGAGAGAGACGGTGCAGAGCAGCATGACTTCTGTTGCCGTAGCGTTTCTGTATTACGGGGGTGGTAATTGTTCGGAAATCGATTTATCTTCGAGCAGCTCGAGAACGTCGTCTTAACCACCACGGACAATGACGGCCGCCACGCCGCAACGTCGATTTATTGACGGCGTATGCAACGATGGAACGCACCATCGGGAACACCGTCTTTCTCGGCATTAAACCCTTTCAATGAAATTGAAATGATCGGCTGCGTCTCTGGTCCTTTACACAAACTCTGAATATCTCGATGTGACTTCCAACAAGATCGCGGATCTTCGTGCAATTTAGAAATGTTCTAGACATTGAAGAACGTTATAAAAAGTAAAAGGATAAAAAGCATTTAATTTCATCGATTAATTTAATTTCATCGATTATATACATTTTTTATTTTGCACAGAGATCTATAGTCTGCTAAGAATTAACCCCTTGCCGTACAAGTTCCATTATAAACAAAGATGTCGCAGAATGGAAAAGAAAATGTATATTTTTTGTATAGTAACATGTATTTTAATGCTTGAATATTGATTAGAAACGAATCAAATTTGATTTCATCTAAAACGAAACGGGTAACATTCATATTTGTTACACTTTATTAAAAACCTTCATTACGAGTTTGGCACGTCAACTACGGCGAGGGATTAATCTTCTAATAGTCTCTAAAGTCAATATAATGGGTAAGCAACATTCCTGATTCGTTCAGGAATAGAATGTGGCTGAAGGTAGGCCTAAGATCGGACATGGTGGAAACAGCATCTTTGAAAAACGAGAAGCGAAACAGGCACCAGTAAATAAAGCGTTGAGAGGAGCATTTCCTTCCTTGGAGGGGCAGTCGTTGAGAAATCGACGGGGGAAGAATCGATGCGGCTAAAGTCGGGCTAAATAATTGTAGGCAGCCGACCCAGTGACCTAAACCCGAGAGTCGAGCAGATTGGTAGCAGTTATCGAGATTCTGGCTCGGTCCCCGCAGGCAGACCAGATCGCGCGTCGAGATGGCATTCGCAAACGAAATTACATGTCACGAAAAAATTCGTTTATTATTCTGGTCTCGGCTTCCGGGAACGGTATCGCTACATTTTTGCGCAAGATTATTTATCTTGCCCGCTGTCTTCCTTCCTCGCTTCCTTCTTTCCTTCTTTCCTTCTTCCCCTTTTTTCCCTTTCGAACCTACATCCTCCATTTAATATCGCGCAGCCAGCGGGTAAAATATCGAAGAACAAACAGAAGTTTCCATTTTCATCCATTGCACTCGAATAGCAACTATCGCCAAAAATATTTATATTGCAAGATTTTTTATTTATTTAAGACGAAGTTGTAAAAAATTTTATCAAATGTATTTCTCAAAAAATGCATTTTAAGAAAGTTTTTTCACAGTTTTGGTAGACATACTAGTTCCATACAGCTATTGTTTGACCTTTTTTCATGAAACAATGAACAAAACAGATTTGTAGGTGATCTTATTCCGTGTAAACAAAAACTTGTATGTGCCCAGTTTTCTGCAAACAAAATGCATGTAAAAATTTTTTTACAGTTTGGTAGATAGAATAACATCGTGCAACTTTTGTTTCGACTTTTTTTCATGAAACAATGAATAAAACAAATTTGTAGGTGTTCTTATTGTGTGTAAACAAAAACCTGTGTATGCAGTTTTCTAAAGACAAAATGCATTTAAAAAATTTTGTTTACAGGTTTGTAGATGGAATAACATCGTGCAACTTTTGTTTCGGCTTTTTTCGTGAAACAATGAATAAAATAGATTTCTAGATGATCTTATTTGGACAAGAGATCCTGGTATAAAACAGTCTGATTGTGTATACAGTTTTTGTTTCTCTCTGTCCGATACTGCAGACGTTAAACTCGAATATTGAAATCGATTCGGATTCGATCGAGTGCTTACCGAACTCGATCCGATTGGATCGGTTCCGCGTGGCAGGCGGCCGCCACGGTGGCCCAGATATTTCGGGCGATTTCGATCGAGTTACACCGTTGTATAGCACCGATGCCACCGGCTTTGCCAGTTCTGACAAGGATTTTCTTCTCTGTTACAGTACCGCCGGAACAGCCGACCATTCTAGATCAATGGGGGAGGATAGTGAACGGGACGGCTGGACCTTACGAGGAAGGCGACACGCCGTCGCTGACCTGCCGCGTCACCGGGGGTGAGTTCCTCTTCTGCTGTTCCTCACCGAAAGATTATTCTTGCACCTTGCCGCAGTTGCTATTGCTATTACTCGAGCTGTACCAAGCGGCTAACGAGCAACCTAACCAATCCTCGCACGCCCTTATTCGATCGCTATACAGAGTGTTTATTTTAACTTATTTCCGCGACTATTAAAAGTAAGAAAAAATTACAGTAACTTCCCTATGAATCGGGAAGTTAATAATTAAATAGGATGTACGTGTTTTTAATACGGGTATCAGATGGTAATAAAAAAGTCCTTTGATGGTCATTTTAACAGTTTTTTCAAGGTCACTGTATTTTTTGCATATTGACATGTATTTTTCATAGTGCATTTTTGTAGTCGGCGTCAAGATGAGTTCAACGATCTAAACAACATGACCTTGAAATTACCTTGAAGGCGAAAAAATCTGTACACGATAACTGAATGACTGAATGGCATTTTTTATGGTATTTCCACAGAGCCTCTGAAATTCTTAGGTATTTACCGTGTGCTATGTCTCTAAACCCACAAGCTCTTTGTTCTCTAGCTACAAGGTTTCCAATTCAATACAATACAAGTAGTGTAATAATAGGTTTGATCAATTCGCGAGCATTGGCTTCTTCAGACTGCTAGAAAATTTAAAAACGTTTACTACGCTCACGAAAGTTTCCTAAAGTTCACTTTTCAACGATTATTAGTTTAGTGATCAAATGTATCGTTGTAGCAAAGAGGAAAAAATAAATATGGTACTGGTTTATGGTCAAGTTCAACGGAACGCGGTTCGTGCGTGTCAATTGTATGCTGAATTGTACCCAGCAGCAAATCATCCATCACGTGTTTCATTTCAACGAAGACCCACGACGCAGGAAATATGAAATAACGAATACGGAATGCATGTTGTACCATGAATCGCGGAAGTATCACACAAAATGCCATTCACTCATTCACTTCTCGTATACGTGTCTTGTTGCGGACGCCGAGCATTTTTAGCATCTAATAAAATAAGGTGATATCACCTTTTCGTTTTATCACTTTTGTATTCTTCAAACTGAAACTGATTTTTTCATCTTCAAGGTCAAGGTGTGTAGGTCGTTGAACTCATCTGGGCGCTGACTACATTGCATTATGAAGAATACATGTTAATATGCAAAAAAAATAAGGTGACCTCGAAAAAACTGTTAAAATGTCCTTCAAAGTATTTTTTAATTACTATCCGAGGCGCGTCTTAAAACCATGTACATCTTATTTAGTAAATTTTTTCTGACTTTTCATAGTCGCGGAAATAATTTAAGTGTTCCAGATAAAATAAACACCTTGTATACGTCTGTAGCACTTCATTTTTCAAACACAAGAAAATCAACCACTTCAACGGGAAAACTATTAGCGGCGTTCTCGCAAAAACTATTCGATTAAAGAAATCAACCGTCTATCTCCGGGAATCTAACCGACCCTTGAACACCTGTTCCATCGTTAAACTGCACGTTTGCGGCTGCTAGTCATTTTTCAAACGCGTGTAAATCAACTAGTCCGCGCCAACAGCAAAATTATGTCTCTTATCAGAAGTAGCGTGGCAAACTTTATTCTATTAATGAATGATTACATTATTTATAAATTCGTACACTATTTGTTCTCAATGAATCCGAAATGAGGAATAAACTGTATAGTTTACATTTTCGTTCAAAGCTCTATAAAATTATGATTTAAAAATGGTATGAGGTATAAAATTTTAGTCTTAAATGGGTATAAAAGTTAAGGAAATCGCATTGAGATCATTTGGATCAGATCTTGGATAGATCGGCTCCTCAGGGTTTTTCTCAGGATTCTCCTGGGGTCCGTCGCAGCCGGTGATTGTCACCTAATTACGGTTAATCGATGTTAACGGAACGTCGTCGAGGACGCCGAGAAATATTTATCGTTCGGTGCGCAGAGAGAGACAGAGAGAGAGAGAGAGAGAGGGTGAGAGCAGAATATTAGCGCGCCTCGCGTATAATTAACGCTGCCTGTGCCTGTACGCTTTAGTTTTCCAGGCTTGAAGCGGCCCGACGAATTTAAATGAACGTCGAAGCAGGGACGCTCGCTTTTAATGCCGGCCCCGACCCCGAACGCGATTCTCCTCCAGCCTCGGCCCACCGTTTTTATTGCGCTGTTCGTGCGACCCGACGCGCGCAATAAATCTCGCCCGCCGGAAACCGAGCGAGAGATCGTTAGAAAGAATCCCCGGTTTTCGTTTTCGAGTTTCATACCACCGACCATCGTACCCGTTTCCCCGCGATTCTTTTCCACTTTATGAAGATTAGACTGTCCGGCCCGGCTAACCCGCGCACCCTACTCCTTACCGACATGCTGATACCGTACAGGATGCACCATAACACGTGGATCATACTCCTCACCTGTATTTTCGTACATTTTTATATTTATTATGGACGACGACTTTATCTTGAATTTTGCGTAATTCTTGTTTGAATTCAAATGCAATTATCCCTTAACACGTTCGTTACCTCTGTTATAAGTGACGTCCACAACCCCAAGTTTACCTAATGCCTCACCTGTATTTTTATACAAATTTTTATGTTTCGAGATGTGAATTATGAATCGAGGATTGTTTGATTTACGAAATTTATTGCGGACTAGCCGGTGCTTATTTCATCACCGGGTCGTCACTAGGTAGGAAAAAACACACGTGGCCTGGTAGATGTGTCTTTCACCACCGGGTCTCTAATATATAGAACAGGGTTGTGGTTCTGTTGGCTTGTAACATAGAATTAAGTAGATACACCTCGAGCGGCAAAGGTGTATCGTCGTAAGATGCTAACTACTGGAAAACGAAAGGAAATGTGTGTAATAAAAGTGTTCTCTAAATATATTGATATACAGTGCTATATTCTAAGTTATACTTCGGTTAATACATTTGGTTTGTGTGTTGCTAGTGATTAGAACCTTTTTCGTAGTCCGCAGTTTCCTAACAAGGAATCGATTTATGTCTACTGTATGCCTACATGTTCTCCAATAACTGTACATTAATAAAACCAAAATAGAATTCCATCTCAGTCAAAAGGAAATTAATAACATGCAGTAATAAGAATCAATATCGTCCGAATGTTAATTGAGATCACTGTATATATTTATTAGACTCTATTCTGAATCTTCATCACAAATCTGACACGATATCGTAGAACAAGGGGTTAATACCCGATCTTGTTTTAATTGACTCACATCGTGAAATGATACGTACTGCGCATGGATCATCCCAATTAATAAGAGGATCTATGCCCTTATATAGGATTCATAGTCGGGCTTAAACGAAGGAGTGGAGGGTGGGACACGTGCTACTTCAAATTAAAACTGAGTTGTTGGGAATTATGCATCTAGCTGCATCGTCTGCAAGCGTCCTAGTGTCCTTCAATTTTTGAGTAATCCCTTTGCTCTTGCATAGGCACTCTGCTTTTACACATATCTCCAGGGTCAAGAGTCGAAAACGTTTGCATACGTAACATACGAATAACAATTTTATTTAGAGTTTTGTTTGCAGATAAAAGAATACATACACAAGTCATTTGTTTTCAGTTGCATCCGCAAGTCCTGGTGCATTCTGTAGACTCCAGCGACCGTTGTGCCGCGCGACAATGTTTCTTATCAAGCAAGCGAGAAAAGAGAAAGGAGGAGAAAGAGAGAGGCGTTTTGTTACGCAGCGCGGGGGAATCGCGAGAAGCGCAAAACGCCGTGGTCGATATCGAATTCCTGACGGAGCAAACAAAGCGTCCATATAAATATTGCGAACAGCGGCCTCGCAATAAAACGCGGGGTCCGCGAATTTTTTACGAGGCTCAAAGGGCAGAGAATGGAATTCGTCGTTTCTCGTTTGAATAAGCGGATCTGGTATCGCGCGGCTCGAAATCATTTTTCTCGCGTAAATAACCTCCGCCCGTCGCTACACGGACACGCGCGGCGAATAGATACGCGAATACACGGATAAACACACCGAGCGAGACTCACACGTAGAAGTTGGCGCTCGCGCGCGAACGATCTTGCCAAGAGCCGGGGAAGCCCGATAAAAAGGCTGCGGGAAAAAGGCGGTGAGGAAAAAAGTGGGCGAGGGGTGGTAAAAGTCGCCGCTCGTGAATTAACATTTAATCGGTGAAGTATGCGACTGGTGTAATTTCACATTGGCGACGAGCGTTTCCGAGGTTCGGCTTTCGATTGAATTGCAAATCTTCGACGAAGTGCCGCGAGCTCTCAGGGATCCGGAACGTGCGCGGTCGGAACTCGCACAGGGTGCCCGACAAATCATCGAATATACGAAAGTACCGAAAGTACCGGGGCGTTGGCCCTGCCCCCGCGAAAAGTTCCCGTTATTTCGCCGATTTGCAAACATCTCCGCGCCGGAAAAATCGCTAGTCCTGATCCAGAGAAAAACAAACGATCACCGATGACAGCTCTAAAAACTCTCCTCAGAAACCCTCTTCATGTTCTACGGAGGTGCGGCTAACCTTGAGGAGCCTTGAACGATCTTCAGGTCGTTGTATTCGTCTTGAAACTCCATTCATGACAATAGGGTTCACCTTCATTCTACCTTGCGCTTTCAACTGTAAAAAAATTCGAAACATCGGAATTTTGATCGTTGAAAGCGAGCGAGTTGTTTGAGCGATTTGTTTTTCCAGCAAAGAGGTTCTAATCGTTATAGCTGTGAGCGAGGAGATTAAAGGCGTCTAAACGAGCCGAATTAAATGTAATTGGGAATACCGCGAGAAATAGTTCTCGAACGAACTCTCTCGGCGGTGCCTTCGAATAATCGTGCCGGACGGTGCGCTCTAGGGGTTGAAAACGGATCTGCACAATGAAAAACGAGTCTCGAGATCCGGTTGAAAACGCGAAAACCGCCGTCGACCCAAACTATGGGCCGAACCCCGGATAACTATGGTACAAATACCGGTGTGTACTACGATTCAATGCTCCTAGTCGATGCCGGTGCTCGATGAATACATCGAAATTCGAAGCCGTGGAATATTGCCGTATGCAGATTCGATGGGAATTGCATCGACGCTGCGCATCGATCATACGCACTGCGGCGTATAAATTGAATATCGAGAAGATCGGCTTATCCTTAACAATACGCCCGCGGAACCACTGCGAA
Source organism: Lasioglossum villosulum (assembly GCA_963971365.1). Taxonomy (NCBI): domain Eukaryota; kingdom Metazoa; phylum Arthropoda; class Insecta; order Hymenoptera; family Halictidae; genus Lasioglossum; species Lasioglossum villosulum. The sequence continues at coordinate 28,859,041 of OZ020499.1, forward strand.
CGATCTCTCCCCGGCTAGAACGAGAGAGAGAGAGAGAGCCTAGGATTTTCATTTAATTGTAAATCATCTTTAAAGAGGGAAACGAAGACCACGGGACACATTGTTGTTGCGCAAACAACCCGAGACCGAGCTCCTCTCGTGTTCTCGTTTATTCTGTACGTGTACTTGTACAACCGTTAGCTTCCACTCGGTTGTCTCTACCCTCTGCTAATGATTCGATGCGCAACGAGGACTCGGTCTTATTGTTAACGAACCTCAAGACTATAATTCTCCTCCTTCGATTTGCGTGTACCTCCGTTTGAAAACCCAATTTAGAAATCCCGATTCATCTTCAGAAAGATTAGTTAGGATGAGATTTTGTAATTATTTGTGTTTAGTCTTACATAACGAACCTTCCAAGAGGATCACTTACTACCAACCATCTTTTCCAAATGTTCCAATCCAAGTACATTTTAATTTTGTTCATTTTTGGCACATCCTGTCGGAGTACAAACGATTTGATGAAACTGTCGTCGGAATTTGGAAGTACGATGGTTAACAGTGGCCACGTCGAAATCGATTCACAGGACAGGGGGACGTCTGCGAGTAACTCTGTGGAGGGTTGCAAAGGGGCGGCCACAGGGCTGGAGGAAGCTGGGGGCCAGAGGAGGCTAGAGGGGCGCAGGGGGTAGGAAATAATCTTTTAAGGCGGACGAAGAAGTTGCCGCAGTTATAAACAGAAATTTAGATCCAGTTGCCAAAGTAAACACCGGAACCCTGGTAGTTCGGCGCTTCCTCTGCCGCTTCGCTCGGGAGAACGCTTGATCCTCCGTGCCCCGTGCTTCGTCCCTTCGTCTCCCGGCTTCTCTCCTCTTTCCATCGGGTCTTCCGCTGTTCCACCCATCCTGCTCTCGAGGAAGGACTTCCTTTCGCGTCGTGTCGCCGCGCGTCCGCCCGAACGTGGAACTTTTCACTTAGCCTCCCGCTCGTCGATAAAAAGTTGCCTGATCTAATAACTGGCGACACCACCGACTCCGCGTTGCTCCCTCACCCTACTCCGGAGCTTTGTGTCCGTCTCTCTCTCTCTCGGCCTCCATTTTCAGATCAAAGTCTCTCTCCCGAGCAGCGATTTCGCGGCGAACTAAAGAGCCGGCCGCCGTTCGATTTCGTCGCATAGCATTCACCAGCGATCCTGAACCAAAAGGAAAAGTTTCATGCCCGACGCGTTGATCCCTAGCCCCCGTATTTGCCCGACTAAAACTACCCCCTCGCGCAACTCGCCGCATACGGCGTCGTTAAAAAGTTCACGGAGTCGCGGCCGTTTACCCAATTCCACGTATCCCGTCTACCGAGAGTTCTTCCTTCGGGAAACCCGCGACTTCGGACGACTTCGATGTCCCAACGCCGCGTCCCGACGTCTCGTTATTATTATTCGGACCAATATTGCGAAAATCTTGCCTCTTCCTTCCAGTTGGTTTTATCGAGAGTCTTGAATCATTTCTGTCCGTAGCAACTTATTCTACGAAATTGTTATCGTGCATTTGTGGCATTTACAGGCTTTTAGAATGCATAAAAATTATTATAAAAAACATTCGATTACACTAACAGTTAATGTATAGCGATCGTAATGAGCTTTAAGCAAAAATTAAATGTTATCGGCGCGTTGGTTCGATCAATTGTATACTTAAACACTATTTGCAAAATATCACAAAATTTTTCTCAATGTTTCGATCTGAATTTAGATCCTTTTCAAGAGGATCTAAAACCAAGAAAACAAAACATACAATTTTAATTTCAATTGTTGATTCAATTACACTGTTCTGTGACCGCAAAAAATTTTTACACAAACTGTTCCTACTCGCAGACTATGCTAAATTGTATTTCATTTGCCGTGAAAATCATACGATCGAAAAGTATGTCAATAATAATGTCTGCAAAGGGTTAGCGACTAGACTGCGGATTTCTATTTCTTTGTTTTAATAATTTTAATTAGCAATAAAGGAATTACCTATCATTTCCCTAGAAAGGATTGAATCTGGGTGAAGGGAAGGTTTCTGGTGTTCCAGAAGCGTCGAAATAAACAGGGAAGGCGAGCGCAATCGATCAGGCTGATTTTCTAGAGCGCGGTCCGCCCTGTCGGACATCCGTATCATTCTCTCGATCGCTCTATTATTCGCGATTTACAACTAAGCCTAACTCCGCCCCTCCGCGGGGCTCCGTGTTATCTATAATTTATGGCAATAGCGGCGAGAAAATTTTACGACTCAGCCCGGCCACGAAATTTATTGCCAATTACTTGACTTCGTGCCCGGAAAGAATCGAGGGTCCTCCTTCGAGGATGTATACGCGCGTAAAGGTGAGATGTTCGCTCGCCTATCTCCACACGGCTCTCACCAAAGGTGCACCGGACTAGGATCCACTGAAATTTCCTTTCCCCTTTTCCCCCTTTTCCTTTTTTCGCCTTCCGCATACGGGATCCCGTCGAGAAAGTGTTCTCACTTCGGACTCCGAATCGGTCCGAATTCAACGCTCGGAAATAATATGTTGGAAAGAATAAAAACGCGCTCGGTCTCTTCCTCTTTCTCTCCCTCGAGCACTTGAACGCGCTCGTGCACTCAAAATCGTGGGGTATTTGATTGTTTCCTACGATGAAGCGTTCCTCTCCACTCCTTTTTTACAATCCACCCTTGGAAAACAAAAGTTTCCCTCGTTTTCACTGGCCGGGGTGCTGAACTTCGTTCCGGTCCTCGTTCATAAATTTTGTCCAATTATCAGCTCTTCTATATCCATAAGGGATGAATTATCGAAAGCGTAAGCACGATTCTGTTCAAGCTTCCATAGACAACGGTCTCCAAAAATGCATTTCCTCTTGTTGAATATTTGTCAATGTTTAAAATGTTCAATAATTAAAACATTCAAAATGTTGTAAAACAAAGTAATAATTGTTGTACGATTTTTCAAATCAAAATTAGCTACGACTTATAAAAAGATACAATATCAAATTGGGTGAAGAAAAAGAAGAAAATATTCAAAGGTCAAGGACCGCTCCTCCCAGATTCGGTTCGCTCGGATTGGCGGGAATATTATATTATTTCCGAACGTTACTCGAATAATTATCCTGCGAGAGCAGGGAGGAGGGCATGGTCCTCTTCTACGTTCTTTTTATTTTCATCGTCCTCTTTCGCGTCATCAAGCGCGATGCACTTTGCCTATTTCCCCAGGGGGTACGCATAATGTCGCGGGATCGCAATCTGCTCTCGCGGCATATTGGCCTACCAAACGAACCAAGGAAGAGGGGGATATTTATTTCTCAATCCCCTCCACGAAACCGGAACTCGCGGCACCATAAGAGATATTAAAAATGTTTCGAGAGAGGGAAAGAGGGACATGTCTGGCAAAACGAATGCGCAAAGATGACGCGCAGGCTATAGTATCGGCGCCGACCCATTCCGGGATGTACGCGTTTTGTCCATTAGAAATATTGCGAATTTCCTCTGTCGCTGTTCTCAAACAAATCTGCTCTCGCTCTCGTCTGTCCACTCCAGTCCTCGAATGTCGCGGTTATCGAGCAGGCGCGGCTGTATTGCGTTATATTGCGCAGATTTTTGGGACGCTCTGTACAAACACGATAATATAATTTATGAAAGTTATTAACGGAACTAAATAAATGTCTATGCAACTCTTGATTCTTGCAGTCGACGCACAACATTATTATTAGAAAAGATCTTTATGCATTTATGGTTTCTGAAAATTTTAAGAAATTGATAGAGTATCAAATTCGGCAGAATTTAGTAGAATCTTTATTTATTTCAGATCTGCAAAGGCTACCGCACTGGAAATAATATTGTATTTTATTCCACATTCTTAAAATTCGTCTACAAATATTGAAAATTGCATAAACATCCGCAGTCTAATTATTATATTACCAACTAAAAAATTGGAGTCGTGACATACCTATATGCAGATCTGTAGAGGAAATACATATATAAATAGTATTCATATTTCATGCCTACATCTCTCGGTTGCAGAAAATTTTCCTTAGAAAAATCGTCTCTCTGATAATTATGAATACCGTCGCGATCGTGTGTGTAGATTGTGAATACTCTTTTTCTCTTCTTTTCTACTATCGCGATTCGCATTAACTGAAACGACGAACACGATGAAGACGTGTTTTCCAATTTGCGTATGGAAAACATAGATCCCGACGAGACCATTAATGAATCTCAGGTTTAAAATCCCTTTAAAAATCGAAACTGTAGATAATAATTGAAATCCCTAGGGACATGTCTCATCAGCTACATAAATTAAACTTGTCGTTGGTAATTCAAACAAGTACTTGGTTCTCATTAATTTTGACTAGCAGATGTAGAGATGGGGGTCTCGAACGAACATCTGTGGTAAAGTACACGGTGATTGTGAGTAGACTGCAGATGATTTTTCAATACAAATTCAAAACATGATATATATTTGAAAAGTTCTTTAATGATGTGAAGACTACGAATTTTTATGCAAAAAAATTGTAAATAAAAGAAGCCAGGTAAAAATTTCTTTCTTGTTTTTAGTAATGGTAAGCTGACACCAACACAATGTTTAAGTGTAATCTGTCCAGTAATTTAAATTTCTTTTCATTTTTATCATGAATGCATAAAATCTGTACGTCTAATATAAGAATCCAAACTGTAGTAATAAATTTTAAAAGAAAGTCAAAGTAAGGTTTAATAACATATAAATAGTAAGGTGAGGCCCCTTAGACCTGAGGTTATAAATAGCCTCGTTTGTAATAAATTTGGGATAAAGAATAATACAGGATAACAAGTAAACAAACAGATTTAATTTTATTCGTATAAAAATTCTTTGCAATAATCTGAATGTGGATCTCTTTATCCCACATTACCTTGCGAAGGTTAAGAAACGAGGGCGTGGATTAGCCAATTGTCATGAGCTCGAGTCTGCTCCGAAGTCTCGCAAGCTTCTAAATAAGCGGCGACGCCTGCGGTTCATAGTTAGCGACGAATCATTATTCGTTGTACCGAGTAGGAAGTGCAAGTTCGGCTGATCGATTGATCCTGAATCAAGAGGTCCTGAATAGGGACGACGCTCAAGGAGAATGACGAGTAGGAATTGGAGGATGGAGGTAGGAAGAAGCAATGGTAGGAGGAAGCGAAGGAAGCACAGGCGTAGAGGAAGAGGTTTCCTAAGGGTGTTGTACGTAGGTTGTCGTAGAACTCTCGAAGGAGGAAATCTGGCAAGGGTCTCAAGCCCTGGCGAGGGGTATTTGCCTTAAGCAGAGTTCGAATCGACGACGGTAAACTTGTTAGATGTGGCCGAGTAGCTGCGGACCTCGCTTAATCCTGCAAGATATCGTCCGGTATCCGTGGATTAAAATCCGCACTTTAGTGCCTCCTGCCGCATAGATAGCGTCGGTGTTGTCGTCGTTTTAAGCGAAAGGGGAGTTCGAATATAGTCCGACAGTTAAAGTCAACGCCAGGGGCGTACCGAAGCCATTCCCAGACCTTACCCAGACCGAACAGAAACAGAGAGAGGGAGGGAGGGAGAGAGAGGGAGGGGAGTTAAATCCGAGGAGAGACTAACCCTTCTCCCTTTCCGTAGCCACGCGACCTCGCTCTCGTCCCTAAGCACTCGTGCAAACGACCTCATGGCTTCGCTCACGAATTAACTACCCTCGTACGTCCTGCACTCTCCGGCCCCGTGAAAAATCTACAACAAGCCCACTACTCTTACCGCTAGTCACAATCTAATGTCACTGAAAAATTAAATTATAGTTCATTCATCCCAGACGAGAATTTTTTCCCAGCGGATCTATATGCAAACTCAAAATTTTCTACTCGATCTGCAACCAACTGGAGTGAAATAAAAATTAATTTTCTTTCTCAGTATGTTTAATAAGTCGGAAATAATACAACAGTATTTTTAAATTCTTCTGATGTTTTCACTGTTTCGAATTATACCTACTAATTTTTTAGCTCCTGTTTCTGGTAAAGCTTGGTAAACATAAGGGTTAAACGCGCATCTGTTTTATTAAAATTCCGTGCGATTATGAGGCGGAGGGTTGACGGACAGTAAAGGTATCGCGGCGCGCGAGCTAATTGCGCGACCTGAAGCCTTTTGATCGATGATGGAGCGAGAGAAAGAGAGGCAAGAGAGAGAAGGAGAAGCGAGGTGGACGGTGGGTAAAGCGAAGTGGCAGGAAAAAGGAAACGAGAGACAGAGGGTTGGGATGAGAATCGGAAACAACGAGACGGTTAAAACGCAATCTAGATCGCGAGAGCATCGTGAATAACAATGACGGCCGGAGCTAATCTAGGCGCGCTTCCGTCGGAGATCAAGGCTTGCAATTTTAAGTGTCGCGGCGATGTTGCGTCGTCCTGATTAAATTGCGATTCCCAGCACCGTACACCATCGTGAATAACAATGAAAGGAGGGACGTAAACCGTTCCCCGGCCTGGCTGGCTGCTGTTCTCGGTGCCTTTTCCCTCACCGGGAATTTCACCGTTCCGAGAGCTCGATAGACGCGCACGTTCCGCTCCACACCCCCTCTCTCTCTCTCTCTCTCTCTCTCTATGCTCCCGGTGCCGCGCTTTTTCTCGCTTTATGATTTCTGACCCATTACCGGCGCATACCTGACTCTTATAATGCCCGTATATCATTCGAGCCGTTTTATCACCATAACCGGCAGCTTTTTCCAATAAAAATATGCATCTAGCCACGGAGCCGAGGTATTATTCGAGGGAGATATGTAAATCCGTGATATAATACGGAGTCTATCCACGGAATGTTCCTTCGAATGGAACTCGATACGATACACCCAAACCCGCAACCTTCATCTCTCTCTCTCTAGCTCTCTCTTTCCTCGTCGAACCATTTATTCCCGATAAACGTTGCTCTTTCCCGCGAGGGGCCACCCCGGTTAAAGAGATCGCTGCTCCAACACCCCCGCTCTAACTCCGACTTCCAACCCTTATTTATTAGGCTGCCGCATATGAAATGTTGTTTCGCCACGCACACCTGCAATTCACGCCGCGATAACGCGTGTAAACTCTCGCGCCTCCATACGTGCTCCGCGCGTCCTTGAAGCGAGACATTCAGTGAACAGTATCAATCTTTATTTGGCGGCGATAAGCAATGCTTAGAGAAAGAGGAATCTTGGATTTATTCCGGTACCAATGTTGTATGTTGTGTTTCAAACATGGCGAGACGGTTCTGAGAATTAATCTTTATTTTCTAGTGCCAAGGAAATGTGCTTAAATAATGTCATTCCAATAATTTCTCATGAAAGTTGGTATTTGATCGGTGATAAGTTTAGTGTTGAAAGGTATCCGCGTTACGGGGGCAGCATTCTCGGTCGATCATATTGAAAATTGAAACTCCGATTAAATCCGGAGGAGATTCGGCGCTTTACGGCTGAGACCGGTTAAAAGTATTTTTCGTCGGCCGGTAAAGCCCGAACTTTCGAATCCGGGCCGAGTCGTCGAAATTGCAGCCGATCCGGTTTCGCTTTTAATATTTCAGCCGTTTTGATCCGGAGCCCCGGTGCTCGCTTGTCTCTCTATAATTGATATTTATCGATCCCCTGGAGAAACCGGAGAAAACTATAACGGCGTACAGTTGCAGGGCCGACCGGCTGTGACGTCGTCCCGCAGTTTTTGTATGGAGCACAGCATCGAAAACTCTCGGGTATCGGCTAATTTAAAAGTTTCCTAACATCTTCCGTGACCTTCCTTTGTCCGCTCGATATATCGCCACCGGGCCGGAACTGCAAGAATCTGTAATATTTAATGTCTTTAAAACTTCGACGAATACAATTTTACTAAATAATTGACCTGCCTCCAAGTAAAATTGTTCTTTGCAACTCTACATGCATATACAGTGACTCCCACTAATATTCGGACACTCTTACAAAGACGACAACTTTTTTAATATTGTACTATACGATTTGAATTTTTTTGGCAAGCTAGTGCAATTAGTTTGCCGCAGGATGCGAAAAAAAATTTTGTGAAAAATCGCAATTCATCTGAATTATAAAAAAAATACTAAAAGTTGTATTTTACAACTTTTTTATGTGGACCTATATTGAAAATTTAAAAACTACGTTTTATAGACCTGTGTCAATTAAACATATTCTTAAAATTTTGTCAAAATCGGTAGACGTTGCGATGAGGTATAGACGTTTAAAGATAGTAAAAATTGCAGATTTTCACGATTTTCGGCCTTCAACTGCAGTAAATCTAAGGATTTTTGCATCTTTCAAGGCTTGTCGTTTTTTTCCGCATCAACCGATTTTAATGAAACTTTACCAGTGCATATAACTGACACAGATCTACAAAACGTAATTTTTAAATTTTCAGTATAGGTCCACATAAAAAAGTTGTAAAATGCAACTTTTAGTATTTTTTTTATAATTCCGAACAATTGCAATTTTTGAAAAAATGTTTTTCCACATCCTGTAGCAAACTAATTGCTCTAGCTTCTAAAAAAATGTTCAAGTCGTATAGTACAATATTAAATGAATTATCGTCTTTTTAAGAGTGTCCGAATATTAGTGGGAGTCACTGTACGTATAAACCCACGCAACACCGATCTTTTAAAATAGCATAATTCAGGATCTTCGACGTTCTGCTCAGATCGGAACTCTCGGGGTTGTGGTCTACAACTTCATTGAGCCTCGAAGAACAAAATTTGCAGGGAAGCCTTCATCCCGGTGTTATTAATGGTTTTATAATCCCCGCGGAATAAGTTCGGTTTAGTTCAGTTTACTTTAAGTATAAGTATTCTACCGCCTTTTACATTTAAGAGGCTCTCCATACTAAATTCCTAAAGGGCCCTCTCTCGGTTCTTATCCCCACTGAACGCCGTCCAGGCGACCACATCCTGAAGGAGCAATTAAAATAAAGGCAATACCGCGGGAGTGATGGTTCCTTTAGAACCAAAAGACGGGGGCGGCAGCCTTTACACAGACATTTTCTAAGAAACGCTACAACTTTGCGCCAATAGTTCCCCTGATAAAGTAATTTTTGAGCAAACTTATTTATTGCCCCTTTCCTTCCCCCGCGTTCATCGTCAAGTCAATTACAGTTTATTAATTGACTTTTGCAGGAAAACCAGAGCCCATGGTACGGTGGCTTGTCAACGGCCAAGTGAAAGACGAGGAGTATGAGAAAAACGCCGGTGACGTCATAGAGAACAGGTACGGTTTCGCTGGTTTTCTAGAAAAAGACGCGCTTCTCAAAACAGGAAGCGAAACACGCTTTCCGTAGTAGTTCTTGCTTTTCTCATTAGTGTCAAATCTAAATGGATTCATTTTCTGTAGTTGCCACTCGCTGAAATTATTTCCTGTCATTTAATCCTCGGTCGGCCGATCACTCTTGCAACCGTAAAATTGATGTTTAGGATGTGCTTTGTTTATAGAAATATATTTTTAGAGGTGGTTTTTTATGCATTTTTCTGATAGGTTAACCCTGAAGTTGATCAGTCGCTCGGACCTGGGTTCTAACTTCACCTGTCAGGCGAGGAACACGGACCTGATCGAGCCGAAGGTGTCCTCGATCACGCTGGAGCTGAACTGTGAGTAACAATTGCCTTCAACTATTATTATCTGATTGATCTCCGCAATACGTTTGATCCGTCAGAAGGTACACGAGAAATAATTCTTGTCAGCAAAGGGTTGACTTATTTCGTGACAGTTTTCGGAATAATTTCTGCTGTTTTGTGGAAATGAGTGTATCGTACGTAGAAGAGAAAAAGTTTACGGGGACGGAAGTCTGGTCTAAGGGTAACCGGAAGCGGTGGCAACGGAATTCCTTCGGGCCGGTGAGCGACGTCGGGCATAGACGCCGATAAAAGAGAAATGAAATAAAGACGAGAAGTAGATACAAATTCTTATCGCACGACTAACAAATCAGAAGCCTCACCCGGAGCATATCTTGTCCCGCATTAACGATAAGATCTACGAGACAGCGAAAGTGGGCCAACATCCTTTGCTCCCTCGCCGCTGTGAATCGCCTTTAAGGGAAGATAAGGCAAGATAAGACGAGAAATATATTAAATCCTGCCTGAAGCCCCACCCGGCTCATCCATTCCATCCCCTGTCTCTCTCTTTCTCTCTCGCTCTCTCTCTCCATCTCTTCATTCGGGTCTGCTAGAAGCCGAACTCGGGCCAACCTCGGACTATCTCAAAATTAGAATTCTTCGTTAACTCACGACCCTCCCATAACCCCGCACGACGAAACACTAATTCCGAGAGTAAACTGAAAAATTCATAGATCAATTATCTGTCGTGCGCTGGCGGCTTCAACCAGAACCATCATCGGGCGAGCGGGACTCCCAGATGAAAAACGATTCGCCTAACGCGTACCAAAGTTCCTACATGGTGTTCCAACGTTACAACACGCTATTTCTCACGATCGATTAGGAAAATTTTGTTTATACAGGGAGGTCCGATTAAATAAGAACTCCTAAATATCTCTTCAGGTTATTGTGATGCTACAAATTCTGTTACTATACATATCTGAATGTATTTTTCGATCAGCTACACGATGCAATTAAAAAATGTAGTTATGTATCAAAAAACACCGATGATCTCGATAACTTCGAAAAAAATGAGCTTAGGAAAAAAATATTCTTGCCAAAGACTCCATGGACACCATGCACATTACGTAACAAATATTTATTGCATCACAATAACCTGAAGAGATATTTAGGTATTATTTAAATATAGAAGAATTTGACTTTCGTACAGATTTGACTTTCGTATCGCCACGACGGCTCCGCCTATAAGGATATTAGTAACATCAGATTATTTTTAACTCAAATGCCCCACCCTGTATACTCAGTCCGATAGCAACGATACTAAACAAGCTCCACCCCCAGGTATCCAAACACTCACGAGCAATAATGTAACGTCAGAAACAAAACGATTGAATTACCAGCTCATATCGATATTAAACAGCTCTCAATTCCATTTGTCCAAGTATCGAAACCGCTTGAAAAGAGTTTTATGCAGCACAGGAAAATTGTCGATTTATTGGTTCATTCCGATACCAAAAAGCTGTCGAATCGATTCCTCCAAGTATCCAAACACTTAGCAACAATACGATATGAGAAGCAATCGATTTATCGGCTCACGGGAATACAGACGTAAGTATTTTCGTCGATTCGGATCGATCGTTTCGAGCACAGGGTGTCCCGTTTTCGGTATCGACTCGGCAGGGAACTCGCCGACCGATTCTCGAAAATATTTACCAGTGTCCCGTTGATTTTCCGCTTTCTCTTTATCCCCGCCCACGGGATCCGACGAAATTGCCGTTTGGCAAAAAGAAAACAAGACACCCCCGCGTTGCGCGCCGGGAAAACGGTCGATGATCGTCGATCGGTCGAGAGAGAACAGTTCGACCTCTCGACCGGACCGTGATTGATCGCCGCTGAATTATCGGTGCTTCCGAGAGTCACGAAAATTTCGACGAAGCGAACAGCGAAATTGAAGAACCGTTATTGGCGAACGAGAACACCCATCATAGCGGTGAACGAACGAACAAAAAAATATATACATATCTCTCCGCGCATCGTGCGCAGAGATAACGAAACGGACAGCGAAAGGAGGGTACGCGATCGGCGCCGAAACGAAAGGGGGATGTCCACGGAAACGTATGCACGGGGTGTCCATCCAGTCAGCGACCTTTTCTGTTTACTCAGTAACAACCTTTTTCTTTGTTCACCAAAATTTGTCGTAATCTGTTTCCTGGAAAAATTACTTCACGGGTCATTACAGTTCGATTCTAAATTTTTTCTCAATTTTTAATTGTATCATTGTTATACTGTGGATTTTAGACACCTACGAGAAATATATATTAAGTGTACAAATTGTGCACAGACTTGATTAAGCTTCCGTCACAACGTCACATGACTAGTCCTACTAGAGGGGGTAACTTTTTCCCCTTAATTCCAGTCAATTCTTGTAATCTGATGGCTCTGTACTATACATATATGCACGCATAAATTGTACACACTCTGGCTAGCGATTAGTGTATTTCCAATATAGCTAATATATGATTCAAATTTAAAATGAAATTGCTATTGATTCATCAAGAGGGTTATAAATTAATTTGTACATCTAATAGCTCTTACATCATGCAGTTAGAACAGATAATTTTCATTTTGAATCGATATCCACTGTCTAGACATAGAAAGTATTCATACCTATATAATCTCTATTTCATTAAACTATATTCCGTCAAATTAATGTCCTCGTAATATGTATCTGTAAGAAATGCAAGAATTAAAATAAAAACTGTTTGCATTGATTGTTAGACACAGGAGCGAGACAAAAAATTCTTTCTTCTTTTAATTATCTTGTTAAGCTGAAACTAATACAGCAATGTCCTTGAGTCTTTTCAATATGTCCACTGCTGTAAATAAATGCATAAAATCTGCAGTCTTCTAATAAGAGAAAAATGCAAGTTAAAATTGGATAATTCCACAGCAAACACATCCTTTACAACATACACATAATTTAAAAGCTTAACTTTTGTCTAAAAGCTTGTATTCCACCTACCACAATTTCGCCATCAGAAAGTAAAGTAAAAAACTAGCCGAATTTCGAAACTTTGATTTTAGCCCCACAGAGCGAACTTGGGTAGCAAACAAAAATTGCGGAATATATATAGCTACACGAGCCCTACGTATCCCTAAAGTTTCGCAATTTTCTGGGTCGGGGATTTTCCCTTGCGAGACCAGTAAGATCGGCAAAGTTCGACTTTCTGAAAGGCTCCCCGGAAATTTCGTAAATTTTCATTACGACTACGGACGTTTGTATCGCGACGAAGTTGGTACACCCTATGCATAGAGGAGAGAAGACAAGAGTGTGCGAAAGAGAGAGAGCTAGAGGGAAACCGGAAAGAGAGAAGCGGAAAAAGCGACGGCCAGCCGAAAAGAGACGAGGGAGAGAGGATTGATCGATGCTCGCTCTTTGATTTTCGCGACCTGCGCCAAGTGACCATGCATCCAGTGTGTATTCATCTCATGGCTGGCGGGACAAAAAACAGAAGAGAAATTAAAAAACCCTCTGAGCGGTGACGAGGCGAACCGCTGCCGGCGCTAGAGAGGTCGCTGAGAGATTCCGGATAATCGAAAAAAGGTCGACGATTCTAAAAATCCGGCAAATCAAATATTTGGGGGTCACGCGATTCCCTGGTCGCTCGTTTAAAAACTTGTAACGCACGTCGCGACACGATGACCAATTTCGCTTAAGCGGGGAAAACTCGAGTAACATCGATTTTTTATTGTGCAAATTAGTGGGTTCGAGTTTCGAATAAAATTTCCACTTGTTATCAAATGTACAAATTAATTCGTGGCAGATGATCGGAATTTTATTTATTCGACCATCGTATTGGAGATTCATTAATTAATTAATGGAGATTATTTTTCAAAATTTATTCGAACCTCCCTCTGAAATGTGCCACGCGGAAGCGGCCAGGCTCGTTAACATCAAATCGGAAAGCGATTTTCTGCCGACCCTAACGTAACGAGGCCAAGCGATACGAATAAACGAACGAATGGAAACGGGACGACCGGAAGAAGTCATCCGCGTTGAAAGAACGAGCCAGAAAAATATCGAAACTCATTATCGACGAACCGATTCGACTCGAATGGGAAGACTTGGGAATGACCTCAAGAATCACCCATTTCAAGGAAATACATTTTTGGGACAACCTCAGTCCGCTGAGTTGACAACAAAAGAAATTGAAAATATATTATTGGTTCTAATTTTTGGTTATAACGTGATTCGTTCGTTCCCGATTGCATCGAAACTGTGTTAGGCGAATTTTAGAAGAAATATTAATAATCAACAATTAAAAATCATATGAAAGCAAAAATAAAATGTATTAGAAACCTGTGTAAAAATGATCTATGTAGAAACACGTTGTATTTACTTATAAATAAAAGAATCAGGTGTATTACGAAAAAGCTAGGTCCAATGTTCTCGTGTAAAGTCCATTGATGCACGGATAAAAACTCGCAGGAAAAAAATGTGTAGTATTCAAGTAGAGTGGACGTTTCGCTGTCGGCGTTTGGAATTACTGAATTTTTTTAAGGACGCCGAAAAGCCGATTTTCCGATTTCCTTGCCCGGGGGCATCGCGTCTCATAGTTTTGATATTTCACGCGTGAGCGGACCGTATCTGGCTCGGTATTGGCCAATTCGAAACGCGGATTTATCATCCGTCAAAGCGATCGTCGCCTGGCCGCTGAAACCGGTGGAAACTGGTGGAAACGGCGTCGTTCCGCGCGTTTACACGCGCACGGGAAAATCAATGTTTACCGGCGTACGATGATCGTTATCGCGCTCTCGCGGCCCCCGCAAAGAAATCGTTGAATAATTTCCCCGGCTGCTTCCTGAGTCTTCTTCCCACGTTTAGGGATAAAATGGGTGAGGAAAAAAGAGGGGCTTGGGGCACAGCGTACACTACTATACAGGAATCACGTGACAGGTCCTAAGTGAACTGGTAATCCGTTTCTCGTGGCCAAAACTGATTCTTTGAAGAAACATTTGTATACTTCAATTGATTCAAAATCCAAAATATCACTCTGACAAAACTCTGAAGAAAAGACTGCAAAATTAAAAGTAAAACCAATTATTAAACCTTCGCAGTCAGAGCCATCTTCACTGAAAAATTAAACATTTCCTCCGACCTCGAAATAATTCCTTTCTACATCATTGTTTCCATTTTATGGATATATGAAGTTGATATAACATCTCATACAATGTTTAAATGTTTATTAATTGATTAGATACCAACATATTTAATAATCTAAAGAATATTTTGAATAACGGTGCCGTGACTTCTACTAGTGACTCTGAGTCACCACTCGACTGCTAAGGGTTAATAGACTCCGGATCTCTATGCAAAGTAATATTCTAGCTCTGGTTTTCAAATTCGATGACCTAGTAAAAAAAAAACCCCGAAACCTTTAAATAACGCTAGAATAATTTTGGCCACGAAAACCTGGTTTCCAGCCTATCCAAAAATGACAAATGACTGGCGATTGATCGATTAGTCGCCAGTTTTACAGCAGGTCGAATCGACCACACACAATTTGCATCGAACTCGCGTCGTACCTGCCCCTCCGCTGTCCCCCGCTCACTGTACCCGACGAGTTTGTCCGCCTTAATTATCGGTTCGCTTTAATTATCGCGGCCGATTAGCGTCGTTGGACCGCGTGATTGCTGGACTCGGTGATTCGAGAAAAAGGGCAGGGGCATGGGACCGTATTATACCGCACAGACAGATCGTCCGTGTGCCGGTGTCTGTGTTTGCGTGCAAATGCTTGTGTGGCTGAACGAACCGTTTGCAAACGGTTCCCGTCATCGACGATGACGATGAATTAACCGATGATTCGATTTTTCCACCAGTGAAACCATTGACGGCCGTCATAAGGAGGCCCGGCAAAAAGGGAGTCGGAAACGAGTCTCTATTGGCCGGAAAGCGGTACGACGTCGAGTGCGAAACCACTGGATCCAGGCCTCCCGCTGTCATCACGTGGTACAAAGGGAGAAGAAGACAGCTGAAGCACACGACGGTGAGTGATTGGTCTCGCTTTTCATTCAAATTCCTTCGGATCTCTTATTCGATTATGAAAGGAAATAAATTAAATGTAAAAGTTCTATTCTATTTCCCGGCACTAAGTGTTCGAAAAAAGTGGAAAAAGTTATCAGACTGCGGACGTAGAAAATGTCCATTTCCATTTAGAATTTTATGAAAACAGTGGAAACGTTCCTTCGTGTTCGAGGACAAAATAAAAATATTTAGAGAAATGCATGTACGATAAATGCATAAAGATCCACCGTGTAATTATTATGAAAACGGATTAGAGAGGGTATAATGGCTCGGTTTCAAAGTTCCGGGGATCCTGTTAAAAGCGAGACAGCACAATGGGCTTTCGCCGACGAATTTTCTTCGTCCGGCGTCGAATTTGGTGTCGCGGCAATTCGATTATCCGCGACAACTTTACGACACGGGGTTCAATTAGCGGAATATCGACGGGGCGCGACGGGGCCGGATATATAACTTGCCGACATCGTCGCGTCGCGTCGGTAACCGAAAATATTCCCCGTCGGCAGCGAGAGCAAGCAGGCGAATATTATACTCGGCCGACTGGAGCCCGATAATCCGGTCGCCTATCGCTTTCTAATTATTAGCGCATCACCTTAACGAAATTTGTCGTGTCCCGGCGGAGGAACAAAAGGCAGCGCGGCATTTAATTAACAGCTAAGCTGCTTATTATAGCCGGCGCGTTCGGCCAGTGCTCGTTAATTAACCAGTGCCCCTCGCACCCTCTCGCACCCTGTGCTCTGGGACCCCTCACCTCCCACTTTCAGACCCCCTCGAACACTTTCCACCCCTACTCGTCCTCCGCATGAGTCGAGGGCTGGACGCGGACTAGGATGAAATACGGCAACGCGTCCTGACACTAAGGTATTCCAATTTCACTTCCTTTAAATTTAAATCAGACTGTCCGTCCGTCCCGTGAATTACGCCTCGGTGCATGTGCGCGCGCGAGAACCCGCGCGACTCAACGTGCAACCGGTGACGCAGGGACCCGCAACTCTAACAGAACAAAATTATTTCACTTCTACAAGGTGGCGTCGTTGGAATTGGTTTTCGCACCGGTATATAAAAGAGATTTTTGTTTCCCCAACTCATATTTCCCGAAATTCATAAGTCAACGTAATTTCTTTCAGTGAAATGTATTACGCATTGACCTTCCAGAAGGTTATTCTTCAAAATTCACCCTGGATGATTGTGTCTCGATATTCTGCGTCCCCCGACAGGATCAAAATATCCGTAGACCGGAACTTGTATTCCAGGAGCGATAGAAGGCTTTTCGCTTGACGAGACGACCGTTTGCGGTGGAGGGAATCGCGTTTGCACATTTCTGTTGCACCTATTCCTTCGGCTGAGGAGTGCCCGATGCACATTTGCGCGGCAATGTGAAGGGCGGAAAACTGTTACCCGACCGGTGAAATTATATTCTACTTTTTTCCTGGCCGCTCTAATTTCCGGCGCTCGAACGTTCTCGCGACTACTGCGAACGACGACGGCGACTAGCAGGTCGAAAGCAAAGGGAGAGAAAATGTTGGAGAGCGAGGGAAAGGGAGAGAAGGTGCCCTGCGTAAAGCTCGTTGCGGAATTTCATTTCGAAATATTTATACGGTCTTAAGCGCACCGATGCGGCGGCGGACAGGGAATAAAGATAATATATAGCGCGATTATACGCGGTTCCATCGCAGTTTTCTCGGGGCTCGCTAACGAAACGCTTTCTGGCCGGGGCCACGTAATGCGGGACTCGCGGGTGAATGCCTAAAGACAGCCCCCGGATGACTATATAGGATAATCAGGATGGTAATGCGATAGAAGTGGTCTACGTGTTCCGCCGCTCGTAGGATCTACTTACGTTAATATCTGTCCTCGGCTACGCTCCACCTCATCCTCGCCTCTCCTTTCTTTCCCTCTCTCCCTCTCCCTCTCTCTTTATTTCTCCCTTAGCCGCACCGGTAAAGGTCTCAGCTCTCTTGCCACGAATACCCTTTCTTTCCAAGGATTCCCAGCAACCGACGATCGTCCGTTCCTCTTACCGTCGCGAACCCTCGCCTATATTTTATTATCTGCCGCTTAGAAGCCGCGTCACCATCCCACCTCCGCGTCGCGAATTTTAAGAAGGCACGTCGCCACCTTCATCGTCACCGCGAAAACGAGCCACGACGTACCCTTATCGTCGACCCCTTTAACGGCTTACCGCCCCCTTTGTGTTCCTCGATCTCTCTGTCACCGCCCCACTACGACACCCCCTCCATCCAATCCCGTAGTCGGAATCGTTGATCTGGCTACCCTACGAAAAGTCTGACCAACTCCGATCGCAAAAACCAAAATTGTTCTAATGTAAATACGTCGAAGCGCGAAAGTTACGACGCTACTTGTGCGCTTCGGCGTTTCTTTCCTCTTTTCATTGTGTCAGGCTGCTAAGCGATCTGAACGATTAACTCTGTGGAGACACTCCTTAGTAACACAAAATATTGTATACACATTCATATAATATTTAAAGAAGATTCAATCTTTTTTTAATATTGAAATATTCATACCATATTTATTTTATATTAAGTAACAAATATTATTTCTTAAATATGCATAAAATATCTAGTTCATGCTACTAGAAGAATATTTTCTTCTACATATTAAATGAATCTTAAAAAATAGAATATTTTTTCCTAATATACAGATAATATTTATGTCATATTATGGAAAAAATATTTTTTCTCATTATAAAACGAATCTTTATTTAATATTAAAAATATAATATTCTTTATTATTTTGACGCTTTCATATGACATTGAACAAGATTTCATTGCGAAAACCGAAGCGAAGATCACCTCCGTTTCTCGAAAAATAATGTACATATTTCATTCTGACATATTTCTCAATTTTATCGAAAAGCGTTCGTTTTACAGAAAAAACACAGCCTATCCAGATCTGTAGGTTCTGTGTAACATACTTTACAATACAGTCAATAATATAAAAGATACTCGAGGAAAACGATTTTATGAGCATTTAATTAATTATTTTAATGTTTAATGGATCGAAGGCACGCGTACAGCTATCCGATTAATTAGAACAATCTTGTAGGGTGCCGCAAAAGAAATTCAAACGTTGAAAATAAGAGCCACCCTAGTGTACAATGATTTCCAGTGGAAGTATCTTAGTAACTTGGATAATTGTGAAATCAACAATCTGAAACCGGTCATTAGAGCGGCAGTGGTGGAGGTTCGATGTTAATCGGAAAGAACGTTCTCCCAAGGGCGAACACCGGGAAATTAGAAAACGGCGACCAATTCAGTAGGACGGTCACGCGCGTGAGAACCAAGGGGTTGAAGTCATCATAGGTAGAGGGATGAGGATCGGTGTTGGAAGCAGATTGTTAGCACCCGGGAAGACTTGTAGCAGGCCTGGGGAATCGCTCGTAATCTTGCCGCTGTCCGAGGTAATCTCCCGTTCGGCCGAGCGAGCGGCCAGATACGGGAGAGCGCGGACCTAAATCACGGCGCGATGGTTAGGCGAATGGTTAGGCGCGAGGACGCGGCCCGGGGGCGCCACGCATTATCGATAATCCGGAATCACAGATGTAACGTTGCGGCGCACGTGCACGCTGAACCGAGCAGATTCGAGCAGAGCGAAGCGGAGAGAGTCGAGCCGTTGTCTCCGGCACGTTGACGCGCGGCCCTAATTAATTTCGCGTAGTTCATTAACAAGCCGTGGCCGCAACGCTTAACGACGCCTCTCGCCTCTCCTCTCCTCTCTCGCCTCTCAGCGGCTCCGGTTCGTCGTATCCCGTGCGCCAGCAGTCGCAATATTCTCGTTCTCTCCCTTTCTCTCTCCTCTCTCTCTCTCTCTCTCTACCTCTCTCTCGCCTCTCTTCTCAACACCCGTGCTTCCCGCGGAGAGACCGAGACTCCGTTACACGGACTGATTAACGGAGTAAACGACAGCCACCGATGGAAACGCAGCGGAATTCTAATTCGAGCAAAACAGGCGTCTCCGTGACGACGGGACCAACCAGCTGGAACCCGCCGAACGAACTTTCGCGTGACCAAATTAAAATTCTTTGACATGGACCCCGCACGAGTCGGCAGTGCTCGGCTCTGCTCTGCTCGGCTCGGCACGGCTCTGCTCTGCTCGGCTCGGGAGGATATACGAAGATTCCGCGATGGGGCCGTACGTGTCATCGAATATTCGGGAAACACCGGGAATTTTAATGAATTCCGCGGACCTCCGATATCTCGATGATCGAGGAAATGCGCACATGCTCGATAGTTGTCTATCGATACCGTTATCGGAAGAACGGTCCAGCTGCTGCGAATCCCCTAAGGAATTCCACGTGACAAATTGTCGTTAGCATTATTCACGGGTGAATAAACCTTTTGTGGTGGAGCTGCGGTGAGCGGACCACCGTGAAGATTGTACTCGAAGGTAGGAAGTGAATTTAAGATGTGCCTTTTATTCAAATTGTGGAGTGGAATTAGCTATACAACGGGTTAA
Source organism: Lasioglossum villosulum (assembly GCA_963971365.1). Lineage (NCBI taxonomy): Eukaryota > Metazoa > Arthropoda > Insecta > Hymenoptera > Halictidae > Lasioglossum > Lasioglossum villosulum. Next base: position 28,879,124 of record OZ020499.1, read on the forward strand.
ACTAAATGTAGGCGTAAAATGATTTGCAACTTTTCTTGTTTTCTTAGCAGAATATTATCGACTAGACGATATACATATATATTTTATCCAAAATCGACTAAACGTGCCAAATTTAAAGATAAAATTAAGATATTTATTTATTGGTTTATTCAATAACAGTTGACTCGAAAATGACAAAAGTAATAGAACAGAATAGAGGATATGTTATTAAATAAATCATAGTGCAAGGGGTAAATCAATTTTTGCTTCGTCTGCATAAAGTTAATTGTTTAAGGTGTGGAAGCAATAAATATTGTTACGTTATTATTACTACCTCTAAAGCTACCTCTGATTGCTACCGTTTGAAGCACGGGTAGAAGTTCGTTAATATCAGCAATTTTTGAAATCAAGGTAATCTTAAGGTAGGACGATCTGTAATCAGACAAGTGGAATATGGACGACCTATGATCAGACGAATGAAATAGGAACGACTATGGTCAGACGAGTGGAATATGGAGGGCTTACGATCAGGCAAGTGGAGTGGGCCGGTCTTTGGCCAGACAAGTAGAATACGAAAGGCCTATACTCACGCAAGTGGAATACGGACGGCCTATGGTCGGACAAGTAGAATTAGACCGAACCATAGATATGCGAGTGGTATGCAGGCTGGATATGTAGAATGGAGATGTCTGTTCGTTAGGCAAGCAGAACAAACATTCCTCGAAATAGCTACCCGATTGACAGTTGATTAAAAAACCGAAACGCGAAGTTAATTATAATTAGACTGCGGTTCTTTATCCAAAATAGAAGGGCTAAGTATTTAATATTTTTCACTAATGATTCCAACATAAGGAATAATATGTTAATATTTTTCACTAATGATTCCAATATAAGGAATAGTATGTTAATATTTTTCACTAATGATTCCAATATAAGGAATAATATGTTAATATTTTTCACTAATGATTCCAATATAAGCAATAATATGTTAATATTTTTCACTAATGATTCCAATATAAGCAATAATATGTTAATATTTTTCACTAATGATTCCAATATAAGGAATAATATGTTAATATTTTTCACTAATGATTCCAATATAAGGAATAATATATTAATATTTTCAAATTCATCTAATCTTTTCTCATCATAGTAAAATCCTTCGCTCACATCCTGGTTATAAAAAAAGGAAAAATGAGCGAAGGAACAGAGGACGGAGAAAATATAGATAAGTGGAAAGACGAAGCGAAAATGTCAGAAATAAAATAAAACGGAGGGAAATGGAAGGGTGAAGAGATAATATAGCGAGACAAAGAATACGCAGACTGGATATAGAGATAAATGAGAAAAATACAAAATGGGAGGAATTAGCGCAACACAAATGGTGCAGATAGTAAACCAGAGTAGCCTTCAGCTTATTCGGCGAATAAGTAAAGCCAAATCCAGATCCATTCGACAGCGTCTAGCCAGAGGCAGAGGATGGGTTCTTTTACCGTGGGCTGCAGCTTATCCCAGCATTTCAACAAATAAGCGTAAACGGGCAGCTTTCTGACACATACATTATCGGCATCGGCGCATCAAATATTCCCGTGTCAGGTTAGACACCGATTTTCGCGCATTTCGCAAGACCGCTCGTGCGTGTTCCCTGTTCCCTGTTCAGGAACAGGCTGAAAGGGCTTCTCTAACTTCGTAACGTATCGCGCGGAGTTGGATGGAAGCTGGTAGTAGTTATGGCTCCATGAACCCGTCCAAGCACCGCGGCTCTCCGCGTCAGAGAGTCTTTCTCCTCATCGACGTTCCATTTCCGCGGCGCAATTTGTGCTCTCGCCGATACTGGATCAGCGGGAACGGTTATCAGTTTCGACGTCCCGGAAACGATCTTCTCCTGGTTCGTGTCGATCTCCACGCCACGGCACGAAACAACTGGATGCAAATGTACGTTCCTATTCGTGTCTGCGTCGCGTCCGAGAAAGATCTTTCTTCTCTTGTGATCCTATTAGTCGAACCTTTATCCTAATTGTTTCATTGATTTGCGACCTAAGACTCGCACTCCGATTTCTGTACGAAACTAGTCGATCGATCACATTTTTGGAACTCGAGATCACCTGAATGTCATGATTCGAAAATCCGCAATCTACAAATATGTGAAGACCAACATTTCGGGAGTTGGACATTTAATACGGATCAGTAATTGAACAAATAGAAATGTCAAGGATGCCCGAATTAAAGCCACTTGACGTTGATATGTTTAATTTACGACGTTCCTTATCGGAAAACTCGAGCTATAAGCATCGCTTCGAAGGTGTCAAATAAAAAGAGAATCAGCAACTTCGTTCAGCGAATTTTCCCCAGATATTAATGGCGAACGACGTACGGGTTATTTCATGCAGGAAAAATGCAGAGTAGCTGTCTACGGGTTACTAGTAGCAGGCATCTTTAGGGTGGCTCGAGCGGAGAACAGCGTCGGATTTATCATCTTTGTTGCCTCGCTTGCATGACGACGTCGTATCTCGGGGACTCGTGTAGTAGGTGTAAATTGTGATTTTCATCAAAACTAACGAATCACCTTAAGACACCTTGAGCTCGAACTTTCTACTCCCATCTCGAGAGACAGCGGGATCTTGTGGTTTATTCAGGTTTGCTGCTTCGTCTTATTATAACTAGTCACCTGTCATCCATTCGCGTTACGTCTGCTTCGTAAAAATGGTAAAAGCAGACGATTGGGAACGACGGGGAATTTATATTTTCGAAGATTGTACGGAAAATAACGTCGACATTCAAAATAGTCTAGGTTAAAAAGTACACGGTTGAATACGACAAAATGGGTCCACGTTATTTCACAATTTTTAATATTATTAAAAAATTTCATAGATACAAATGTCATAATGAATTTTTCAATTTAGTCCTTCTCTTGGGATTATTATTTAAAGAAATGTTTGACGTAGCATGAGCAAGTAATGTGGAGCAGGCAGAAATTTATTCACGCAAATGATTAATAAAATTCGTAGATTGTAACGTAGAATGAAACAAGGGGTGTAAAACGTAAGAATGCGAGTAGAATACTTGGGATACCGAAAATTTTATGCGAGTGTCCCCCACAGTCGGCGAAGCAATCAAAAGCTAATTTTTATCGGTCCCCTCGAACTTTTGTTTCCTGAATGCGAATATTCTCGAGTAGTTTTCCCCTCGGCTAGTCGGCCTTCTCTGGTTGTAGAGAGCGTAAACGATCTTCGCAGTACTCTGGTTCTCGGTGTTGGCAGAGCATCCGATGTAATTTTTGAAAATAATAATTCCGCGCGCCGTTGTATCGTGCACGGTTCTCTCTCTCTCTCTCCCTCTCTCTGCCTTTGAATGCCGACGTCGTCGCTCGGTCCAATTCCGTAGAGCGCAAGATGGCGAGAAACGAGAGAGCCAGGAAGCCCAGAGGGTGCGGAGGAAAGAGCAGAAGGGGTGAAGAAGGGCCGTCGAGGGAGGAGGAGATAAAAAGGGAAAAGAAGAATATGGCGGAACGAGTTCGACGGCACGGGGGTATGGTTAATTTTGGTTATATTAAGGTCGAGAGGCGGACCGTAAGCAACGTCGGCAACATCTGCTGGAAACTCATTCCTGCTAGCCCGGACTCGAAAGGACCTCGAGTCCTGCTAACGCTCTGGAATCCTTTCTAAAGAGCCGCGCCGGATTCCACCGAGCGTGAATTTTACCGGCAGCTTCTGACGCCGCTCCGCTCCGCTCCGATCTGCTCTGCTCTGCTCCGCTCGGCTCCGAACGGCGAGACTCTCTCTCTCTCTCGCACGTCTCCGTTCCGTTTTTCTATTTATCTTCCACCGACGCGCCGCCCTCGTCCTCATCCTCTTCCTCATCCTACCCTACAGAAAAAGAGCAGTTACTTCGACCCGGAATTTCGTTTCAAAGCGTGTCAACCGATACAAGCCGGCCCGATGCGAGCGAAACGGCGCCCGGTCGGGTATTCGGTCCGAGAAATCTGAAAAAATTGCTCTGCCGTTATCTGTGGGTTTAAGGCCATTATATGGTATTTTCGTTGTACGATCAATATACTAGATACAAAATTAATATTAATATTGAAAAAATCAAAGTGATTTTCTGTTGGAAAATAAGTGTGTTTCAAAATTTTATACGGGTGGGCCAGAAATCGTAGTACAACTGGGCGAAGGATGATTCTACATGTAACAATAAGTTGATAAATAACGATAAATATTTTTTCATTTGGCAGCTCGTTTTCGAGAAAATCGGGTTTAACAAAGTTCCGTCAGGTTCGCGTGCTTTAGTATATGCAGGATAGGGTTAGGAATGGAGGAAGTAGAATTGGTGGATGATGGTCAGACACGCCAGACGATTCCTATGCAATAGCACGTGTATTCGCTGCATTTTCAAACTCGATTATCTCGAAAATGAAGCTTCGGATAAAAATATGTTATACCGAATTTGTTTTCTCACTATTTTCTGTACAATCATCCAGTGCTCGACTGTGCTACGATGTCTGACCCGCCCTGTACATTAAAGGTTATTCGGGATTCAAGTTGTGGAACTTGCTGGCCACTACGTCAACCATCGGACGCCGCCGTTCTTTACGAGTTTTCCCTCTCGTTTAGAGACGCGAGGAGATCACGCATTGTCGCTGCTTGACGCCGTGGAATCTTTGTTCGTGCTCGTTACCGGCAAATCTCCACAGTTTGAACCCCTCAGTGCGTCTCTTCAAGGATCATGCGAACGATCCTAATCCAATCACGTAAGATCACGTCTGCCATTCGACGACGATTTCCCCTTCTGACGGAGCAAGCCTCTTCTCTGTACTCTCTGCTAATTGTATTCAGTATTCGCGATATTCGATGCTCATCTAGTACTTTCTTGACGATCAACTTCGCTGCTTTCTTGTCGAGCAGTTTGCTGCTTCTTTCTCCTCTTCGCGTCACATTCTCGTGTCTCTGCCCGCGTTCAAGATCTCTGCCCAACGCGAAGAAGATTTCCGATTTCCGGCCCCCATTTCGGTGCTGCGCAAGATTTACATTGTGATACGATGGCAGAAATCGCACGATCAAGATTTCTGTTCGCATTCATTTGTCGCTTCGCGTCAAGGACAATGTAGCAAATGCGCCAGACAATCAATAAAGTGTTAAATTCTCTCTTTCTCCTTCTTTTCACTCAACATGTATGTATATCCAAATACTGATTCTTTGCTAGGTTATCGGAAGTGGTTGATAGATGAAGATTTTGAAAAAAGTGATTTTTTCAATGAAATCTTGTAGATCTATAATAATGCATAAAATTTGTGTTTATTACGAGCTCCTGTAACCGTGAATAGACTGCGGATGTTTATTCAATTTTCAATTTGTGTGGGCAAATTTTACAAAACTGGAATCATGTAAAATGTTATTTTCAGTGGTAGTAGTCTTTGTAGATCTGACATAAATAAAAAGCGTACAAAATTCTGAAAAATTCAACTTTTTAGCATTTTTTGAAAAATTTGTGAAGTCATAAATGCATAAAGATCCGCAGTCTAATCGTGACATATTATGCAACTCTTTTGAGACCGTATTTTCCAGTTATAAAGATTAAGGAATTTCCATTTTAAAGCACTGTATCCAACAAGCTCTACAAGCTCGTTGGATCAGCACCTAAGCGCTGCCTGCTCTGTGAGCTCTTTAGTGTCTAATCACTACACTGAAGATCCTTATATATTCAAATATCCACATATATTTGAAATACAAGACAACATGCATAGTAACAAATATTAATATCATATACTCACCATGTAAAAGTCGTAATAATTATAGTTGATTAAAATCGTTGAGGAAAGAATGCAATCTTTATATGGCTCTTGCTCTGTACAATTCACGCAGACAACGTCAAATACAGTTAGGACATAACTGATCACACACACTTTAAATCAGAAAAAATTTTTTATGAATGGACGATACGATTTAAATTGCTCTATAAGGCTAGAAGAATTAGTTTATTGAATCACGTCTAATAAATATGTTGAAAAAATGCATGTGATCGGAATTGTGAAAAACAGCAGTAAAAATTGATTTTTACACATTTTTAGCTGGGCCAATAACGAAAATTTAAAAGATGTGTTTGGTCAGCTCGTATAATTTATAATACGGTCTGAAAATTTCATTGGAATTGGTTTATTGGTTTACGCATTATAAATGATCAAAAATGACAAAAATTGCAATTTTTCATGATTTTCGGTCTTTTTACCACTTTTGATCGTTTATTACTCGTAAACCAATTAACCAATTTCAATAAAATTATACGAGTTGGCAAAACGCATCTTTTAAATTTTCGTAATAACAGAACTACGCCAATAGGCCCAGCTAAAAAAGTTGTAAAAATTAATTTTTACTATTGTTTTTCACAATTCCGGTCAAATGCATTTTATCAACATATTTTTTGAACGTGATTCACTAAACTAATTCTTCTAGCCTTACAGAGAAATTTAAGTCGTTTGGTCCATCATGAAAAAGTTATTTTGATTGAAAGTGTAAGTGATCAGTTATACTCCTCACTGTAGAATCGGTGAAATTACGGATTTCATCAACACCGCGTGGTTGGATCTCTTTCGCGAGCGACGATCGAGAGGATTTTTCGTTGGTACACGAAATTGGCCGACGTCGACCGAGAGCAATTCTGTGGCCCTTGGCTCTTTGGAGGATTGTCTTCAACGTCTCCCTGTTCTCCATCAACGGACAGTTGGCCCGATACTCGTCAGCGATTCCGTGGTTCTCGCGATTGAAAAACGATCGGCTTCGAGCTAACGAGCCTCGTCGGCCACTAACGAGCAGTTTCGCGATACGATTTACACGCTTAAAGAGAGAGAGAGGGAGTGTGTGTGTGTTCTCAAGGACACAGTTGAATCGTGGCCGGCTTGATTTTCTGTGGAGAATAATAGACATGAGGAGTTCGAATTTCGAAGAAGACTTCTCTCTCTCCCCCTCTCCCTCTCCCTCTCCCTCTCCCTCACGATCTCCCTCTCTCTTCTCTCTTGATGAAAGAAAGAGAAAACTGTTGGGAGAGGAGAAACTGAAAAGGTCGAAACGCTCCGGGGAACCGATAACTATATACCTCTCGGCGGCGAATCTCACCCCAGGGAGAAGTTCACGGCGCAGAAACACAACGAAAGCGTTCCGGTCGGACGAAGAAGACGATCGAGAGTCCCGGCTGACAGGGAAAGGACCCCAACTGTTCGATTTTAACAAGCTTTTGCACGGTGGTGGTACACGGTTCCCTAATAGCATCTGGAAAATATTTGACACGGTTAAGTGATCGTTTCAAACATACAAACAATTAAAGGAACCTCTTCGTGTACTGCGAGAGAATTCCTGTGTAACAGAACTTGGATTGTCTGCCAGCTGTACTAACATCGATTTTGATTAAAATTTCTAATTTTTTTTTTCATTCTGCGATACACTCCAATCGCTATTGTCGTTCGTTGTATTTCATCTCGTGGGATGTTTAAATCCAAAGATGTCATGTCCAGCATTTTGTATGAAAATATCGTGGATTATAAAACACAAGGGACACAAAACACTTTTTCAATTCTTTTCTGTTAATTAGCAGTTTCATTTACACAAGTTAAATCAAAATGGCGAAGGCGCTTTCTTCGCACGAGTCTCTTCACTCTTCAGAAGTGGAATTCGGATCGACCGGTTCGACTAGCATCCGATTTCGCGAGCTTCGAGACTTGAGAGGAGGACAGTGAGAGCTCGGCAGGAGGCAGCTTGAAAGATACGATTGGTTCGGGTCGGGTCGGGCCGAACCGAGCCGCGCCGATTGAATTAAGCAGCCACACCTGTCGACTCCAGATATCTTCATCGACCGCATGCTAATTGCCAATTAACCGATCCCTGATTCGCCCTCCCCTGTACTGCCACCACCCTCGCACCCGTAACAACGCACCCGCTTTGTTTTCCGTGAATGAACGACCGATACGCAACAAGCACCACGGATTAGTCGACACACAATCGCTACTGAGTTCTGCGGACGCGTTTATGCCTGACGATTGGCTAATTGCGTGGGTTCGTGTCCTTGGAACGCTATCAAATATGGATACCATGGAACCTTGCGTACAGGCTCGTGACAGACTCGTCATGTTTGTAACTGGTGTAATCTATCAATCGGTAAAATTCAGCGATTATAAAGGAAAAAATAAGTCAGAAAGAAATCGACATTCGTTGAAGGTCACCTGAAGCACAACATATCGCACATTGTTAAATTCGTTTCTTTATGAGCTACAAGACTGTTCCAATGAAAATATGTAGTCTCGTTTAATCCATTGGACTCAAAGCAATTTGAATGACAAAATCAAGACATTCCTTTCGATCCAAATCATTTTTAGTCTGTGTAATCTTATTTACATTGTGCATATGGAATTGAACCTGTTTTCTCATATAACAGTTGAACTTTTTACAATTTATAGGATACAGACGAATTTAATAATATTAAACTGCTTTGAACAATGGTATGGGAATTTTTAGTGGCGCCTCAGAGTCACCATTCAAGTGCAAAGGGTTAAATAAAAGATCTCCCATGACCTTGAAGTGACCTCGAGAAAATTTTTTGTCTTTTCCTCTGACCTTTTTCATACTGTAAGAAAGCGAGGTATCGGTCTCGAGACCGGTTTTGGTAGTTTCATTATTGGAAATACCAAGTATGGCAGTTTCGGTTCGGTTTTCGGGAGTCGAGATCCGAGTTCGAACGGAATACAAGAGGGCGGGTTCTCTTTCGACGTATGATTCCTCGAGGCTGGTTGAATTACGGTCCTTGTTCCTCGATTCGAAAGGTCCGACTTTCCTCGCGGTCGAATAAATCCTTGGTAAGAACGCCATCGATTCTCCCCGTGTGGCCGGGAACAACGACGTCCGCCGCGCCGCGCCATTGTAATTTCCGTAACCATACGGCGGACTTACCGTTTCCGCTCGAGTAGGATCGAAAACCGTATCGTTCCGCCAACCGCCTCTAGACTTTCTCTCCATTTTGTTCGCAACGGGCGCGCGGAGCATTATTGCCTCAAGATTTCAAGAGGCAGCTGAAATATTCAATTGTTATGGAAAAATGTACAGCCGCTAGCCGACTGAAACCATACGCCGCATTCGTTTCACTTCGAGCGAAAACATTCGAGCTTGCCGTGCTTGTGGGATCAACGCTGGCCGTGGCTAAATATCCCTGCGACAATCCCTCTCTCACTTATTCTCCATTCTCTCTTAAAAATGTCCTCGCTCACTTTTTCACCCAAGGTAAAAGTTAAACGTTTCGCCCGAAAACTGCCGCGTTTAACGACTATTACACTTGTAATACTAAAAACACTGTCCTTAAAAAATGGTAGACCTACACGATCTAAGAAACAACGCGGACCCGAGGGTTTTCCTTAAATTAAAACATTGCTGTAATTACCTTATCGTTGTACCTAGTATTTATGGTGCATTCGTGACTAAAGTCCTCCTCGAAGATTAAGTAAACTAGGGTCATTCAGCGACCAGTCGAGGCATTACCAGATGCTTAATTCTTTGTACGCTTTAAGGACAAGGGGCCATAAATTTGTCTCTCAGAACGATAACCCTAGGTAGTGTCAAATTACCGAGCTCCGTCGTTGACCGAGTCAAGTATCGTTTCACTCCTCCTTCCCAAGGTTCCATCATGGCTGTGGGAAGGAGATCTAAACAGTCAAAGTGTGCTGATTGGTGCATGCAACTTTCGGCAGTAACCAATCAGTGCATTTTCGGTCTCATCGCGTACGAACAAGAAGTCGAATTCCGACAGTTCCTTTCTAGCTTTCGGACAAGCATCTTTTGAATCTTCGGTTAGACAAGTACAACGCACCGGCCGTTGTCTTGTCATTCATTCAGTACAAGTTTGCATCGCGGTATATCGGTGCTCAGCGATGAGGACAATCGTCAAACGGGATCGCATCAGTCGAGATCCCTCGCGTCATATCTTGTCTCAATTAAATCCGAATTAGGATTATTCAAATCTGCGCGCGTATAAGGCAAGACCTGCTGAATCAGCCTTACTATGAGTCCAGTAGCAGGTCCGGGACGAAACGCTTCTTTTAACGTATGTAATAAATTATATCCGACCGAATCATTGTCTTGTATTCACGTAATCCATTGAACTGGCTACCCAAGATTAATTTGGCGGGTAGTAACACGCGTCGTGCGAAGACATTCGCGAGTCTAGTCGTCCGCGTTTACCGGGCTCAAGCCTTACAACCTTGACTGGAATCCATCCGCGCAATATTCGTGAGTGTCCTTCTAAATTCACAAATCGACGACGCAACAGAGTGGCCTAACAGAAAGCATTTGATCTGTTACGCAGGAGGAGCGTTCGGAGAACCGAACGGTGAGCATGGTGGAGTTCGAGCCCGGCGTGGAGGACCACGGGAAGACGATCACCTGCAGGGCCGAGAACCCGAACGTGACAGGACTGTTCGTTGAGAAATCCTGGAAGATCGACATCGTCTGTAAGTAGCCGATAACTATACAGGGTGTCCCGCATATAATGGACAACCGATTAGGAAGTAATTCTACCCGCAAAACCTAGTGTAAAATCGGTCGGGATCACCTGCTTCAGCATAGCAAGCAGTAGAATCGGTAGATCATGGTCAGACGCATCAGACGGTTCCATCTAATAACACATGTATTCGCTGAATGTTCAAAGTCGATTTACTCGAAAGCGGAACGTCAAACGAGAAAATTGTATTCTTGAGTTTCATCTCATTTTTGTGTGTAGAATTATTTCCTAATCGGCTATTCATTGCTTGCCGGACACTCTGTATATCCTACATATCTTCTCGGCGTTGATCTTTCCGCGGTAAGATTCCGCTTCATTTTGCTCCGTTCAGCTCCGTTACGTACCGCGTCCCTCGGTCGGCCTTTTACGACGGGCACGTGACGTTAAATGCATATTCGATGATTCCAAGCTCGAACCTTCTTCCTTACTTCGGCTCGGGCCGCGATCAGTTCCTTGATGTATGCATACGCACCAGGGTCGAGCCTCGTAAACCAAGTAGGGCCGGTATGTAGCGTCGGTTTCGCATCGGGACGCCGCGCGTCAATTCTCTCTCTTTTCCTAGTCTCATCTTCTGTCGAGCCCCCGTCGTGAAATCGGCCGATTTACGAGCCTTTTTACGTTGAGTACGAGCCCACCCATCGACGCAAGCACATAGACATAGAGATGCAGGCTCACCGCGCCGTTCTCCTTTTTTACAACGACAATAAAACGGCCTCCGGCCGGATTTCCGGCGAATTACTGCCGAAATTCAGCGGGACCGATCGTTGCGCGCCTACACGGAACTTGTTCGGTAATCTGGTTGATCGTAAAGCGGCCGTGGAAAAAAGAGATATATACGCGACATACGGGGACGGACGGCTCGTAAAGCTGACGAGCCGCGCCGATGGATTCGTGAGACCCACGATCTTCTTTTCGATCATTCACCGATTTCGCAAAAGCCCCCACCGATACGCATTATTCTAATGCCTCGACTATTTCCAACTTACCCATGGTCCGTTCTTTCGTTATATCGAAGTGGAAAAATATCGAAAATTGCAAGAGAAAATTCTTCTTCCACTGTATACATTCATTGTTAGCATTTGGACTGGCAAACTAGCTACCTCAAAAAATCCACGAAATCGGAGTTATTTAATGAAATAAAAATTGGAAAAATCAAATGTGTGATATTGAGTAGACCTGGGATCTTCTTACATTTTCCAAATATTAAGCAAGTTGGTACAATGAATATATTAACTCGAAAATTCATTTAAAAACCTGGACAAATAATTCCGTCATCCACACATGGACTGCCGTAGTCAATGTGTTAAGATGTTTTGGTAGCTATTTAGAAAGTGTTCAGAAAAATCCTCCTCAACGATTCCGTCAAGCTCATCATTGTAAAGAACTTTTTCGCTATATTGTAGATAAGTGTCGAAGAGGGGGAGGGGGTTAAATTCTTGAGGAAATTCGGCAGAAAAAATTCGATTATCAGGAACGTCGAGACAGAACGATGGCCCGGTAGAAGAGTAGAACGACGTCCCGTTCTGTGTCCAATTACGGTGACCGTCGTGCAGTATAGAGAGAGAGAGAAAGATAGTCAGAATCGATGTTTTTTTCGTGGTACGGGCGCGCTTCGTTACTCGTCCATTGCGAAGCCTCGATCCGCGAGCTACGAGGAAGAAAATGAAAAGTCGGGGGACGAAGAGAGGCTAGAGGAGAGTGAACGGTGAAAGGTGAAGAGTGTGCACGAGTGGGGGCGGAATTTATTGCAATCCCGGAGGAGGAATACCGCTCGCCGAGGTACACGAGCTACGAAAAACAATGGACGGGAGAACGATGCAGCGAGGAGGGCTTGAGGGTTAAAAAACAACGGAAGGATCACGAGGGACGAGGGTGGCGCAGCGGAGACGCGATCAAGCTAATTAATACTATCTCTCGAAAGACCGACCGTCTCTCTCCCTATCTCTGGACGAGACGTCAGACAGGAGAGAGAAAGAAAAGACACCCGGAAAGGGAAGAAATTTATCGTGGCGCGCGATTAAATCCTGCGAGAACGCTCGAAGAATAAACTCTCCTCGAAGAGAGAAAACAGGATAAGAGGGGGCGCCGGTATGATTAAACTAATGAAGACGGTAAATGAGAGATACAAGGAGCATGGAAAACTGCCGGCAGTTCCTCGAGGACCTACCTAGCCTGCGCGGTTCTCAGAATTTCGAGATCGGGGTCCCGCGCGGAGCAAGCGACCGACCAAGGAAAAACTGAGCTTCCGTGAAGCATTTCGGATTAAGATAATTCCAGTGCATCCGGTTCTCCCCGTATCTTTCTCTCTCTCTCTATCGCTCGCTTGCTACCCGGTCCTTCTTTTTTTGCGACCAGAAAAGAATGAAGACGCAAGAGCGCGCTCTCGAAAGCTAATGGAGAGAAATTATGCTGTTCTGCTTGCGAAATTGCGAATGTATAGCGACGAAAATGAAGCTGCTATTCGGCACCCGTGCCCCGCGGTATGAACGTTCGATGCTGGATGTCTGTTATACTGGTACACAGCCTGACGACGCTCTAATGAATTCTAGTTAAAAGTTCTTCTTCGCCCGCTATTACCGTGCTGTTCTGTACTTGTTAGAGGAACGGCTCGGATTGCTAGTTTGTTTCTTCAGCCGGCGTCGTTTTCGCCCTTTCTTCGAGTTTCCAGAGCGACGCCTCGAAAATTGTTCGTATATTCCTCGTTCCGAAACGGTTCGACGTCACTGGAAGCTAGAAATTCAAAAAAGTATGCAATTTTTCTTTTTTCAGTTAAAAATTCATTAAATGGACTGCGTGATTGAGTTACAATACTACCAAACATTTAGTGCTGATTTTGGAGAACTTTTTCAAACCCATTTAAAAAACTGCCTAAACCGAGTCGAACCGATTCGAAGCACCTCGAACCGGCTTAAGATGGTGTCGAGCAGCTAAGATTCTGCTTAAGCCAGTTGGAAGCTGCTGAAGGTGGCTTAAACCCGCTTGGAACCACCTAAGTCTTAAACTAATCCGAAGCTGTTCAAACCAGCTTAAGCCAGTTTGAAGCTACAGTTCAAAGCCGTCCGAAACTGTTTAAGCTGGCTTAAACCAGTTCGCAGCTGCTCCAGCTGTATTCAAGTCATTTAAAGCTACCTGAGCCGACTAAAGCCAATTTGAACTGGTTTCAGGTAGTGTGAAACAGCTGGAATACAGCTTAAACCAGTTTGAAAATACTGTTCAAACGCGTCTGAAGCTATCCGAGCCTGCTTAAGCCAGTTCACAGCTGCTTCAGCTGTAATAAACTCATTTAAAGCAGTGACCTTTAAATTCTGAGCCGGCTTAAAGCAATTTGAAGCTGCTCTGACCGATTCGAACCAGGTCGAAATTACTCCTCTTCTGTCATGCGTGACTTTCGGCGAGTGATTCAGCCGACTGAATGGAATTTTAACTCTTTTCGGCTCGAATATTCGGTGTCCCCTTGTACTCACGTGACCAACTGACCAGCCGCAAAGCCGGAATGCTCGAAGAGACGTCGGTACGCGTCGTTGGCGTCGCAGCCGAATTCATCGCCGCGCGTAAAAGCTGTGCTCCGCGCGCGCCATGCGCTGCTGTGCGGGATCACGGGCCCATGAATATATACGTTTTTTACGAGATTATTTTTATTTATTACACCGGACACACCTGCTGCACGGAAGCCGGCCGTGCCCAGGCTGATGGCCAGCCGCACGGTTTATCGGCTGGGCGGGGAATTTATTCGGCTCCGTTCATATTTGGCAACAACGAATTCAAGACCGACACCGAGAGCGAAGCTGCGTGCGATTTCGAGGGCTGCTTGCTTCGCGTACTCTCGATTCAAGTTAGGTCAACGTTGCCTCCTGCTCGAGAGTAAAATCATTCGGAACCTCCACGACGTACTACACTGATCTTTAACACGGGATTGTTATTCGGGAAAAAACGAACACGAAAAGAAATCAATTCAAGGTCGGTGAAATTGGTGAGGAGTACCCTTTTCTGAATAAATGTATATTATTGTAAATAAATGAAAACATTGTTCAGAATGATGACCTTAACAACATATTTCAAGGACATCAAAATTTGAAAGACGAACACCCTTTTCTAAATAACATGAGAAAAATTAACAGGTAAAATACGAAACTGTACATCTCAAAGAAGAAATGCATTTTCATTCGACTTTTAGCGTATCCAGGCGTTTGATGTTTACAAGTGCTTGGTGTTTTAATGTTTGTCTAGCCGGAAGCAAATTTTCGTTCAGCGACGAAGCGAAGTTTGGCGGTTCCGAGTCGGCGAGCCTTAAATTTGTTAAAGCACAGTTAGCTGTCCGGGGAGTCTTAAACATTTTTCAATCGTAGCCGCTTTCCCGCGACTCCGAAACTTTTCGAGTTTGCTCGTGACTAAATTATACCGGTGCGGTGCAACTTCGAAGATAAAGGGAAAGCGGAATCGACTGTCGTCTTAGTTTCGATCGCGGGCGCACCGTTCCTCGGACCGGTCACTTACCAAATTGAAGTGGACACGGGGACAGACCGGAAACGAAGTGCTCACCGAAGAGAACCTGTGCGCTGTTTCGACAGTCACCCATTTTCTTCGTCTTCCACGAGAGAACGCCTAGCGACAAGAAGTTATTTGTTGTACGACAAAATTTTTGAAACAAATGTTCCACGGTATCCAGGAGCACGTACAGCACAGTGATTTTTTTATTACTTTGCTTTTTTATCGAGACACGAGGGTCACCTTCAATTTCTTTAATGGAATGCCTAGTATTTTTTCTCGAATTCGGATAAATCACCAAACTCCGAGTAAAAAGTATTACACCAAACAGGGATTAAAGTTAATAATTACTGAGACATTCTCAAACCAATTTTATTTTTTAAATAATAATATTAATAATAATGGTTCGTTGTACCTTTCCAATAAATCATAGGACAACTTGTTACTCAAGAAATGTTTGTAGACAATGATAAAAAGCAACGAACACGTTTTCCGCGTTCATTGCATCGTTTCATTTTTAATGCATAATTAACGCCAACTTTTAGTCGATACCACCTGGAAGAGTGCCACTCGTTGAAATTCGTTTCAAAGCGAAGAAACAACATGTTTTCCAAGTGAAAAACATTACTTTCAACGTGCACACTTCAAATGCTCACGACAATTACAATTTTCATTAAATTTTATTTACCAACTCTTTATCCAGGGAGGCTCCACTAAAAATTACCACTACTCAAAACCAAGTCGATATTAGTGCATTCGTGGTCAACAAAAGTCTCTCGAAAATTTCGATTTGTAATATCACTATAAGCGCTGAGTTTCATTAGCGCTCCGAAAGAAGAAACACGTGGAAATATTCTGTGTCTGTGGAAATGCGTCTGGCTGGTGAAGTTAAAACAGCTTGGAGTGCAAAGAGTTAATAGAAAAATTTTCGACGCTGTTAGGAAACTTTCGAAAGCAACAAGCTCGGGACGCGGCGGATAGTGACTACGCTCGGGTTTATTAACGAAGGGGTAAAAGGTCCCGGGCCCTAATTAACTCTATTTTGCCTGCAGATCCGCCAATCGTGTCGCTGAACCTGGGTTCCACGCTGAGCCCGGAGGACATCAAGGAGGGCGACGACGTTTACTTCGAGTGTCACATAAGGGCGAACCCGCCCTATTCGAAGCTCACGTGGATACACGACGTAAGTACAAAACTGGTCCAAATCTCTAAGAACAGAGGGGGGAGTCTCGTAGAATTCTGTAGACAGCCGTGTATCGTCGGTGTTTCTTAACAAAGTTTCGCCCACGGTCCTCGAAGCGGAAAACCGTTTCATTCCGCTTGTCCTATCGCGCGACCTTATTAAACCGGAGCGTCGCGTCGGGACGCTATACAAATTCCCGTGACGTCCGCGTAACACACGAGGATTCGCGTTGAAGAATCCACCGCGTGAGTACAAAAACCCTGCGCCACGGTAAAACTCTATTATTTACAACGCGAGCTGCGTAATCCGCACGCCGCGATCCTCATGCGAGGGCGGGGTCCTTTTGTTCTCATCGATCTTGGAACTACTGGAACGCGATCGTGAGCGTTACAATCTCTAATATTTAGCAGGGTAATATTACTGGGGTTGTTCTTACGTTAGTTAACACGGCTAAACTGCTCCCCGAACTATATGACAATATTCAATTTACTGGATGCATAGTGTTCCCGCTGATACAGGACCGCAGCGGTAGATTACATTGTCCGACACCAAGAACGTTTTCATATAACTGATGGGTGGTTCTGATAGAGCTTTTTGAGCTGATTCCGAGTCTGCCTTTCATTTTTCTCCTACACGCACAATTTTTGAAAAAAAGACTTTGAAAGAAAATTATTTTTCTTATTATACTCTTTCCTAAATAGAGTGGTATCTATTGTTAATACGTTATGATTGTTTAAACTTCTTTAAATAATCATTAAAGACGGAGAGACACCACTTTTGCACCAAATTTTGATGATATTTGTTAATTTATTTAAAAAAAAACAAAGGTCCAGCAGAGTCACTTGTTGAAAAGTTAATTGATTCCATTTATTAAAAGATCAATTATTATCTGGGCTTGGTGGATCGGCCATTGCGCATTGCAGCATCGAGATTCCGGTTGGATCTGCATCCAGTAAATCGTAAAGGGCGTGGAGCTGACCAAAAAGCCAGCCGGGAGCATTTCATAGGGACGAGGAAGGGCCTGGAACGGCTGCTGCCGCGGAATGAAGTCGGATCATATTTTTAAGATGCAATTTCGACGAGAATCTCTTACGATGTAACAGCTGCAGCCAGGCCACCGTTAACTCTCGCTCTGCACCGCTCTGCACCGCTCTGCATAGCTCTGCAGAGCTCTGCTCGGCATTTCTCGTGAGCTACGACGCGTATCCGCTGAAAGATCCTCCGCCAAAACGTGAAGAACGAGGCGAGCGAAAGAGAACGAGATTAGAGATCAAAAATCAGTATACAGAAAATTTTTATCGGGGTCTGAGAGATCAAGGATTCTCAAAGTAGATGTCCTGACAGTCCCGAAGAACACGGGTCTCGAGTCCTCGACGCCGTTTATGTAATAAAAGGAAAATAGTTTCTGTCGTTCGTGTAATCTCTAGAACCTGGGTACTCTGGTAAATTCTGCTTCTCTCGCGGTCCAAAAGACACGGATATGCTAGCACAAGTGTGCTACCTTTCATTTCTCGGTGATAAAATGCTGAGGCAAAGCTACAAGGAACAATATGCCTGATTTAATAAGAATTGTTGGAACCAACTTGCTCCAGCGATCTTCATCAGGACATGGTGGCATGCTGTCTTTGTTCTACCTGCTATTTGTAGCCTTAAATAAAATGCGCAAAGAAATGTTAGACATTATAGCGACTGAAACTTTTAGGACAAGCAAACATGAAAATATGCTGAGGAAATGGTGTTAGCATCGGAGCCTCCAATTGTCCATGTTTGACTGAGACTTGGTGACTTACAGAAGTGTGTACGATCCTGTGGGTTAAGATAAAGGACTCGGAAAGATCGCGGAGATCCAGATCCCAGAGCTTGAGTCATCGATCCAAGTAAATTAACGGGTTATTCCTGCGAGAGCTGTGGCCGTTTAAAGAATTGTCCCGGCAGTTTGTCACGGAAAGAATGAAGGAGCGCGGGACGACCGTAAAGAGGACATCGCTTGCATCGTCCCCGTCCTCGATCGTGTCCGCACTGGAGAATCCCCAAAGGCGATCTACGAGATCTCGTTCTCGGCTTTACGACGTGTAACAGCGTGCTAGGACAAACTCGAACAGGTCCCGACTCCAGGACATCGAGTCTACACGATATATCGTGCGCAGTGTAGAGACTCGCGGATTCGCATAGCCGGTAGAAACGATCAAAGTACTCTCTGGATTCCTCGTTGTCTTTGTGCGCTCGGTACGCGCGGAATTACGTTTATCGAAGCGAATGAAGAGTCCGTGGATTTCGTCTCTCGTTAAACGCCGGTCCGCGAGACACCGGGAATTGTTCGATAAGTAATGCAATTCCCCGTAATTCTCCTTTGCCTTGAGTCGACAGTTTTCCCGGCCGGTTGTCGACCGAGGGAAATGTATTGGAAAATTGTTGCTGTAATTTACGTCAGAAACGGAATGGCTGACTTCCGAAAGATGTATCAGAGTTTTCGAAAGCTCTATTACGTTCTGTGTTCCTTGTATCGATACCAAGACCGTTGTTTATCCAATACAAGCATAGTCATCAGATTAAGGCTTGTGTCTTCACTCTGCCTTCCCTCTCTGCGACACGATTTCCCCACGCTTCCGTCCGATCACGTAACACAAGATTTTATTTATGCGGGATATTTGTACACATAAAAAATTGTTTGACGTTGGCTACAAGAATCCGCATAAAAATTTCTTCTTCCCTCAACATTTCCTTCCTCTAGCATTTCAGAAAAGATTTCACCGTGTACTCTTGCAAGTTGCAGACCTAGAGCCCCCGACTGATCATCAAATCTAGAGGGGTTTAGTGTTCCAGAAAATCCAAGAGATTCTCTGGCCCGTGAGGATGTTAGCGACGGGATGAATTCGAAGGTTTCTGGATCCCGTCTGACGGGTTTTCTTCCACGGATTCCATAATAGGAATAGCTGTCGCGGAAGAAGTTCCGCGGCGTATCCGGGGTCGTTCTCTGTCGATTAGAAAGGCTTGCCTGGGAATTACAAGAGGCCGTTGGCACGTTCTATCTGGCAATCAATCCCCGAGGTAGCAATCGAGCCAGGATTTCGAACTATCGGTCTTAAAAAAACGCTTCGAGCTATTGCCGGCGGCAGTAACCTTTCGAATGGCGATCGTAAAGACGAAGAAAGACTGGCGAACGAGCGAAACGGGTTGGAACGGGCCTGCAGAAATGGTTCGGGAAAAGGGATGCGCGCGGTCCAAAGGGTATGAGGTTAGTCGAGTGAGAAAGAGAGAGAGAAAAAAAGGATCGCGGAGAGAGAAAGACACGCCGTCTGTGTAATGGGGTACAGTGATTAGACTGGCTCCGCCATTCACGAGGACAATAGAGAGATAGAGAGATTGTGTAAGTGCGCGGACCATCGACGAGCCAATCGGCCGAGCCCGAAGCAGTTCGTCTCTCTTCACCTGAAAGTGGATCGACCGACTAGACAACCGGAAGAACCCTATTAATGTCTTCCGCGTCCACCTAGCCAGATACGAGGCCGAAAGATCAAATGTTCTCTCCTCCTCCCTTCATCCTCGGTTTCGTTCTCACGGAGTGGATTCACTGCTGCTAGTAATCTTGCTTTTCATGGGGCCCTCTCTGAAAATTCCCAATCTCGTTCAAGGAGGCCACGGTACAGTCGACCCTGTCGCAAGATCGAGAAAACTCGGCGGATGCGGTCGAGGTCGAGGGTCCATTTGGCATACAGTAGCGAACTTGTTTGAGATCGTTCACGAAAAATGAAGAAAGCTCTTTGGTAATTTTAGAGGGTGTACTTTATTCGCGAACTACTGAAACTTGTTTCTCTATTGGAATTCATTTTTATCGTGTGAAGCTCTTGGGGTACGATTTTCTTTGCCTCAATGTGAACCAGCATCGCCGGATCAGGGGAATTGAATTGAATTTAGAGGAGAAGATTACCCCCTGCCGGTACCGAATCAGTCACGTGACATTGCGATACATGGGGAAAACACGGGGTACAGCGTCGGAGAAGGGAAGACAAATCTTAACATCAATGACGACATCAGGAACATCCTTCTTTTCTTCAAATCCATTGACTTATGTGACTCGTTACATTTATGAACTAGACTTGTATGTTACTTGAAAGGTCTGGGGGTTATAAGAAGGTGCCTCAGAAATATTAATTTTGATTTCGGACAAATTCGCTACTGTGTGTCGTCGAAGCAATGCGAAGAGTAGGTGGGAAGAGTGCAGGGGAGGGGTACAGAGACAGAGAGAAAAAGAGGAAATGGACGAAAGTTCAAGTTCCGCACGGTTGCACCGTTATATGATTTTCAAATCGACGTTATTGCTTCTGTACACGGATCGGTCGCCAGGACCAGGCAAGGGTAATGGGGTTCTGCGCAATGAATCGGCCGAGTGCATTTCCGCCCGAAGCCAGCCGTAGAGTGAGAGCGAGAAGGAGAGAGAGAATCTTGACAAGTCTCCGGACTTAATGCAGAGTTCGAAGGAATCGAAAACGCGGAGTGGTTACGAAGCGAGAGAGAGGTTTAACGGGGAGGAAAAGGGCAGGGGGGCTATGTCGGATTCGGCAGGCGGTACATCAATCAATTTCAGTCGGGGGCTGCGATCTCGAGCTGCCGTGCCGGAATTCCGCTTAAACTCGTCGCATTCGAGACCAGACGCGACGGTGGATTCGAGAGGAAACGAGAGAGAAATATAGAGAGAGAGAGAAAGAGAAGAGTACGCCGGAAAGCGTAACGTTTCGCTAGAATTCGATCTAGCGGGGCCTTCTCTCCGGCAGAGATAAGGGAATTTTCGGTGGAAACGTGTAGCCGGTCTACGGTCAACGAAATTCTTTCGAATCATTTGGACTAGCAACCTCGCTTTTACCTCCCCCGAAGCTTGTCTCTTCCACTCGAAGGCACTCCGGGACCCGATCGAACGAAACGTCCCCGACTTCTGAGTCTCGCGACTTTAACGGCGGACAACTCTCTGCGAAAAAAGACTATTAGCTTTTTTCACTGCGGCAGGAAGTCGCCGGAATTAACGAACTGCGGGTCGAGCACGTTTTGTAAAAATTCTCTCAAAACCAACGGGACTTCTTCAACCCTTAAGACTTGGAAACTGCAACAAATATTCACCTGGAAGGCTTGCAAACCCCCGTCGCTAAAAACAATATTGTTTTACCCTTAATAAGTTGCTCAAAGTAGGGAAAATATACACGAAATGCAGGAGGCAAGTTCGAGTATTTTCGTTTTTCTTTTGCCTTAATCAAGAATCGAGAAAAAAAATTTAACAGCTTTTTAATAGATCTAACATGTAGTCTCTTATGAAAAAACTTGTATGACCTTGAAAGGAACCACGAGAAAAACTTTTTCTGTCCGGGCAACTCGAGGATGGGCAAGATGTCCAAAACGCAACAGTTTCATGTTGCCGCGCGTCGCTGCGCCGGGTATTAAACGAAATATTGTTTCGGGGATTTGTGCCCGGTCGCGAATAAAACCGGGATAGATTCTTTACTATTGCGAGCACGTTACCGGAGGGCGCGTCTCACGCTGTACCCGATAAATTTTACGATCGCAGATATCACGGAGTGGCCCTTCTTTATTACAAATTTATCCGTTCCGGAGTCGAGCGATAGGGCCAGGAAGATCCTCTCCTCGGCACGGCTTGCGCGGAGACGAGGTGCGGGTATGGGCCACCGTAAAAACACGCGAGAACATCGTCGAATGTCTCGACTCAAACGCGAGATACGAGATTCAGGGGTGACAGACTCGCAGATCGTCGAACAATAACGCGGTATTTTTTATTACCCGAGATCCTTTGACTCTGATACTCTTTTGTAAGGATTGACAACGCTACAGAGGTGCGGGGAGCTGGTAGAACGAGACTGACGGCTTATCAGAGCCGGATCCACGGTTAAGGACGGCACCGGCGGCGGCGCTTAGTTGTTTAATCAGACCGGATGAAAAGAGCGCTAGTTTCGTTATCTTTTGTGCCGTATCCCCTTTGTCTCGACTAACGAGGAGACAAAACGAATGCGTTTGGTTCAAGAATCTCCGGCTCTCTTGGACAAATTAACGCGACAGCAAGGAGGAGACAAAAACGGTGACGACGGGTCCCGAAAAAACCGAGTGAGACGGGCCTGGCTACGCGGAAAATCATCAGAAACCTTGTCTCTGCTGTTTACCGTCTTCTTCTCTAAACAAAGCTTCTCTCTCTCTCTTTCACTCGTCTCATTCGTTTTTCACTTTTTCATTTCAATTTTTAAAAATATATTAGGTGATTGCATAAGAGTTTCATATATGTCACAAACTGTACTGGATGGCGGAGTGTAAAAAAATTAAATCGTCACCATTCTTTTCTACAATTAGAATTACATGCACACATTTTCTACATTTATTTTCTACAATTAGAAAGGAATGTATTCTTTACAATTTAACCATTGAATTTTATTTTCAAATCAGGCACGCAACTTTGCAATTATTTGATATTTTTGAAGGTACTTCTTGCGGACACATTAATTTTTCAATTGTTCCTAAGGCAACGAGTATTCGTTTAATTAATTCGCTAGAAACCGCGTAATCGAATGACGATTTTGTATCCCTGGGTCAAAGTAGACCCGGACTCCGCCATCGCGTGGTTAACTTTTCATTTGGGGCGACGGTTTGTTATACATTTTCTTCTTTATTCGACGAGTACCTTCTTCATTTCGTTGTGTCGTAGTTCATTAAATATACAGGACTAGGCAATCGTTATACACAAAAATGATTATTACGTCTAATACATAAGTCTATTTAATTAGTTCAGTCAGGATACACGTAACCGAGTCGTTCACGGGGGTGTATTATGGCAATGGTGGTAAGTATCGGCGAAATGAGTCGAGCCAATCTCGAGAACAGGGTACACCCGTTGAGCCGTTTCAGTTTTCGCGTGGCGGGTGATTCGGCAAGGGCAGCGGCGTGTTTCAATTAGTGAAGGGATCGGCGTGGTCCGCGGAGGGGATCCTTCACGGGCGGAGTTACAGCCAACAAGTAGATAAAACCGGGACACGGCTCGCCGGTAGTCGGTCGAAGACCTTGCCAAATGCAGCTGCGTCCGTTTAATCGGACGAGAGACGTCCCTCGAAATCGTTCTTTGTTTTCCGCCCAGGCATTCTGCTGCTCGATAAAAGTTCCCGCGGTCTTCTTCCCTCCTTTCTCTCGTTCTTTCTCTCTCTCGCTGTCTTTTCCCCTTTCTCTAGTTCTCTTCTTGGCTCCCTGCCTCTCCCTCTCTCGTTACGCAAGTTTTTCTTCGTCTCTCAACCATTTCCTCCATTACACCGACAGACTCTCTCTTTTATCCCATCCCGCAGGGGCGAAATCCGTTCGCCGAAGATAATTCGAAATCGATTCGGAACGAGGCCATTTGAATACTCAGGAAGGTGGCACGAAACGACAGACCGGATCAAGATTTCTTCCCCTGCTACGACCTTCAGTCGCACGAGCTCCTCTCGCCAACTAGACTACGACGCCGCGCGCGCTGCTTGCCTCCTTCGAACTCGTATGGCTGTGCGAAATACTCCTCTTTACGTTGAAACAAAGCAAAACGTTCGAATAACCCGTTTCCTTCGTTTCACTTGTACTGAGATGTTAGAGGATTTCAGATACATTTCGAACGGTATTAACAGAACATAATCGACAGAATTTATGTACACTGGTGGAATTAATTCTGGACACTTTGAATAAAAATATTCTTTGTTTCGTATTTGTGCAGAGATGGCATATTTTGCTTTGCTAAACTGATACTGTAATAGTTTTATTGCAATCTATCATGGTTATATTTAATACTTCTACATGACTTGGTTTGTTAATGTTTAAAATTTTTTATTTAAACAAATCGAAACTATGTTATTTTTGTTTTGCACCTGGCAACATGAAACGTTGCTTGATGTGAAATAGCCAATTACAGGATGCGTGAGTTCATTGTAACAACCAATTAGGAAGGCCTTGTGTTTTCAAAAGTCAGTGTAAATAACGACTAAAATTACTTCAAATACATCGAAACGTGTTAAAATTGTAATTGTTATTGTACAAGGTATTAAAATTATGACTGTAAATGGTCTATTTACTGATATTTTATATAAACGATAAAATATAAACGATTATATATTGAGTAATTTGAATAAATGCGAAATTTAAGTAAAAATTTAAAACTGTCCATAATTAATTTCACTAGTGTACACCAATTAAATATTCATTAACCCATCTACGTTCCTCAGAGTGACCTGGGCACTGCAAAATGTGTTTCATTCAAATGTGGACTTACAAATAAAACGAAATTTTTTTATTCCTTTCTATATCAATTCAAATTTATTTCTAAATTGAATAAATTTGAGAAGATACTTCTTGCATTCTTCAGTCAAAAACAAAAAGATAATGACACGGTATCAACCACGACGTTAACACACGTCTCACAGACCATTATTTTTTAATAATTTCACAAAGTAATTGATCCAGACATAGAAACGTGCTGGTTACTTGTTAACATCGTGTATCCCAACTTTTTAATGTTAATTTCATAAGTCACATTGATTTTACGGAACTTCTGTGGTTGGATTTCCAGCGAGATTGTTCAAGTATGAAACGGAATTGGGTGAAGATGATTATCCCAGGATCTTTCTCCCGACTATTCCCGAGGAGCGTACAAGGATTAACTGAGCCATCTCCGGAGCAGTAAATTCGCATACTTGGAAAGAAACGACTTAACCGCGTTGCAGGTGATCGACAGAGGTTTGACGATCGAGGAAAGACGAAAGGGTGGATCGTTTGTGATCGTTGTAGCCCTTCACACCGATTTCATTGGATGAGTCGTGGTTCTGTTGGTGGCGATCGAAGACTCGTCGAGATTCGTCGTACGGATACCAGACTCGAATCCGATTAAACGAGATGATTCGCAGCTCGGATCGATGAACGGAACCGTTCGCGGGCATCGAGAAGGCGCTAACTCGATTAAGCTCGCATTGTAATCTATGCGAGTCGGCTTCGAACGAGTCTGCGCGTAAGGCGAAGCGAGCGAGACGGGTTCAGCCCGCTTAGCATAGGTTAAGCCTCGGTTAAGACCAGGGCTTTATCTTCGATTTAGCCGCTCGAGGAGTTTCGTTAAACGCCCCGGCAGGGTCGAAGCACTCCGGAAAAATTAATAAGTCCAGGCTTTCTGTCACCGCGCTCCGTAAACGTTTCACACGTTCTCCTCCAAGATTCTCAACACTCGTTCATCCACCTACATCCTTATTCTGATTTCTGAATTCCTCTTCGGTAATGAAATTTCAGAAAATTTGTAACATTCGCCTCTTTTACACATAACAATTGAAACGGTTAACTAGTTCTGTTCTGACCCCTGACGACCGACGTGCATAAAACGCTGGTAAAACATTGTCAGACAACAGATCCAGAAGAACACAGTTACGCTCGCAAGCATCAACAGTAATCAGTGTTTTTCTTAGTCTCAACTATTTTTCTGCCAGGGGATCAATCCATCAGCCTCAGGAGTTCTTGCGAAAATGTAAACATCAAATCTACCTAGTCAGTTATGGCATATCCCATCCAGCTTAGGGCTGATTCCAAGAGGGCTAATTCGTGTTGTGCCTTCGTTCACGTCTGAACAGCGGATATCCACAGCATGAGAATCATTGA
Source organism: Lasioglossum villosulum (assembly GCA_963971365.1). NCBI lineage: Eukaryota > Metazoa > Arthropoda > Insecta > Hymenoptera > Halictidae > Lasioglossum > Lasioglossum villosulum. The sequence goes on from OZ020499.1 coordinate 28,904,946, forward strand.
AAGGCTCTGTCTTCGCCGGGAACGTTCGTTTCGGAAGTAGTTGGAGACTTTTCCGGTCGGTTCGGCGCTGCGCGGCTGTTCCCACGTGTCACCGAGCCTCTGGAATCCGGAAAACTCTGCGCGTTCGGAGATTCGACGTATCGGTAACCGGTTGCAACGGATCCGCTTTGAGAAGGCAACTGCGAAACTTTAATGTTTCCATTCCGCCCGCCGGCTGCTACCGTACTCTCTCTCTTTCTCCTTTCCTCCCTTTTCTCTCGTCCCCATGTCTGTCTCTAGCAGCACGAGCCTTTCGAGTTTCCACCCTTGTTTTCCAGCTCGTCGTTCCTCCGGAGTAGAAACGATAGAACGATACCGTTTCCTGTAGCCAACTCGAGCGTTTCCGTTTGTCTTTTATCGCCCAGCCGCCCCCGCGTCGGGGGAACACCCCCAGTCACGCTTGTCTTTATCCCGATCTTCTACTGTTTGTCGCGCGTGTCTCATTCATACTGCCGCTGTGTCGTGCTGTTGCGATTAATTGTGTCGTATCCCTGGTGGCGGCGAAGTAAACAGCGGCATCGAGGTTTATAATAGTTTGGCAAAAAGGATAACGCTTGTTTATGGGCGACAGGTGTTTGTTCGAGTCATACAGACGGTCTAGATCTTCGGATTTAGGGTCTCTGAGATGTTGAAGCCCCTGTGTTTGGGGACTATGGGATCTTTTCACACGGAGTTTAGGTACCTAAGTCTCTATATCTCTAGGATTCTAGAACTTTGAGACTTTGGGACCTTGGGATCTTGGGATTTTGAGAGTTTGGGACTTTGGGATCTTGAGATCTTGGATCATTGAGAGTTTGAAACTTTGAAAGTTTGGGACTTTGAAACTTGGGGACTTTGGGATCTTAAGATCTTGGAATTGTAGAGTTTGGGAATTTCAGAATAAATTTCTAAAGGACTTTGAAACTTGGGGACTTTGGGATCTTAAGATCTTGGAACTGTAGAGTTTGGGAATTTCAGAATAAATTTCTAAAGGACTTTGAATGTTTGGGACTTTGGGATCTTAAGATCTTGGAACTGTAGAGTTTGGGAATTTCAGAATAAATTTCTAAAGGACTTTGAAACTTGGGGACTTTGGGATCTTAAGATCTTGGAACTGTAAGAGTTTGGGAATTTCAGAATACACTTCTAAAGGACTTTGAAAGTTTGGGACTTTCAAAATTTAAGACTTAGAGAATTTGGGACTTTGGAAGGTCTGAGACCTGGAGGCTTTGAAACTTTGGAACTTTGGGATCTTGGGCCATTAGAACCTTAAGATCCTAGGACTCTAGAACACTAAAGTAGACTCTAGACTTCTAGGACTAATACCCCAGGCTTCTTGGATTCTTGAATTTTAATATTTGAGAATTCTATAGTCCTCTTCGACTAGTTTTCTCTAGTTCTCTTGGACTTTAAGCTCTAGAACTTTAAGATTTAAAAAGTTCATGAGTGTAAAACTTAAGAACTTTAAGACATTACGACTCTAGAACTCCCTCGCGAAAGGAGTCTCTTCAACTCGACTCATAAAACATCCACCCTTTCAGTACACATACCACCAGAACAACCCTCAAAGCTGATGGTTAATCCTGCTGCTTTCTCGGAGCTGTTTTTCAACCCAACAATATTTTCGTTTCTGTTTAATGATAGAAAGATGCTGCATTATTTCTTTACGCCGTCGCAGACTTGACGTTTCAACGATGGTTTTATGCTTGAGAAAAGTGTGAGAAAAATTTTCTGAACAGTTTTACACTTCATTACTATTAATAGTAATATTAATATATTAATTTACTATTAATAATCATCTCAAACTCTTCACTGAAGGTGTATGGTTGGTTCCAACTGTTCGAAGTGACATCTGTAGAAATAATTTAACTCATAATTTAGAAGTTATTCGAGGTGATGGAGTTAGGTGATAGAGTGAGAACGAGGTAGATAAGAGTATAGAGGAAGAACAGTGTCGACGACAGCGACACCGGCTCTATCGTCCGATCTGCGGGACACAGGGTCGGGGATTCATCCATTTGCCGTCGGACTTGGTTCCGAGGGAGGTAACCTTGGAAGGGTGCGTGCATGGAATATTAAGGGGGCGGTGGAGGGGTGGTTGGGCGGCGGTGTACGAAAGGACGGTTAACACCTACTTTATGTAACGGCAACGTGCGAGACAATGCCGTGGCCCATTGTACCGGTACGGTTGTACGTACCACGTGCTACGAGTAATTCCACCCTTATTCCGGATTCCGAATATTCTCAAAATGAAGCTCCCGGGCTTTTGGGCTCCGTTCCAACTGCCTCTTCCTGCGGCTAGACCCGTTGCATAAAACCGGTGCTGGCTCCCTCCTTTCCCCTCCACCCTTTACCACGGACCTCCCACCCCCACCCAAGCCCTTCTGGCAAACCATGTCAGGCTTCAAACGGAAACTTTTAGCATCGGTAGCCGAGGCTCTGCCAGGCCCCGAAACCACCTCCGAACTCCCTCCGTTATCGACGACTTTGTTAATCGACGTGCCCTGTGCTGACCCGATCGTTCTCGTCGCCTCGCCCTGCTACCCGTTACTCTCTGAAACCTTATATCGTGTAATCGCCGATCGTTTCGCGAACGGTTTACGGCCGAACGACCAGTTATACATCCGGCAAACGATATTTCAGACTTTAGCTCGCTCGACGAGTTCCGTCGTATGGACTACTCTATGCTCGTTGCTCGCGAGAGGTAAAGACCAGAGCTGAGAATTTCGCGCGCTGCCTCGGTGATACGAGCTCCTACCTCGTAGCTTCTACTTACCGAGCACTGGCTCGCCTCAAGGCAGAGCTGAGCACGGTAGAAGATATGGGAGATTCCGAACGGATCACCGGCACACGGACCGTCCACGAAAAGCAAGAATTATGCTCTCGCGAAACAGAATCCTACGCGCGATCACCTCTTAACCTCTCCTGCAATCTTCCACTTCTCGAACTTCATAACGACAGTAAAGATACGGATTAGCTGTTTCTGTACTCTATCCAACTATTCGAGGCAGTGAAAATAAAGAAGCGCAAGTCGTAGACAGTCGTGTACAAACTCTCTACAGTTCAATAGAGAGCTGAATTTCCCTCATAATATTTGTTCGATGTCTGACCTTGTATGACCTTGGAAGGCAGTGTGTCGTATACGAATCAATTCGTTTTGACACACGCTTTCATGTGTGATATAAAAGAATGCATATAGCATTCCATTTAAAAAATTGAAGCTTTCCTTAATTTCTAAAAAAATTATACACACCCTTAATTTAACTCATACGATGAACAATATAGTGCATAATTTTGTTTACCAAATTTTCGTCCGGAAGGGTTAATGATGGATAAACGTTCCTCAAGGAAGTCTCTCAAAATGCAATCGAAACAATATAATCGAAGAAAACGGTATATTACAATATATCGAACGTTAAATAAATAAATTGGCTCGGTCGTCGAGTTAGCCGAGTTTTTAATTGGCCGGCGCTCGAAAGGCGAGACGAAAGTTCAGTCTGGGCCGGCGTTCGTGGTGCCGATCGATCCCCTAACTTTATCAGAGTATGTAACGAGCCATTTTTCTTAATCATCCCCTCGTGCCAGCTATAGCAGTGTATATCCAGTACGGTAAAATGCTTTTTCAAGAATAATAGTTCCCGGTCGGTCGGAACGAACGCCGTCTTCTCTTCTCTCGCCGGGCTATTTATCCCCGTCCGCGATCTTATTCCCCGGGACTACCGTCGAATCGACTGGAACGGAAACGTGCCCCCGCGCGGGGGTGGCTCGGTTACCCGGCGATGGTGTTCCGGCTAGGATTCGTGCGGCGAATGAATAGCAACATTGTCGCCATTGTGGCCTCGTTACGCGGGATTGTTGCCGTTGCCGGCATTCGATATGCACCCGCCACCGGAACACGCCGATCACCGTTTTATCACGGTTATCAAGCCTCCGATACCTTCTTTGCCTACACTTTCCTGTTTTCCACGTCATCACCGATTTACCCGATAATTCCACTGACAGATTATTGACAATCGATTATGAGTACATTATCAAATGTAATCCTTGAGAAAATTGATGCTAGTAGGCATTTGAAGCAAGTTTTTCCTTCGCGAAAATATTCTTCGCGGCTCCGTTGAAAATTAAGTTTAGTTATTAACGAAAAACGCGAATAACTGATTGGTCCGCGCTTTTCGTTAATAATTCCTTAACGGAGCCGTGGAGAACATTCTCGTAAAGGATAAAGTCATTACAAATGATCCAGCAATCACCTTGTTCAAGGAAGCACAACATTTTTGAGACACTCTGTATATATTCGTTACCGAATCATATCCGTGTTTATTATTGAAAAACGTGTACAAATATCGGCAATTTCGGTGAGGTGAAAGAAATTGGTCTTTAATTGCGTGGTAATGGTGACGTATAGCAGATGACCATCGCAGGAAGCGGAGGAGGCGAGATAAGATGATTTCCGCAGCGTCTTTAAAAGTAGCTACCAGGGAAAGAGGTCTGTGACGAAGAGCGAATAAAGTGAACGAACGAAGGCAGGAAGGAAGGAAGGAAGGAAGGAAGGATGGAAGGATGGCCACGAGTTGTTGGCAATTTTTCAAGGAATCAGTGCGCCGTCTGACCGGAATGAACGCCCGGCTCTCTAGCTCTTCTAGCTCCTCTAGCCTCTTTTCTTCAGTGGCCCCTCGGCTCGCATTTTTTCTCCGTCTGTGCCAAGACGACTAGCAGCGGCGAACGCCGAAAGAAGAGGCTACCCGTTCCCGAATTCCCGTAGAATTTCGGCGTGCTAGCCGGAGAGTCGAGCCACGAATCTTTCGGGGTCGAAATGCGAGAAGAAATTCGATGAATCTTTCGGATAGCCGTCCGCGGCCAGTTGGCCAACTCCGTAGGGGGTCAAGATTGGACGAGCCAGATATTCCGGGGTTTTGTTGCCGGACACGCCCCCGCGGGGAGGAATTCCTCGTAATCGGGTGTCGCCGATAGCTATCTAGTTCGGCTCGACCCAAAAGTGAAGCTTAACCCCCTCGGGAAAAAACAATGTTCGATCTGTCACGCATTACTCCGACGAATCTGACGTAACAATTAGGTTCAGGTGCTAAATTTCCTCCTCTAAAGACCACGATAAATGTTTTTTATGCTCAGATCTTCAAGTAGGCGTGGCTTTGCTGTCCCCGATGGACCAGACCAGTACCCCAGAGAGCAATCTCTACCCCTATCGATCCCAAAAAATTCTGACTTGTCCAATTCACGGAGAAATATTATATTGACCAAGGAAGTTGTCGACATCCACGAGACCAAAATGGCAAACGTCCCCAGCATGGGACGAGCCTGTAAAAGCGAGCGAGCGCACGCGCTAATGCGAATCGCCTCAAGGATCGCGTCGCAGGTTCTGGTTTAGCGTTATTAATTCGATTTCGGAGCACAATCTCCCCGAAAGCGAGCTGATCCTTTGATCGTTGGCGTCGAGGATCAGCTACACGGAGCACTTTCCTTCTGCTAATCAGGTTTAGCCGGGTTAAACGAGGATCGCAACCGAGCCCCCTGTTTAATCCATCCCTCCTGCCGCGAATCCTATCGACGAGTTGAGCCCAGTCGCAGCTAATTGCGTCGTCGAACCGAAACAGAACCTTGCCGACGACGAATTTTTTCGGAACCCTTTCTGTAGCCGTGTTTGCTCTGGTTGGGGCCCTATCCGCTGAAGATCCTCAACTCGTACACAAAAAGTTACATTGACATTGTGACATATGCGCGAGAGAGCGTCGTAGAAGATTACACTGAGCAAATTACACTGCAGACCATTCGCTGAAGTGTGAAAGCTCTCATACAATGTAGGGAACATGATCCGCGCAAGGACTGCGGACGGTCTGCTCGACTGTGCAACGAACCTTAACCTAGCGTCTCTGCTTGGGCAACCGGAACCGGTTCGACAACTACCCTCCCGTTGGAGTCTCGCGGTCTAGGCTAGATCGTTTTAAGTAGAAGTGGAGGCAGCCTTGGTACGGGCCGCGAGCGAGTCATAAAGCTCGCCATCGCGGTACAGCGCAGCGGCTGAGGGCGGCTAACAACTATTACCGTGAACGAGGAACGTTTCGGGATCGTTCTCCTCGAGCGGCTATATTTCGAACGTATCGCTTTCTCCCTTAGATTCCCTTCGATCCCCCCTCTCTGTACACGTACTAATGCGTCGAGGGCGCGAGAGCTCAGGCTCGCCGCCAAAGAAAAGAATTCGAAGGTACGAGGGAAGTTTAACGAGCACGAGTGTAGCCAGTATTCTGGTCGAGTAGGTTGCACGGTGGCTTGGTCGGGTTCTCTCCGCCCACCCACGCGCCCTCGTCCCGCTCTCTTGCTCTCTTGCTCGCCTCTAATTCTTTCGTTTACTCGTGGCTTCCGGCGAGGCGACGCGGTGGGCGCCATCGCGATGTGTCGCAGACGGGCCTGCTCCGATAAAATCCAATTTATTTTTTTTACTTACCCCTCTCTCTCTCTCTCTCTCTCTCTCTGCCCTTCATTGTTTTGCATCTCGCTCTCTTCCTCCCCGCCACACAGTGTTTATATGGAAGCTTGGGAAGAAAATCATAACTCGTAAAATAATTGATTTTCGAGTGAAGCACCTCAACGAAATACAAATCTGAATTGATTGATAAATTCTTTAAAAGTATACAGTATAAGTATAAGTATGCTTTAACGAAAACAGGCATACTTTATATCTTTTCTTATTCAATAAAAATGAAATTAAGAGACAGAGTATCCAGTATCAACTTTCGCAAAAAATTGTCGATCTTACGCATTGAAATGTTAATTCTTTTTTCATTGTATGAGACACTGTGCGCCACCGTGAAATATTTTAATCCTCGCGGATCCAGGGAAGGTCGGACTCTCCACTTTCGTCTCGAGAGGGAAAGCTCCCCGAGCCTTTCGATCCATTAACCCCGAGACGGTCTCTTGTTTCGTTCGGGCGTCGTCTTAACGCGTTCCCGACGAGGCCTCGTAAATTCTGACGCTTCTACGAGGGCCACGTACCTCCATCACCCCAGAAAAAAGGAACGTTCCGAAGACGCGTGGGAAAGAAACTGCTACAATTATTTTCCTTTGATTTTATTTATTTGTTTTGGGACTCTGAGCTCCCTCGATGACACAACCGTATAAAATGGAACTGTGGAAGAAATCTGGAGCAGTAGAAGGACTAGTAGAATTAGGAGATGTCAATATGAAATTTTTAATTCTACCAAATTATTCGAGAGAAAAGGAAATTCCTATTTCGCTTCTACGGCTTGCAAGTGATTTTTATTTCGCATATAAATCCGCAGTCTAGTAATTAAATAAATTTTGTTATTTCGTTTTGACTGTAACTACTGTTTCGGAAGAACTGGTTAACGGGTTTTTCTCATTGTTAAACGATAGCTGTCGGCTATTTCATATTAAAATTGTTCGGGAGGGCAAGTATAAGAATTGGTCGATCATTTTCATTATTCCAGAATTAATTTATCAGTCGACAAAAATGTTTCCACGATGGATTAACCCTTCTCAGCAACGATAAGAAAGGTATGAACCCGGCTCGATGAATGGTTTTCGAGATAAAAATTCGCGAGTGCGCGCCCCTCTGAAGAGAGAGGCATGATTTAAGCTGCCCCTTAATTTCAGTGATCGATTTAGCGTGGAATGACCCCAGTGATAACGCGTCTAGCAGAGAAATCAGTCAGAAAGACGTCGCGAGACCGCTCGCCGCTCGTTTATTGCCGATTCATCTTGCACGGTAACGAGAAACGAAATCGTGATCGGGATCTCGCCGTGCAAAGTCGGTCTAAACACGAAACAACAGAAAGTACATTGATCGAAGCCAAGCTGTCGTGATAAAAACACCGGTTAATCTTTTCCAAGTTTTTATGGTTCGTTTATACATATTTCAACAAACCCAGGCTTTACGTGGCGGTCTCGTAAACAATCAATAGGGTTATAATGCACCAGACGTGCTACTATATCATGTGCATGATTTAAACATGTGTCCTCTACATGGGAGATGCAGTATTTGATAGAAATTAATTTAAGAATTAATCAAGGGAAGATTTATTTGATACATCCAAAAGGATTTCAGGAGGAATCACTATTTCAAGGATAAATGACTATTATTTCTTTCAATCACTTTATGTTATCAATTACTTCACCATATAAAGAAGTTGCAAAAATTAATTGTTTCACTATTCTTCTCGTAATTCAATTTTCATTAAATATCATCTGGTAAACTAAAAAAGTTTTACGGATTTGTGTGCTGGTGTGCGGTGTGACTGGTTGTAATATGTCCGATTGGTGGTTTCAGAATCAAATCCTGGCGCACAACGCGTCGGCGAGGATAGTCTTGTCGAACCAGAGCCTGGTGCTGCAGAGCGTGACGAGGAGCAGCGCCGGCAAGTATGTCTGCGCGGCGACGAACGACCTGAACGAGACGCGGAGCGAGCCCCTTCATTTTCGCGTCAAGTGTGAGTACACGTCACCGTCACCGTCACGTCACGTCACGTCGCGAGAGTGCACGCCCCGACCACGGAGATCTCCGGAGACCTCCGTAGCTGCCCCGGGAGCCGTGCTTTATTTTAATCGGGCAGAGTTAATCGAGGATTTTCCATGCCACTCGTTAACGAGCGGCCCCCTTATTCACCCGGTCGCAACGAGGACCTAGCCTCTAGCTACCTCCACCTAGCTACCTTACCTAGCTAGCTAGAGAACGAGCTCTTCCAGCCTGTATAACGTAACCGGCTCGTGTATTTATTCCGAATCGGCTGCACCCGAGGATCTCGTTTCACCTGAATATTTCAGGCGTACTTAGTTCCAGCTACATTTTTGATATCCAATTCCCCGGGTTACGCCGAGCATACTGCCGACCGCACTGCGGTCCCGGGAGCCGTCAGATTCCCAGCACCCTCTATCTCGGGACCCCTATACAAATTGAATATCTCCAATTTAAAAGCCGATCATCGGAGAATCACTGTCCTCCCATGGTCATCCTGCAGCCTACTCGATCACCCACTCCTTGCAATCTTCCCCAACGACAACTTTTCCTCCGGAACCTACTTCTGTTCTGCCAATGATCTTTACCCAACGTGTTCCACTTTTCAACCTCGAAGACCGCCTGAGATGTTCCTGTGGAAAAATTGGTTTGTTTAACCCCTTGCCTTTACAATATAGTTTCTGACTCGTGGCGAATTTTCTTAACAGATTCTGATGAAAATGTGCGTTAATAATTTCCTTGAACCGAAATAAAATTCGATTTTGGTTTCGTTAATGTACAGCTATTGGAGAACGTGTAGGCATACAATAGATATTTTTCACATTTTTTAGGAAATTACGCGAACTACAAAAAAGTTTAATCACCGAAATCGTAAAATAAATAGGGGTTGATGTAAAATAGGGTAAGGGGTTAACACTAAGCTACCCTTTTTTTATATGTTTCGGGAGATAGAAAACTCCCGAAACTAGGGGACTTTGATGGAATTTAAGAGCCCCTTTTTCCTATTATATTTGGATATACTTCAGCGTGCCTAGGACCCGTTCTTCACATTGACTCATGGCCGTCCGTATATCCCTTAATCACGCTTGTTCTTTCCATTAAACACTAAGCTACCCCTGCTAGCCACCAAAGCTGATCGAATCTCTAATATAATATAATCGTCTCTGTCAGTTTGTGACAGCATCAACTGAGAAAGGCTGAACGTAGAAAGCTGAGGTTTGAGCCATTAGACGCGCCGTTTCTTTGGGAAAATTTAGGAGCAATCCGCATTCGAAAAAGGCCATTCGTTCAAAAGTTGTAACGTCATTTAACAGGATTTGTTATTGCACGTGGACAAAGTCGCGGGTACAGCTTGTACCTTATAAAAATGTCTGTATTTTTCCGAAATAATTATATTATAATCCCATTGTGACTTGTTAGATCCTAATTGAAAGGATTCATTAAAAACTCTTCAGTCACACATCACATACCTGAAAAATGATAAAATTCGACCAAGAAGATTTATTTATGAAATGTTTGACATTGTCATAGCAAAGTGAACATTTCAGCGAACAAGGGTGCCAGGTAGAGAAATCTTATTTCGATTGTGGTCTGGCCGATTTTGAAGCGTAATTACGTGCGCGACAGTGGGGTTGTGTTCGTCATTAGCGGGCGCAGGCAGCGCGCCGGGCTCTGTAATTCGAAATTAACGATCAGAATCGGCGACCGCGGCGCTGTTCCCCGCGCTTTTAAATGACGCGTATGAAATTTAATTATCATCCGTGACAGGGAGCGTCGCGACACGACACGACGCCCGACGCGTACCGCGTGGGATTGATAAAGCCGGTCACTCGCTCGCACCCTCTGATATTCCGGAATTTTTTCGGCCGGTCCCTCGATAATTGCCATCGACGGTGTAAATTCCGCTTTGTAACGCGCGTTTCCCGGGGGAAAAAACGAAAAGAAGAAAATAGCATGCGCGACCGTTGCGTCCGGCCGATTTTCGAATCTGTTTATACTGGACCCGACGAAGAGAATGCGCGTGACACACACACACTCTCTCTCTCTCCTCTCCTCTCGTCGCTTCTCGACAGAATCGCTCGAAAAATCTGGCAATTCTCGGCCCGGCACTTTCTCGTTAATGTTTCGATCGGAATCGATTTAAATCCCCAACCGCGAGAAGGGAAAACCTCGTTTCCCCGTGCGGACGTGAATGGCCTAAAGCAAATGTCATTTCCAGACGTGGCGCGACGATGTAATAACCGGGAAACTAAATCCGGACACGGGTCTCCCTCCCTCTGTCTGTCTCTCTCTTTTGCTTCGATCCGAGAAACTCCCGCGAGAGATTGCTGCTTATCCCCAGCTCGTTTCCTCGACTTTTACGAGACCGTCACCGGCCGCAGTTAAATATCGAGAAGGTAGTTTTCGACGCCGCGTGTATGTACGTCCATCGACGATTCACTGCTCCTTCCTCCTCGTCGTCGAGTTTTCACGGACTCCGAGCGTTAACACTTGAGAATCGTTTAAACGTTTCGTGTCATCGAATGAAAGTTCCTGCGAGAGAATCGGCGAGAGCATTCGCGAGAATGATGGCCGATACTCATACAGATTTATGCAGTTGTTAGTGCTGCAGTCATTTTTCTCGAGACACACCGCGGAGACTTGCTACTACTCTATGTATACTATCACGACACTGTAGATTTTCTGCATTCATAACATTTTTATGAGTAGGTGCTACTTAAAACAGCAGGAAAGATAAAGTGATTTAAGAATGCGAGAAATGATTAATTAATACAGATAATTTATAATTTCGCATTAAAATCTTAACTATCGTGATTAGAGCTTCGGCTAGAGCGTTCAACTGTATTATGTCTGCAATGTTGCATTTACTAGCAACGTTAAAGAAGAACAGGCGCCTGGTAGATAAATATATCAAATCATCAGTGTGCTCGACTCTGAAATATTTAAAAATCGATTGGACGTGATCAAATTATTAGACACTTCTGTACTTGATCATTTAATTTCCAGAATTGGAACACAGTAACGTCCCTAACATCGTACAATACCTACAGAAAGAAACCGGGTATCCTCGTCTTCGGAGAATTAAGAGATCCGAATGGTCGGTTGTCCAACGATTTTCAATTCGCCTAGACGAAGTTGTCCACGGCACTCACGAGATCATTCTTCTCTTAGAAATTACCCGGCCGATAATCGAGCCGAAATACAGTCGTTCGTATTGCCTCCGCGGGTCTCCGCTTGGGAATGCTTTCGTCCTCTCCGCGATTCCGCGCGGAGCATAGCATAGCAGAGCCGGGCCGATAAGATACCGTCCGTCTATTTATCTCTCTTCTGCCGCAAAGTGAAAAGGTAGACGGATGCAAAAGGGAGATAGATAGCAGTGGCAGGAACGGCTGATGAACGAGGGGAAATATATATCGCGCGGAAAACGCGGCACGGCGCCGGCAATCCTTTCGCGTCGGTCGCGAAACGATTTCATTCCGGAAGAAGGTGCTCTTCTCTCTTCCCTCTTTCTCTCTCCCTGTCTCTCCCCTTGCTCTCTCTCTCCCTCTCTCTCTCTTTCCGCGCTCCTTTCTCCCCCCTCCCTAGAGACGAAATTGCGAGACGTGCTTCGACAATTTTTCGAGACGAGGATCGGGCGAATAAACGTACCCACGCTCTCCTCGAACGTCGTTCAGAGAGAAGCAAAGTAGGATAGGCGACTCGAGCTCTCTCGAGCTCATTGTCGTCGAAGCACCATCGAATTCGCGTGCTTTTTTTTCCTCCGTTCCACGGGTCTTCCCAGTCCGAACATGTTTGCTCTCTCGAGCGGTTCTGAAGCACCAACACCATTAGAATTATAATAGTATTTATTCAACCTCTTGTCGTACAATTTTCTTTGCAGATACCAGTGACTGAAATTTCCTTAAACCTACCGAGCATCAGAAGCGACTTGCATGTATTGCTTCGTACGAATGGCTGGATTGTATCTACCCTTTTTGCTATTGTTGCGATGTATGTTTGATGTAAGAAATGTATTCAATCGGTTTCGCCGAGATAGTAGCAGATAGAATGTACTGGGATGTACAAGAATGTGTTAGAATATATTAGAAGAAAAATGTACTAGAATCTACTAGAGTGTACTAGAATACATTAGAACATAGTAGAATATAGGAGAATATACAGATATACTAGAATATTTAACCGGTACAATTTTTAACCGGTACACCTGTACAGTTGTACGAAGGTCTGTCAAAACTCGGAGGGCAACGGACGACGAATGCCTAGTAAGAGGGATCGAGCACGCCCTAGGCTCTTTGTCGATCGTCGTCGCGTCAGTTTCCAGGGGAACTTCTGGTCGGTGGTGTTGTTTGCGAATTCACTTTTATTTATTTGCACCGGACTTGACGGCCGGGGCGAGCGCGAATTAATTCGTTCTGTTGAATGCTTACGCGCGAGCGTGCAAGTTGAAGCGAGCTTGAGCGCGCTATCGGACGGTTTTCACATCAACGCGACGCGGCGCAGCGGCGAATCGAATGGAACAAAAGCTATCGAACGGAGAAAGAACCGTGCCCCGGCACTCGATGACGCTTTTGTACTCGAAGCCTGACTTCAACTGCTATTTACCGAATTGCGCGCGCGGTAACTAAATAAAAGGAATAGCAAACAAGCGAACGTTTATCGCCGTCGAGAAGGGAGAAAAAAACCGGGGCAATAAGCTGACCGCCGCGCTACGCTCCTATCCGTTCCGCCTAGCTTTGCCTCGCTTTGCATCCCTTGCCTAGCTTTGCCTGTAGCTTTCATTTGCCACAATTTTCATCGTAAACGTACAGCAATTGCTGGGAGCCACGAGCTACTACGAGCTCCGAGGCTGAGAGCTGCCAGCTTCAAACCTCCTCGAACGAATAAAAGTGATTGGAACGTTGATCAACCAGCCGACCAACGCAGATCCACCCTCACCGGCTCGTCACAATTTTCGGAACAGTCGCGACCCCGTCCCCGAAACCCATTAACGACAACATGCCTTCCGAACTGTCGACACCCACGCCGACAAAGTTAGTCCCGAAGATTGCCTCAGCCAACGAGCCAACGACGTCCTCGTACGTCCTGCTACGTCCTTCGTCGAGGCCCGGGCTCTATCTCTGTCTATCGTCATCCTACGCCCACGAGTTCCTCCCGATTCTTCGCAAAACCCACACAGGTTCAAATTAACCCTTACACATACCAAATTCACCCTTTTACGGATTAAATTCGCCCTTCTGCGAATCAATTTTATCCCTCAGCAGATTCCCCTCTCGCGGATCTCTAGACGAGCCACGTGTCAACTGTGTCGCAAGATTAAGACCTCTCTCCCACTCTACCCTTCCCCTACTAGACGTCGTTTCCCTATAACCCGGCGGCCGGCGACAAACATCCCCCCATTTCTGCCATGGTCTTGTGACTAATCCTGTAATGACACAGAGAGGGTAACTGTATTCCCTTCAATCTACTCGGTCCGGCGACACTGATGGCCGTCGCATTATTCTTACTGCGGGGAGCGTTGAGCCACATTTATGAGAATGAAATAACACAATACAAAATGAAACTATATATACATCGATATTGTTAAGTGAGTACCTGACATCTGTTCATTGTTCCACGCGATAAACCTTTGAATTTTAAAAGGGTTAATTTGATTTGCATCAGGACGAATTCGGTAAAAGGATGAATTTGGTTTGCAAAGAGGTGAATGTCATTTGCAAAATTGTGGATTTCGAGTGCAAAGCCTGTATATACATGCACGACCATGGGAGCTCGTTCGGGGAGTGAGCATTGCGGCCAGTTGTTTTTCGAGGAGTGTACTAAGTATAGAGTGCAAGGTACTAACGATGGTTTATTCTGTGGATTACAGTCGCGCCGGTTTGCAAGGAGGACCGTATCATCGTGGTGGGGGCGTCTCGAGGTGAGTCCCTGGACATCGCCTGCAGGGTGGAGGCCGATCCTCCGGCGCACAATTTCCGATGGAAATTCAACAACAGCGGGGAGACGTTGGAGGTCGCGCCCGGCCTGTTCTCGATGGAGAAGTCGAGCGGCGTGAGCGTGCTTAGGTACACGCCGGCCACCGAACTGGATTACGGCACTCTGTCCTGCTGGGCGGACAATTTTGTCGGTACACAGGCGAGACCGTGTCTCTTCCAGCTGGTAGCCGCCGGTGAGTATTTACCGGATCGAGGGTAAACGTTACACCGTCACCCAGTCACCCCGTTTCACCCTCCCCGAGAGAGAGAGAGAGAAACAGAGAGGAAGAGAGAGAGAGAGAGCTATGCTTCGTGCCGGTGCTTCAACGAGCCCTCGCTCTTCTCTCTGGTTCTCTCGCCTCGAGTCGACCAGCGGGCACCCAAATCGAGTTAAAATCCTTTCTGGGGCCAGAAACGAGCCTGTTTACGCTACGAAACTATGACCCGTTGCGTTTCTGTACCACCCCATACCGTCGCCAGCATCTTGTAAATACCGAACGCGGTAAAACGACGAGAACCTCACGGCAAAGATCAACCGCTCGGAAAATACGAGCTGCTTCGGTACGCGTGCCAGCCGACCTCCACGGAAATCATCTTTATCGCCCGAACACGCCGACAAACAACCGTCAATTCGATTGTTCACTCTTGATCCTACTGCTTGTTCAACCTCTTCCATCGCGATTCTCTTACCATCCCTGTTGTAAGAAATACTTGTCAGATTTATTCTCAATGCTACGGTGTTCGCATATTTTAATTCCAATATCAAATTTTCTTTCCGATTTGGAATATTTCCATTTCATACGATTCTCTTTATTCGTATGAAACTAGTCCAATTTATCCAAAAAATTGTTTCATTTTCTCGTATAAGGTCACATGAAGATCAACATGTTGTACATCGTTGAACTTCGACGACCTAGAAATCTCGAAAAAAGAGACCTCGGGAATAACTTTTTCGATCTTTTCCCTATCATAGAAAATAGGCGGGATAATTAAAATAATCAAGTTAAGTGAAATACGACATACTGAAATTAAAAAACGCACAGGACTCGGTATTTAATTTGCGGTCACAAGGGCGGTTTGTCAGGACAATTTGGACCGACAGAGGACAGTCGACATTAAAGAATGGACAGTGCTTTCCGTCGGAGCTAATATTCGGAGGAAAGAAGGTACTGTACTCGTTCCTCGGTTTCAGGATGCCGAAGGTTAGCGGATCGATGGTAAGGAAGGGGGTGAATAGATGTCGGCGGCAGCTCTACTTCGACACGAAAGTCCTCCGTGCGTAAATTATTCAGGAACCGTCGAATTCCTAGCACCCTCGAGACCGAACCAAGCCACCGAGACTATTAACGCCTCAATTATTTACCCTTTCGAGACCGAGATTGTCCCGACTCTAAAGATCCTTCCAATTAGTTGGAAAGCGATCTTTAATCAAACCTGTCGCGCGATTGTTAAGCTACGGCCGCCAACGTTCCCGCACACTGATACGAAACAACTTGATGCCGATCAGAAATCTGTATTACATACTCCCGCGATAGCGTTGTGTTTCTTTGAAGTATTTCTATCAGGACCGGATTGGTCACGTGACGGGGCCGTGGCAGAAGCGTAGGGGTGTAGCGTCGTGAAAGCGAAGCTAGAGTGGGGCGGTTCTGTATCTCCTCTACGAAACATTCAAACTAAAGCAGAGGAAACTCGTGTACTTCGCTAAAATTGTAGCAAAGGAAACTCGTATACTCCGCGAATATTATCCTTGTACTACGAGTTTAACCCCTTGGTCTAAAACAGGATCCTTGTTCTGAACACAGTCTAATAAATATGTATATATACATATATATATATATATATATATATATATATATTATATATATATATATGTATGTATATATGTATACGTACGTTATCAATTATCTTGAAACTGAAATAAAATATAACGCTTGGAGAAATCATAAAGTAAATACAAACTTTCTTTTTTTCCATACGAAATTCTGGACAACGAAGAATTTCTAATCACTAAAACCACAAAACAAATAGTAGGGCAAAGGGTAAAAAAAATTAACAAGTTTCAACACTTCCAGTGGGTGGCACGCGTACCTGAGCCTCTCGTTTTTCAGCTGGCTTGAAATAATAATGAGTCGAATGTCTGTAAACGAACATAACGCAGAGCGTACTGTGCTGTGGCAAATACATATAGCCTGCAGCATATCGCCGATAAATTAGCGAAAAGTCGTGTCACGTCGTGGTAACTGCGCTGGTAAACATCAGACGAGCGTGTTTATTTTCCGCTTTCGGACGCGGAATGGTATCACGGCAAAGCGAGTTAATTAATATCTCGTTAATTATCAAAACTCGAAACAGATTAACCGCGATATCCTACACTGCTGCGCTACTGCACCGCACTGTTTCGCGTTTCCCCAACCGCGTTCTCTCGCATCCCGTTACTATTTTTTCCGTCGCTTTGAGCGATCGCGAGGGCCAGGCGGCAGCGGAGAGAAAACGGCGGGAAAACGTGGTTCGCTTCAGCCCCCGGGGTATTGTTCCTCAAGCACCGGCCAATTATCCGAAGGACCTGGGCTTTTTTTACGCGTCGAAACGCTCGCGCGCGCGCATGGTTAAAATCCTGACAGATATGCGGGAATTATCGCGGCCGCGTACAATGCCCCAGCAACCAATCATCGCGCGGTAAACCGACATTAATCCCCGAGCGGATTTTACGCGACGCGGTCCGTTCCTGCACACGCCTACACATCTTTTTTTCGAACCAACCCCCCAACCCTGAACTCGTTGTTCTGCCCCCGGGCCGCAAACCGTGATCGACAATGACGTTGACGCGACGACCTGCCGAAAGCGTATTGACGTTGACGAATACGCGTCCGATGCCGACCAAACGAGTCACGTGTTAACTCCCACGGAGTTCGTACGCCGGAATATTTGCCCGGCAAAATGAATTTTGTCGGCCGACAACAACCGCCCGAGCCTTTTGTTCCCAAGAAAGGATCGACGTTCGCGCGAAAATCGCAGAAATAATCTGTTCAACATCCGGTAATAATTGTGCCCATAATTACGAAGGTGGTAGAAGTCAAAATTTCAAAAAAATGAGTTTGTCAGTTATTTTACATCAAATTATATTTTAAACTGAATTAATTCGATATAATTTTTACGATATTGTAATTGTTGGAATTCATTTAGCGTTAATATCCTTTTCATTTAAACGACCACTTTCATAATTATGGGCACAACTAAACCCCCACGATTTTATGCGGTCAGAGTTTACACGCCCGTCTACATTTTTCATACGAAATAGTATTTAACTTTATATTTAATTTCGATTTAGGTTAAACTCCACTTTGGGTGACCAAAAATTTTTCAACTTTTTCGCATCAGTTACTTCAGGTTATTCGAAGTAACTTTTTCCTTTGCGAAAATGATCTGATTTGTTAAGGAGTTATGTATTAACGAAAAACACGTATCAATCCGAGTGCAGCTACTATGGACGGATTCTGGTTCGGAAGACGCCGCGTTTTTCGTTAATAACTCCTTAACAAATCCACGGGGAACATTTTCGCAAAGCAAACATTACTTCAAATTACCTCGCGAATCATCTCCATACTACTTGGGAGCTACTGTATATTTGCGAATGGCTTCAGAATGACAGGGTAGGACGGAAATCGCAGTACACCCGAACAGGGACTGATTTTGCATGTGAAAATGAATAGAAAACAAGGATAAAAACGTCCTTTAAAACAAAATAACTTTTTTATAATTGTACCAAACGACCTGATTTTTTATAATCGATTAGAAGCATTGGTTAATGAAATGATATGTAAAAAAGATTTTTCAAAAATTATAATTTGCAAGGTTTCGTGAAAAAATTAAAAAGATATTTCTTAAACCATTTTTATTTGAGCTCTTAATGAAAATTTAATATATATGTTTTGTAGATCTATGTTAGTTATACACATGCTGAAAATTTCATCGAAATCGATTACATACACACGAGCGGCAACCGGTTAAAAATGGTGAAAATCGCAATTTTACACTATTTTTTACGTGCCGTTTGTTTTTGCATCAACCGATTTCGATGAAATTTTCAGCACCAATATAACTAAAATAAAAAAATTTTTTAAAATGCCTTTTTTATTTTTGCATGTAACGTTGTAAATTATACTCTTTGCAAAATCTTTCTTGCATATTATTTCATCAACCGATGCTTCTAATTGATTATAAAAAATCAGGTCGTTTGGTGCAATTATTAAAAGGTTATTCTGTTTTAAAGGGCGTTCGAATACGTTCGTGGCTTACTGTACTTGCATACAGGAAGTAGAATAGGTTGGTCACGATCAGATGCGTCAGACAATTCCTATCTCTGACAGCGTGTACACTCACATTTTGCAGTCAAAGGGTCAGCTACGTTGATTTTTCTTCAATCTCGAAGTTGGCAAGATAAAAACTGTAAAAATTAGCCGACAAACATTAATGTTTGCACCATAGATCCGCAGTGCAATGGTTGTACTCCATCAATTATTAATAAGTCGAGAGGTGAATTAAGATAAACATACATAAACGGTCATAAAAATGCGCTCGAGGTTAACGTTTAATAGGCACGCTACTATTAATGCCGTGACTGGGGAGCACTCGCATGTGCGCAAATGTAAACCAATGGGTTAACGTAGATAAAATTAGTTGGACGTCCCTGTTCATTAAAGTTTTATTCGATCGGAGAGGGCATTTTTGAGACATGAAAATAAGAGACCACAATGCTCCCGACGAAACAAAGTTATTTCCAAATATGTCGATAATGATAGTTGCTGGGAAATCATGCTTGACAATGTCTAGTATGGAAGAAAACTCGTATGAACTGAAACCAGCTATTTACCGGTGGTTCGAGCACATTGTTCGAACCTCCCTCTTTCTCTTTCTCCAGAGAGCCGATTTTTCCCAGAAGATTTTCGAGAATGCGTAATACGATAAATCGAAATTAAGTAAAAGAATCGCCGACGCGGAAACGTTGTTAATTAATCCCGATGTTAATTAAATAACGCACCGCGGGGCCGCTCGAAATGCCTTTGAACCGTGAACACGAATAAAAAAAATTCGCAAAACAACCACTCCGCAAATCCATTTTGCTCGCTATTCGCCTGAAAAAACTGAACTGAAGGAGACCGGTTTATCGGGAACGCGATTTTCAATCGGCGCGCCCGTACATACATTACCGGACCGGATGAAAACTAAATTAAACCGATGAGATGCGATGAAGAGGGAGGTCGGAAGAGAGAACGCAACCTTTGCAAAATTCGATATATCTTTTCATACTAACGGCAGGCGCATTCGTCCGGTTTCCGACGACTCCTTCGTGTGGAAATCCTTCTGATATGCCACCAGAAACAAGCTTATAATTAGACCTCATTTTATGTATTTATGGCAGAAATGAGAGGGTGCATTTTAAAACGGTGGAAAGATTAACATGAGTTCACTCATGTATTATCTTCGATTTATTCCAATTATACAGAGTGTCCCAAAAATGCAGTTCCTCCAAAGGAATAATTTCTGAGTTCATTTGAAGAAAATTTTTTTTGCAAAAGTGTTCTGCACAGCTTCGTTAATAACTCCTTGACGAAACCGCGGAGAAGATTTCCCTAAAGGAAAAAGTTACTTCAAATGACCTATAGAATCACCTCTTTCAAGAGAGCACATTTTCACAACACCCTGTATATTGATTGTATATCATCTATAATCTACCAACCAGACCGGAAAACTACAAAATGATAGTGAATACTTCGAAGCATATAGTCTTGTATACTTGCTTCATGAATGATTCTAAAAATTAATAAATTCTACTAAGTAGACTTCTTGGAAAATATAACAATGATTCTTATGAAAATAGTGAAAAACTTTCATATTCTCAGAATGAGGAACTATTACTGGAAAAAACAGTTAGAATTAGAAATTGCAGATAGCTTTTAAGAATTTAGTGTCAAGAGTTTAGCATCAAAAGAAAATAAATTCCGGACTCTAACTCTAAAGGAATTTCAGATTTTTCAGTCCACTGGAAAAAGTACACCCAATCTGCAGCAACTTTTGAATGTTCTATGTACGATATAGCTAACATCCACACCAAATGAAAGAAATTTTTCTACGTCTACAGATTTCTTTACAAAAAAAGTAGATTGTCTGATTCTGCATTAGGCGCATTATGCTTCTTAAAAAGTCTAAAATAAATAAATTTATCTGTTATATTTAGCGTCTATTTTTCCTTGTTTTTAGAGTTATGTACATATTGGACAGGAATAAACATTGAGTTGAAGTTTCTTGCACTTTCGACAAATATTATCATAAGTTTTTAAAATAATATCTCAAGATTTCCAATATTTTTTATTTTGTTAAAAATTCTAGAAAATTCAGGAAAAAATAGTCGAAAAATGTTGAGAAATCAGAAACACTAGATACACCGCGTAACGAGTCAACAATTTCCGAGCGAACCACTATCCACAAATAGAGGGATTGTGATTAATGCGAACTAAGGACCCACCAGCGGAGCGTGCCGAGGTATCAAGGCGCACTATGCGTAAATAAATTGGCGAGAGACGAAACAAAGATTGAGAGAAATATAGAGAGAGGGTATGCGAGAAATGTAGAGGATGCAACGCGAAATAAAAGCGACCGAGAGATTCGCTTTCTGCGCCGACGGAAACGCCGAACAATATTTATTTTCTTGAAGTCGCGGTATGGCTCCGCAGTCTGTTTAAAGGAAAGGAAATTTTATTTCAAACAAGAGCGTGAGACTAAGAGAAAGAACGGAAAAAAGTAACGATGAGATGGAGTGGGAAAGAAAAATACGCGCCGCATCGGAGGTGGCTATATCGGGGGTTGCATCGCGGTGCATTGCGCGTCGAATCACGACTGCAACGGCACGCTTTGACTGCCGGAAGCGAAGAAGAATTTCGCATAGGACGCAAACTGCATCAGCGCAGTCGGGGAGCCGACGGAACGGAATTGAACGCGGCGGAGAACGGTCGAGGGGAACGAGGAGGACCAAGAGAATGGGAAGAAGGGTGGGAGGAGTGTGAGAGAGAGAGAGTGAGAAAGAGAGAGACAGCGGGATACATCTCTGTGACCATTACTATCCCGGTACACTAAATCCTTGCCACTCGTAGACGCGCAAACATTTTTCACCCGGGACCCCAGCCGGAGCTTGATTTCCAGAGAGCGGGGCTCTCTCGCGTTCGGGGTGGCCAACTCGCTCCCTTCCTCTCGGTCTCATTCGGCTCCAACCTGTAGAGCGTGCAGCCTTCGAGGGTTACAAAGTACCCGGGAAATATTACCGGACAAAGAGCGACAAACGAGGCAGCGTGATAACAAAAATCGCGCCGGATATCAAGAACGACTAGGATCAGCTTCCGAGTGAAGCGCACACGGACGTCTCGCGAATTCGGGATGCGTTGCGATGCTGTGTAATACGATGCGATGTTGTACAACGCGATGCGAAAAGGCCGTTAGGATTCCGACCCTCCGACCCTGCGACTTCCAACCGCTTTATGACACGGTCTTATTGTCGGTGGCGTGGTGCAGACTGCAGAAACCGCTGCACTTCTACTTATCCGCTTTTCGGATGGTGCTAACAATTGCGGGAATTTGCGGTACACGACTAGCGGTGAGAAACAGTACAGATGTTATTCAGAGTCGACCTTTGGACTGTAATTTTTAAACGCCGCCCAACACCTTGCTCCGTGCTCAAGAGATTGACTAGTGATTGGTAGATATGTTTTATTTATTCACATTGTGGACACGATTTAAAATAGACTATTTACTCTACATTCCTACAGACAATTGATTGTAGCAATACATCAAGATGTTATAGTATGTCAGAGTGTTCGTCAACATATATACGCAGCTTTGACAATATTTCTAACCTGGTCATCGTGTTCCTCCTCACATACAATTCTTTCAGAGGCACAATTGAAACAGCATAGCGGGATTTATGCTTACATACAGAACTAAAATGGAATTTTAATAAATTTCGAAGTGTCAAAGGGATAATTAGGCAACACAGAGATGATAAAAAGGGGACAATTACAGAACCGTACGCAGGGACAAGTCGGTGAGACAGAAGAATTTCCCTGTGGGCGAAACACCTTGCTTATTAGAGTTCCGAGTCCACTGTCGAGTAAAGTCGAGTCGAGTTTGAGTCAAGGAATCATCTGGGTCTGGAAGGCGGTGTCAGCGGGGGTGGTTTCGCGGATTCCGGCGTGGGCGGTGGAAAAAGTTGACGTTCCGGAAGTTCCCGAATATTAAAACGACTCGGCGCGTGAAATTGCTTCGTAAAGGATTTCAGTCTTGGCTGGCTCTTTAGAACGTTACGATTGTGAACGGCCGTAGCCCGACCGCCGTCGGTCGCTCTGCAATATTCCACGGTTACTTTGTGCAGATACCACCGCTCCCGGCTCACCTTCTCTCTCTCGCTCCCTCTTTCTCGGAGTGTAACACGAGCAAAAGAGGAGACTCGGTCGTAACGCTCTCGACGCGCAAACGATTATCGTTGTAGCGTGGACAGGCCACTGGTCGGCGAATGAGCGTCGAATCAAATCACTGGCGAATATTATTTCCCCTGTGCCTGCCTTAATTCTAGTTACGACGTTTGGCATCGTTCACAACACGTTGCGCCTCCGTTTAATAAAAACAAATTTAGTTCGATTTAGACATTGTCCATTTCTGAGACTGTGGAGTAAGTATTTTCATTGGTTATTTCGTCAGTGCATTGTTTTACCTTTCAATACTTCAGTTGGGTCGTCTAGGATAGCTGGGAGCAAGGATTGCCCCCTGTAGCACTTACCTGGCTCCGTTGAGAGCTACAAGGCCACGCCCACTTAATAAATTGGTCACAGAAACCAGTTATAGCGATTTCAGAAGCTGGAATTTTTTGTTCTGACTAACAATCAATCAAGATCCTACTAAACTACGTCTACTAAGTGACGCCTACTGATGCCACGCATACCCAAACCACGGCCATTCGTGTTACGGATCACTATATTGAGAGTATCTATGCACAGACAATGTTTATGTATCACTTTATAAATTCCGATCCAAGAAAAGTTTCTTGTGAACACTTGTGAATATACATTGCCCTGTGGGGCCTTGTCCCAGCTTCGTCGCAGCCGAGAGTACAGCAACCACACCTATTCAGGCCACTCTGCACAAAGAGAGCAAGATAGATAGTCTTTGAAAGTTTGTTCTTTTTCAAGCGTCAGTCGGTCTTGAACACTTCTGCCCCTGGGAGCAATTCGAAGTGCTCCCCAAGCAAACATCGCCTGTTGCCTATTCCAGGAATAACGTTCTACCAACCAGTCACTTCTTTTCTTTTTTATTAACTGACTGAGTCTCTTTAATTCCGTGAAATTTCCATGCGTAATACTTCGACGGTTGATCTATGGAGCCGAAATTTTCAGTAACTTGCAAAATTCCGTCCGGTTTACGTTATTAATATTTTTTATTAGCCCGACTCATTTATTACTGATTTAATACTCATTTGTTACTGAGTCAGTACGTCAGTACGTCAACGGTTACCGAGACCTTTATCTAAAATATAAAGTCCCTAATAAATCATCATAAAACAGAAAGTTCTGCTAAATCTAAAAAATAACCTGAAGTCACATCCGCACTATAATCATAAACTGCGCCCCTTTCTAAAACACGGTACCCTGCTGCGATCCGCAAGGGCCACGGTCACTCGAATCCTTACAATTGTAATGTCATTAACAGTGATTGAACAATGCCACTCGCTGATTTTAGGAAAACCGTTTTCGGTACTGAACTGCACGCTGGCGAACCAGACGCACACCAGCGTGGAGGTGAAGTGCATGGCGGGCTATGACGGAGGCCTGCCCCAGAAATTCATCTTGGAGGTGTACCACGGTGACGTTCAGTCCTTGCCGAGCTTGCAGCCAGTGTTCAACGTGTCCAACACCGAAGAGCCGAGCTTCTTCCTGGCGGGACTGGAGGCGACCGTTGAAGCAGGCGTGCACGTCGCGGTTTACGCGATCAACGCCAAGGGTCGAAGCAAACCGGTCTACCTCGAAGAAGTCACCTACCGAGATGCTGAGAAACGAACCGGTAAGTCGTCCATTCTCTCATTTTTGTAGCACTCTTCGTGCGATCTTTGTCAATCGGGATTCATCGAGACCAGCGAGGTCTTGAATATTTTTCTAACACGTTCGGGTTCGATGTTAATATTGTTTAGAATTATGATACTCGATAAAAATTAGAAAAAAGTTCTTTAAAACTTCATTCTAAAAATATAAACATCATTCGAAACTTGTACAGGAAATCGGTATTTCCTCCACAGATTTGATCTCTTCATCGTCTCGATTTGTTACACCTACGACTCTCGATCAGAAATTCGGAAAAGATTCCGATACATATATATATGCCAGTAAAGGTTAAATTCTTCTCGATCGAAAATTAGTAATATAATAAATTGAATGATATCAACGCTAGGTTCGATTACTTTTAGCAAAACAACAAATGTGCAATTATTTAAGCATGTTTCTAACGTTTCTTTTCCAATTTTTCTCATATTTTTCAGACGCAAAAGTGTCTCTTTGAAAAAGATCCACATCGGGATCGAAACGTTAGAAACATGCTTAAATAATTGCACATTTGTTGTTTTTCTAAAAATGATCGAACCTAGCGCTGATATCATTCAATTTATTATATATACCAGTAGTTGTGCGTGTCTGACTTTTTTCCAAATTTTTACTTATCTGAGTAAGAAAAACGGACCGAAAAGTGGAAACGTAAATCTGCAGAATGGAATGAAAACTGTTGACAACTATGTAGTAAATGCGACAGAACACGGTACAGATTTTTCAATTAACGCCTTGTTTGCGGTCGGTACTTTCATCAATCCACTCCGTAAAGCGGGAAATTTTTTCAGATTCGTGCTTACAGTCGCTATTACTTAACTACCAAATGTCTCACAACGACTGGCGCCTAATATTTTAAAACGTCTCCCGCAAACAATGTGTTAACAGTCGCGATCGATAACTCGTGGGCGTGCGTTGATAAGAATCGCGTGTGGCGTGGATCGCGGAAAATTCGCGTAGCACTTGACCCCGTCAATTACTCGGGAAATCGAGACGTCAGCTTGACGACTAATGCGTGACAAATCGCGCGATACTACATATAACGACGCGAACGGAATTCGACTTGTTGGTTACGCAGCGGAGTAATCGCCCTCTCGTTTGCATAGTTCGGCGCGTCCTTAAGACACCGAGGAAACGAAAGACTATGTTGTTCCCCGTGGGAGAGGGGCGGTTCTCTACCGATTGGAAAAAACGTAGCTCGGAGTCGAGAGGAGGGTAGGCTAAGCGACAGAATGAAAAATCACGTGTCACGCGTGAGTTTAATCGAACGAGGAACGCGCGTTCAAGGCGAAACGGGCCGCGTTAGGCTGACCGTTGATCGATACAGTGACCGGCACCGATTGCCCAGAGATTAACAACGGTTCGGGGCATCCAGCGGGCAAGGTCGTTGCTGGGTTTCCGGCTGCGGGTTCCTAACCGGCTACTAAACGGATGCCGGCTGTTCCTCCCGCCCCTCCCTTTCCTCCCGAGTGGGTGGTGTCAGCAACGAGGCTGGTAAGCAAGACGGATCGCCACCCCCGAGACAACACACCGAAACGAATGCACCACGCCCATTACCAGTATCTCTCTCTCTCTCTCTCTCTCTCTCCCTCTCACTTTCTCACTTTCTCTCTCTCCAGCTCTGTGTGTGTGTGTGTACGTCACACTACTTGGGTGGCACACGGCAGCCGCCATCGGCCTGCGCTACTGCAAGCCGGTGCAGCGTCGCGGATCGCTCCTGAAACCGTATCCTTCGAGAATCCTGGACAATGGGACCTCACGTCGCTTTTAACTAGCGATGCGATCAAGTACCATACACTCTCCAATACTATAAAATATTTCTTAGCAGACTGCGGATCCTTGCGCAAAAATTCAGTAGATAAACAAAAATGCATTTCCTGCTATATCAAGAATAATATAGCAGTATCATTCGATTTTGCTAATCTATCCACAATTTCGTATTTGACCAATCCATTTTTGTCATAAATGCATAATCTCCGCTGGCTACTGATAAATACGTATGAAGTAGATGAAGTATAAAGTAGTATGGAGTAGATTGGATGAATTGTTCAAAGGACAGCGTGTATTTCATTGTTTAAGAAGCGCAGATTTTATTGTTCTCGCCGAGAAACGTGAAATGCACCGCGCCCGAGAAATTCCAGATCGTCCGCCAAGATAGAAAAGGCGACGCGGAAGAACGCAAAGGTTCAAGGTGGGTTTCAGGGTGGTGCGCGGACGGTCGAGAGAAGCCGGCGTATTTAAATGCCGCGAGTTTCCAGCTAATGTCCTAATTACGCGCTAATCGACTTTCGGCCCGTTCATTAGGGAACCTGTCGTTTCACCGATCGACTTCCAACGAGGGGAGTTTTAATGGTAAGTAGCCGTGACTCTCTCAGGCCCCACCTTCTAGCCACCCTCTCCCTCTTTCTCTCACTCTCCCTTTCGAAGGGCGAATCGAAAGATAATCAAATGCGGTCTGACAAGGGAAGGATCTCAACTGTCCGACTTCGATTTTAACGAGCTCTTGCACCGTGTTGCATCACTCTCATTTCACATATCAGATGTGTAGCGACGTGCAAAAGTTTGAAAACAGAAGGATTAGAAAGATTTCACCAGGTAATATATTAAAAAATTACTATATGTCGGAATTATGATGAAAACAATGGTCATGATATAAAACATTTATTCTAAGTACTTCTTTATGGAGAATTTGAAGCTTCACCCAAATTCGAGAAAGAAATCTTCGAAAACTGAAAGCGACTCTCATATCGCGGTAAAAAAGCAAAGTAGCAAAAAATAGATTACAGAACTGCAATGAACGTAAGTATTCGAATGGTTCGTTTAAAGCGTTCTGAATCGACAGGACTTGTGGGACGAGCTAATCGAATAGCTCGTTAAAATCAAGGTGAGACAGCCATGGGGTCCTTCCCTTGCGAGAGCCGGATAAAGGGAAGGAGAAACAGGAAGAGAGAGAGAGGGATCGAGGAAGTGGAGAGAAAGAGACAGGTGTACAGGGTGGGGGTAAGTAATGGTCGTTTGTTCTTGAACGTCGAGAAGTTGATGTACGAGGAGTCGTGGCGGCTGGTAGCTCGCGCTTTGGCAAGGCTAGGGCGAGGGCTCTCTGGCTCGCCTAGGCTCGCTTAAGCGAGGCCGATGTACTACGCCCGCGTCGTCTCACGCTTGCTCTCCTCGCTCTGCTCGTTCTGCTCGCTCGCATCCCCCGCCTCGCAAATTGATAGACGCCGCCGCGACCGTAAATCACTTTACTGACAATTGATTTGGTGCCCTCCGTTTTACCTCGTTGTAAACTCCACGCCACGCTGATATTTACGATCGCGCGTGTACACACGACGTCACCCAGTGACACACTACCCGCTCACCACGACAAATCGTTTACATTTTTACGCCCGTGTCTCTCCCTCTTTCTCTCTATCTCTCTCGCACACACTTTTCTCTCGTCTACGACCGCGACACCGAGGTTTATCAACCGATGTGTTCGTCAACCGTTTCACACGTTATTACTCTTCTGGTTAGGCCACGTTTATATCCCTGCTGCGATTGGAACTGAATGAAACGTGGACATTACGGTGTAATTGTTCTGGTAGTCAACCAGGTAGGCAACTAGTCGACCCTCGTTAACGTATTTGTTAATCATACACTGTTTTATTTTTTTATATAAAAAGACGAAATTATTCGCTGTTCTCATACAAATCGATAAGAGTTTGTTAGTGGGCATCTCTTAAGAAATAAGATTGAGAAGGAAGATCGACATTAATCTGTTACGATGCTTCGCATCTTTCTGATTTAATAAACATTTGCTCGTTCGTTCTGTTGGAAAGTAAAGTAAGCTTTTCACACTCTGCGCCACGCTAATGGCCAATGAAGAGAGTGACCACCGATTTACAAGATCGGTTGTGCTCTCTTCGTTATGGTTTTGTTTCACGATGCCATCGGTTCTGCAAGCGACGTGACGTATTCGATTTGCTTCTTCTTATTCACATATATTTTATTAAAGTGGACAATAAGTTATAACTGTTATTTATTAAATATAGACGTGTTATTTATATTCGACCACATGCATGATCAACAAGATTACGTATAATGATAAGACGAGGAATATTCTAATTTGTGAGACATTGCATCGAACGGTCAGTGTCCGAGCTATAGGGGCCAAGCCGCTAATTATGCTAAAGGGGTGAAAGCGAAATGTTCGGCCTACGAAATAAGTTGACAAGGAGAAAACTCGTACGTTTTGCTAGGGACGAGCAAGAGACAGACAGAGGGAGGAGAAACGTGCTGCGTAGCAAACTTCGGCGACCGTAGTCGGGGGCAGAGAAAAATGACGGCGGGCGGTAAACAGAGCTAAGTGAAGTTAACGACGGAGCAAGAAGAGCGGCAAAAATGACCCGAGGAAAATTACCGCACGCGAAACGGCTTAATGTCCAAAAAGACGAGCGGTCGGGGGACGGGAAGAGAGACCGGGGGTTGAACAGAGAGGGAGAGAGTGCGAAGGGATGGCGGAGAAGGCACAGCCGCTTAATGACCACCCTGTACATTCCTATCTTTCGTGGATGGGTTCTTCCCTACCGTTACCTCGGTCTCTCCCGATTCTCGACCCTCTTTCTTCCTTTCTTTCTCTCGCGACCGTGTCCCCTTTCACTTCTTTGCCCACCCTTCTACACCCCTGACATCCACGCAGATCCGCCGGCGGGTGCCGTAGGGACCATTATCTGTAATTGCTTTCCTTAATTTGATGCTCGTTCCGTTGCGTAGCGAACGGAAAAAAATTCCTTCGACGCACCGGCATCGAGAAAGGGGTTAACTACCGGCCTTTGGCAAAAAGGAACACGAACGTCCTTGTCCCGAGGGTTCGCGGAAATTCGTTCGATGAAATTTCCTGCCCGCAAAACAACCGGACCCCATACCCTATTGATCGTTATCGTGTTTAGCGTACGATGAAACGACTCGATTTGCTCCCGGGGCCATCGAGCCGAGTCCAAATTGCCCCATGGGGCACTCTTCCCTGGTCCCAGAACCGAGAATTGCCTGAAATATTGGTCAAGAGAAACGGGTTTGGCGCCTCACGGTACGACGTTCGTTCGGAAAAGGAGATCGACCATGCTCAGAAAAATCTCGCTAATCGTTTCTTACGTGATCGAGAGGAGGGTTCATCAGTTTTACGAGCTAGACGATGCTCTCCGGATGCTAATGTGAAACGGTCAAGTATCGACGTCGATGACGGTTTGGTATCCTCTTAATTGCAATCAGCCGGAACAGTCTCGAGAGTTGGTCGGTGATTGCCGGCGCGGAGCATCCCTCTATCTCCCTCTTTCTATCAATCTGTCGGATCCACGCGCTCTCGTAGCCATACTCATGTGTACACACGAGAGAGAGGGAGGGAGAGAGAGAGAAAGATCGTGCTCTCATGTGCAACAATAGAAAGCCGTGTGTACGTAGGTGAAATCGAGGAGCAATTACCGGCGCAATCTCCGTGACCCGAAGAGGATTGGCCCGTAGAGGGGCTCCGGGTCACGAGAGAAGGAACGGGTGCATAGAAGAGGGCAGAGAAGAGACGAAGAGACGAAGGTAATGGACGATATACTCGCGGATCTTGAGAATCTCGTCCATAATAAACGCTTATCGAGGGGATTGGCCGATCGTCGCAGCCACGGAAAGGCTTAAGGTCAGGTACCCTAATCTCAATTATCTTGCGATCCACCCCCGAAATTGCGCTAGTGTCGATGGAACCCTTTATCTAACGCAGAGGCGATCCAGACCTCTGCTACTCTTCCCTCCTTCTCTCTCTCTGTCCTCTCTTCTCCAAGGATTTCGCTTTAATTCGAATACCCGCGGGCAATCGGTTTTGCCAAAATTATTCTCCGGGCCCCGGGGGAATTCGCGCGAGCGACGACTACCGTTCCCGGATATCCGAATTATGCCTTCCTCCTCCGCTCCCCCTTCCCCGATAAAACCGCGACACCGATTCCTCGAACCATCGAATCAGCCCGGAGAGAACGTTTCATCCTCTGGCTCCGAGGCGTGCTTCTCGCTACCTACCGATAACGTTCAATCGTTGCTCCCGAAATCGAGTTGAGCCGCAAAAGATTTCGTGGACAGTACCCTAGCCTGTCTCGTCTCTCGTCTCGTCTAGTCGCGGGAACAAAGAACGACGCGCGCTCTCCTCGCTTCCGGGAAATCCCACGATCCTCTCTAATCTGATACGACTCTGAGAAGTCGATGCAGCTGACGTGCCTCAACCTCAGACGCGATACCGCGTCGTCAGGGATTGCCGGGAAGCGTGTCGTGCACGCCGCCGAATCGATTCGCCCAGATTTCTATTTCGAACTCCGCGAACCAGCCCTCGGAATTAAGCCAAACCCGGTCGACTGTTCACGCCCCACCTTCATAACGATTCTTAATCGGTACGATTCTAGAGCATTGGATAAATAAACGTTCGTGTAATAGTCGAATGACTCTTGTCGCTTACACAAATTCAGGATGTTTTATATTTTTTTACTTTTGATTAAAAACTAGTAAATATTGTGTTATCTACGTTCCCCCATTACTTAGGGTACCTCCTTAAGGCGGTACGACCGTCGACCGTGTTAAACAGTCGGGGAACGTCATCTCCCATCTTAGCGGAATCAAGAAATGGTAGAACGGGCCTAATATGGCTTGCGAGCCGTGAGTTGGATAGATCTGTCGTCGTGCAACTTCGCCCGAAATAATATAAATATAAAAGAATTTTTTTTATAAAAAAGCATCCAGCGACACTTCAGCAAAGATAGACTCACTTCTGGAACCGATAAAAATTTCAAACTTTTTTCTGCTGAATACTTCGGCAGATGCAACGCAGTAGACCGTCGATCCTCGAGAGATTTCCGATCGATCACGGGGCGATGGTCGACCGCGGAACACGTGGTTAGGTGTGGGGGATGTACAACAGAGATGAAATTATACGAAACAGGGGGGTCATCGAACCGCGGCTGCCGAAATTGCCGATGGAGGGTGGTTCGTTTGGCCGGTAAACGCGCCGGCAAAATCAAATTCCGCGATTTGGGCTCGCAGGGCCGGAACGAGACCTGGGAAGGGGAACGGGTCGCGGATCGTGACATGTTCGTATCGCACAAGAGTGCGCCGGGTCGCGCCGTGTCGCGCGGTTAACAGAGAAGCGACGACAGTTCGTTTGCAGCGATCTGGCGCGTGCCGTTTCGCGTGTTTACGCGTGTCGTTAGCGTAATCGAACCCCGGCGCGGCGCGGTGCGAG
Organism: Lasioglossum villosulum; assembly: GCA_963971365.1. Taxonomy (NCBI): domain Eukaryota; kingdom Metazoa; phylum Arthropoda; class Insecta; order Hymenoptera; family Halictidae; genus Lasioglossum; species Lasioglossum villosulum. The sequence continues at coordinate 28,936,803 of OZ020499.1, forward strand.
GTCGCGCGTCGCGTTGGCGTAATTCATCGCGGGCGCAAGCGCCAGCGCCGATACGCGTCTGTCCACCTCACTCGCGATTCCGAAGCTGGTACCGGACTCCGAACCGGCGTCGTACGTTACTTCAATTAAAGCCCGATCAAACCCGACGCGACGCGCGTTTCCGGTATGAGTATGCCGCAATTAAACATCGCGGACGCTGACGCGCGACGTTATCGAACGATTCCGACCGGATGCGACGAGCATCGCGCAGCCGATCGATGTTTCCGGCGAACGATCTCCGCAACGATCCTGGAAAACGTTCTATATATTGCTCGTTCGGTTACTACGACTGGTTAATAATAATTTAATTATATGGTATACCATTCGGATCGGTTGCGCCGGGTTGTTACACAAATCGGTAACATATGACGGTGATATTGTCAATTCATGTGTCAGTGTGCACCCAAGTCGTCGGAATAAAACTTCTGTCCCCATTCCACCTTCTCTTCTATCACGCTATTCCCCCACGCTTCCGCCACAGTCACGTGACGCGTTCCGTCACTGATATAGTCGCGTCGCAATGTCACGTGACTAACCTGATACTGGAATTTTTATTCTTCCTTGAAAGTCGTAGTCTAGTCATAATCATTGAATGATTATGTTAGTTTTAATTGATTGTATTTCCACAATCAACGCAGACAATTTTTATCGTGCGTTAAAACTCACGGTCTAGTCATGATCGTTGAACGGTTATGTTGTCTTGAATTAATTGTTTGCCTTGTAATTAAGCAGACAATTTTCTCTGGTAACAACCGGGTGACTGATGCAACCGCTGTCGAATTACTTCAAGCTGAATCAATTACCGATTTGTAACAGATCGCGGTGGGGCCATCGCAGGGGGACGAGAGCAATGAAGATCGCTAGACTCTCCGTCGTACACTCTCCTAAGCCCGGACAATGTCTCGTAAAAGTTGCAATGGAAGTTTAATCGAGTTCCACGCGAAGAAACGTCTGGCGCCGGGGTACTAAAGATAAACCGGTCCTTGAGCTGTCGATCCTTGAGCAGGATCCCTTTCTCGGGCCGAGTCAGCCGAGGTTCCCGAACTCGAGTTCATCGAAGTTTAGATCGCTAATCGGTCTTAACGCGGGGAAAAAACGTGATCCGCGAGGGTAGTCGTGGTCCAAGGCTCAGGCTTTGCGAACTTCCTAAACGGTCGATGCGGTCGCGTTCGTCGCGGCGTGCAGTAAAAATTCCGAGGTTTTTCGGCGTGCTGGTCCATCGAGGGGGGGACGGAGGATTTGTCCGCGACGAGAGTCGTCGAAGGATCTCTCGAGCCAGCGACTCTTTGGCAAACGTTCCCTAATCCCCCCGGTCATCCGGCAAATGCTGGAATTTACCGGGAGGACCTTGGCCGAACGTTAGGCGAACGTTTCCCCCCCGCGAAACAGGAAATTCGGCTCGCCTCGGCTCGTCTCGGATCGGTTAGACTACTATAGCTACTATACTCTCGTCGCTGGCTACGTATATCCGGTCCCCGGCTAAGACGGAGATTCGGTGTCACGTGGTCGGCTAAGTCACCAAAAAGCCCAGCTTAGCCGAAGCCAGATCTAACTTCGGCTCACCTGGATTAATTCGAACGTAAGGCTAACCCCGAATCGATGTTACCCCCTGTCCATCCCACGGGCTAAGACGACTTACGTTCCGGCAGCCGTTTTCAATTAATGAAACGCTCACGCGAGAGGTCTCTCTTTTCCAGTGCTGTACCCCGGTGATCGATCGATCTCGCCGCGGATTAGACGGGACTCGCCGCCCGAGAATTACTTCCTCGACCCTGGACCCGAGATATTAAAAGGGCTCTCACCCTCTCCCTCTCCCTTTCCGTTTCTCAGATATTGCTGTCTGTCGCTGTCCGAACGAGACTATCGTCTCCTACAAACTTTATGCTGAATCGTACATTTTTCATTCTGCACCGGCTTCGGCACTGTACAGCTTATTTTGCTGTTGGATTAAGATACTTAGATCTTAAATAAAAAACACAAATTTTCGTCAAAATTTATTTTATCGCCTTCAAAATAGGCACCTTCCGAGGCAATACACTTCTGCCAACGCAAACCCAATTATTTTTGTTTCACGGCTTCCACCGACTCAAAACAGCAAATTCGAAGAAACAGTCGTAGCTCAAAATGTTCGTCCTACTAACGTCTGGAAACACAAATGTTTTAATACCTCTTATGCGGGCAGTTTAAGCGAGGATGTCTCGGTACTTTTTTGACACAATGTAGATCCATCCAGAAAGATTTTGTATTGTTAGACTTGTTTTCTACGATGTGTAGACAACGGTTCTTTATGCAAAGTAAAAGTGTCCACCATAATTGCAACAAACTGGTGTAAAGTAGCAAATTATTCTCTTCCTTAGTATGTTTAACAGATTGAAAATAATATAACAATGTTTGAATTCTACCAATGTTTTTACTGTTTTAAATTGCAGTTATTTATTTGTGTCATAAATGCATCAAAACCGCTGTCTAATGATATGTAATGCATCGGTAATATTACTGATGTAAACTGTGGATTTTAGGCGTTTAGGAGTTATCCAGTTTCTATTCAAAATGAGTAGTAATTTGTATTTTGCTCCATTTGTTACACTTGAGGTAGAAAATTTCTAATTTGCTACAATTTATTTCAACCGAAGCATAGAATTTTTATTTTGCTCGAATTTGTTATAACCGAGGTACAGAATTTTTATTTTGCTCCAGTTTGTTACAACCGAAGTACAGAATTTTTATTTTGCTCCAGTTTGTTACACCTGAGGTACAGAATTTTTATTTTGCTTCAGTTTGTTACAACCAAGGTATACAATTATTATTTTGCTCTAGTTTATTACAACTGACGTACAGAATATCGTTGGTTCACCTTAATAGATGGGTTCACCGTTAAGGACGTTCGATAGTTCTCTGCTTCTTGTACTTCAGGTGTTGTCCTGTTCTACTGAAGCTTTAGCGTCCCCTCGCCAGAAATTCTTTAAATTGTACATGGAGGTAGCTAGCATGTGAACTAAAAAGAGGAAGCATTATGCATTATACAGAATACTCGATGCTGTAAATATTTTAACCGGTGATTCTACTAGGTATCTATACCGGGGGTGATTCTAGGCCAGCCGTCTTATTTTAGCTTGAGAATCAACCCGTTGAAATATTAACCGGTCGTAGTCGAACACTCTGCGCGAGCATACAATTTTCAAAAAATTCATGTATATACATATACTGCACTCGAGCGAGGCAAATAATAAGTAAATTATTGTATGGCGTAACCACGCCAGGACATACTTCTGCAAATGTCGTCATGAATTAAATATCAATTTAGAAAGTAATACCTTCTGAATATTGAGAACCACAGATGAATAATTGGAGTCTCAAATGGACAGGTGCGATTCGAATAAATACAAAGTTTGATAGAATTTAAAAGCATCGATAATTATGAACTTATGAAACCTATTAAGAGAACGAATCAATTTCCATTTCACTTCCGCTTGTTACAATTCTGGTGAAAAATTTTGATTTTGCATGAAGATGTTTACTTATAAATAGACTGCAGGTCTTTATGCTTTTATAAAGAAATTGGTTCCATGAAATATAAAACAGTAAAGGATTAAAAAAACTTTGAGAATATCGTGATGTTCTTTTTAATGTAACAAAATCATTAAGGGATTAAATCAATTTTTATTTTATTCCTGCTTCCTACAATAAATGCAGAACATTTTTATTCTACATAAAGATCCGCAGTTCTCACATTTTACAAGAGGATACTTTTAACGGAATATATCAAGTAGGACGACTATCGCGAAAGTAATGAAACTAATCTTTTGCTTGTGGCGTACTCTTGCAGCCGAGTTTAAATAAAAAGAGATGCGGAATGTGAGACAAAATGAGCTCGAGATTTACCGTGTTAAAAGAAAATTGGAGCACGATCGAAATGTTAAGGAACTCTATGTAGGTCACCTATATTCGAGGCGTTCAAGATAACGGGACACTGATTAGCAAGCGCATCGGCAAATGCTCCGGGATTCATCCGTTTTGATCGCCGGATATCCCGTAAGAGCTGTCTCGGAGCAAGAACAATCGCTTATCGCGTTGTTCAGCTTGGAAGACCGGCCCGTGCGATGAATCTTTTCTCGGGGAATCGCTCCGCGGCGGAAGACGGTCGCGGGAGGCTGCTTTAAATTCCATTAAAGCGACAGGAGGTAGCGGAGATCCCGTCCGATGTGTAACGATTATTATCGCGGAACAGGAGCAAGCAAGAGAAAGAGAGAGAGAGGGCGAGTCACACCGCTAATACCTTAAGAAATATTCTCTGTGACGCGTAATATATTCCGGGTGTAGATTATACCGTCGTGCGGAGACTAGTTATCCGGCAATTCAACCGGTGCGGTGCGGAACGTGGAAACTCCTCAAACGGTTTGGCCAGCGGCGCTAGTGGCCGAAACCAAGCCCTCTAACCGGTGCGACGAACCGAGTCGAGCCGAGCCGTTGCCTAACCGGAAGTATCATAACGACCCATTCTCGAGTGCTCTAAGCCCGTCTCTAAATACTGTCCGGAATTAAGCGAAAACGGTTGGTCGTGATTACAGGACCAACTCCGACCCCGGCCACCGCCACGCCGCCTTTGAACCAGCAATCTTTCCGTGGACTCCGACATAATACCGTGGGACCGTTCTCGTCCGGCCGGTTACGTTCGCCGCTCGGGGAAACCCATTTGTTTGAACGCGGCCGTGGATGGGATGCTTTACCTCTCACCCCCTGCACCCTGCTACCTTCTCCCTTAAACGCAACGGCCCCCCGAGTGCTCGCTTAAATGATCACTGCCACCCCCTTACGTGTTAACGCTGCGTTTCTGTACAATTGTTTTCCTGCAACCAGTCAAGTTACATGTTCCACGTGGCTGCAGCGAATTCAAACGCCTCCAAAAACTTAAAAACATTTTTCTCCTAATGAAACTTCCACAGATTTGAAGAAGTCTTTGCAACGACTCCTTGAAAATCAAACTACGATTTAGTCACTGTTTTATGGAACGGAAATGAGGAACCAGTTCTGTGTAATATGTGAAGTTGGCGGCACACCTCTCGTTTAAAGATCGATCGAACGACTAAAAACAATCATACACCAATTTTTAAGGCGTTCTTGTAAAGTGGAAGCTTCATTCTTTAAATCCATTGAGTGTTCATTCACGAGAAAGAATGTTCAAAGCTTCCGCAGACTTCTTCAGTTCAGATATCTTCAGTTTCTCGTCTGCTATATATCCTAGAAAATCTTAGAATTATATTAATGATGGATTATGAAACTAAAAGCTTCTAGTTGTTAAACGAGTCCAAATTTATTGTCGTAAATGATCACAGTTTAAATATGGATAAAATGAATCGCAAGGCCATGTAAATTGTACCTCTTTCTTTGTACACGGAGATTGTTTCTAGATCGCTCAACAGTAACTCGAGCGAAACTTTTAAGTTCTTTACGCTGTCAGAATCTATCTTTGCCTTCCTTTTAAAAATTGCATATCTCGTCCGTGTATATTTTCCATTTCGGTTGTTATTTTCATTTCTGCTTGCTACATAGGGGAAATGTTCCGAGGAAACAAATACGCTGGAATTGTTTGCGGTGTTTTCGTGCTCGAAGCGTGAGTCTTGCAAGGATTTAATCTGTACCAAGAGAATATCATAAAAATTCATATCGGAGATAAGAGTTAAATTAAACATCTTCTTACAAGGTTCTTGATTTTTATTTTTACCAAACTAACCAAACTATATTAATGTACCCAAAAACTAAATATGTATTCATAGTTGGTCAGAACCGACTTAATGAAACTTTCATTTTCCATGCATTTAATTAACCCTTTGCACTCGACTGTCCCCTGTAAGAGGACATCCTATATCTAGCTGGCAATTTGAATGTCCCGTTTGAGAGGACATGATAAGATCTCTGGTGTTTTGGTAGCTGCACGAACTAAAATTCTCGTTTCATTGCCCATGCTTCACATGACAGAACTTGTTCCTCACTTTTGCCACATGAAACAGTGAAAAACAATCCAAGATCAATTTTTAAAGTGTCGGTGTAAAGAGGAGGCTTAAATCTTCAGATTTGTGAGAGAAATTTTTGAAAGTTTTTGCAGACATTTACGTAAAAATATCTTAGAGAAAAACGAACACTGAGGCTTCGTTAAAGTTCGTCTGGGTTCATGGTGTTGTACAATTTGTAAATACATTTCGGTTCCATTGTATATATGATTCGCATTAACCGGTCAGAGATCACACGGGCCGAAAAATAGACGACAGGTTGGGGTGGATGCTTAGGGAGGTGGAGGTTGAGGAACTATCTAGCTGATTTAGGGGAACATCGTGTCTGGGCGTCGTGAAACGCGCCGCGTCGAATATATTTCCCCGTTGTTCCAGTGGGAAGAGGCTCCCAGTGCAACTTTAACGAGAAACCGTCGCCGCTTTCGAAGAATATACGGTCGCGAGCGACGGTGACGGGGGCCTGCGCAGCTAAATCGCGGTAATTAATCGGAGAATTATCGTTACAACGTGCCGGCTAACGACGCGGTGTCTGCCGGAGCGTGTTCCTGCGCTCCTAGCATCATCGAGATTATTTGTATCGGTAATATCGCCCGTGCAAATTTATCGCGCTCTTATTGCCGGCACGTCGCGCACGCTATTGCGCACGCCGCCGCGCACCTCTGCTGTCTTTCCCGGAATTATTATCATCTCTCGGGCGTACCCTTCTTCTGGCCCGTTCCTCTCTCTACGCCCTCGGGACACGGTACCCGCTCCAATAAATCTATCTATCCATCTAGCTTCCCGACTAAAACCGTCTTGACTCGCTCACTCTGCGCGTTGCGACGGGACGCGACGCGGTGCTTTTACGAGGAACTTTTACGCCCATCTCGAGGACTTTCCTGTCACTCACGGGCCGCGCGTCTCATATATTCCGGCGACGCTTCTCCAGACCCCCTAGCTAGATCTCCCCGCACGATCCGCCGCGTGGATCCTCGCGAGGGTGTCTGCCACGATAGCAAGCAACACCCGTCCGATAAAACACGAGATTCGTTCCAGAGATGTTCCTCGTGTTTCTTTCTACGTGTTTTCCGTCGTGTTTTCGGATTTTGGGAACACTCGAGATACACGAGCTTTCACTCGGAAAGCTCGTTTGTTGCCGAAATTAAAGGGTGTTCTCGTGAAAAATGGATAAAAAAGCAGATGAGTACAAAGATTTCTAGTTTTTGGATGAATCTGTGCCTATAAAATATTAAGCAACGATTATAGGGTTAAAGAGAACATTTCGGTGAAATAAACACGAATTAACGCCTTCGTAACCTAGTTGTAAGCGTGGTCGTAGAGCGGGCGTTGCTTTCGGAATAGGTTAGATTTGTCGAAGCTTGTTGGACCGTTGTTGAGGAGAGGATTCCGAGGACCTTTCGGTGGTGACTCGTCAGATTTTCAAGTTTTCACTAGCTCCTGTGGCCAGGCGAGATTGCTCGACAAGGCCGGCGGGGAATTAGAGCGAGAATCGGACGTACGCGGCGCGTGTTCGCGTATATACAGCATACAGTATATACAGCTATCGTCCCGTGTACGCGTCCTGCATAATACAACGTGTGTTTATGTATGTATGTAAATAGATTGTGGTCAGGCGGCTGTATGCGTGTACTTAGACGCGGCAAGGTATTTCGCTGGGACGCGTAATGCCCATAAAACCCAGGGTTTAATCAGCCACCCTAGGCACTGGTGCCCTTGCTTCCTGCCTTCTCCTACCCCATTTCCACCTTCATCCCCCTTGCGCACAGCTTCACACCTATATCGTCCCCTGTTCCGTCCCGTTCTCGTTCCGTGTCTGGCCGTAATCTGAGGAACGTTCGGCGGCACGCGCGCCATTACGCTCGGCGTGTGCCTTACAACACGCCGAGCGGATCCTAGCTGAAAGCTGGTTCGCCTGGATCCTTATTGAAACTGAGCACTATACTCTATGGACCTCGCCTTGACACGCTGTGTCAAAGGCAATTTGCGCAAACACTCAATGCCAGTCACACGCACTACCTGCTATCAACGTCTTTCGACTGTTTGGTAACCTGTTAGAACTGTTCGAAGTAGCGAACAGGTGATTGTATGTATACAGCACTTCTCTACAGGGTGTCCCAAAATAAGTGTAACTCCCGGAAATGGGAGGTTTCTTGGGTCATTTGAAGAGACATTTTCCTTTACAAAAATGGTGTCCGCGGCTTTGTTTCGGAGTTATTATCGAAAAACACGGACCAATCAGAGCCCGGCTATAGCGAACGGAGTCCGACTCGGCGACAGGTCCTGCTTAACGTGGTGTCGTTATTGGTTGAACCAGAAACAATGTGCTGTAGCCGCGCTCTGATTGGTCCGTGTTTTTCTTTAATAACTCCTAAATAATTAATAATTAATTTAATAACTCCTAAATAAGAATACTTTCCCTAATACTGCGATTATTGTAACTAAAAATGTGCTTCTATAATACTAAACGTACCCAGTCAATTAAAACTGTCAAGTTCTCCCATAATGATAGCAAGGTTGAGGTTATTTAGAAAGTAAAGTTGCGTTATTTCTCAGCAACTTATACCCAGAATTTGTCAACTGCCTAAACACTTCACTGCCAGCCAACGCCATAGTGTACCTACGCGTTATTTCTCCGTGCAGAATACAGCCGTTTACGAAATATCGCGACTGTACAGTACTTTCAAATTGCAGATACCCATTTTGTCGTAAATACATAAAATCTGCAGTCTGATTACCACCGTGTAAAAATGACGAATTAGGCGTGTATAAAATCTGAAACGTGGACAAAATAATCCTGTTCGAGAGGCTTAAGGGATAGAGCGAAGAACATTGAAGCTAAAGCCCGTCCTCGAAGACAACGATAACCTCAGCCGGCAAGAATGGTAGCTTGGAACCATCATCGCGTCGCGGCGGATCGAAACAGTGTTTACCAGTAATTCCGAAAGAAAAAACTCTCCCTTGCGGAAATATCTACGGGGGAGATTGAAGCGTGACCGGTGCTGAAAGCCCGGAGAAGTTATTTCGAAGTTAGAATTCCGACGTGCAATAACACGGCTCAAAACGATACTTGGTCGCGATTTATTCAAGATTCAGATTAATTCTTAGCTGGTTCAGGCTCGGAGCTTGACTCCCTCTCTCTCACCGGCTGTTTTAGTCGATAGTGGCTGAGCGTGGGATCGGACCTGCTGCTTTCGTCGGATAATTAACAAAACTGTTTTCTTGCAGTGCGAGAGCTGGCCAGCTGTGCGCCACTCGCACGGCAATTTAAGTGGGACAGCGGCACGAAGCCGGGCTACGCTCGTTAGCTTTCCCTAGCGAGCCTTTTTAATTCTCGACTGCACGAGTTCGCGACCACGTCACAGAGGACTTGACCAGGGGCGAAACTACCCCGTTTTTCTAGAATTTCCGCTGATTATCTTGCGCGTCTGCGCCCCAAGCTTCTTTCGACTCCGCGGTGTAGCTTCTATATACTTCGAAACAGAAACCGTGAATCTTTTACGAATAGACTGCGGGCTTTAAAAAGATCAGTAGATCGAATACAACACTGGAAAAACTTTAAGGACATTGCTATCTTATTTTAGATGTCTTGAGAAGATCAAAGGAGGGCATACACTTTCGAATTTCGGTGGAAAATGAACAGAAAAGTGTAATTTTTAATGTATCTCACGAACAAATTAAGATATCTAGAATCAGTTTGCGCAGTTGGATTCCTCGCTAAAAAATACAGAACTTTCTTGTGTAAACTACCCCTCTAACTCTAATAGTTACCGAGATGTTCGACCAAATATTGTCCCAAACTTTCAGGGCTGTTTCCACCCCTTCAGTATAAACGATAGATGCTAAAGAAAAATATGAGTCTAGAATTTCATTAAGATCTGGTGATGTCTCTTCTGGATCTGTTAGATGAACGATGGATCTATGAAATTTACGTATTACTTCTAAAAATATGTACAGATTCCTTAGCATCGAGTATAGTGTGATCCAGAAAAATATTCGACACGTATTTTCTCCCATCATCCAAAAAAATGAGAGAAACGGTAATCAGCCGATAAGAGTTACCGTGGTTAATTCTTCGGTCTAATTTGCGTTCCTTCGGACGCACTCGAGCGCTGACATTGTGACGGATTCCGGTCTGGTTAGGTCTGATTGCGACAAAGTGAGAAAGAGGGCTGTGTACACGTGGTATTTAATACACACAGGATTGCCAGGAGAGAGAGAGAGTGAGAGACCGAAACAAAAAGGAGAACGAGAGGCACAGTGCAGGGAGAAAGAGGGAGAGAGCTCTCGAGTCAACGCGCGAAACGAGAATAGAGACGTATGCGCGTACATTCGCCCGCGCTTTCTCGCGTTGCTTCAAATTAGGTGGAAGTTGAAGGGGGAACTCGAGAACATTCCCGAAACCCGATTATACTGGGCGCCGAGTGTTTTCCGGCATTTTCCACGCATCGTTTATATGTACCGCGCCGTTACACGGTTAACGAGCCTTTGCCGGATCAAAGGACAAGCATTTCGACAACTCCGCGCATTGCGCCGCACGCCACGAGGGAATCAGATCGCGAGCAACCCCTATACACGAGCGACTGATACCTCGCGCCACCAGCTTCAATCCCCTCAGCGATCGCAACAGTTTGGACAACTAATTTGCTGAAGAATTTAACACCCTGCCTTACACGTACATTCTACTTCTTCGTAGAAATTCCAATTTTTATGGGAAGTAGAACGAGAGGAACGATATTCAGTATATCATTGCAAGTTTAACTTCGTAAAGGATGATTTTCCAAGTTATTTGAAGTCTGAAAAAGACTGAATAAGATGCTGAAAAATGCTCACAGACCAAATTGATTTTTTTTTAATAGGGCTCCCAAAAACACCCTCTGTGACAAGTTTTAAGTCTGTACTCCTACCATATGGGTAGTTACAGGGTGAGCATGGTTTACTGAATTATGCACTATTTCATCTGTTCTGCTGAACAAAAAATTTCGAAAAAATTCATGAACATTCTACCTAATAATTATACGTATAACAGTGAATTATTAAACAACTTTTAGTTGGAAAATCGAGTCGTTCGCTTCGGTGCGAGTCGTTCGCATCGATTCAAACTTGGCACACATATACGAGCTTGTTTGCAGGCCTAGTAGCCCCACTGTATTTTATACAAAATACAGCAATATTCCAGTCGACAAGATTGCTTGCTTCAATAAACTCGTCTCCTAGTACTTTAGGCAATTGTTCGCCAAAGTGAAAATATCACAAAATGTTTGTTAAGGGTGTAGGGACTCATTACCGTTCGAGTAACTACGTTCTTGTCAGCGTGCAACTATAATGAAAATTCTCGAGTAGGGGAAAGTCGTTCTGGCTTGTGTAGTTTTAATCATCCTGTTTCACCATCGATTTCTTGGCTGACGAGCAACAAGAAACCGCAAAGTAGCGGACAAGAAGAGGAACCGCAAGAAAATCCGGCCGCTTAATTGCTCGACAGGGATTTGGCGCGCAGCTCATGCTTGCGGGTAATTTTATACCCGTGGCACGCGAACAACCGTCCCTCGGAAAGCTTACTGGCCCGGTTTATAATGATTATTATCGCGCCATTTGGATGGTCCCGCGATTACCTGTTTAATAATGCACGGACATATTACGATTTATTCGAAGAGAGCCGATCGGCCAGCCGATTATTACAGGTCCCGTGCATCGTTTAATCACCGTCGGTGATAATTTTAAATAAATTGCCGTTGTTCATTTGTCAATCCCCAGGCCCTCGTAAATTTCATCGGGCGCTGACTGAAACTGCGCGACCGAGCGGAATTTGTTAATTACGCCGGTCGTTTAAGCGTCGCGTCGCCCAGCCTGCCGAGCTCTCGCCAACCTTGTTAGTCTGCCGCACTAATCGTCCTGGAATTTATGTGTGTTCAAGGGCAAGATGCCGGGATCGCGCTGTCCCCGCTGATCGGAGTGGTGGTCGGTGCTCTGGTCACCCTGGTGCTCATCGTTCTGGTGGTAGCGGTACGCGTGCGACGGGACAGAGTATCGAAACCACGGCACGAAAAACCAGCGGAACTCAGCGAACTGCCACCCCAACAGTATCCTCTGCAGAACACGCAACAAACCGTAGAAATCGATCCAGACGTTATACCAAATAAATTCGGTAAGTTTCTATAATCTTCTCCCCTGGCCCCGCGTCGCGTTCCTAATCTTCTAGGAGCTCCTCTAGTGTCTACCCTAGTCCTCTTCGTAATCCCTGTCCCGTTCCCTCTCTTGGTTCCATCTCTAACCTCCTCCCCTGGCCCCTCTTCAGTCCCATTTATAATCCCCTTCTGTGTAGGCCCTGATATAGTCCTCTAGTCGTTTTCGTAGTCTTCTTGTAGAGTCTTTCCTATGACTCCTCCTCTAGTCCCTCCAGTAGTCCCTCTACTATTTCCTCCTCTGGTGCTCCTCAATCTCATCCCTAATTCCCTTCTCGAGTACCATCCCCATCCTTTCTCTGGTTCCTTTTCTAATCCCCTCCACTAAAAATTTTTGTCAAAACTCCAACAATACAAGTTTAGCTACGAAAAACGAGTTTCCACTGTGGCACCGATTAGCGAAACCGGTTTGCGCGGCTGGCTCTCCAGCCGCCGACAATTAGTCGGCCTAGTTCTACTTGCTCTTTCACGCGGATTTTCTACCCTCCCGTGTTATCGTCGTCGCCTACTCGCAGTTTCGCGTCGCCAGAGCTTCTATTTAGTCGGTCCGCGCGTGCCGTGGAAAGTAGGTGAGAGATGGCTTTGCGCAACAATAGAATGTTAAACGTCGTATACGTTCCTCGATTTCTAACATCCAATTGTTACCGTAGGAACAATGCGCGTGCGCGGAGAACTTTCAATTCAAACACAGTAAACCTGTATGTGCCAAACCGTCCCATATGTGAAGCGAATTTTCTTTGATATTTTCCGAAATGGATTTCTCCTCGTTTGCCAGGACTCCCGCGGCATAGTGTAATATACTTCGTCCATCCAGTCGAGTCAGTACAGGCGAACGAATACGAGTTTATTTTGCTGCTTAATTTTTCTCTTGCTTTAAATTGAACCAATCCATTTTTATTACAAATACATGAAATCCGCAGTCTAGTCGCTATGAAAGATAAATCTGCATTACTTAAGGGATGAACTAATCCAATAGCATCCACGTTAAAGCTCCGTCCTCACTGTTCGCAAGCTGTCTATAACAATAGCTACCCGCAAACTCCGTGATCTGTCAGCGTCACTGACATTAATATTTAACTTTGATACGCGGGTGAAAATGCCTGGCACCAAAAGTTGCTAGTTGAACAAAAATTCTACCAGTGCGGAAGGGGATGAATATTACATTCTACTTTCGACGGTAGACAAGTAAGCTATTTTGGAGAGTTGACTAACGTTCGTAGCCAGGTATTTAGCGGGGAAAGTTACAAATAAAGAAGCGGTGTAGGGTCGCGAACGTGTATCGAGGAACTTGAGCGAGTTTGGGAGCACGAAAGGTTCGCGACGGCAATATTTCGAGCGAGTAGGATGGCGGGTGCGGGAGAGAAGAAAGGAGTTCTCTTTTTTTTTATTCAGAAGCACGCGCACCGTAATCGATCGCAAGCCAGCGTTCATCCGCTCGAGTGCACTTCGCGTTCGAGAGAAGGATACAATGGGAGGAGGAGAGGAGTGTCGCCACAAAAATAGAGACAGGAGCCTAGCCGCCACGGCTGGCGGAAGATATTTAGGAATATTCCCCGGATGTCGGGGGGTCGCGGAAGTATCGCGAGAGACGCTGCGCCGTATCGTATCCGTACTCTGTTTTCTCGGAGACGATGGCATCGGTTCCGCTCGGGAGCGGACGCGATCGCGCGTCGAGTCTGTACCCACAACGACAGAAAATGCTTTCGCAGCGTATCTAGCCGGGCGACCCAGGCCCGTGTGTCCCGTTGCTTCGATCCCCTTTGTTGGCGATGAAATATGGCAGCGGCGTCTCGGCACTCTGCACCGTGCACCGGGCAACGAGCGCGCCGCAGACCTTGTAAGCCGCGGTAATTGAATAGAATCTACACGCGCCCCGCGTCTACAAATAGAATCCCGCGATTAGATTAATTACGCGTTCCCCCCGTTACGTTTCCCTGTAATAACGCGCGCACACCCCATTCTCTATGGAGTTCGTTGTACCCGGTTGATTGTTTACACCGCGCCGGTTGTTGCTTACGCTAAACGCGCGTAACGATTGCACACGAGCGTGCACGACAAGCACTACAACTCTCCGATAAAGATTCGCGTAACGTCAAGCGATTGGAACGTGGACCGCCTTGCATTTGATGGCTAATGGGGCCACGTAAAAGAGGAACTAGTGAAGAATCTAGAGAAAAAAGAATAGACAGGGGACTAGAGAGGAAAGAGAGAGTAAAGGAGTTAAGGAGGGAACTAGCAATGGGGCCAGAAAATGGGACTAAAGAGGGACTGTGGAATGAAGTACAGGAGGAGCTAGGGAGGGATTAGAGGAAGAAACAGTAGAGGGAGAGCGGGAGGGACTATGGGCCTAAGGGTTAAGTGTCGAGTATGTGATGCCCAACCGATCCCCTAAAATACTTTTCGGTCGGTTGACTGTTACAGAGGGCAATCTGGTGGAAGTGAGTCCTCCGAGCTACCCGGGTGGCTACCCTCCGGGACACTGGGTCACGCCGGGACCCACGCCGAGCATAGACGAGCTCTGCCACAAGTTCACCGGGAGGCCGACGGAGCTGAGGTTACCATCGAGGAGCACGATACCTAGCCTGCAGAGCATGCCCATGACGGGAATGATGGTGGGCCAGGGGATGGTGCTTAGCAGCGGTCAAGGTGTCGCGATGAGCGCCGGCCAAGGTGTCGTCGTTGCCGGAGAATGTCTGGACGGCGAGGCGATCAAGCGGCGTCTGATGGCGAACAGGCTGCCAGAGAGCTGCGTCTAGACCAGGCAACCGCTCTTCGCCCCGGGAGCGTTCCGATTTGCTCCCGGGGCAAGTTTCGTCGAACGAGAGACACTCGCGAGTTCGACGTCGTCGTCGGCAGCACAAGACTATATGGTTCACTTCGTATAGGACGCTACGAGTAGGCGTGGCTTCGCTGGGTTGGGTCTCGTGAGACCCCGGACCCTGCCCCACGGGGCAATCTTTGTCCACTTTTGATGTAGAGCGACGTCTCGGCGGGAATAACGTCGGAGGAGGAAAATGGATGCGTCGTGCTTAGAGCGTAAGATACCACGAGTAGGCGTGACTTCGCTGAGTTGAGTCTCGTCGGAACAGGGGCTCTGCCCCACGGGGTAATCTTTGTCCACGTCTGATCTAGGGCGACGTCTCGGCGCAAACAGCGTCAGAGGAGGAAAGGGATGTTGACTACGTTGTACTTCGAGCGTATGATAACTCGAGTAGGCGTGGCTTCACTGGCCTTCATCGAGAGGCAGGGCGTTACTCTATAGAACCAAGGTTGTTCTACAGCTACTTTTTTAGATGAACATCACATTCAGAATCACAAATGGGAGACTGTTCATCTTATTACCTGTGTCAAGCTGCTGACGGAGCCAAAGCAATGTCCCAAACGGCAAACCGTGTCTACGCCTGCTCTAGATTCACTTTTCAGAGGGAGGGGTTGAGAGGTGGAGGGTAAAGGACAAAGAGGCATAAAGGACTGTCTATTCCCTTATACTTTTAAGAAACGCTCCCCGAATTGACGTGGCTTCGTAACTCCTGCCCTGAACGGAGCGAGAGCAGTGCCCTCTGGGGCAAACCGTGTCCGAGTCTGGTGCGGACACCGGAACTCGTCTCCTCGGCGCCGAATCGTGCAATCGGAGCCGAGACGTCGCCTTTCTAATGATTCGTGCGTAAATCGAATTACGAACAAGTCAATTGAAAGACAGTGACGATTGTACATACAATTCCGCGTTAGAAACGGAAACGTCCCGGCCGACGAAACTGTTGCAAGATCGTTTCCTCGCAGTGTCGGACAGAATGTTGTTTATTTCTGGTCACAGAAGGCGCGGAGAAGAGAGCATGCGGACGAAGGATCCGATCGCGGAAGAATTAGGTGGAAACTTGCCAGTTCTCGAGTTCTCTCCGATGAGCACGTTCGCGAATTCGCGTTCCCTCTTCTTCGAGAAACTTTGCTGTCTCTCTTTCTCTCTCCCACTCTTCCTCTCTCTCTCCATCGATTTCTTTTTTCGTACGATCCTTGTCCTCCCTCGCGTAGACAGAGTGACTGACTCACTTAACTGTACCACATGAATTTACTCATAACCTACATTACAAAACAAATAGTTTCAAACGAAAGCTCCGTTACCAATTAACAACGTTCACCCTATATACGTTAAAATGGAAATGAAAATTCAAGGTCCTTACAAAAAAAGTGAAATCTTAAAAGATCTAATTGTTACATCGTGTGCGTCAGAATAATGTCCAACAACTTTCGATCAAAATATTTTCTGACGCAACAAGTAGGTTACTAGTAAATTCAAGTGGCACAGTTAACTCCGTCCGGTATTTCTCAGCTGAGGTACGTGATTCAAATTTCGAAGAAGAGACGCATCCATGCGAAATGCTCCGCGGAAAATTCCGAGAACAAATGGCGACGGTAATATGTCGGGAAAACGCGACCATCGAACGGCAATGACGCAGCGACCCAGACCAGATCCGAATCTTTATCGAGAATATTAGCGAGCCCCCAGTGTTTGAAACGGGATGGTACGGGGGGGAGGTATTCTCACCGGCAAAGCAGCTCCGATCGGCGAATTGGAACGGACGTAAATAAACCCGCGTCTCAGCCCGAAGAAAGAGAAAAGATGCTCGAAGACGCGCCCCTTCCTTTCTCCAACCCCTGTCGTTCCTCTTCCGGTTGCTGGAATGAAGATGGATGGAGGAACGGTAGGGAGATACGCGATGGAACGGGAGCGAGTGCAACGTAACGAAAATAACGGAAAAAGGCTGGGGAGGGGTGGGCACCAAAAGACAATGCAATGGTACTTTGCCGACTTGCTCGCGGGGGCGTGAACAGCAACCTTCAGGCTGATCAATCAACCCTGCAGCCGGAAAAAATATTCACGACGAGACAAGAGACTTTTTATTCTGTAACACCCGTAAGAATGTAGCTGCTGCGTTCGCTGGTAACATTCGATAAACATCTCAACGAGAAATCGAACGGGAAGTATTGATTCGGAGGCAGTGTACCTCGGAAAATACCTCGTACACTCGATTTTCTTCAAAATAATGTTTTACCAACTTTCGGTTATTGGTAAAGTTAAAGAAATTGTCCAGAAAGTTGTTTCAGTTTGCTACAGAGTTGATTGTGTTTTGAAAATGTACTTCAACAATGTTCAGAAATTAATGGCAAATTACTGTCTTGACAGTGGAGACTACAAAAATTCCGCAGACTCGAAATAATCGTGATGTAAGAAAACGGGAGCTTCGTGGCCTAAGAAAATTACCCATTCCCTCCATTGCGTGGCATATTGTCATCTAGTATTCGGATAAACAAAATTTTAGATTTAAAGATTTATTCTAACAACCTGGTCGATAAATATTTCCATTCCCCCATGCATAAAATAAACCATTTTTATTTTCTGTTGCATCAAATAAAATACCGTAATCTTGTATTTCGAATATTTCTTTCGCGCCGAAAATAAATCGAGGGAAGGGAACGCGGTTGTAATTCAGGGGAGCATAATATTTCGCGAAATTTCCCTTCTAATTTATTAAACGCGATGAAATGTTTCATTCGAAAATGTTCAACGTTCAGATTGCCCTGGAACGGATCAGCGAAGTTAAACAAAAACATTTCAAAAATGAAATGATGTTCTTTCGGATATTCTTTTAAATAAAACATTATTCGAGGCCTTCGACAGATGGTTCGCGCCCATCGGAGCTGTTAAATAAAATACTAGTTTAAAAACATTTTCCATTAACACGTTCGCTGACGCGTCAGTGCCGAGCGAGAGATGGGTACAATTTCCGGGAAAAAAAAATTTGAAATAGTACATGACATACAGTTCGGATGAAATAGTATTTCAAATAGACAGCAAAATGTCCGCGGGCGATATGTTTTTATGTTGACTATACGTTGCGCAAATATTACATAAGTTCTATTTTAATAGCCCGTTACGAAAAATTACACAGTTTTGCTGCAGTAGCTCGATGCGCGCGATATAAATGATTTTTATTCGAATAATCTGACGCGGCGAATAAAGTGTTTGTTTTTACATACGTACTACCAAATGATCTGCGAAAAAATATGTGGTCGGTTCGGTTATATCTCTTCCAATGTGAAAATACTTCAAGCACTGTTTTAAACCCTCTTTGGGTCGCATAAAATGTTTTACAAGCTCGCGCGCCCAATTTCAAACTGGACAGGCTGTTTACTGTTGTCTGCGTGAAATTTATTAAACTGCGGATTTTTGGAAAAAATGAATTTACTGAAATACGAAACTGCAAAGAACTTCCGTGATTATGCTATTCTTATGCATAAAATAATAGAAACGTTCAGAATTACATTTTTATTATGCTGTACTATCAGGTGAGGGTTAAACATGTTATACCGTATTCTGCTTGCTACAATTATTAAAATAACAATTACATTTTTATTTCTACTGCAGGAAGATTTATAGTGTAACGATTATTTCGATTGTGTAGATTTGTCGGGCAGGTGTATATTTATTTTACTAATGCGTAGACTGCGAATCTTTATGCAAAATAGAAATTGTCTGCATCGATTGCAAGAAATAGAAACTACATTGAACGTTATTTTTTCCCATAATGATTTTAATAGGGGGGAGATTATATATTGACAATTTCATATGCTCATGTTTGCTATAAATGCATAAAGATCCGCAATCGAGCAGAGGAAACAGTCTGCGAAGGAAACTGCTTGTGCTCGAAAATGTTTTCAGAAGGATTTGTGATTACAAAAGTTGATGGGTGTTTTGATGTTACTGTCACGAAGAGAAATTAGTTAGTTGGTCGAAGAAGTTGCTTGCTCCCGAGAAAGACAGTATGCAGAAAGATTTACAACATAATGAGAATTATTTCGATTGTGCGAGATAGTCGGCTAGGTGGATGATTTAAAATGTTTTGTTTCGAAGATTCCACGCAGGATTTCGACTGAAACCGACTATTTGCCGTTCCGAACAGTATTTCACCGATCCGTGGCGCGGAGACAGCTCGACTACCTGTAAATAAATGTACGTACGTGTTTATAGCGGCAGCCATCCGAATCCCAATCACTCGTTGTAGGATAGGAAGGAATGAATCACTGTCACCGCGACTACCCTCCTAATTTGATTCGATTCTCGTGGAACGAACGGGAGTAGAAGGGGTAGAAACAAGAGCCGAGACTAGGCAAGGTCGGCTCGGCTCGGCTCGGCTCGGCGGAGAGAAGCCTTTATACTCGGGGGCTGAAAAATTCAATTTATAAGGTCAGAAAAACCGGGCTTCCACGTGACACTTCTCGGCGAAGTCATGAAGTTTGACGGCGAAACTGGGAGCGAAAAAAAAACCAAGACGAAAAGTGACAAAGTATATTCCTAGGAGAATGAAGTGACGCGAACTTCGTCCGAGACACCCTCTCTACCTCCTTCTCTCTCTCGTCCCCTTTCTCTGACTTTTAACGTGCGAAACGTGACGAGGGCCAGATTCACCCCTTAGAATCTCCAGTTTAATTCACTAATTATGCCCAGGCTAAAATTTTCAACAATCAGCTTGAACGACCAATTTCATATTAATTATTATGATGAATCGATATCATTATCTAGAATCAATTTCTCTATTCCATCACATATCACGAAAATCGATTAGGGCATACTGGAAATTAAAATTGAAGACGGTTCAAGGAATAGTAAAAAATTGACGGTCGAGTAAGTGGAACTGGAAATCAAAATTGAGAAAGAAAATACGAATTTAATCATTGATATCGACTAAATTTTTTGGCTTGACGAAGAGAAAAGGGGGTGAAACACGCGAGGGAGTGTGAGAGGATATCAGATCGAAAACCGCAAGGGTGCAAGATGTGAACTTATCGTTAACGTCGACGAGCGTTTCTTTTTTCGATATATTCAGAGAAGAAGTGGGGAGCAAGAATAAAAAAAGGAAATAGGATAACGAAGAAACAAAACAACATGAATATAAAAATGAAGAACACACTCACACACAGACAGGCAGACAAACACAATGGTAAGCTACAAGAAAAAGTCGTTGCTCGTTAGTTATTGTCGTATCGTTGTACAGAAGTATGTATCGTTGATGAATATCTGCGCGCGTGTTCCGGACGTCGCGAGATCCGAGAAACGAGCTGCGGGCTGTAGCAGACGTTTCTTCAGGATCGAGACACGATCGAGACGAGATCGTTCGATCCCCCAAGTATTCAGAACAGCGACGTGGTCAGGTCGTCGCTTCCCAGAAACGCTCGACGATCTTCGCCGATTAGAATTCGACTCTCGCCCGCATCGTAGAACGTAGACACGCTTTACGAATCCGAATTATGATCGAAGGAATAAATCGATTAATGGACAAAACACTTTTTCTATCGAACATCACGATCGACGAGCGATCCACGTTGATTCAAAATGCAATTCTAGGTGAGCTATCAAGTTCAAAATTCATCATTTATTTCCGGAGTGTTATCGATTAATTTGTCAAAATTTACAAATAGACGAATCAATAAACTCTATTAATAGGTACCCTGAATAAATTTGCCAGTGTCGCCAAATCAAAACTTGTCTCCCACTCTACCTCATTCCTTCTTCGACGCCATCCCTCCATTACCCAGCGGTGAGCCACGGCCACTTGACGCGTTTTTCGTGTCCGTCGTGCATGCGTCAAAATTCCAGTCAATTTCCCCGGTCTGGCGACACTGAGCAGAAGATAAAATGAAATATATCGAGGAACAGTTTGCAAATTTGAATTAATGAACTGTCCAATTGTTCTTGTTTACGAAAAAATCAGCGAATGAGCACTATGAAAAGTGGAAGTGAAAAAAATGTTGCTCAGCTAAAGTCGCATGTTGAACCACTGTGCGCCCCCGCGCGGCAAGAAGCGACCTGATCGACGCGCAATCGCTATTTCCAGTTGTTGTGCGGATCAAGATCCATCTCCGTGATTTTAATCAACTCGAGTTTCAAAGATCAACGTCCCAAGTAATTTTGCTCATCTTGCTAAATATGTCACTGAATTGTGAAGATGCAGAAGACGTGACAAATTTTGTATGGAAATCGTCGATGTCTTTTTTTAATGTAATAAACCTGCAATAAGAGGATTGTCCTGCGGTGAGAACGTTTTTGTTGAATCTAGAAATTACTCGGGACTGTTGCAAATTCGAGCTGACTAGAATAGTGAAAGTGTATCGCGATCTGCACGATTACCCAAGTTTTTTCACGTACACGACGAACTCAGCCTAATTCCTTGTACGTCCGGGTGTCGCGATCCGATCCGATCTAATCGTTTTTCAAATTGACGCGCGCAAGCCGAATGTTCTCGCGCGAAAAACGCTCAATAAACGTTTCGTTTCGTCGATCCCTGCGAAAGGGAACATCGCACGGTGACGCATTCACCCGATCCAGCTGCCGATTTACGATATGTACTTAAAATCTGCGAGAACGGTTTCCGAAAGAGATCGCTGTTATTTATTTCCTGTGATCGTTTAGTAAATACACGTACGCATTTCTAAGCATACACACATATAGGACAGAGTCGCCAGATCAGGGGAAGAAGTTACCACCCTCTCAACCAGTACAGGATCAAATACGTGACATTGTGACTAGTGATGGGCATAAATAATCTGTCTTGCAAGTTTTCGAACAAATAAATCACCCGAGTTTCGAATAAATTCGATATTTATTCGAAATCAGAAATTCTTGAAACTCTTGGAAGTCTTGAAGCCTTGAAAATTTTAAAAGTCTTGATAATCTTAATAAATGTTGTACTTTTTATAATATTGGTACGTTCATACTGTTTAGTCATCTCAATGTTAACATGTCGTAATTATTGTTTCGTGATTGATGTAACATTTCAAGAGTTTCAATACTTACAAACCTTCTAAAGTTTCAAGACTTTCCAGATTTTCAAGACAATGAAGATTTTCTAAGTTGAGAATTGTGTTGCAAGTGATTCGAATTTTTTGTCGTAAATATTGAAGCGATGCGATTTGAAGTGATTCAGATCCTATCACTCTATCATTCAGATTCCTATAGCGGGAACGTATCACGTCACCGGACTGTGGCGGAAGCGTGGAGGAATAACGTCGTAGAGGGGAACAAGTCTTAATCTGGCGACTCTTTAGTATAAGGTGAACTGTCCAGTTCATAAACAATTAAGCTGCATAGTTCTATACACTTACAGCGCAAATTTCAACACGAAATGGGCACATAAATATTGTTTTTTCATTTAATAAAAATCATGTTCGTTCACTGGACAGGTGACCTTCCATACTTTTAGTGAAAAGCGTGAATGCGGATAGCGCTTTGACAATTCGACGCCGAAGAATGTTCTAACGATTTTTTAAGCGATCTGGATCGAGGAAATGATTCACTGTGTACCGCCGAGAGTCTGAGACGATCTACGTTTCCACCTCCGTTTTTTAGTATCTTTACCCGTTTTTCTGTCGAAGCGATTCCGATATCGTTAACGTAGGAACCGCAAGCGAGCGAGTGGTGTGTATGTGTAAGTATGTGTACGCATATGAACCTTTTTGGAGACAAAACGAATGTACATAATCAGCATGTGGCACGCGCGAGGTCCGTGTAAATCGACAACTATATTTTAAGTTCACTGTATAGGTGATTTCATATCAGAACTCCATATCGTCTACTAACTCATATGTATATACTACGTAAAGTTTCGATCTGAATAAACTGTTTAACTGTCCAAGAAATCACTGCGTCTTCCATCTCACGTGATCATCCCCCAATCATTTCCTCATACGTGATAATTCAGTAGACTGCAGACTTCATGCATTCATTAACCCTCCGAGTGCTGTGCCAGAATCATTTTTGACCAGAAACATCCAAATTGTGATTGAAGTAATCAATTTGGAGCAATTAAGCTAACCGAATAACTGTTTCATTGTGCATATCGGAAAGACTACACGATATCATCAAAAGTAAACTTTTAAAATTTATTAATTATAGCTGTGAATGGTCCTAAGCATTGTCAATTATATAACTATAAAATTCGTCCATTGTACGAGGATTAAAAAACGTTTGGAGAAATTAAAAATATTATTTTATTATCCTCAACTTATGGGATTACATTGCTTGAAAAAATTTGAAGGAAGAGTTAATCCTATTGTATAGCTTATAACCCCCTACGGGGAGTTCCACTTTAGCTCTCAATAAAAAAGAAAACGTATTGGATCTATTGAATCTATTATTCCCTCTGGCTTAGACAGAGGAGAGTTGTCCCCTCTACTTGGCTGATGAACAGAGGTGTAAGAGTAGGGTAAAATGTAAGAAAATCGTTGCGCGATGTTCGTCTTACTAAAATTCTTAAGAGGCAAACTACATTCTTATCGGATTTATAAACTTTACAAAGCCATTCACAAGATCGATGGGAGGTTTCGAACAGCGCGAACGTAGTGTCTGAAGAGCTTAATTAACAACCTCGAAGAAAAATGCCGATGGCTGGGAATATTTCGTAGGAGATTTGTTCTTGTTCGCGAGCCGTTCGTATCAGTCGCTGCCACGCGATGCTCCAGCAATCGAGCCGGTATACATCACTTTTTATCGTCGGATTCCACTGGCTCGATATGCTTATTAATAGACACGACCAGCGCCCTTAGATCCTCTTTCAAAAAAAAATATGGCCGCGATTACTATGGTAAATGAGAGAGCCGGCGATCTACGGGGAACAGGGACACGCATCGGTGATCGGTGCTAGGGAATGGCAGAAGAGGATGGCCGACGGGTACGAAGGGAACGAAGGGTTGAAAAATCGATCGCCTCGCCGTATATCGAACGGGCCACGCGGCTATCTTGCTCGCCGTAGTAAAAGCATTTCGAATCGATAGGGAAATAAATCAAACGTTAATAAATCAACTTTAGCACACCGAGGATCCCACCCTGCTAGGGAGAGAGAGAGAGGGAGAGGAGGGCGTGAAAAAAGCACTGAGACAAAGCCGCTAGGAATATCGTTTCCAATAGCGACCGGCATTTCCGATTGATAAAATCCGTTTGATAAGCGTGCCCTCTCTCGTCCATTAATTCACCCGTTGAACACGCAAGAGAGAGATAGAGAAAGAAAGAGAGAGAGAGAGAGCAAGTACGGGAGAACCGAGGCGAAATTGCGAACCCTATCCTATCGAGGAGTCTAATTGCCGCGTACTTGTCATTCGCGAACGGCGCAATCATTTTAGATTCGAGCAGACCCGAGGAACGACGCAACGCGACGCAACGAACCGATTTGCAGAGGACACCTGCGTCTAGAGGGGAGCTGATCCGCGTTGCTCTTAAATTAATCGCCTATACTGCGTCAACAACGTTTAGATCATTCCCCTCGGCTAGAGGCTTACCCCTGAAAAATATTTCTGTTTTAACTCGCCCGTGTTAGTGTAAGTACGCTGAAATTTACAGTGACAGAAAGGTTAAAAGGAGGTTAATAGCTTTCGTCGTGCTTCTTTCATTTTGCGCACGAATCCGCGAGTTGCAAAAATTGTAGGGACTCCAATATCACTTTTTAAGAGAACGGTTGAGTGGCGACCCATGACGGTTCCTCTCAGAAAGTTGGTCCTCATGACCAGCAGAACACGATTTAAAAGAATATATTTTCCTTTTGACCTTGTTTGTCAAGTTCAGTCCTATGTCATTTTGGATCAAATCATAGGTGTAGAATCGTGCTATGGTGGCCCCGACGTATAGTTTTGTGACACTCTGTACATATACGTACAGCACAACAAATTTATGTAAGAAAAATCGTATTCTATTCAACGCAAGGACAAGAAGTGCAAAAGGAACCATCGGTCAAAACTCAAGTGTACTCTTAAAAAATTATGATGTCAGTAATAATACAAATATTTAGAAGAGATGAAAGTAATATTCGTCGATCGACTCGATATTCTCGAAAACGATGCATCAAATGAAAAAACTGTATCCGATATTTTCGTACATTAATATTTTCAGAAATAATATTTAATCTTTGCAGATAAGAGAAAAAATAAGATAGATGAGATAAGACTTCAAATAAGATACTATATCAATTACTATCTTATTAAACTGCCTCTAAAAAATAAAATATTTATTATTCGAGATAGTATTTCAGCCAACCCTGCTCGATCTGATGCTCGACCAAAGCTTGACATAACAAGTCCTGGATCGAGCCGTCACACCTGAAGTTGTCCCGAGGAGATCGTCATGTGTCACCGAAGAGGCCAGCAGCTAACCTTGATATCATTCGGCACCGGAAAAAATTGCGGCGACATGCGCTGAAGGGCAAACTATGAAAATTTGAGGTGGCGGTCTCTCACGGTCGATTTACCGTCGGAACAAAATCCTCGGGTGTTGTGTGCACAAGAATCGAGGGAGAGAGAGAGAGAGGACGCTCGTCCCTCGCTGCTTTCCGGCCGCGATAAATTATTCCCAGGGAGGTTATACGATGCAAAGTGAATGCACGTAATCTTTCGAAATTCCGTAAGTTTGTAAGGAACGCCACCGGCAGCGGTGGCAGAGCGGTGGCAACACGGGTACGACGTCAACGTCGTCGACGGCGGCGGCGTCTGCCAAAGGAAATTGCCCTTTCTCGGACCGGCGAGCTTCCTTACCCTGAAAAATTCAAAACCTCGAAACCCGGAAAAATTGCTCGGACCCGATGTTTGATTCCCCATGCTGCCCGACCTTATTGAAAGTCTTTTGACCCGCCGCCGCCGCCGACGCGACTAAACCTGGAATTTACTGCGATTTACTATGCAACACATCCAACTCGCATGCGTCTATTCGTCGCGCTGCACACGCGGGTAGTTTAACTAAGCGTGAAAGACGCGTATTTATTATGTCAGCTTTGTTACAAACACTTTTCTTTCTTGTCTGCTGATGGCATTATTTGCAAGTATAAATATTGAAGCAGCATAGAGACGTTTACGTTTTATTTATTTATCAACACGTTCGTAAAATTCATTTCATGCATAATAATTAGGAAATTTACGACATCGATCACAACTTATTGTTAGATTGTAGATGTTCATCTCTCAATTTTTGTGCGTATCAAGAAAGTGTATTTATATAGAATTCTTAATGGTAACAGACTTCGCATATGCAAAACAAAGAAAACTCATACTTTGTAGTTTGATATTCTTTCAAAATGTCCACTAGCCATAAATGCAAAAGGTCCGCAGTCTATAAAAAGCAAAATGAAATCCTTAAAGTTTTCTCCAGGACTCTGACCAATTTTATCAAAAACTTCTTTTTGACAAAATTAATCCTCTCTTTAAAAGTATTCGAATATTACAGAGTGCATGTTGTCCTACCCTAATCCTGGTCAAGAACACGACCCCTTCGAACTACGCTCTACCGGCCTGCGAACCTGTCGAAGATGAAGCGGGGTACCAAGTGCATCGCTCAAACCATCAACCTGTCGAATCCGGAGTCCTGCGTACGACCAAGGAAGATCCAGAAGCTAGTCGACGCCGACAACCAACCCTGTCCACGAAAGGGATCCACGCCTTATTGGACCCCGAGGCCCGTTGCCGTCAAAGTCTGCAGCAGAAAAGATATGCAGAGGACCTGTCCTCCCAAGGTAACGAGTTCGTAAATAACGTATATTTCGATTAAGAGAATAAAATTTTCGATCGACACCAGCTAGAGCTATCACCGGGTTTCTGGAGATGAGAATTTTTTAATCATACTGAGCACGTTTTCTTCAGAAAAGTAGATTGCAACAATACGCACAATTCATTGCAACAATACATTATTTAATACACACGTACTTTGGTATGTACATATTAGATGGAACTTATTAGAGGAACTTATTTGCACACCTAATAATTGTGTTGGCTAATGTCGAGTCGACCGTCCAGTTCAGTTTTCTAGAGAGGAATTTTATTTTCATCCACTGGTAGGTTACAGATTTTCGTCTGCGATTTCTCTAGCGGTTGCGAAACAGGGTAACTGGAAAAGCGCGTTTTCGTGGGATTATCTTGAGATTTTCTTGAGAAGTGGCTGGTGGATTGTTGGCAGGGTAGAGGTTCTGCTCGACCGAAACAGGGTATTTACTATTAATGAGATTCCGTCCGGGTTGCGTCGACTCGTTAACAAGGGACCTTCGGCGTGGCGTTCCCGTGTGTTGCCAGCACCCGCACCGAACACTGACATCAGCGTGAGAGCGTCGAGCTGTCTTTGCACGATATTGACGTGCCGTGCCAAGGGGGATGGCAGCGGTCCTCCAGCACCTGTACAGAATTGGTTAGCCGATACGTAGCTGCGTTTACCTGAAATTAGCCCGACAGTCCGGCGTACCCAGGTACGGCGGCGCCGATGGGTCTCTAATGGACGAGGACAGTTTCGAGTTCGCGTACTTGTTAGGGACACGTACGAACGTGTTACGAACTGAGGTCGAAGCGTTTAGCTAGTTCCAACCCTTCCTCACCGAAAGGAGACCTGGCCTCGGGAGTTTCTCGCTGTGCTGCCCTTAGCTAGCGTTGTTTTCGATCAGAAATACATTTTTTCTACTCTTAAAAGGTTTCAGCTTCGATAAAAATACTGACCTCTATTGCTTTTTTATATGCTTTGCAAAAGCCAATATTTAACCCTTTGCACTCCGAATTACTTTTCAACCTTATTGCCAACTTCTTACCATTTTAAGTATTTTGGACAGTTCCTTGACTGCTACTTATTTTAAACAATTTTGTTTACTAATTTCTTTGTTTTTAACTAAAAAATAAGAAATTAAATAAATAAGGGAAGAACCAATAAATACATATAAAAACCCGTTTCATTTACATTTCTCTTTATCCGATGTCGATCCACATTCGACAAAGGAGTGCAAAGGGTTAATCAATTTTCGTACGCTTCTCGAAGCACTATTTCAATCTACGAAAAGTTTGACGAGTTTCTGTAGAAGCGTTTCGACGGAAAAAATTCTAAAGGAACGTGTTTTTTCCGGGATTGAACGACCGTTTATTCCGCTCAAGCACGCCGAAGAATCCATGCGAGTTTTGTCCGCGGGCAGATTCAAATTGAATGTTGATCGAGCAAGCGATGAAACAATTTTTGAGCGGGCCCAGTGTATTCTCTCGCTGGCGAAACGGACGTGAATTCGGAATTTCGAATGGTTATACGCTAACGAACGCTGTCACCGTGACAAAGTGGTAACAACGGCGCGTTGCAGTTCACGTAATAAACGCAGGACCCGGATAAGCTGCTGAGGCCAGCGAATCAATCGTCCCGACAAACGGTCGTAACATTGTTAACCGTTTGAGTGCTGTGGGCACATATTGTATGTGGGCTTGCTTAGAGTTTTTTTTCCATGGCTTTCAAGTGTTTTTCGGGAACGTACTGTCGAAACATTCGCTACTGTCGAAAATGGAACACGCGGCTCTCGTTCGCTAGGCTACCAATGGAAAATACAACGTCGAGGAAAATTGAACCAATGAAACCATTTTCCAGAAAATCATTATTAACGCATAGTCAGCGAACCTTTACACGTTTATAGCGTGCGCATATTTTTAATCAGTCGCACTCGGATCTGTTTAAAAATATTTCCATGATTTCTCCAGTCTGTCCATACGGAACTGTTGCAATTTACTCGTACAATATTGAAATAATTTATGAAATACAACTCTGATAATGCGAAAAATATTTGGAACAATAATTTTCATTTCCGTCGCGTCGGAACAGGACACATGGGTTTCTTTCGTACAATATTTATGGTGCATTCGTGACTAAAGTCCTCCTCGAAGATTAAGTAAACTAGGGTCATTCAGCGACCAGTCGAGGCATTGCCAGATGCCTAATTCTTTGTACGCTTTAAGGACAAGGGGCCATAAATTTGTATCTCAGAACGATAATCCAAGGTAGTGTCAAATTACCGAGCTCCGTCGTTGATCGAGTCGAGTATCGTTTCACTCCTCCTTCCCAAGGTTCCATCATAGCTATGTGTCAGTCAAAGTGTGCTGATTGGTGCATGCAACTTTCGGCAGGAACCAATCAGTGCATTTTTGGTCTCATCGCGTACGAACAAGAAGTCGAATTCCGACAGTTCCTTTTTAGCTTTCGGACAAGCATCTTCTGAATCTCCGGTTAGACAAGTACAACGCACCGGCCGTTGTCTTGTCATTCGTTCAGTACAAGTTTGCATCGCGGTATATCGTTGCTCAGCGATGAGGACAATCGTCAAACGGGATCGCATCAGTCGAGATCCCTCGCGTACGGAATCGCGTCTCTCATTAGATCCGCGAGCGTCATATTTTGTCTCGATTAAATCCGAATTAGGATTATTCAAATCTGCGTGCGTATAAGGCAGGACCTGCTAGGTCAGCCATACTGATGAGTCCACTAGCAGTCCGGAACGAAACGCTTCTTTTAACGTATGTAATAAATTATATCCGACCGAATCATTATCTTGTATTCACGTAATCCATTGAACTGGCAACCCAAGATTAATTTGGCGGGTAGTAACGCACGTCGTGCGAGGACATTCGCGAGTCTACGCGTCCGCGTTTACCGGGCTCAAGCCTTACAACCATGAGTGGAATCCATCCGCGCAACGTTCGCGAGTGTCCTCCTAAATTCACAAAACGACGACGCAACAGCTATTCTTTCTCATAAAGTCTAATAATATGATAAAGTATATAAAGTATATGAAACTATGCTCTTTCAGATTTATGTACTTTATGGACATTACTAATTAAACAATTAGCTGATTAATTGATTCTACAGCTCTGCGACTGCCCCCCAAAACCGCCGCCAAAGACTTTGGGTCAAAGACTATGCGGAACGCTATTTTTCCTGTTGAAGAGCGGCGTGGCTGCCGGTTTGGTTTACTGGACCCACGCTGAAGGATTATGGGGCTCCAGCGACGACGTGGAGGATTTCTATCAGCGGATTCTGGCCACCATAGCGCCGGCCTCAGGCGACGAGGAAACCTGTCCTGAAGTAACAACAGGAAGTCGCGCGATATTCCTCTCACAAAAATTAATTCGACGAACTCTCTCTCCCTCTGTGTGTGTTTCTAGAACACCTCGACTCGATTGGAGCTGTTCAAGCAAAACCTGGTCCATAACTACAATCGAGCATTGTTTACGACGATGAACTGTGTCTCGAGCGCGTCGTCCAAACTACGAGAACAACTTCAAAAAGCTCTGTCAGACAAGGAGGAGAACGTCAAAGAAAAGGCAGAAGACGATGCCGACAGCTAGCAGTAGATAGCCGGCCACCTGGAAATGAGGAGCTTCGGCAGCGTATCGCGTGTCGTTTGCAACCCCTTTTACAAGAGAATCTGCTTAATTCGTGATTTTGTAAATGTCCTTATACATTAATGAAACTACGAGATCTCCAAAACATGCTCGTTTCGATGAGCCTCACTTTTTTCCATCGGAAAATTAATTCTGATGAAAATCAGGGGAAAGTACAATTCATTTTGCTGTATTTGTTAAAGGTGATTTAAATAGAGCATTGAAAATTATTTTGGCAATACCTCGGCATCTAGGTTTAGGACGTATGGTCACCTTGAAATCTGCGAAACGCCTTCGCACACATAACAAACGTTTGCATCATTTTTTCATATTGTTACAAGTCATGGTAATGTGTAGGGTGTTCGAGTTTCGTGGACCACCCTGTATAATTCTGTGAACTCTGCCGAGAATTTAATTCAAAATTGCACATTAGAAACCCCACGAACGCATTCAAATGACGATCAAAGAAAGACTCTGAAATCCGCAATTTCCTGACAAAACGAGGGTGTTGGGATTGCCGGAAATCAGGGGGTGAATTCAGTCAGCAGAATGATCCGAAATGATCTCGGGAGACCGTTAAAATATCGTTTAACATAATCGAAAATTTATAAAAGCTCGAAGAAGGGGCTCTGGATATTTCGCGGGAGGGAAACGCCGATGAAAAAAAAGATTCTCGCTCGAGGGGACGCACGGAGCCAGATCGGGTTTTCTCGTTCCATTAGATCCCTCTTCGATCAAGAGAGACGCCCTAGTTTCCGCGGAACGATACGTCCGGATAAATGTTTAAATGTTACTTACGGCGACACACTCGAGATCGCGTCTCCCGTGTATGGGTAGCTGTGACAACAATCATCGGAGAGAGAGACAGAGAGAGAGAGAAAGAGAGAGTGAGGGGATGAGGAGAGGACGGGAAACAGGGGAACGAACAAACTCGATCAAATCTAGCCTCGGGATAGGCCCGAGGGGGGAATCAAATCTGTCAGTCAAACCCTCTAAGATCCAGCAGGTTTTATTTAGCTCGTGGGGTCGCCACTCCCCCTATAAAACCCTGCAAAAACTCCACAACCTGCCGCGCCCTCCGCAAACTTCCAACCCTTTCGTCGACGAATTCAATACCTTAGTCCGCAACTGTAAACAAAACTCCTTCTCGCTTCACGGATACTTTGCTTCGAGTGCCGTACAGTCTGAATGTACAGAGTGTCCGGAAAATGTACTTCCTTGGAAGGAATGATTCCTGACATCATTTTGCATAATAGTTTCCTTTAGCAAAAATGTTCTCTGTAGCTTCACTAACGAAGCTAAGGGGTTGCTAACGAAAAACATGGACTAATCACAGCGTGGTTACCGGGGACTAACTTTGGCGAAGTTTCTGTATACGTGCATTCTCAGAATTCCATGAAACTTTGAAAATAGGTTCCTTTTGACTAAGATAAAGATTGCCAAAAGGATTTTTGGCGAGTTCTGAGAATGGACGTAACCGGAAACACAGCCCTGATTTTTGTAGTCCTTTGAATAGAGCCTCGAAGAACATTTTCGCAAAGGGAAAAGCTACATCGGGTGACATCAAGAATCACCCCTTCCAAGGAAGCACAATATTTTTGCAACACTCTGTATATTAATTACGTTAACAAGAATGGAAGGATTGTATCGCTGGCAGCTTCGAAATTGGGGGAAGATTTGCAAAAAAAGAAATCAGCGTAGACAAAAAAGAATCCGTAGACGTTCAGGGGCGGAAACAAAGCGGGGTCGGTCGAGGGCCGCGTGTAAACGGCGGAGAAACGTAGGAGCGTGTCGGATGCAAATTTCACGGGTTTGTCCGATGGCGTTGATGAATAAGGAATCGTGAGATTGCCGTAGCTCGTGGCAACACGTAGCAGCAGGAAAAGTGGCGCGGAGCTCTCGTCGGAAACTCAGTTTCATCGAGTAACCGAGCCTCTCCGCCCTCTCCTCTTCCCCTCTCCACGTCTTCCAACCCCTCTCCCCCTCCGCCGTTTCTGCGGTAATCTCGCCCCCTTTATATCTTCCTTCTTATCAGCGGCTCGCGAAACGAGCAGGAACCGAACGAGGATTCCGCGAACGAAACTTGACAGAGTATCCGCCATACGTAACGCTACCGTGGGGTTCTTTGTTCACGTCGACGCGTATCTGCGACGCCACCTTCCGCATCCTTCTTCTCGCTTCCGTTTGCCCATCCTATGAACGAGCATTCAAACGGCTGGGCTTCTAAACACGTTGTTAACCCCTTGCCGTATCATTTTCTCAACCGCTGCAGTGATTGGAACGTCTCGGAAGAGAAACGAAAATTAATATTTATAGCTACGTTTAATTCGTACATATATTGTTCGATTAAAAATCATCTAGCCCGACATCGCTGTGCGAATGTACGAGTACATTCAACGTGCTGTCGTAAACGACTATTTCAAGGATTGCCGAAAATTATCTGTAACGAGGACTCAGTTGTCGTCGCTGTTCGTCCAACACCAATTATTTAGGTGGTGTTGGTTCGTCTCCTTTCCCCACACATTTCGAGCAGACCGAGTACTGTAGATTACGACAACATTTCTTCCCACCTAGAATATTTCCATTCCTTAATAGATATGACATTAGTATAATACCTCATACAATATCTAAATACTTAGTAATTGAGTAGATACCGATATATTTAATAATGTAAACAATATTTTGAATAATGGTACAGCAATTCTTAGTGGTGCCTCAGATGCGAAACCGAATGCAAAGGGTTATAATTACCAGTGAAAAAATATGAATTTATATTTAACACCGCAATTGATGCACAATGTTTTTATCTTGCAAAAGGATCCTAATAATAACACTCAAGAAGATAGAAGCCGCTTAAATGTTAAAGCAGCGTGTCAATGTCGTTGCGCCTCGTCCGAATAAATAAGATTTCGTGTGAAAGGACGAGTGTTCCGCCATCTGAAAATTCTATTACCCAAAGTCTTTTGTCTTGCTATTAGTGTAGTGAGGATATGGGAAGCTCCAGCGTAACACGGTTTGGCAAACACAGCCCTCGTGCTTTCATTTTTTCCTTTGAAACGCAATTTTCGCCGGGGAAAGGCGCGTCCCTTTGTCGTCGATCGAACATTGTTGTCGCTTCTCGGCTTGTTTCTTCCATTATCGCGCGAGCATAGTTCGTCGGAGCTCGAAGATCTCGCGACTGACCTTTGATGTTCGTAGCTTGCCGACGGAGGCATGCAAAGCAGCCGTAGGGCCGGGTCGGGCCGGCTCGTACATCAACTTCGTCTTCCATTAAATCAGTGGAAATCGAATTTATGGGCCCTCTCCACCGATCCAATTTACGGGGGCGCGGCTCCGTGCTTTAATCGCGGGACGTGAAAAAATACAAACTGTCGAGCGTAACGTATCTTCCACGCAGCGGAAAATAAATTTGCGGCTTGACTAGGTTACACGCCAAGACACGCCATAAAAATCGCTTAAGATGCAAGCCTCCCCGCCACCGGGAAATCCCCTGTGCGCCCTATAGCCGCCGCCGGCCGCGCCACGCCGCCCGACAAAAAATGAACCTAACATGAACGGAATTTTAATCCGTCCGCATGTTTCGTCGGCTCCCTTGCATCCTCTATAAGCGGAAATGAGAAACATCCCCCGCGATACGTCCTCTCCGTGATGCTCCATAAACGCATGTCAACCTTTTCTGCTTTTACTCGATTCTGCGTTATTGGCAATAATGTGGAACCCTTTGCACTCGAATCTGTATCAACTCGAACATTAAAGATTTCTTCACGACGTAGAATATTCCCATCCCCTATGATTTTTCAAATTTGATGGATACGAAATATAGGTATAATACCTCACGCAATACCTAAATGTTTGGTAATTAATTAGTACACTGCGAATTTTTATGCAAAATAAGAAAAGTTTACATTGTTTGCAGGTCACAGGAACCAAATGAAAATTCTATTCTTCTTTTATTTATCCTACTTAAGCTGTGTAAGAACGTCCGATCGAAAAGTACAAGGTGTTGGGTTTTGAGAAAATTTTTATTTCTACAACAACCTGTGGCACCCTCGTTCGCGTATCGTAGGCGAATACATTCGAAAACCAATCGCAAGTTTTGTTAGAATTAGCGTACGCTCTTCAAAGGTAAGAAGGTGAGGGAAACTGACCAGATTGTGGAGATATCCTCGCCTGGAGCTCTCGTTGCCTACCTAAAGCCCTACATTGGCCCGCACTCGGTCTGCAGATGTTTTACGGTACGTCAACGGCTTTTGAGACCTTTAGCTAAAATACGAAGTCTTTTATAAATTATCATAAAACAGAAAGTTCCGCTGAATCTCAAAAACAGCCTGAAGTCACGTCTGCACTGTAACCATAAACTGCACCCCTGACTGATGCACGGTACAGTAATTTCTCAATCGTAGTCCCAACACCCGTGTTATGAACGGACTACGATCAAGTAGGGTGGCTATTTTTTGATTTATGACTGCGTCTACCCTACCGCGTTGAGACTTCAAACGACAAGCCGAACGTAGAGAAGGACAGAATGAAATAGGATCGCGTGGCCGAAGCGTGTCCCCGTCGCCGGCACAGTTTAAAGGCCCGTGCGCCATCACAATAAAACACCAAGACCTTAGCTTCTTTATTTTCGATGATATCATTATGGAACTTTCACCAACATATTCGTGGCATTTCTTTGATTAAAATCATACCAAACACGATATAATTTGGCCAATATTTAGTGGTTTAATCGACGATGAAAGTTTCGAACGCAACGAAGAAGAGCGTATTGGAAAGAAAGAGACGCGAAGAGTCGCCGTCGCCGGCATAGATCAAACACACTGTCCTTCCTTGTAAGTAAAACTTTCATCGTCGATTAAACCACTAAATATTGGCCAAATTATATCGTGTTTGGTATGATTTTAATCAGAAAAATGCCAGGAATAAGCCAGTAAAATCTCATAAAAAAATAATGAAAATTAAGTAGACTGGACTACGATTGCAGAGGCGACCGAGGACTACGATTGAGAAATTACTGTACCCTGCTGCAACCAGCATGGACCACGGTCACTCTGATCCCTTACAGCTGAAACTATTACATTAGACTATTACATTAGAAACTATTACATTAGACGTCCTTAAATATTTTTAACATGTCCACTGCTTTAAATTTATATACAGGGTGTTCGACTACAGGTGGGAGAAAATTTAAGGGGTGGTTCTTAACGATGATATAAGACGAAAATGAAGAATAAAAAAATTGCGATTTCGGCTTCGTTATTTAGCTATTAACAATTAAAAATCAACAACGCGTCTAACAAAAGTGTACGTTGTGTACGTCAAAGAGTTCAATGTTGTCCAACAATTTGTTAAACATTTTCACCTCGCTGGGGCCCCAAATGAGAACCAAGGTATGCATGCATCTGTCACTTGATACGCGACTGTCGCGTTGTTAATAGCTAAATAACGAAGCCGAAATCGTAATTTTTTTATTCTTCATTTTCGTCTTATATCACGTTAAGAACCAACCCTTAAATTTTCTCCCACCTGTAGTCGAACACCCTGTATACTCATAAATTTTTCTCATAAATGCATAAAATCCGCAGTCTATGTTGAAATTTATTTAAGAAACAAATTGACAAAAATAATCAACTGTTATTCAGTAGGCATATTCGGTCGCTTGACTTTCGAGCGCCTGTACAAATCATACATTGTATCTATGCCGTTCGAGTCATGGAAGACTCTCGCTTGTTTCTTAGATCGTCTGTTTTTTCAAGAGCGATCCTCACTTCGTTCGAGTTTGTCGAACAGTAAAGACGTGTCTCACAACGTGCCTTCTTAGATATATTTTACATAGAGTAAATTCTGTTTCTTATACTAATAGAGTCTAGTTTTACATACCCGTATTACAACAGTCTATTAATTAGATACCGACACGTTTAATAATGTAAACAATATTTTCAGTAATGGTACCGCAATTTTTAGTGCCGTCTCTCAGAGTCACCATTCGAGTGCTAAGGGTTGAACAACTCTTCTCGCACGGTAGAAAAAAATGAAAATTTATACATTTTTTTATAATTGATGTAGACCATTTTTATTTCGGATAAATGTCCACAGCCTACTCACGCATAACAGGGAATGCATGAGGAATGCGTTGCTCGTTGGTTTGGAGGGTCCAGAAAAGACAGAGCCTCCAACCGTGTGGGCGTTCTTTGGACGAGGATGATGTCACGGGGTAAGAACATTGGTTCCCTGGGCCGAGGAAAGGCAGAGATTCGTTGGAACATTCGCCGAATACCGGAGAGCAAAAGGAGAAAAATCAAGGAATGAAAAACAGGTACCCAGGTAGAAGAGGAAAAAGGGGAGGGTGGTGGAGGGCAAAGGGGTTAGGGTTGGAGAGAGGAATCAAGCGTGTTCAGACGATCTCGAAGTAATTACGACGGGAAAAGAACCGAGAATCGGACCATAACCCGACGAATAATTAATTTATAATTAAGAGAAGCGGTAGACGTCGCAGGGAGAAAACGCTCTGACGGAAAACGCGGACCTTCCCAACCGGATCTTCTTTTTCCCTTTTCGGTCGCATACTCCGGAACGAGAGACCATCATCGTCCGCCGGGATGAAGGTGGACGCTGATTGCCGGACGAATCGCGAATTCTCCCGTGAATAGTTCGCAGACCGGAATTGAATACGATGGAGATGGATGTCAAGGATCCCTTGGTCCAAATGAAATACGATGCAATACACGCCAAATTAGGGCAGGGTTTAAGCCGTTGCTCCATTCGATTTTGTTTACGAAATACGGAACTTCCGTCATTTTTATTTATCCTGGCGGAAACTGGCTGAAATGTTTGGCGATACCTTTTTCCGGGAAGTATTCACTCAATGTTGTTACAGTGAATCACGAAAGTATTTGAACGCACTTTAAAACAGTATAACTTTTTTATAAAGTACCAAACGATCTACCATTTTGTAAGCAATTGGAAGGTTTACTAAATGATTTGAAAAAAAGATTTTCCAAGAAGTCCAATTTACAAGGTTGCTTGCAAAAATAAAAACAACATTTTTTAAAGACTGTTATTTCGGTCCTTAATGAAAATTTAAAATATGTTTTGTAGATCTATGATAGTTATACACATGCTGAAAATTTCAACACAGGCGGTTAGCATACTCAAGAGCTGCAAGAAGTTGAATCTGATGAAAATCATAGTTTTTCATGACTTTTGGTCAGTTTCTGCTTAAAATTAACAAATTCTTACATTTGTCTATGCTAACTCCCGTGGTTCATCTTCTAGTTCACGCCTCGATGTATTTGCACTGCGAGGTGCCTGCTAAGTATTTTTCGAAGGACCACCTTCCTGGTCGTGGAAGGATCGAATGGGATTTACAAGACATTAAACGTACAATAAATTTACAAAAAAGAAATTGTTTGATAAGTCTGTTTACTTACTGTTGCAGAAAATACACATAAATAGAGTCCTTTTAAAGAATTTTTAGATCCATTAAACCCCGCTACTCCGCCATTCGATTCGTCCAAGCCATTGAAAGCTACTCGACAAAATGGCGGGATTAATTGAGAAATTTACTTAGCATCGTTTTCGATCACAACAAAGAGTTCTATTGATCATGGGGCGGAGAAGGGACGCAGGATCGACTGTCTCAAATATTTCACGGGAGTAAATCCAGGCGACGCGGATTAAAAACGGCATTATCGTTTCGCGACCGAACAACAGAAAAAGGAGGAAGAAGAAGAGCTGCGAAAAACGTGGCACGGAGAATCGACGATAAAAGAGGAGATTCACGATCGCTCCTCCGATGGATGGACATTAAGAAAAGCATGAGCTGCGGCGAAGACTCCGAGTAGGTCGTAGACCTTGTAACGAAGGTTATAGGTACAAGCAGGAAGGGAGAGAGTATAAGGAACGAAGGGCGAAGGAAAAGCGACCCCGGGAAACTAATTTTCGCGATATTAGTCTTACGAAATTGGTTATTGATGTTCCATTCGTCCGCCGATAATGGCGGACGGAAGCGATTCTCCGGTGAAAGGTCGTAAGTCCACGAAGGTCGAGGATCCCGGGGAGGCCAGGCCGCGCCACCCCTAACCACCCAAGCCACCCTTGCCTCCCAGGCTCGTCTTTCTTAAAGGAATTGCTTCCTTAACGGGCGTTAAATCGACTTTCCCGACCGGTCTTCTCGACTCGCGATTGACAAATATTTCGTGGTCTTCCTCCCTACCTCTCTCTCTCTCTCTCTGTATTGCTCTACTGCCACTCTCCGCAGTACTCCGTTCTTCCAGGCCACCCTTCCTCGTCCCTTTTTCGCGTTACCCTCTTTTTCACAGGGAATCTTTTGCTCGAGATGCGCTCTCTCTCTCTCTCCCTGCAACCCTCGCCGGCCTTCCACCTGGAGTAGCGTTTGGCCTTCTGGCGACCTTCCAACAATCCGTACACCTCTCTTCGCCAGCCAAGAATGCCCGAGGAAAGGAACCGAGCGAATCGATAAATTCGTGAAACGGCCGACTGTCCGCAAACGAAACACACCGATCCTCTTCTCCTCTGGAACCACACCGCCACCAGTGATCACGAATCGCCGAAACGTGGCCAAAACCTCGAAAATGTATTTTTCGAAACTGTGATACGTTAGTCATGCCATTTATACTTGCAGAATGGTTACAGTTCAAATATTGCCTTGAATCGTCGCACAGTTTTTGTGAACGTGCAGTGTCAGAGTGTTCAGTGTCGAAATGGTTTTAGAGGATAACTAGGGATTATTGAATTGGATCCTCAAATAAATTTATAAGACTCAAATTAACTATTTAATTTTATTTGTAACTTATAACATTAAAATAAATTATTTTAAAGTAACAATTTTAAATCTTAACACTACGACCCTTCTCCAATGAATTCAATTTATCGATTAAACATTTTAAAAAACTTTTTCAAACATTTGTTTTTAAAACAAAATAATTTAAAAAGCAACTTCACACTAGTGAGAAAGTTCACATGACTGAAGGTAGCTACAGTTGCTACAATGGTTGTGCGAACTTTTATCTTGCTATATTCACCAGAATTGACTGTGCATAATGTAACCTTTGTCTGGGGATTATGTTCTGACAAACGCGAAATTTCGACGTTCTCCCTTATTTTTTCCCCGTGGACCGGTGTCATAGGCGAGAGTAACGCGATCGATTAAACGTAAGAGATTCCCGCGAACGCAGGGAATATGTATCGCGAGCTGTCAGTGCCGTAGGGCGCATCTATAAATAAACAAGCGTGTCAGCTGCCAACATGCTTCCACCCCGCCGGACGGGGATCAAGTGAGATTCGGATAGGGATCGGTTTCCAAAAGAGGACGCGTTTTGGACAGATCGTAATCCGGGGGATGGAACGACTCGATGCTCGACCAATAAGTTGACCCGCCACGCCGGAGGCGGCTGAACCGGTTGCATGATTTGCAACGACGGACGCCCGTAAATTCGGATTAGCGCGAAAACTTCGAACCGCCAGGGCTTTCGTTAACCACTTACACGGGACTGCGCGACTTTATTCTATCTGTGCCTCCACTTCGGCCCCTGCACTTTTATATTTCTATTTCCACATCTTTACGATCACCCTTCAGATCCCTAGATCTCTAAATCCCTGGATCTTTAGGTCTTTATTCCCTTAACACCCTAGATCAACTGTATCGTTAACACTCTCAATGCCTAGATCTCTAAATTTATAAAGGACTAGGTCTCCAGATCTTGAAAACTATATTTGTAAATCTTATTACTCTACAATTCTAGCTCTATATTCTCTAGATTCTGATTGTCTAGTCAAATCGCATAGGTACATCGCCATATATCGGAATAAAAAGCGTAGATATGCAGCTCTATGCACATTTATTTAACGGATCTTTATGCATTTACGAAGACATTGGTCGGGAGAAATGTAAAACACACAGTAAAAGATTTGAACAATCCAAGAACGTTGTATTGTTGCTTTTAGTTTATCAAAGTCGTTAAGGGTGAATTCAATTTATAGCAATTATGCTATTGCTGCTTCCCACAATCACTGCAAAACATTTTTATTTTACATAGAGATCCGTAGTCTGGTGATAAGTTATGTGGCACGCATGAAAAAGGAGTTACTTGACTCCAGTTGGATAGTCATGTGATGACTACTTATGAAAAATGTAATGGATGTCCGATCTGTATTTGACACTTTGTCTTCCTTGACGAGTCAGGCTCGCCATGAAGATTTTAACAAAGTCTGTCAAACATGAACCTTCCGCCTTCATTTTTAGATACAATACAGTTTGATTCCTTTGTAATCAATAGACGGCGGATCTTCATGCAAAATAAAAAATTTTTGCATATGTTGCAAATGGAAACCATTTGGGTCCCTACATTTTTTTTTGCAAGAGTACATTATTTTGGTTCTTGTTGGTGCATAGCATCCGCTGCACCCCCCAGATGGTCGGCCCTGCTCTCAGGGATTCAAATGAATTTATCAACCTCCCTCCATTTCATTCCACTCTCACTATCGCCTAATTTCGACGTGGAGAATGCATTTTACGCACAACCCTCTCCTGATGATGGTCAAAGGATAGTGTGAGACTCATCTTGACTGAAAAAACTAGAGGCGAGGGCATACCCACCGACCAGGGGCCCCTGTCTCGTGGTCCCCGCAGACCCGCTATCCGCATTCAGCGGGGGATTATTTCGCGGATTTTTCCACGCACCTGTTCTTGGCTCTTCGCCTAATTTCAACCTACATCAGCGGGACCTACTGTTTACTCCGGTCGCTTCCAAACCCACCTTTAGCCAACAACATACGACGCGTACCCAGGGGGGCACCCACGGCGTATACCCAGGCGGTCACCCATCCAAGAACCGATTTTCGCAGCGAATCGTTGATAATTTTATGTATGAATATTAAATGATTAAATAAAGAAAATGTAGTAAATAAATGTGCCTACGAATGTATATTGAATAACCCATCTTTTCCCGACTATACAAATTGCAGTCGCGTTGTACTACTTAATTTCCGAAATTTTTCGAGCGTCTGGCTTGACGTTGACTTATACTACTGAAATTCCGGATACCTCCTTCGACATCATATTCTCCTAATACAAAGTTCAATTTTCGAGGAAATCGAAAAATTTTCAGAAATTTTCGACCGTCTGACTTGTCGTTGACTTGTACTACTGAATTTCGAAAATTTTCGATCGTCTGACTCGGCGTTGACTTGTACTACTGAAATTCCGGATACCTCCTTCGATATCATGTTCTCCTAATAAGAAGTTCAATTTTCGAGGAAATCGAAAATTTTTCAGAAATTTTCGACCGTCTGACTTGTCGTTGAGTTCTACTACTGAATTTTCGAAAATTTTCGAGCGTCTGACTCGGCGTTGACTTGTACTACTGAAATTCCGGATACCTCCTTCGACATCATATTCTCCTAATACAAAGTTCAATTTTCGAGGTTTTCGAAAAATTTTGACGATTTTCGGCTGTCTGACTTGTCGTTGACTTGCACTACTTGATTTTCGAAATTTTTCGAGCGTCTGGCCTGACGTTGACTTGTACTACTGAAATTCCGGATACCTCCTTCGACATCATATTCTCCTAATACAAAGTTCAATTTTCGAGGTTTTCGAAAATTTTCGACCATTTTTCGATTTTGTATTAGGAGAATACGATGTCGAAGGAGGTATCCGGAATTTCAGTAGTACAAGTCAGCCACAAGTCAGACGCTCGAAAATTTTCGAAATTCAGTAGTACAAGTCAACGTCAAGTCAGACGGTCGAAAATTTCGGAAAATTTTCCGAAAACCTCGAAAATTGAACTTGGTATTAGGAGAACATGATATCGAAGGAGGTATCCGGAATTTCAGTAGTACAAGTCAGCCACAAGTCAGACGCTCGAAAATTTTCGAAATTCAGTAGTACAAGTCAACGTCAAGTCAGACGGTCGAAAATTTCGGAAAATTTTCCGAAAACCTCGAAAATTGAACTTGGTATTAGGAGAACATGATATCGAAGGAGGTATCCGGAATTTCAGTAGTACAAGTCAGCCACAAGTCAGACGCTCGAAAATTTTCGAAATTCAGTAGTACAAGTCAACGTCAAGTCAGACGGTCGAAAATTTCGGAAAATTTTCCGAAAACCTCGAAAATTGAACTTGGTATTAGGAGAACATGATATCGAAGGAGGTATCCGGAATTTCAGTAGTACAAGTCAACGTCAAGCCAGACGCTCGAAAAATTTTGAAAATTAAATAGTGCAAGTCCACCACAAGTCGCATGTTCAGGAGAAGATTAGGGATTCAATAAATAAATCTGGAGATATATTTGTTAACTACATTCTCTTTATTTATTAATTTTATATTCATACATTAAGTGATTGTTTTATACATGTTCATAACTTATACCCTGATCATATATAACAATAATGTCGAGTTGCTCCGTGAGACTCGGCACACCATCACGCTTCTGCTGTTTTATTGCAATACCTCGGTTGTGTTGGAGAAGCCGATGGATAAATCTGCTCTGTAACACCCTCATCCTCTGAAACAACAGTATATTCTATTAAATAAATGAGCTACACATAAAGATAAAAAGGACACGTTGTTAATAAATAAAACTATTGCACTAATATATTTTTGAAAATTATCTACATCGATGTGTAAACTTCTGTGCCCGTTCAGAATGCAACCCGCCCATCAATCTTTGGTGCCCCTTCGGAAGGCAACCCGCTCGACTTACTTCTGTGGCCCTTCGGAAGGCAACCCGCCCATCAATCTTCTGTACCCCTTCGGAAGGCAACCCGCTCGACTTACTTCTGTGCCCCTTCGGAAGGCAACCCGCTCGACTTACTTCTGTGCCCCTTCGGAAGGCAACCCACTCGACTTACTTCTGTGCCCCTTCGGAATGCAACCCGCGCATCAATCTTCTGTACCCCTTCGGAAGGCAACCCGCTCGACTTACTTCTGTGCCCCTTCGGAATGCAACCCGCCCATCAATCTTCGGTGCCCCTTCAGAATGCAACCCGCTCGACTTACTCCTGTGCCCCTTCGGAAGACAACCCGCCCATCAATCTTCTGTACCCCTTCGGAAGGCAACCCGCCCATCAATCTTCGGTGCCCCTTCGGAAGGCAACCCGCCCATCAATCTTCGGTGCCCCTTCAGAATGCAACCCGCTCGACTTACTCCTGTGCCCCTTCGGAAGGCAACCCGCCCATCAATCTTCTGTGCCCCTTCGGAAGGCAACCCGTTCGACTTACTTCTGTGCCCCTTCGGAAGACAACCCGCTCGACTTACATCTGTGCCCCTTCGGAAGGCAACCCGTTCGACTTACTTCTGTGCCCCTTCGGAATGCAACCTGCCCATCAATCTTCTGTGCCCCTTCGGAAGGCAACCCGCTCGACTTACTTCTGTGCCCCTTCGGAATGCAACCCGCCCATCAATCTTCGGTGCCCCTTCAGAATGCAACCCGCTCGACTTACTCCTGTGCCCCTTCGGAAGACAACCCGCCCATCAATCTTCTGTACCCCTTCGGAAGGCAACCCGCCCATCAATCTTCGGTGCCCCTTCGGAAGGCAACCCGCCCATCAATCTTCTGTGCCCCTTCGGAAGGCAACCCGTTCGACTTACTTCTGTGCCCCTTCGGAAGACAACCCGCTCGACTTACATCTGTGCCCCTTCGGAAGGCAACCCGTTCGACTTACTTCTGTGCCCCTTCGGAATGCAACCCGCCCATCAATCTTCGGTGCCCCTTCAGAATGCAACCCGCTCGACTTACTCCTGTGCCCCTTCGGAAGACAACCCGCCCATCAATCTTCTGTACCCCTTCGGAAGGCAACCCGCCCATCAATCTTCGGTGCCCCTTCGGAAGGCAACCCGCCCATCAATCTTCGGTGCCCCTTCAGAATGCAACCCGCTCGACTTACTCCTGTGCCCCTTCGGAAGGCAACCCGCCCATCAATCTTCTGTGCCCCTTCGGAAGGCAACCCGTTCGACTTACTTCTGTGCCCCTTCGGAAGACAACCCGCTCGACTTACATCTGTGCCCCTTCGGAAGGCAACCCGTTCGACTTAC
Organism: Lasioglossum villosulum; assembly: GCA_963971365.1. Lineage (NCBI taxonomy): Eukaryota > Metazoa > Arthropoda > Insecta > Hymenoptera > Halictidae > Lasioglossum > Lasioglossum villosulum. Next base: position 28,981,285 of record OZ020499.1, read on the forward strand.
TTCTGTGCCCCTTCGGAATGCAACCTGCCCATCAATCTTCTGTGCCCCTTCGGAAGGCAACCCGCTCGACTTACTTCTGTGCCCCTTCGGAATGCAACCCGCCCATCAATCTTCGGTGCCCCTTCAGAATGCAACCCGCTCGACTTACTCCTGTGCCCCTTCGGAAGACAACCCGCCCATCAATCTTCTGTACCCCTTCGGAAGGCAACCCGCCCATCAATCTTCGGTGCCCCTTCGGAAGGCAACCCGCCCATCAATCTTCTGTGCCCCTTCGGAAGGCAACCCGTTCGACTTACTTCTGTGCCCCTTCGGAAGACAACCCGCTCGACTTACATCTGTGCCCCTTCGGAAGGCAACCCGTTCGACTTACTTCTGTGCCCCTTCGGAATGCAACCCGCCCATCAATCTTCTGTGCCCCTTCGGAAGGCAACCCGTTCGACTTACTTCTGTGCCCCTTCGGAAGGCAACCCGCCCATCAATCTTCTGTGCCCCTTCGGAAGGCAACCCGTTCGACTTACTTCTGTGCCCCTTCGGAAGACAACCCGCTCGACTTACATCTGTGCCCCTTCGGAAGGCAACCCGTTCGACTTACTTCTGTGCCCCTTCGGAAGACAACCCGCTCGACTTACATCTGTGCCCCTTCGGAAGGCAACCCGTTCGACTTACTTCTGTGCCCCTTCGGAATGCAACCCGCCCATCAATCTTCTGTGCCCCTTCGGAAGGCAACCCGTTCGACTTACTTCTGTGCCCCTTCGGAAGGCAACCCGCTCGACTTACTTCTGTGCCCCTTCGGAATGCAACCCGCCCATCAATCTTCGGTGCCCCTTCAGAATGCAACCCGCTCGACTTACTCCTGTGCCCCTTCGGAAGACAACCCGCCCATCAATCTTCTGTACCCCTTCGGAAGGCAACCCGCCCATCAATCTTCGGTGCCCCTTCGGAAGGCAACCCGCTCGACTTACTTCTGTGCCCCTTCGGAATGCAACCCGCCCATCAATCTTCTGTACCCCTTCGGAAGACAACCCGCTCGACTTACATCTGTGCCCCTTCGGAAGGCAACCCGCTCGACTTACTTCTGTGCCCCTTCGGAAGGCAACCCGCTCGACTTACATCTGTCGACGCGAAAAATGGCGTCCGCGGCTTTGTTTAGGAGTTATTAACGAAAAACACGGACCAATCAGAGCGCGAACTAGACATGCGATGGCACGTTCGGCCAATTGATAGTCGGCACGTCGGGCCCACTGTGCTACCTCGCGTCTAGATCTCGCTCTGATTGGTCCGTGTTTTTCGTTAATAACTCCTAAACAAAGCCGCGGCCGCCATTTTTGTAAAGGAAAATGTTGCTTCAAATGACCCAAGCAACCTCCCATTTTCGGCTCCTAGGGTAGTTTTGGGACACCCTGTATAATAGAAAGATTGTGACTATCTAGAACACTGAAATGTGCATTATAGAGTCAAGAATCGAGAAATACAGAACCCTCGCAATCCTCGTGTGCGTATACGTGTCTAGCGATGCGTCTCTCACACTCGTGAGTTTCTCATCAAGGTCAAATTCGGATCTACACCCTTGACACATTTCTGTCCAAGACTCGTTTCGAGACTTGTGGGACACCCTGTATATGAGTCTATGTCGACTATCTTTATCTACGTCCCGGTCGAATCCGGCCGAAATTCTGCGGCAGGGTGGGCCAGCTCTCCGCTCGTCGCTCGTTCGTATTCATACGGGAGCACGTATGAATACGCTTTAAAGAGGACCGAGCGAAAGAACCTGTCCAGCCCGGCCCGCTCCGATCCTGGTATCCTTGAAAGCTAACTCCCGCGGGACGTAGTTTCGAAAGAGCCGGACATTGCACGCGCGGCTGCTCTACCACCCTTGCCACCCCTTTGGACCAAAGTTTAATCACGTTGTCGCGGAGCCCGCGACCACCATCCTCCAAATGAAGCCGCGTTAAGCACCACTGACCTTCTTTCCGAGTTCCCAGCTCTCTCCTGTTGCAGCGCGAGCGGAGTGAAAACGCCGCCGACCAAAAATAATTTATATTTAATACAGAATATGTGCCTGGCCCGGACTCGACCAGCCACTTCGCGACCGGAAACGTGACTGCGATTGGCCTGGAGAGCCGCTCGTGTCTCTCGATACCCAAATATCGATCCTTCTCACGTGTTTTCGGTGAGACCAGTGGTGTAAAAATATTTTAACACGGTCACTGTGTACCTGTACATCGTACACGTGATTCGCAGGTACAATCAGTATCGAATACTATTAGGGTGTCGTAAATGAAATCTTTTACAATTTTCAAGTTTACGGCATATCGGGATTTTTACATATCCCTTTGGTACAGTGTGTAAAAAATGTTTGCGTCTGACCATGATCAACCAATTCTACTTTCATCAAACATTTTAGTTTCCGTATCGTTTTCCCATACCTTTCACCCCAATTGATTTGCATAGCCTAAACATAGTTTTACCAAAGCGCCCATACTTCGACGACCAAAATGCACCACCCACTCATCAATAGAAATCATGTAATGAACCCATATATTTTAAAGATAGCCAACATGAAAAAATAAGTCTGAAATGTATAATAAAATTTTTTCATGCGAGGCTTTGTTTTCGAGGAAATCGACTTTGAATTTTCGCCGGATACGAGCTTTAGGCCCGTTCATACACGGCGGAATCCGTGCAATTTTTGTTTTTGATTATTTAATCGCGCGGACACGTGTGAACGAATACATAGCCGGTAACGTTAATAAGGTCCGCGCGGTCAAAAACGCACGGATTCCGCCGTGTCTGAACGGGCCCTCAGTATATGCAGAAAGTAGAATTGGCTGATCATAGTCAGACGCGTTAGACGATTCCTATGCATAGGGAAAGGATGTTCAGGAAGACAAACTCGCTGTTCTCGCAAACGAGTTGCCAAACGAAAAAATGTTATTCCTTTTTTTCGATTTATTTTTTCATGCAGTATCAGCCCCTTTTCGCTTGTACCACCAGTTACGAAACACCCTGAATATTGAAGTGTTTCTTAACTTCCAAAAAACGTCGATTTTATCGTTATATATCGTCGATTTTGACATTAATCAAAATACGTCGTTCCATTTAAAAAAACACGACGATCTTTACATTTATAAGAAAAATGACTAGACAAATTTCCAAACTCAGACGACACTAGAACAATCTAAGATTATTCTTACATCGTTGTTTACTCATTAAAATGATCCAAACACAATATTCAGATTCGTCTAATTTTAATGTCTCACAGTAAACTGCGGATCTTTATGCAAAATAAAAATTTTCTAAGCTTATATATATATAACTTACAAATTGGGAACCCGAAGAGGTAGTCCACCCATCTTTAAAATTACGATCGACCAAATCGAAGGATACGCGGAGAGACGAGAAGGATAGCCAGCGCAGGGGCTCGAATATTAATTTCTATCTGCATAAATGCATAATGATAAATCCGCGGGTTTGCTCTCGAATCCTAGCAATGTTGCTGAATCAGAGAGCACAGAACGCGAGACGCCCCGAACTTCTTTCAGAGTTCAGGCCGCCTCGGGGTTGGCTTCCATTCCGCGGAGAGTTTCCCTCTTGGTTTACCGTTGGCGTTCTTTTATTTTTCTCTCCCGGTACCGTCGTCGCGTGGTTAATAATAGAAATTAATTAAAAGGACTCTCGGTAATTGAAGCTGTTGGCGTGGTAACGTCGCGCCGAGGTGAGCCGAGCCGAGTCGAGACGGAAACTTGGCCGGGCTTGACTGACTGTGCGAGACTTTGGCCGGCCAAAGTCAAAACCCCTCTCCCCCACACACCGAGATCGGTCGTTAGCATATAATTAAGGGCGATTTTGTCCCCCGTGGTTGTTTGTATAGTCCCCGGATTACCCGGCCAGCTTTAGTCGAGATTCGAGATTCGAGATTTCCTGTTACGATCCGAGACTACAACCGCTTGTCCATTTGTTCCAGGACAATTTTATCCAACCACTTTGCCTTGCGATTTATTTTATAGTTACGCCGATTACAACTTCATTTTTGAGAATAAGAATAAGAGTAAAGAAAAGAAATATAACTTAGGTTCTCGTAGAAAAACGTCGAAAAAATTATTTTTTTAAACTATGACGTGCCCTAGCTAGAAACATGGAAAAATTAGAGATTGTGTGGATGACAATACCTTATTATTCAATTAATTTCCAGAGTGGTTACTGTTAAGATTCCACATGAAATCTGTATTTTTACCACGCTTATGTTAACTTGCCGTATTGTTTGTTATATACGTCAAATGTTGTAATCGAATTTTAAACCACTTACCGATGAGCTGGAGACTTGAAACTTTAAACACAGCCCACAACTACGTGACAACGCAATATTAAAGAAATTTTTTTTAAAACTGCGTTTGGGAGATAAAAAGTGTAGGATCTCAGCGGGAATCGAACCCGAGCCTCACTAAATACGCTCAGTAGTACGTCATCGCGTTCAGCGCTCCCTACTCCACTAAGCGTTCCCACTCCGACTCATCCCCACTCCACTGACCCACTTCGCACCGAAGGAGTTTAGTGTGGTGTTCCGTTCATTCAGTTCCATCTTTATTTAAGTAAAACGACGCGTATTGTGATTACGCAACTCTAAAGGGGAAGCAATGGCTGCGAAAATTCAGGGGCAGCCTCACCGGCTACTAGTCATCAGCGGCAGTCATGTTAAGGTGCAGTGCGGCATTTTACTTATCGCAACTCTAAAAGGCGGGATTTTCTAGCATTTGCATATCGGAAAACTTGCACATTAAACTGATTCGATTCTGCGAAGTTTTCACGGTAACACACGAGAAGGGAACTGTACGTATATCACTCCGTGTTAATAATGTTCAGAGATCGTGTTTTATAGGTAACGTTGGGTGTTGATACTGAATGGTAATGGGCTTTTTGTGGGGTGCTAACGCCCCAAAACCGACGGATACCAAAGTACATTGAATGTCAGGTCTATTCCTATATCTCGTCTGTAGTAGAGGTTCGCGCACGTGGAATACGAGGCGATGACTGGTCACTTGCCGATTCTTATCAAGGATACCGCAGACCAGTCCATAAATTCATGAGCCGGGACACACACCGTGGACTGATATTTACGAGGTCCGCAGCTGGTAACGTTCGTCCTACTTTACGACGCGTCGTAAACGAATCCTCTTATTATCTGTCCCCTTATATAGTTATATACTTTATTATATACATATATATACGTCGGCTTTTTGCGAATAGTTTCGCGGCCACTTCCGGCAACTGCAGTGTGGCAATGACAGCGGTAGCAGCGCAGGGACGGTGCAATTTACGCGGGGGCTCGGTCAATTGTTGAACCATATCGTGTCGGTGTATCGGCCGCCGATCGCTATCGCGAATGGTTTAAAATTACACCGGTCAAGAGATACTGGAATGGAACCGGACAGCGTGGCGCACGCACCGGCGCGGCGGCGTTTCAAATATTTTTTCCGATCCGCCGGGGAAACGGAATGAAATTGGCCGTGCCGAGTTCATAATTGGGTTTACGCGAACTATCCTGACTCGATGGTTTTAATAACGATTTTTTCGCTGCGATACCGACGGTACGCGCCACGTCGCGTCGATACGTTTCATGCACCTCACCGCGCCGATAGCGTATCGTTTAATAACCAGCCCCCGACCGGCCAGAGTAAATAGTTCGATTGGGTGCCCGACCTCTTCCAAAACTAACCGCTCGCTTGTTTTGAAACCGCGCCGAGATAAACGCGAAGGAATCTAGCGTGATCGTTCCGTTAACCTCGAATTTTCACTGGAATAATCGAACGCGAACGGCGAGTGAACTAGGAGTTGACAGCTTTGCGAATTTTTCTCTTCTGCACTGGTTTTAACACCTTCCCTTCAATATCGTGACAGACTCGGAATGAAAATTGTGAACTGAGTGTAATCAGGTCTAATAAATATTAATAGAGTTGAAGTACGGCTTGCGTATGTAAATATGTGTGTATATTAACGAACAACCCTATATATAGGTAAAATTGTAAAAATAGAGAGTCATAAATAACAGAAGAATTGTAAGATTAAGTTCGCCAGTGAATTGCAAGAAGTTGCAAATTAACATTTGGTTATCCGTGTGCCCAAATACGTGAATAAAACTGCTTTTTCCTTACAATATGTGTGTTATTAATTTCCTTTAAACCGAAATGAAATCCTATTTTAGTTTTGTTAATGTACTACAACAATTTTCTTTGTTATGAACAATTTTGCGGCTAGTTTCTCTTACAAATGTCCACCGATCCAAAGGTGTAGAAAAATTTTAGCAAGTTACACAAAGACACACAAGACACATGCAATGAAAAAGATATATTTGGAAGTGAATTTCCAATCGTTATTTTCACAGAAGGTTGATTATCCGAGATTCAGAGTAGGAAATAATAATACGATTATTCCGGGGATAGAATTTGAAAACAATGAACGCCACCAAAAAAAGGCAGGATTAACGTAACTGATCCAGGAGTAACGAGCCGGTTGAACTCTTTTGAAAAAACAAATCAGTCCTACAAAAGCAATGTTCTATTCCAACCGGTAACAATGTTGGAACTCGCGCGTTTGAATGAACAACCATTAGTGCATATACAGGAACGAGAGGATTATGAAATTATAATTATAATTCGAAATTTGGAGTGTTTTCACCGGAGTTGTGATTACTTGGAAAATTTTTCATGCGATTACATCGCATTCCACGGTCGATCGCGAACTGAAGCGTTGCGATCCAATTACGGTAATGAACCGTAATTAGATCGAATGTTTGATCCTGTAAAACCGGTGGAATTTTGCAAAAATATACAACGAGATTTCTAAAGGTAATTTTTCTCGAATTCGGTGGCAAGAATTTCAAAAAGTTCGATTAGAGCGGAAGGGAGGAGCGTGGCTCGACGAACCGCAAAATTTTGTTGTTCCAGCGAAGTGGAATTGCGAGTTCGGCGGCAGTCGCAACGGTGAAAAAGGGTAGTAACGAGAGAGGGCCAAGGAAAGACAGAAATATCTCGGCGAAACGCGAAAAGAATAGAAAGGGAAGAGCGGGATCGCAAAGTTTGCCGGCGTGCAGCGTTCGACGTAACTGGCGGTCGTTCCGCGACCTGCGAGAGCAAAAGAGAGAGAGAGAGAAAATGACCGGCGACAAAACAAAACGGACAAACAGAATAGAACACTTAGGCGAGAAAACGTGGAAAACTAGCGGCGGGGGTGGGATGGGGTGCGGCGAGAACGGAGAGTACGTATAACGACGTTCAGGGGACCAGCAAATTCATCTCGGTATCGCGAAACTCGGTCGTTCTGCGAGTTAGCCCGCGGACGCCGACACGGGACGAGATTTAAAAAGTTCGGACAAAGTGCATCCGTCGCGAGTCCCTCGCTCAAGGTGTATCCGCGTTCGCGTTCACATTCGCACTGACGCACAGTGAGCCGGATTAGGGGAAGGTGTGACATTTACCCCTCAAGCGAACTTTCTCGCATCGACATCTAACGTATGAACGTTGCTTCCCAAATGTCCATAGACCTCGCAAATGAAGAAAATAGTACAATTTATTAAATATTATCCGGTGGGCAGGATAATATTGAAGCGGTCACGTCCAACGCTGTTTAACTTCGGTGATCGTACGAGAACGGGATCTTGAAGCGAGGCAATGGTCGTTGACTACTGTCTACGATTATACGATCTGCTATATTCTAGTATACAGTAATTTCTCAATCGTAGTCCCAACACCCGTGTTATGAAAGGACTACGATCAAGTAGGGTGGCTATTTTTTGATTTATGACTGCGTCTACCCTACCGCGCTGAGACTTCAAACGACAAGCCGAACGTAGAGAAGGACAGAATGAAATAGGATCGCGTGGCCGAAGCGTGTCCCCGTCGCCGGCACAGTTTAAAGGCCCGTGCGTCATCACAATAAAACACCAAGACCTTAGCTTCTTTATTTTCGATGATATCATTATGGAACTTTCACCAACATATTCGTGGCATTTCTCTGATTAAAATCATACCAAACACGATATAATTTGGCCAATATTTAGTGGTTTAATCGACGATGAAAGTTGCGAACGCAACGAAGAAGAGCGTATTGGAAAGGAAGAGACACGAAGAGTCGCCGTCGCCGGCATAGATCAAACACGCTGTCCTTCTTGTAAGTAAAACTTTCATCGTCGATTAAACCACTAAATATTGGCCAAATTATATCGTGTTTGGTATGATTTTAATCAGAAAAATGCCAGGAATAAGCCAGTAAAATCTCATAAAAAAATAATGAAAATTAAGTAGTTTGAAAATTCGATTCACTCGAGTCAATGTAGTGGTGTTCACACCGATATACCCGAGCCGACATCAAACATCGCCGTCCTGCTGCCCGGCGCAGCGTTGACAGGCGGTGGAATGGGTAGGCACTGGACTACGATTGCAGAGGCGACCGAGGACTACGATTGAGAAATTACTGTATTCTGATATATGTATTTTGGTATACCCTGGTATGTATAATAAAGTAAAAGTCGGACAAAGGACAAGAAGACCTCCTATGGGTAGACGAAGTGTAATGCAGCCATCGATGGTCGGACCGAGTGAGAACGCGATGGAAACGGCGGAAAGTCGTGAACCGCGGAGCCTCCATCCGCCACGAAACTAAGCCCGGACTCTTCTTGGTGGCTCAAAGAGAAACAGCGAGTTATCCATCTTCTTTTCTCTCCGACGGACGCAACGGCAGTCTCCGTTGCTCCTTCGCTGAAATAATGATAGCGGGGATGAAATATACGCGTCTGTGGTAGGTCGCGGCTTAGAAAGGAGAGAGGTGTTCATTTCACGCGTGCCTGCGTGCAAATGCGACGGAGCCACATTCAAGGCCTCACTCGTGGCTCGCCGCGCACAGCCTCGCGCGTATCATCTCTTTCGAAGGACTTTAAATCAGGCCTGGAGGAAGGTTGAATAAACCAGGCGGTTCGAGGATACGCCCGGGCGACGCGACGCAACGTGTACACGGAATTCCAAATGAAAATGGACGCCGCCGTCTACTCGAACCTTTGACACGAGCCCGCACAGCTTTTTCCCCCGCCATCCCCGCCCGTGGCTCTTACAAATTTCGATCGGCGCGGCGGGTGCTCGTTTCAGAAAGTTTCCCGTGGATCAACGGGAACAAGAACGATAACAGCGTGCGGAGATCGACCGCTGTTCAAAACGAATTCGATTGAGCGCGCTCTCGACGGAATAAATACGGATTAAATTGTTTCGCCGGAATCGAATCGAGCAATTTCCGCGGCCTGTTTTTCAACCGGCGGAAAATCTCGCGTCCCCGCGTCGATGATTCGGTTCGTTTGGACCAATCGGTGAAAAAAGAGGAGCGCGGTAAAATGGTCCGAATCGCGGCGACATGGCAGAAAGAAATCGACAGCCCTTTGGAACGAACACCTTTCCGCAACCGATGAGGCTACATTAATTGCAGCCGACGAATCCAATTAAATCCAGAGGCATTGCGCGCGCGAGAGAGACTCGCGGAGGGACACCACCCATCCACCGCCATTTTGTGGTCCTGCTCGGGACAGGAGAGAGAGGGAACAGGACGAAACGAGATCCGCGTCGTTGCCCCGACCCGACCCGAGCCGGCCCGGTCCGGCAGGCGGCCGTAGGATGGAGGGCTTAAAAATATGATTTTAATACCACTGCTCCGAGGGTCGCCGTATATCACGCTTTTGTCCGCCTACTATTGTCTCTACGCCGAACCCATACTCTCTCGAAAACCGCTCTACCCCCTGTCCTCCACTCTCCTCCTCCTCCTCCGCATCCTCCTCCTCCAACGTCCAGCTACGTCCCCTTTCGACGGTGCCTCTGCTCCCTCTCCCCCAGCCTCTTCCTCCAGCCGTTAACTTGCCCCTGACGCCGCCCCTTCGCGCCTCGCGGGGCCGGCGACGTGTCACGCGTGGACGTCGACACCGCCGAGCAAAATGCGCGTAATTGAAAATTTTCGTACGCTGAGTCGTCGTCGTTCCATTCGGAAAGAACCGGGAGCCGCGCGATTAATCCGCGGGAAATCGAGCACCGCCGTCTCTGTTTGCCACCGACAATGCTCGTCCCACGTTACACGCCCCGTGGAATAGAGGTTGCCTCGTTCTTCTTTCATTTTGCCAATTAGTAGCTCTCTGCAGACACGGAGACGCTCCGCTGCCCAGGGACACTGGTCCGGGGCAAATCGTATCGAAGGAAGGGGTTACTTCAGTTTCTTCGTGTAAGAGTATCTTGAGTGGGTGTGGTTTAGTTGCAGTTAGATTCCGTGGAGCCTGGGTAACACTAAGGCGGATACTTCGAACCCATGTACACTCTAGAACTCGACGTTCTCTAAAAATTTTGTATTCTCTTTACAGAGTGGGCGTGGCATGATTGCTCTCTGTTTCAATGGAACCGGGACAACGTCCCGTAGAGTTATCTCGGTTCATGTCCCGTTTTGATCCGATAGTTCCTAAAACTCCAGCTGCAAAAACAGTAACAACTTTCTGTATACACCACCCTAGGTGGGCGTGGTTTAACTGCTCCCCTTTTCAACTGAGCCAGGCCAGATCGAATATTTTGTAAAAATCTAACTCTGAAAACTGCAACTGTACGCGTACACATCTCAGAGTGGGCATGGGTTTGGCCTAGTCAAAGTGATGTCCCACAGGGCATTGTACACCAAAAACTATTGTCGGCTTTCTCGAGTCCCGCGGAGAGACCGAACGAACGCTTAGCATCGATTTCCTCGTAGTTCAAAGACAAACTTATTGTTCCGAGTGGTTGCAGGGTCGCGGATATCGAGAGCCCTCGCAGGTTAGTTCTGATCCCCGAAGCTCGGCATTTATCGGCAGCAAGGGTGGTTACGCGACACCGTTGCGGCGCGCATTATTCGTTATTTATCGAAGGGGTTGCGGCGCCTCGACAGCGGAGCAACCGCGTCGTAATTATCGGGCTCGGAATCGCAGCTACCTTATTCCAGCCGTGTGGTCCTTTTATCTCGCTTCGTCTGTGGCGCGACCAATGTCCCCCGTTCATCTGAGCAAGATCTCGCCAAGGCCGTGTCGGTGAATTCGCTCAACGGAGTGAATTAATCGAGTCGATCCGAGATCAACCCTTCTTACCAAGCGATTACGTTTTGTTTCCATGTGCCCATTCACAGAACGGGTCCTGGATTGCTTCACCAGAACCAATCTCAGTACACCGTTTTCCGACCAATCGTCTTCTCTGTTCAGCTGTCGATGGCACCTCGAATCGGTTCTGATAAATACTTTGCCACAGGGGAACTGGGTAGCCACGCGATCTCTATTCCTCATCTACTGAGCTACTTACTGCCACCAGTGGCATCAGATGAGGGGAATACAGGTACCCCCTCTCTGTCGGTACCGGATTAGTCACGTGACAGCTGGCGAGGTGAGCTTTAGGCTATTGGAAATAGGTGTTAATGCACACTGATATTTTTTAAATAAAACTATTCTTTATCTAACGACGCGGGAAGAAGCTCTTTACTTTACAAAATTATAGCTTCGATCGATGCTGAACGGAAACCATTGGAACCCCGAAAGGAAACCAGGGTTCCCCCGTATCTCCAGACTGTTTAAGTTAGTCCCTACAGTCCTCAGGCCGTGGTAGTCAGCCGCGGAATAATCCCCTGCTGAATGCGGACAGGTGTGAAGAAGCGTCCAAAAGACCCTTGGACGGTGGGGTCTTAGGGGGGTACCAGAATCTCTGATTCTAGGGTATTTATCAGTGTAACCAACCTCCATGCGCTAAAGCAGTTTGGAAACAGTGATGAACATACATTTGTATCAATCTCACGCTTCAGTTTCGCTATCATTACAGGTTTTTTCTTGTTATCAATATCTTTATTGCTATTAATGGGATGTCCTTCCCTCCATACAGGGTGTCCCAAAATAAGTGTTACTCCCGGAAATGGAAGGTTTCTTGGGTCATTTGAAGCGATATTTTCCTTTACAAAAATGGCGTCCGCGGCTTTGTTTAGGAGTTATTAACGAAAAACACGAACCAATCAGAGCGCGGCTACAGCGGATTGATTCTGGTTCGGCCAATAGCGACACCACGTTAAGTGGGACCTGTCGCCGAGTGGGACTCGGTTCGCTATGGCCGGACTCTGATTGGTCCGTGCTTTTCGATAATAATTCCTAGTGTCCCTCCTGAATGTCCCCAGGAACCTCCCATTTCCGGGAGTTACACTTATTTTGGGACACCCTGTATAGTTTGCATCAGACAGGGTGAGCCCCACACTACCCTCCAACCATCATCAGGAGAGGGGGGTAGTAAAATGCTTTTCCCCACCGCCCTTAAACAAAAAAGAAAAAAAAGGCATCACAGTCCAGCTCTCGAAACAAAGTATCAAATGGGATACTTGGAAATCTTTGTTTAGAAACGATTCTAAGATCGTTTCTTCGGTACTTCGTAATCTCTGTTCATTATTAACAACCAACAATAAGTTCACTGGGCTGGTAACTTATTGATAATCCAACAGAAACCAAAGGGAAAAGGCCAGAGAAATGGTGCAAGTAGTGCAGCGACAGCGGGGAGGATGTTCCCCGTACTCTGGCCCACAGCTGGTTCTGGTGATCCCTCCGACTCTCCGGGACTCGGAGTGACGCAATGTGTAAGTAATTGTTACTCCATCGCGGAGGTTGATTATAGTAATTTGTCGCGCTGCCTCGATCCACCTACTTTTCTTCGTCCTCCGTCCTCCGCGTCTTCTCATTTACCTCTCGCAGCTCTTTGTCTCCGCGTGCCGACTTCCTCGCGGAAATTAGTTTTGGTTTCGTATCGCGCACCGCGCCGCAGCGCGGAACTGCCAGACTTATTTCATCGCCGAGAGCGTCGTCGCGCGTTACCCGCTCTGCAAATCTCCTTCGAATTCCGTCTGTTCCATCCGTCACAGGTAATTGATCCTAGCGTCGAGACGCTCCGCACCGCCTCGGCTCGAGACAATGTCGTGGTACGCGACGCGCCTCCTAATTATTAGTGCAAAAATAATTGCGGTTTTACACCGTACGATATGAAACCACACGTGCCACCTCCGAATACAATAGTTACGATTAATTCAGATTATTAAAGTACACTATGCACGAGATTATAAAAATGACAAGATTGAATTTATGTAGATGTATGGAAAAATTGTGGAATAATTAAAAAAGTTGAAGATGTCAATTACACGATTTATCCTCCATTAAAATCATTAAGGGAAGAATTGACATTCAATTTAGTTTCTATTTCTTGCAATCGACGAAGACAATTATTATTTTGCATAATGATCCACAGTCTGTTTATTATAATATGTATACTTGAATATTAAATAATTATATATTTATGATTCCAACAAAATTTGGAATAAAAAATTTGAGACCGTCACCAGCGCAGATAGATTTCGTGTTGATAGAAATGAAAAGAATTCGCGTTTTTCTCGTTATAGGACCTACAGTCTAAACTGTGTTCCTGTATCGGGCATTGTGCGCGCGATAGAGACGCTTTCTCCCGAAGGTTTCTTGCGAAATGGTAAGCGACTCGGTTCCTGACCGAAAGTAATTATGGCCGATGTAATTCGGCGCGGCGGCCGAGAGTCAGCTCTCCATTTAATTTCCTCCGAAAACGTCACAGACGCGGCGCGTTAGCGCCGAGAGATGTTATCTGTAAGTTGCACGATAAAACTATACGCGGGGTGGACGGCAGAGTGCACATAACGGTATTCCCAGCCTCGTCCCTTGTTCCGTGAACTCGGCCGTCCATTACTCGGATCCGCCATTAAATTTTCTCCAAAATTACTCTGTATAGATGAGTCGATAGTCGCGGGCAGAGGGGGAAGCGCCGTTAATTTCGCTCCCGTAAATTGAGACGGCCCGCGATTACGACCGCACGCTGCCAATTAGACGATTCGGACCGAAGGAACGAACCAACGAATTTTAATAACCGTTGAAAGTGGAGCACGTCGAGTTTTTTCAAGAATTTAGAAGAGTCAGTTGACAGGAATGCTAAAAAATTCAATAAATATTCATTTCAACACGAAACCTGCCACCACCGGTCAAAATATCCGGTTCCAGATGTATTATCTTAGAATTATTGAAATAATAAAAATGACGTTATAAGAAGCGACTGTATAAATATCTTTAGTAGAGCACGTATTATAATAGGAACCACACAAAGTCCAAATAAAATCAATCTTGTCATTTTTATAAGGGAACATGTACAGTAATTTCTCAATCGTAGTCCTCGGTCGCCTCTGCAATCGTAGTCCAGTGCCTACCCATTCCACCGCCTGTCAACGCTGCGCCGGGCAACAGGACAGCGTGTTTGATCTATGCCGGCGACGGCGACTCTTCGCGTCTCTTTCTTTCCAATACGCTCTTCTTCGTTGCGTTCGAAACTTTCATCGTCGATTAAACCACTAAATATTGGCCAAATTATATCGTGTTTGGTATGATTTTAATCAGAGAAATGCCACGAATATGTTGGTGAAAGTTCCATAATGATATCATCGAAAATAAAGAAGCTAAGGTCTTGGTGTTTTATTGTGATGACGCACGGGCCTTTAAACTGTGCCGGCGACGGGGACACGCTTCGGCCACGCGATCCTATTTCATTCTGTCCTTCTCTACGTTCGGCTTGTCGTTTGAAGTCTCAACGCGGTAGGGTAGACGCAGTCATAAATCAAAAAATAGCCACCCTACTTGATCGTAGTCCGTTCATAACACGGGTGTTGGGACTACGATTGAGAAATTACTGTATATCATTTTTATAAGGGAAAATTAATGAAATTGTATGTATTCATTCTCAAAAGTTGTCTAATTGTCCTAACTAATTCCATCGAACAAATTGATAAGAAAATTGATTCACCTATCGAGCACTACAATGTCTTGCGCGTGTATGCGAATGTCAGACAACAGACGGAGTGGGTGCAGTTTACGAGCCCAAGACGGCGGCAAGCTTAGGTTTCTTTATCGTATGAGGAGAATTAGCTTATCAGAGGGTCGTTGTCCCGTTTTTGTCGTATGCTGTGGCTTGTCCCCCTTCTCGGCTGGTTGACCGCCGTTATCGTTGCATTATCGTGAGTAACATTGACCGTTCGAGTGTACGGACGCTCGGAGTTCGCGGACAATTTTGTCGGTGGTGAAAAACGAAGACGATCCGGCGGGGAACGCACAGTCCGGTGAACAGAGACCGGTTGCACCGTTACACCGTTGGTGCATCGGTCGGACAAAGGCGAGCCTAATGGCGGCTGGAGACTGTAGAAGGTATATCTAGGTAGAATGGTACACACGCGTGTGAAGTCGACACACACGATGCTCTCTCGCCCCCTTGCTCACGCCTCGCTACGTGCAGTGATAGGCGTTTTCCAGGGAGTCGCACGGTTGCCGCCGAAAGGCTGGGCCCCCGAGCCTGGGCTAGAGCCGAGACTATAATTCTGCGTTATCGGCGAGTTCACGGGCCAACGCATCCCTTACCGGAAGAGCAGTTGATCCTGCTAGGCTGTTGCCAACCCGGTTACTCTGTCAGCTCGACCACTCTCGAGGATCGTATGCTCCCTTCCCCTATCTTCTTCCTCTCTCTCCTTCTCGGACACACACACACATTCTCTTTCTCTCTCTCTCTCTTTCCTTCTCTCATCCTCCTCTTCTATTTCTGCTGGCATTCCGGCGATATTTCAAAAGACATTTTCGTTGTCCCGCGGCCTTCATTCGATGAAAGGAACCGTGACAACCCACATCGATCCGTGCCTACACGCCGTGTTATTTCAGCGATCCGGCGGGAACGAAGTCAATCTTTTTTTCACACGTAGGAATCTGCCAGAGACTCGTTTCTGGAACGATCATATTTTATGGAAACGCATATTTCGTTCTTTAGACACTGTCAGTGGTATCAGAAATATTTTCGGTGCCCTGCTTGTTCTGTCGCGCAGGAACCTTATACGTGTATTTTCCTTCGGAGAGCACTTATGGTGCGTTCGTGACTAAGAATCTTCTTCGAGAATTAAGTAAATTAGAGCCATTCGGCGACCAGTCGTGGCATCTGCTTAATGTTCAGTTTTTATACATTTTTGAGGACAACGTGCCATAAATCTAGTTCCTCCCAACGATCACCCGCGACCGTTAAGTGTACCGTTTCTAATTACCGAGACGCGTCGTCGAACGATTCAGGTATCACCACACTCCTCGTTTCCAAGGCCTCATTCAGAGCTACGGGAAGGATGTCCTAATAGTCAAAAGTGGTAGACGGTAACATATGTATAGGAAAAAGTTGTTCAGAATGATGACTTTGACAACAACTATGGATTAATCAATCCAATAAATCGTATTATTGTTGACTCAAGCACTCTGTATAATCGATCGATATCGATATCGATCGACCAATCAGCTTTGGCTTACCACATAGAATATTTCTGCTTTGGTATGGGCTAGCACGTTTTGTGCTTCAGTTACATCTCTGCCAGCTATGGCTTAGGAGTGATTCTGTAACTCACAATTATGTGTTTAAAAGTTTTTGTCCTTTCTATCACAGCAAGTATGTATTAATTCCCTTTTTTGTTTCTGTTTCTCACCAGATACTAATTTTTCGTTTAACGTTTCATGGCTGTGTTAATTTGCTTACGGTGGTTTTAATGTATTAAAATTATTACTTTTCTTTTTTCTTTTTCAGACGCAAAAATTTAGCCTCTTGAAAATGATCCACATAAGGATCGAAACGTTGAGTTTAAATATTTAAATTGCACATTTGTTGTTTGTTCAAAAGTTGATCGAACCTGGCGCCGATATCATATTATAATTTATACTCTGTATAATCGTATTTATTTTTTCATTGAGTCTTTGCACATGTTTAAAAAACAATTACGCAGAATTATAGGATAATATCGTATAGTTAGTACCATTAGTTTTTGTACATGTCCCTTCTATGTTATTATAAGAGTAGTCCTTTAAAATTTTTTCTTTTTTTTTCTCTATTGTAAACATTTATGCAAGAGGGCTTCGGTCAGTTCATAATAAATAAATAATAATAATAATAAATTTCAAGATCATCAAAATCGACGAGGAAGACCCTAAAGTAAATAATTGCCCAATTATCATTCGAACCACATCATTTGAACTAGCTGCCCAATATTAACTTGGCGGACAGTATATCATGGGCAACAGATCCGAGCAGTCGCGAAACGACGTAATCGCGATGCATGGGAAAATATCGAGCCGGCTCGTCGCACGCGACGGAACGTAAAGTATCGTTCCGTTTCGATATTAAGTTAAATATTTGAATTATTCGCGTCCCGAAGTATCAACGAACTGTCACGTCCACATCAAGATATCTCCGGTACACCCCGGAACTACTTTAGTTCCAAAGATCGTTCCCAAGTTCTTAGAAACTTCGCATTCCTCGGGCCCTTCGAGAGCAATGCAGCCCTTCGAACTCCTATACGACTATTGGCAAAGTAGGCTCTACAGTTCTAAGACCCTGGAACGACGGTTCTTCGAACTCCCATAACTGATACGCACGGCGTATCGCGGAAGCCGTAGTACCGACGATTTTTTTATAATAACGCAAAGCTGGCAGCGGCGCGGACCAAAACCGGCGGTACCGATTGAGCACAGCGTGGCAGCTTGACTTCTCGGTAACCAATGCAGGCACGTTTCTGACCTGAAACAGACGAAATTAATTAGAAAAATAAAGCAATGCTAAATATCAGCGATTTGAACTTCTGGAATTTTCTAAAAATCGAGTTTGCAGTAAAAAATTTGGGAAAGAATTACAGGTGTGTATCCACTCAGGTAAGCTATTAATCATTATTTTCGTAACTTTTTGTTGGGCAAAACAAAAGAAGCATAACTCACTACCCTATTACATTTAACTACCCTTGTAGTAGGAGTACTGACTCAAAACTTTCCATGAAGTGTTCTCTTTGAGGGACTCGTTCATTGGTACTGGGTGAGATCTAAATAAATATTGAAAAGAGGAGGAAAAGGAAAGTAGCATCTCGTCCTAGATACGTTAGAGGATTCATCATTAAGGCTATCTAACGGGCCCTACCATAGACGTTGGAGTATCAGCAGTTGGTTGAGGACGGTATACAGGGTGTTAGAAAAGTTTGGAAACGGTTGAATATTTCAAAAATAAAGCATTTTAGAGAAAAATGGTTCAGACATGTATTTTATACACGTGAAGGTTACCTCAATTTTTTTTAAATAGTACCCCCTATTTTTTATTGTTGTAGCTGATCTCGAGAGCTTTCCAAAACACTGTAATCAAACGTTCTTTCATCGATTATTTTTCGAGTTACAAGGCTTTTTTCTTTTTTTTATTAGAAAATCTCATATGAGATTTATTTCAACATAATATAGGAAACATAATACATTGTTACAGAAAAAGAAACTATACATAGTGATATGATAAAACATGAAAACAATAGTACATATGAGATAAACCGCTTAAACCTTAAGGCCACAGCTTTTAATCAGTGAAACATCCATAGGAAGTTGAAAATTAAGTTGACAGATCTTATCAATAAAGAGTTACAAGGCTTCAAAGGTACAATACCGCCGGCATTGCACGGTCGGATTTACATCTCTTGTGTGTGGCTATGTGTGTGTGCGTGCGTAATGTTTAGAAGTAAATTAAGATTAGGAATGATGAACTTAATTGTTAAAATGATGAACGATTGCAAATAATGAATTAAGATGAAAAAATAATGAAGGATCAAAATCTGCGACGCAAAGAAGGAGAGAGCGTATAGGCAAGAAAGAGACATAGTCCATAGCATTTTCCATACGCTCTCCTTCTTTGCGACGCAAAATTTGATCGTTCGTTAATTTTTTCTACGATTTTCTATGATTCTATCATTGAAACAATTGGCTTGTGATAGCTAAAATATGATATAAATATTCTTGATTCAATTATGTCTAAATGTCTTGCAAATACTGCATCGAGAGTTGTTCCTGACCTTGTTGACGCTTCATTAGGATTATTATTCACCATTTCTAATCTTAATTTACTTCTAAACATCACCACACTGCAACAAGTTCCACTTCCGTCGCGCGTGGTTTTCGACGCGTATGTTTTTTGATCCCACGCAAGGAGTCGTGAACCCGCTCGAGAGATAATTCGGACAGTCATTCCCGGTTGCGAACAGTTTCGCTTAAACCTGAGTAAGTTTATTTTGACGGATGCTCGGAACGGTGTATGAATCGACCTTTATCCGGCTACGTACAGCCATTTTTAAGAAGCAAGATCGCAAACCGGAAGCGGGGGAATCAATTAGGAAGAGCAGTGAGATGGAGCGTGCAAGAGAGAAGCTAGCGCGATCGATAGGTCGGTCGTTCGACTGTGGCTGCGAGGACACGCGTTCACGGAAGACGGGTCATCTTAATCACCGATTCATCACTCGCCATTGCCCCTCGAGGCGATCGCGCGTGAACCTGCTTCGATAGACGATACATCGGCGATACTGACACGCGCGCAGGAGCATCGCCGCGTCCAGAGTGGATCGGATCGGGAGCGGGACTGGCTACGGTGCGCTCCGGTAAATTCTCGATCCCGGTTGCTCGAGATACACCCCGTTGGACAACCCCGTTGGACAACCTCGTCGGACGAGGTCGATGTCGGGGATACACTGAGCCACGCTCCAGGTGACCTCGAAGTTCAGGCTGGCCAGGGACACGAGGCCGAACACTACGAATTTGATACGAACGTTCCCGCTGACGCGGACGGTCCGAGCCGCAGCCCCGTTTCCCGATAACAACCCTTAAATCATTTCTAACCGGAGTCCGGCGCCGCGTCATCCGTTCACCACCGATTTCCTCCGCTCCGGCGACGTTGTCTTTTTAACCCTCTGCACCACTTTCGGAAAATTACGCTGGAAGAAATTTCTCGGTTGCTGCGTGGGCAGAAATTATTGTCTCAGATAGTCTCAGACTATATACAGGGTGTTCGACTACAGGTGGGAGAAATTTTAGGGAGTGGTTCTTGACGATAATACAAGACGAAAATGAAGAATAAAACTAGCTGGTTATTGTTGCTCGCTCGCTTCGCGAGCTCGCGGGTGGGGTTGTTGTTGCTCGCTCGCTTCGCGAGCTCGCGGGTAGGACTGCTCTTGCAAGAGGGTTAGTGGTACGCATTGCTAGTGAGGCATACAGCTATTAATGGTATTTTTTAAATTTTGTGTGTGACTCTCCACGAGCCACACAAAGAACTTCCCGATTCGTTAGTTGTAAGCGGTAACATTAGCATTAGTTGCATAATTGAAAAAAAATTTTTTTTAACCCTTTGAACTCGAGGCCGTTTTCGCTTGCGCGAACCAGCAACTCGAGACGATTTCGGCCAAATTAGGTGAACATTTTACAGGTACTTCAAAAATATTTAATTTTAAAAAAATTAAAAAAAAAAATTTCACCAGTTTATTCATTTATATGTCGAAAACAACAACTGTAATTAGTTTTGGTGTGATACTTAGTAAAACAATAGCCAAGATGCATCCTTGCCACTTCACATCGGCCGGGCGCCGTATCGGCACCGCTCGAGTTGCTACTTAACATCGGCTGGACGCCGTATCGGCGCCGCTCGAGTTCAAAGGGTTAAATTAAAAAAAAATTTTTTTTACATAAAAATGAAATATATATAATTACGTTTGTTTATTCGGTGGAAAATTTCCATCCTCTCGTATAAATTGCATTCTTGGATGAACTTCTTTGGAAAAAAACTAAAAAAACTAAAAAATCTAAAAAACTACTTGACCAATATGGACCAAAATCTAATCAGCTCTAAGTTACGACGGGGCGCATCGATTGCATCATTCATCATTCTGATCGCATTGTTACTTTTTGAGAAAACGTTAACGAAAAATTTGATAACATAAAAACGGCCATACGCACGCACACACACACACACACACACACACACACACACACATACTAACAACTTGATAAAAATAGTCTAAAATGACTTCAATAACCACGAAACGTGAAGATCTGCTAAAAAATCGATTTTCGATTTTCGGGGTAATTACAGTAACTTCCCTATGAATCGGGAAGTTAATAATTGCGATTCCGGCTTCGTTAATTAACTATCAACAATTAAAAATCCTAAAATGCGGCAACGTTTTCGACTTTTCAACTCGCTGGGGCCCCAAATGAGAACCAAGGTATGCATGCATCTATCACTTGATACGTGACTGTCGCGCGCTTCTATGACGTACGCAACGTACACCTCTGTTGATCGCATAGCCGCATTTTAGGCAGATTTTTAATTGTTAATAGCTAATTAACGAAGCCGGAATCGCAATTTTTTTATGCTTCATTTTCGTCTTATATTATCGTCAAGAACCACCCCCTAAAATTTCTCCCACCTGTAGTCGAACACCCTGTATATAGTTGTCGCAAAATATTGGGAAACGGTGAAGATGATGGAACGTTCTGATAACGCCGATTTTCGTTCTTCAATTGTTCATCGGCAAGTCTGTTTTCTTATCGGTCAGCGATGAACCGAAACATGACACATCATCAGTGTGTCTTTCAACTGCTGATGAATCGTCTAAAGCCTGCAAAACAGTCCTCAACAGTCTGTAATAATCGTCAACGATTAAAAAACAAAGATCTCCAATAGTCTTCAACAGTGCAAGCCCAACAGCGAACAGTTCAACGTTTTCGGTCCATGGGTTCTATTCTATTCAGGATCGGGTAATTGTGGAGTATTCACCTGAGGAGCGTACAATGAGAGTTAAGGGTTACCTGTAGACTAAGAAGAAAAACAATAGCCACGTGGATCGGGCCACTCGAGTAGCTGGCCGAGGAGTCCCAGCAGTCTCTGAGCATTCTAGCTACGAAGGAATCCTTGGCAAGGACCCACGCGCGTATCCTTGCCGAGCCGAGGGGCTGAAGTTTGCGTCACGTTGTTTCCGAAGCAACTGCCGTCGAAACGACACAGGTTATCGATCTAGGAGAGCACCGGGAAGCGACGATAGCGCCCAAGACCAAGTTCCCTGGCAAATTGGAAGAGCCTTACGGTAATCGCGTGAAATTGCAAGGCGTCATCCCGACGAGACCGCGTCTCGTCTCACCTACGGTATATATCCCGACGAGAGAGCTTACCCTGGAGAGCCGAAGGGGGTGAAAGGGACAGAGGGAGAGGGATAGATAGAGCGAAGAAGAAGAACGTGTACCTGTGCTCTACGCCGAGTTTACATCGTGAGAGCGGGCGCGGACTAAACTTTCACGTACGGATCGCCCTGTGGATCTAGGACTCGACGACTCTCGGCTCTTGGCGGGCTGGCAGCCAGGCATCGACATGCAAACGAGGGACGAAACGTTTCGAACGGTTCAAACTTACTAACGCCGAAGATGGAAGGGTCGACTAGACGTTTGGCCCGGTGACGATCCACCCTCGCCACCCCCGTTCACCCCCATGGCCAAACTTACCAACCTAACACGCCAAGTACCAACACAAATACAATTAACCTTTTCGCTCAGACGACGTAATCACGACAAAAACCTACCGGCGATGTTCACCCCTCCCAGTGGTCCACGAAAATAGAAAGGAAATCGCCTCTAACTTCCTCCGCCGAAAATAACAAGACTAGTCGTAACAGCGAAACTTTTGATGGGGTTTCAACCCCTCGGTCCCGACGTCGGTATTGTGTACCGGCTCCGAGGAATATTTTATCTGTAACATTAGATATTTTAACTCTTATTGTGAAAGAGTAAAAGTAACCAAACAAATTGAAACATCTCCCAAACTTTTGTGTAACCGCCCTTGGTTGATTTTGTAAGAATCATTCGGGCCTTGTGGGATTTGCACTGCGAGGTGCCCGCCAAAGTTCATTCGAAGGACCGCCTTCCAAGTGTGGAAGGACAAGGATATGACAAGTACTATGAACCAATATATTTACACTATGTATACAGGATTGAGAGCAATAACTGAGGTGTGGTACTGTCTAGATGTAGTGTAAGTTAAGCTAAGGTTACGATGTAGTCTAGTCTGCAAAACCATGATATTACTGAAATCAAGGCGCGGTGCAGTCTAACTGAACGACCGAGGGTTCGCTTATTTATCTCCTCGGTCCTCCCTACTTCTAGCGATTTGGGGAGGTGGGCGGCGATGGGCATAGGTCCCTGAAGCGGTCTGAAGCGGTGAATTCATCTCATCTATTGTACATAGTTTCCGTTACAATTTTGAACGAACCCTAGTTGGGGAAATAAAGTTTATTTCTAAGTGAAGTGACTCGTTTTACCCCCTTCTAATCCGTAACAATATTTATTTACGATAACAAATTCTATAAATTTTTGCAAGTGGGATCATCGCGGTAATATCTCCTACTAAATGTGAAAGGTTTCATCGCGATCGATGAATTCCTTGCTGAGCAAACGCCGAAGAAGTCGGTTAAATATAAACGAAGCATTACGTTTTGCAATAAAAATTGTTAGGATTGAAAAACTGCAAAAATTTTACAACGGGACCACCCCGGGGACATACTCTACAAGATGCTAAAAGTTTCGTACCGATTGGTCCATCCATCTCGGTGTAACCGGTGAACATACATAGAAAAAAAGCGAAAAGAGGCACACACAGGTCGAATTGAGTAACGTCCTCCTTTTTCGAAGTCGGTTAAAGATCAGGTAGTTGCATTAAGTAAATACATGTATGTGCATACAGTCGAGTTAGTTATAGGAAAGCCATTAAAAGTTTTGCACTGGCCTGTTTCTAGCGTACACATGACGCAACCTTGCACGATCACGCGCGCTTTGATAAAACGGCGGATCGAGGAAAAAGTTGATTTGCGGCTGGCGAGTCGCGTGCGTTGTGGAAATTAACGGGTCCGAGCAAAACCCGGGGAAATTTTCGCCCGTTCGACAAACGCCATCCCTCATACGATAGAAAATAGCACGCCGGACGAATTTATGGTCGTGGGAGGTATTAACGAGCGGGGGCAAGTTTCGGAACGGCGAAAGAAACTGGCTGAAACCGTCGCCAAAGGACGAGCCACGGAAAAAGCTGCAAGAACCGCCGTGCCGGTGGTGACGAACGGCGAAGAACAGAATGCCATTCGTTTTTCGCGAGTCCCTTGTTTTCCTTCATATCCCCACCCCTTTCTCGCGTCCGTTCCGCAGGACGAAGATCCCGCAACACGATCGTTAATCCTACGATTTTAATTATTCAACAATGTTCCGTGTTATTATTCTTGATTTTGTAAGGTGGTCACTCAAACGGTTGTTGGCGAAGACCACCGCTGCAACAAATTTCTTCAACCCTTAATAATTGCTTTAAAATTCTCAGAAAAATCTGCCAAATAAAGCAAGCCCGCAGGTTCATTTTCGCTTTTAGTTTATCTGAGTATGTCGGGTAATAACTGAGAAAACAACAGGCAAGTTTCATCAAAACTTCCAATGCTCGACACCCCTCCCTGGTTAATTACCCCTCCTAAAATAGATCTTTCAGTGAACATCCACCCTAAGGAACAAATAAATCCTCAAATCTATAAAACTATAATGTAAATTGCGCCTCGAATACGTAAAATTAAGTCATTCTTAGCATACGTCCCTCATAGATTAATCTTTTATCTAGCGATTGTGACTGCCTAGAACACTGAAATGTGCATTATAGTGTCAGGAATCGAAAAATACGGAACCCTTACAATCCTCGTGTACGTATACGGGTCCAGCGCTGTGTCTCTCACACTCGAGTGTATCTGGTCAAGATCAAATTCGTATCTACACCCTTAAGAGGTGTTTTAAAAAGAGAAATAAAAATGTTAAAGATTATCCTGCTCGACCCGTCATCGAATTTCGCTGGAGCTACGAGAAAGAAAAATTTTCATGAGAGAATGTAAATCGTCTTGATGTTGGTAGCGTGGTTACTCAATTAGTATCGTGCATATGAGAAAGTGTATTCGTTCTTGCTTGCCTTCGATGAAGAAATGGATAGAATTTATGGACGAACGAAATGGTTGTTTTCTATAGTGAAAATAGGTCGA